>CM053588.1:14298795-14343195 GCA_028646515.1 Pseudochirops corinnae
TCCCACCTCTCAATTTCACCTTTTAAAATATTATCCCTTCCTATTCAATTGATCCTGTGCCCTCTATGTACACATATAGACACACACTCACATATGTATTCATATGCATATATACCCTCATATATATATACACACATTTGTATTCCCTTCATCTATCCTCATAGTGAGAAAAGTTTCATAAGTTACAATTATCGTTTTTCCATGTTGGCATGTAAATAGTTCAACTTTGATAAGTTCCTTATGATTTCTTTTCCATGTTTACCTTCTCATGCTTCTTGTATTTGAATATCAGATTTTCTTTTCAGTTCTGGTTTTTTCATCAAGTATGCCTGGAAGTCCTCCACCTCATTGAATGACCATATTTTCCCCTGGAACATTATACTCAATTTGAACTTTATAAAGGGTGAGCCTCTAATTCCTACTTGAGGGAATCATTTTTCCACCTCATAAAACTATATGCACACCCAGTAAAGGCCAAGATCCTTTGAGCATCTCAACTGCATATCAGAAAGGTCAGCTCAGCTGCTGTACTGTCAGTAGAGATGGGCAGACTGTCTCCAGGGGCTGTGGTCACCTTTTCCTTACTCGGCCATTTGCAGGTGTAGAAGGCACATGGAGCTAGAGAGAAGGTAATAATGGTGGGATGTGTGAAGAGTTGGCTAGTTGGGAGAATGGAAGCCCAGGTAGTGGCAGCTGCTACCAAAAAAACAGTCCAGGACTCTAGGAGAGAGGCTCTTTGTGTCAGTATCAGACCTGAGGAGTGTCTGGGGGGATGCTGTGTTGCAGAACTACTCTCTCCCCATGGACTCAGCACACACACACCACCACCCCCATATAGATATAGATATATAAATATGCATTCCCCTGAGGGAGACATACTGAATCTCCTTCTACCCTTAGGCTCTCCCACAGACACCTAACTCCTTTCCATTGACAGAGTTGGAAGGGCCACAAGTATGGTCCATTGTACCCATTTTCAGACTCTTCTGCTCAGTTATAGTGATTTTTTTCCCCCTCTTCTATTATTTTCCTCACCCCTCCTCTTTACAAACTATTATTTATTATGTTGGACAGCTCTCTGAGAGGGGGAGGAGGTGCACTGGAGCAAATTCTCCTTGTTATCCAAAATAGAGAATCCATAAAACCTTATTAATGCTTTGCTTTGCTAATATTAAGAGAGATGCACATGAAGACAGCTCAAAGGTTTCTTCCCACACCTGTCAAAGTGGAAAAGATGATAAAAGTGAAATAGTAAATGTTGAATGAGCTAAGGGAAAACAACGGCACCGATACACTATGGGCAGAACTCCATTCTGGAAACCAAATGAACATTATGCTAGAAAAGTTGCCAAAGTCTTGATACCTATAAACCCAGCAATCCCACTAATGGGCACGTACCCCAAGGAAGTCAGTGGCAGAAACAAAGATCCTTTTTATACAAAAGCATTTCTAGCACCATTTTTTGTGTAAACAAAAAATCAGACACAAAGTGACTACTCATTGATTGTTGTTGTTGGGTTGTTTTCAGTTACGTCTGACTTTTTTTTTTTTTTTTGCTTTTTGGAGGGCAATTGGGGTTAAGTGACTTGCCCAAGGTCACATGGCTAGTAAGTGTTAACTGTCTGAGGTTGGATTTGAACTCAGGTCCTCCTGACTTCAGGGCCAGTGTTCTATTCACTATGACACCTAGCTGCCTCTTGTCTGACTCTTCTTGACCCCATTTGGGCTTTTCTTGGCAAAAATATTGGAATGATTTGCCATTTCCTTCTCTAGCTGGTTTTAAGATGAGGAAACTGAGACAAATGGAGTTAAGTGACTTGCCCAGGGTCACACAGCTGGTAAGTGTCTGAGGCCAGATTTGAACTCAGGAAGATCAGCTTTCTGACTCCAGGCCCAGTATGCTATCCAGGAATGACTAAAGAAATTGTGATATACGAATGTAATGGACTGTTATTGTACCATAAGGATCAATGAATATGACCAATTTAGAGAAACTAGAGAGGCAAAGGAAGTAGAACCTGGAGACTATTCCATACAATCCCTATAATTACGCAAATGAAGGCATCATTGGTAGGCATCTGATCTCCATTTAAATTAAATTATCAATCTTCAGTACAGATCTATGAAGAAATTCACTGGCATCCTCTAGAAATGTGTGTGTGTGTGTGTGTGAGAGAGAGAGAGAGAGACAGAGACAAAGACAGAGACAAAGACAGAGACAGAGAGTGCACACAATCCCACTTGCACTGCAGGGAGGGTCAGGGAGGGGAAACAAGTGTGTTAGACACACAGAATGTTGCTGTTGCTCTCCATCGTGCTTGCATCTGGTTTTGCTTTACACTGTAAAGGTTTTTTCATCACTAGAGATCATAGTAACATAATTCAGAAGATGTTTAGTATGATATAATAATTATATGTAAACTTGTTTTTTGTTTGAACAAGCATTTGCAATATTTGGATCAACACTAGACAAACCCAGTCTAAAACCTGATTCTATATTGAGTTTATTTCTGTATTTTGATTTAACACAGAATAAAATGAAAATGTTTACTCACACAAAAATATGGCAGAAATTGGTAGGAGAATGTGAAAAGCTCTTTTGCTAAGAGATTAAATTCATTTTTAAAATGTGTAACCATCTAACCAATCAATGAAAATAGAGAGGTGGGGGCAGAGCCAAGATGGCAGAATAAAGCCAGGGACTTGTGAGCTCTCCCAAATTCCCCTTCAAACAAATTTAAAATAACACCTCGAATTGAATTCTGGAGCAGTAGAACCAACAAGAGGTCTGGGTGAAACAATTCTCTAGCCCAGAAGAATTTAGGAGGTTGGCAGGAAAGGTCAGTCTCAGCAGGGGGGGTGGTTGGACCTGGAGCCCAGAGCAGACTGCAGATGAGAACTCACTATGCGACAAAAACTGCTGGGAAACTGGAAAACAGTATGGCGGAAACTAGGTATAGACCAACATTTGCCAATAGAGCCCAACACTATATACCAAAATGAGGTCAAAACGGGTATGTGATTTAGATACATAAGCAAAATAAGGGAGCCTGGGATATCTTAGATGAGGGAAGAATTTATGACCAAACAAGAGTTAGAAAGCAGTACAGAATGTAAAATGAACAGTTTTTATTATATTAAAATTAAAAGGGTTTTCACCCCCAGCCCCAGCCGGCTGCTTGCTCACCTGCCTGCCGGCCGGCCCAGGCCACCCAACCTGCCCAACCTCCTTTGGTCTCTCCCTCGCTAGTCCCTGGCGTGGGCCACTGCAGCCACCCCCACCTCCTCCTCCACCTCCACTGGTGCTCCTGCAGGAGGGGGAGGGGAGGGTATCATCTGGGGGGGTCATGTCGTCCTGTGTGAGGAGCCAGACTCTCAGCAAAGATGATGTGAACTACAAACTGCATTTCCGGATGATCAACGAGCAGCAAGTGGAGGACATCACCATCAACTTCTACTGGCCTCACATCATCACCCTGCTCAGCTTCACCATTGTCACCCTCATGTACTTTGCCTTTACCAGGGGTGATTCTGTTCAAGAAGGTAATGTTTGGAAAGGCATCCTCTCTGTTATTTTCTTCTTTATCATCATCACTGTGTTAGCTTTTCCCAATGATCCTTTTACTCGACCACATCCTGCTCTTTGGAAAATGGTTTTTGGTCTCAGTGTGCTCTATTTCCTGTTTCTGGTATTTCTTTTCTTCCTGAACTTTGAGCAAGTAAAAGCAGTAATGTACTAGCTAGACCCAAACCTTCGTTATGCCACACGAGAAGCTGATATCATGGAGTATGCAGTAAACTGTCATGTCATCACCTGGGAGAGGATCCTCAGCCATTTTGACATATTTGCTTTTGGACATTTCTGGGGCTGAGCTATGAAGGCCTTATTGATTCAGAGTTATGAACTGTGCTGAGCAATCAGTATTACCTGGGAGCTAACTGAGCTTTTCTTCATGCATCATCTGACTAATTTTGCTGAATACTGGTGGGATCAAGTCATTTTGGACATCTTGTTGTGCAGTGGAGGTGGCATCTGGTTGGGAATGGTAGTTTGCTGGTTTTTAGAGATAAAGCCAGCTCACTAGGCCAGCTTCAAGGACAGGGAAAATCAAAAGGGTGGTGTTGCAATTCACTCTGTGAATACGTTGCACGTATATTCAGTGGTTTGACCCCAAGTCATCATCTCAGAGAGTGGCTGGGATATACCTTTTCATGATCATCTGGCAGCTGACAGAATTGAACACCTTCTTCTTGAAACATATCTTTGTGTTTCATGCAAGCCATCCATTAAGTTGGTGGAGAATTCTCTTCATTGGCAGGATCACTGCACCTACTGTTAGACAGTACTATGCTTATCTCACTGACACACACAGTGCAAACGAGTGGGAACACAGTGCTGGGTATTTGGAGTCATTGGTTTCCTGGAAGTGATTGTTTGCATAACATTTGGGCAACATCTCTTCTCCAAAACTCTAATACTTTATGTTATACTTTGGCTTCTTTGTGTGGATTTTACTACTTTCCTGTATTTGTATGGTATGGTTTGGTATGCAGAGCACTGTAGTCACCGAGAAAAGACCTATTCTGAGTGTGAAGACAGCCCTTACAATTCAGATGTCTCCTGGCTTCATACTAAGTTTACAAAAGGTACTGAAGAGAGCCCACCCAAACATTTGGGAAATAGTGAAAGCCATTTTTCCAGAAGAAGAAATTGTCATTCCAAAGGAAAAGTAACCAATGGAGTTGGGAAGAAATAATAAAACAAAAATGAAACCCTGGTTTATCAAAGATGTTCCAGAGAGTGCCTAGAATTGAGAGTGACACTGGACTAGTAACTTCCTTGTTAAGAGGTTAATATGCGTATAGAAAAACTAGAGGGGGTTGGGGAAGGAGGTTAGACTTGGAGTGGGGGAATCCTGGACAGAAGGCTAATCTCCTGTTTTACATGGATCCTGTATTTTAGATCATTGCCTGCTACCCTTTTCCCAGTCTCTTCTAACTTCTACTCCACCCCCTTCTTTCCCAGGGAGAGGCACAGTGTGGCCAAAGGGAGAGGCACAGTGTGGCCAAAGGGAGATGGAGCTGTTTCTTCACCCTTGCCAAGAGCAGCTTTAGTGTTGAGGGGCCCAAGATCCATTTTCAATCTGTTCCTTCAGGCGAGAGCATGAGCCCCAAGGGGAACGGACCTGTCACCAGTTTTGTTTTTCCCACAGTCACTTTGTTTTTATACTTTGGTTGATTTCTTTAAACCTTTCTGCTGTCAACTGTTCTTCAGTGACAACACATAAAGCCTTCTGTAGCCATTGTGGGGAAAATGGGGGCATTTTTGTTATTGTTGATATGGCTCCCTTAAAAAAAAAAAAACTACTCAAATGTCAGAAATCCACCAACCTGATGAGGGGGCTGGGAGTCTGTAGAGAATGCTGGCCTTCAGATCTGGGCCTTTTTTCTTGTTCCATGCAGAATACCCTTTGTTCAGCCTTCTCTACAACACATGAGCAACCCTGTTACAAATGCAGTGACCAATGGTTTCTGTCCACAACCAGGTGCCTTTTCCATTTTATTTTATGTTGCTTTCTTTCCACGGTGTAATGGCTGGCATTAAGTATGTTTTTTAGTCACATGGGAGGTGCTGGTAAGTATATTTCCCTGTCATCCTCACCATGCTTTGTAGAACATTTGTCCTAATGGTTTGCCCCTCACCTCCACTGGATCTCAGTTTTAAATAAAACCGTTTCTGTTAAGGCCATCAAAGGGCCTGGTTTAAAAAAAAAATTAAAAGGCTTTGTACAAACAAATCCATTGCAACCAAGATTAGAAGGAAAGCAGAAAAGCAGAGAATTTTTAAAACAAGTTTCTCTGATAAAAGCCTAATTTTTTCAAATGTATAGAAAACTGAGTCAAATTTAGAAGAATACAAGTCATTTCCCAGTTGATAAATGGTCAAGCAAGGGTAGGGAACCTGTGGCCTGAAGGCCACATGTGGCCCTCTAGGTCCTCAAATTTGGCCCTTCAACTGAATACAGACTTCACAGAACAAATCCCCTTAATAAAGTACACAGATAAAAGGATTTGTTCTGTGAAGTTTGGATTCAGTCAAAGGGCTGCACTTGAAGACCTAGAAGGTCACATGTGGCCTTGAGGCCACAGGTTCCCCACCCCTGGGTCAAAGGATATGAACAAGCAATGGTATGTGGGGAAAACTGGGACACTAATACACTGTTGGTGGAGTTGTGAACTGGTCCAACCATTCCAGAGAGTACTTTGGAACTATGCCCAAAGGGCTATAAAACTGCATATGCTTTGATCCAGCAATACCATTACTAGGTCTGTATCCCAAAGAGATCATAAAAAGGGGGGGGGGGGAGAAATGATCTATTTGTACAAAAAATATTTGTAGCAGCTCTTTTTGAGGTGGTAAGGAATTGGAAATTGAGAGGTTGCCCATCAATTGGGGAGTGACTGAAGAAGTTGTGGTATATGATTGTGATAGAATAATATTGTGCTATAAGAAATGATGAGCAGGATTCTTTCAGAAAAATCTGGAAAGACTTACATGAACTGATGCAAAGTGAAGTGCACAGAACCAGAACACTATGCACAGTAACAGCAACATTGTTTGATGCTCAACTGTGAGTGACTTTGCTGTTTTCAGCAATACAAAGACCCTAGACAATTCTGAAGGACTCATGATGGCAAATGCTGATGCAGTCTGGATGCAGATCAAAGCAGACTTTTTAAAACTTGCCTTATTTTTCTTGGGTTTTTTTTTTTGCTTGTTTGTATTTTCTTTTGTAACATGAGTAATATGGAAATGTTTTGCATGACTGCACATGTATAATCTCTATCAAATTGTGTGCCTTCTCAAGGAGGGGAGGGAGGGAGGGAAATAATTTGGAAGTGACATTTAAAAAAAAATTTAAAATGCTTTTACGTGTAATTGGAAAAAATATAAAAACTTAAATTGCAAAATAAATAGCTAGTTACAGTATGAAATACTTTTCTACTTACTACTCATGAGTACTATATTAAATGATCAATGTATTTAAAATGCAGTTGCATATATTGCTTTGTGTTTTTTTTAAACAATGTTTCTACATAATATATCCTTTGTAAGGGAAGAATCTACTCAGATCAGACTTTTGGGTCTTCTGCTACCCTCGCATAGAAAACTCTATGAAAAGACTGCCCCATATCACCATCCAGTTCATGTGAAAATCCATCAGACAGAAAAATAGTCACATGAGTGGAGGATAAATTAAAATTGAAAAACAGCCTTACTACCACCATGAAGGGGCAAGATAAGGTTTGTTTCTGCAGAATACTTGTGATGGTCCATGATTGTTCCAAGATGGCTTGATATGAGCGTGTCCAGGGATCATAGCTTTCAAACAAACTGACATGTTCCACAAGAATGTTCATAATGGGGTGGCTATGTGGTGCAGTGAATAGAGCCCCGGCCCTGGAATCAGGAGGACCTGAGTTCAAATCCAACCTCAGACACCTAACATTTACTAGCCATGTCACTTAAGCCCAATTGCCCTGCCTTCCACCCTCCAAAAAGGAAAAAAAAAAAAAGAATGTTCATAATATCTCAGTCACATGATTATATGACGGTGGAGGTAAGCTTACAGGGCAATAGAGGGGAACGAGGGAGCTACTCTGGTGCCCTGAACATAAATGAAAGTATCTGATTATCCATTGGGAATTGGTTTGTACTTGAACATTGAATACTTGTGGCAGTTTAGAAAAAACTTGATGACAGGTTGAAAAACTGCAAGAATATGTTACACTTAGTCACAGGTCAGTTTTGTTGGGTCCCGGGGTGAGAGCTCAGCTGCCCACGTGAGACACTGGGCCGTGGACTCTGCCTTAGGCATTGAGTCTGTGACAACCTGATGGCTCTGGGATAGGCGGCCTCCCTTACAGGATCAAGACCTCCCCTGAAGGGAGGGGCTGGGGGCGGGGCATAGGGCTGATAACGTTGTGTGTTGCTTTGCACAAGAGAGAGATGTAACAATAAAGATGATGGCAGCCAGACATGTCTCAGGTGCTCTGTTGTCCTTTCACGAACAGTGAAGTTCTCTGAGGTAGTACCTCAGAGCCGGGGACTCCCGAAGACCTTGTGAGGTAAGTAGACAGGCGATTGGAAGCTGCAGAACGATTCAAGTTTGATATGATGACTTCGTGTCAGGGTTCTCTATCAGAGTACTCTAACTTGCCTGCAGGGGAACTGGTTACTTACCTCACTCAAGTAGGTGCTAGCACGTTTTAAGAACAGAAGAGTCACAGCCTGAAGGTGCAAGCAGAGAAAGTTTATTGAGTCTTTTCCATGGGGAAACCTTACAGCCAGATCTCAAGGCAGACTTCAAACTACCCCCAAGGCTTAAGCCTTATATATACCCCAGATCCACATACCACACGTGACAGAGCCCAGCTGAACAAAATTGTGAGAGGGGAGGTACAATCACAAGGTCATGAAGGCCCCAAGGTGTGGAGACACTAATCTGAAACACCTGGTAACCTACACGTGGGAGAACCTTGAGCAATGCTCAGAACTCCACGTGACCCAGCTTGTTCCAGCGCCTCCACACTTCCCTGTGCCTCAACACAATCGCTTGAAGCCTGCACATATTTCCTAACCCTCACAGCTTTATGCACACAAAAATCATTGGGTCTTTGGGTACATGATTGTGATAGCTTCAAATCATTCTAGAAACAAACCTATAATGCTTCAAACATGCCCATACTTGTGGCCACAGAGGAAAAATACATTCATAACATAATTGAGCAATTATTTACTGCTTATGGCACCATTAAAGAATTTTTAGTGGAACACCTTAGCCCAAAATCACAAACCACTATGTGGGAACCACTGGCCTAAGCAAATGTCCAAGCAGGTTTCTCTTTTGGAATGGAAAGAAGTATAATCATGAAACAGACTCTTTTATAATTTTACTCTTCAAATCACTATTAGAAAAATGCAAATGTCTGGCCCAAGCAGGCATTGGGGCCCAAACAAAGCTGGAAGCCCATTGTGACCCCACTGACCCAGGGTGTTCACTGTTCAGAAAAAGTGCCAACAAGGTACCATCATGGGTGCACTAGTAGAAGATGACATCTGCGTTCTGAACCATGAAAAGACTCAGGAAAATGAACATCATTTCTCTGTCAATCTATGTAGGAGATGAGCTTCATGATTTGCCTTTGTCACTGCATATGGGGACATCAAAAAGAAACTTAAGGACTTAGAGATTAAGGAACAGAATATGATTTCTGGAAGCAAAGCTTCTTGAAATCTGATTAGATGAAGAAACAAACTCAGTGGGATGAGAACAAGCAAACAAGGCCTATCATGCTCAATCTTCATCTAACTGGGAGTGACCTGGAAACCCCTGGTTTCAAACAGGAACTGGAACTGAGGAGAAAGGAACACAGTGGTCTAAGAACCCAAAATGCAAAGATCTAAACCCAAGGAAGATGATCTCAATAACAGAGGCTACCAAAGGCCAAGCATTGCACATGATAACATGTAACATGCCTACTGGGACCTCAAGAGACAAATGTCTAATTGACTCCTAGAGACTCAAGTGTAAGCCCAAGGACCAAGAACATTTGAAGCTCCACATCCAATACAGAAAATTTGTATGCCAGTCCTGGGAGTTGAAAACCCAGTGAAGGACTGCCCAAAAGATTGGATGTCTTTAACTGCAACCTCCAAAAGACCCACTCTGCTTTCACCAAATGGCAAAGCCCTCTGTACTACCATAGGTTCCCCTCTACCTGGAGATATAAAGCTTTTATTGGAAAAAGCAAATCTCCAGTCAAGGGCAGATGACAAGACATCCTGACACAAACTTTTGGGAACAGAATTACTATGGCAGAAATTCTTTAGAAGACAATTCATGGGTATCCCTGAATCCCAGTAAAGTCTAGTGAGATAGCATTCAGGAAACACCTTTCCCCAACCTGCAGCACCTGGATCAGCATAATCCAAACTGCCTTAACAAGAACTGATTCAGAAGAGAGTTGTAGTCACCTTGGGAAGAGTTGTATGGCATCAAGTAAGGAACTGAAAGTTGATTTGGATTCCATTATGACATAGTGTTCTGTGACTGTCCTCGATTTCAAGTACCCTTGGACTTGCACATACTGTCTGGCAGTCATGTAGTTAGGTTTGTTTCTTCCACTATAGAGTAAAACAACTGTGATAACCAGCTCTATTTTAGCGAAGTATAGTCATATGCACTACTCAGTAAATTAGAGAAATTCCCTTAGTGTTTTTAAAAGACATCTGTACCTTTGATAGCAATTCCTATAAATTTAGGCACCTTAGGCATCAAAGAAAAATGGATAGGAACTACTTTTTGAGCTTGAGTGTAGAAATACAGACACAGGGCAGCTAGGTGGCACTGTAGTGGATAGAGTGCCTGACCCAGAGTAAGGAAAACTATCTTCCTGAGTTCAAATATGACCTCAGACACTTAACTAGTTGTATGATCCAGGGCAAGTCACAACTCTGTTTGACTAACTTCCTCCTCTGTAAAAATGATCTGGAGAAGGAAATGGCAAACCACCCTTGTATCTTTGCCAAGAAAACACCAGATGGGGTCACAGAGAGTCAGCTACAAGTGAACAACAACAAAATCATTAATATATTCATTCACAAGAATAATAGGAAGGTTGATGGTACTTTTGGTTCAAATCACATAAATTAAAAACAAAAACCCTGCCTGGGGAGCAAGCAGATGTCAAATGTATTTGGATTCCCATTGGTCTTTTTACAAACACATAGGGATCATGAAAAATGGAATAACTGTTCTATGGATAATCAATTTCTGTATACCATTTTAGTCCAAATCTTTAGAATTAAAGTTTCTTTCTAAGACCAAAGTAGTAGAACGGTCACCATTACCTTTGTGTGATTTTAATTCTGTTTATACCCCAGACTGCTCAATCTTTGGAACCCAAATTCAATAGCTCCATAAAGCATTCAATTTGAAAGATTTTTTTTCAAGTTAAAAAAAAGATGACAAAATAACTGGAAAATTTTTTGTGGGAAAACTACATAACACTAATTAGGTGATAGATGGCATCAGGTAGGAAATGTTTTACAATTTCAAACATATTGGTATGTTAGGAGGTACATATGTGCATTCAAATGTGTAACTGGCAAAAAAAAAAAGTCTCCAGGTGACCACACTAGCTGCCTTTTCTTTAGTAAAGCAATTTCATTTTAAAATGGCAATACATTAACCTCATGGAGAAAATTTCAAATTTAGTGAACAATCATTAGATACTGAAGTAATTTTTGTGGAGTTGCTAAAACTTTGGGGCCAGTGCAGACTGTTTACAAGTATTGAAGAAACAACTGGCCTTCCAGGGAACTTTCTGGTAAAGATTGTGTATCTGTTACATGTAACTGACACCATGCAGACATTTCCTGATGTAGATGCTTTTTGGCCTTGGGATCTTGAGTGTTTCATGTGGAATGCCTTTCCCCCCCCCACCCCCCTTATCAGGAGTAGGCAATTGGGTGTTTTTTAAACTCAAAAGAATTCCTCAAACCTCCTGTTGTATTACTGAACAGCATACATAAACAAGACCAGATATTGTTTGTACTTTTGTATTACCTTACTCACATATATTGGTGTGTCTGTGATTAATGGAAATTGTGTCAGATGCTGGAATTTATTCTGATCAGTGAACAAAGCTGACTCAAGGAAGCACAATTTCTTTTGATATAATAGAACCCAATATGCACAAAACAACACAAGTCACTAAGTTTTAGCTGATAGAACCAACTACCTGCGTAATAACAAAGTAGTAGAAACGATTTCTCATGTGGCTGCAAAGACTATTTGTTATATCTGATCTCTAATGTAGCTTATTGGTGGTGTTCTTTAACTAAAATGGAGTCTGGTTTTCTTTCTTTTTGGGGGGGGGGCTTTTTGGAGGGGAGGAGGCAGGGCAATTGGGATTAAGTGACTTGCCCAAGGTCTGAAGGCTAAGTATGTCAAGTATCTAAGGCTAGATTTGAACTCAAGTCCTTCTGACTCCAAGGTCCGTGCTCTAATTTTTTTTTTCTTTTTAAAAGTAGTAAACTGGGAGAGATACTGGCTTGGCCGACATTGTGAACAATGCAAATATGAAATAACATTTTTAAGTAAATTATTTGTTTAAAAAAACCAAAGGAATATTGAGGTTTTCACATCTGTCTGACTGGCAAAGGTCACAAATGAGGAATATGACCAATGTTGGAGGGACTGTGGGAAAACAGGTACACTAATGAGCTATTGGTATAGCTGGGAATTGATCTAAGCATTCTGGGAAGCAATTGGGAATTATGCCCCAAAAGTCACTAACCTGTTGCGAAAACATTTGAAAATCTCCTTTTTAGTTTCTCCAGAAATATTAAGAAATAATATTTCTCCAGCTCCCAACCCTTTCCAGACTTTTTCCTTTAGGAAAACGGAAAGAACAAAGCCTTCCTTTGAAGTGGAATTTTTGTTTAGATGGAATCATTCATTGTCTTCCCCCGCGGGAACTGATCGGCGCCATGACCCACCTATGGACAGTCTTTTCTTTGGAAATTCAGGGTTAAGATATTGATCACAGGAAGGAACTGATCGTGACTATTCGGGAATGTTAACCCCCCAACTCTATTTTACTATATTATGATCTTTACTTTGCTCCAGATTCCTATAATTTGGGGGGCAGTCATGTCAGAAAGCATAGAGAACTATTCCATTTTAGACAAGTCTCTGTCCAGGCTAGAAATGCATCGGATAGATATTAAACTAAATTGTTTCTGGCAGACTCAAGCCTAAATTGCAGAGTATATTATGGGTATTACTGTTTTTCTTCGATACAGCCATGCCACTATTGGACCTAACGCCCCCCAAAAGATGAATGAGGAAAAGAACCCATATGTACACAACTATGTATATATAGCATCTTTTTCTTGTTTCCTTTCCAGATCGGGAAACTAAGGGGCGTCCGATTGGGGAGCGGCTAAAGACGGCGTGTGGAAGTACTGTTACGTTAGCATGCCATAAGATATGCTGAAAAGGAGAGTTTCAGAGCAACCTGGGAAGACCCTTACGAAATGACACAGAGCAGAGAGAAAAGCAGCTTTGAAGGGCTTTAGGATTGCAGTCTGCACAGTGATCAAGCAGGAATCCACAAGAATGAAAGTGAAACCTGGCCATGAACCCTCCTCACGCCCAGGCCGACGAGGCCCAGGAGCCCCGGGACAGGCGGCTGTAGCTAATGAGCAGAAGGTCGGGGGAGGGGCGGGGGGGAGGGGGAACCTGCGGCGGTAGCACTGTTGGAATGGTGGCCAAGAGAGCAGGATTTCGTGAGCCGGATCCTACCATTGCGTTAAGGCCCAGACAGGATTCGGGGGCGGGGCCCCGGACTGAAGGGGGTGGAGAGGAGGGCAGAGACAAACCCGGAACAGCACACCTAGGGGGAGAGGCTGCAGAAGGCGGGGAAACCGGAGTCCCTGGCCAGTCGGCTCCTGGGAGTGGACGGGCCCCTCCCCCGGGGAGGAGTCGGGGGAAAAGAGCCCAGAAGAAGGCCGTACCAATCTGGGGCAGCGGGGAGAAGCTGTCAGCTCCGGCGCCGCGTCTCCGCTTTGGGTCAGGGGCGCGCCCAGGGAAGGGTCATTACTGTCGCCTGTCTTTCCTAGCCTCTCCTGCGCGGCCCGGGAGGTCGCCGGGCCGCTGACAGCTCCCCCGAGTAAATCCCGTCTCCACCTCTTTCAAGTTTCCTTCCCCCTCCGCCGCTGGCTGTGGGCCGGCCCGAGCCGCCTCCGTCGACACCTGGGACCGTACCAAGTCCGCTCGGAGGGTTCTCCCTCTTCCTACTGGGGGCCCTCGGCGCCGAGTCGCCCCGTCCCGTCTCCGCGCTCCCCCCCTCCCGGAGGCCCAGCCTGTGGGACGTTCCGGACTCCTCCTCCTCCCCCCACCCCGGCCCCGAGGCGGGGCCTTGTGCGCAGGTGCCGGAGCCGCCGCGGCTTGGGCGGCTGCGGGGAGCCGGGCTCGGAGCCGGGACAGGGACCGCGCCAGGGCCAGCAAGCGGCCCAGGGCGAGGGCGCAGGGCGCGGCGCTGCGCGATCGGGATCTCGCTCCTGGGGCTCCGCGGCGGCGGCCAGGCCCATGGGCGGCTGAGCGGGACGACGCGGGCGGGTCGAGCCCAGCCGCCATGGCCGACGACTACTGGGACCTCCCGCGCCGCCGCCGCCGCCGCCGCCGCCGCCGCCGGGGCCGCCGCCGCCGGGGCCTGCCCGGAGCCGCCGCCCACGGAGCCCAGGGGGTCGCCGCCACAGCCACCGCCGCGCCGGGTCCGCAGCACTGAGGCCCCCCGCGCCCCCGCGCCCCCGTGCGCGTCCCCACCCCCGCTGCCGCCGGTAAGCTCCTGCCCCTCCCCCGCCACCAACCCCCTCCTTTTTCCCCCGAGAGGAGGGGGCCCAGGCCGGAGGATGCAGGGCTGGGAGTTTCCTACAATGCACTGGGGTCTGGGGGAAAAAGGCGGGGTGTGTGTGTGTGTGACTACCCTGGGACTCTGCCCTCTGCTCATCCCACCCAAGATGCCTTCTATAACCACCATCGACACCCCTCAGTCATCCTCCCCTGGCTACCTACCACCCTAAGATCCTGTGGGAATGGGGGGGATCAGTGTTCTCTAGTCCTCCAGCAATTGGTTCCTCAGAGTTCCCCAGGCTCCCCAAGAACCAGGGGCAGTGTGGTGCATGGAGGGCTTGTTCCAGTGTGATGACATTGCCTTAAACGCTGCCTCTGCCGTTTTCTACCTGTGTGACCTTGGACAAGTCAATTGGCTCCCTCTGAGAAATGATGGATTGAACTAGGTGATGCTGAAGGGCCCTGCCAAGCCTAATTCTCTTATCCCCATTTCTTCCAAGACTCCTTTTCTCTCCCCCAAGATGCACAAGGTTCTTGAGAGTTCTCTGCCTGTTCCCCCCCCACCCCCATTCTCAGTAATATGTCCTTGGAGTTCTCTAGAGCTTTCCCCTACCAGGAAGAGGGAGGCTTCTCCTCCCTCCCCCAGGAATTCCAAGGTACTTCTCTCTAACGATCTCCCTCCCCCAGTTCCCACAGAAATCAGCAGCAGCAGCACTAGCCTTTCTATAGCTTTGTCAAAAGCTTTCACATGGATTCTCTTTTGATCCTCACCCCCACCTTAGGAAGTAGGTGCTATCATTCCCATTTTATGGTGGAAAAAATGGAGGCAAGGTACCTTCACCACCTAGCTGCCTAGGGTAGCCCCCAGGGCCTATGAAGAGGTTAGGGTACGAAGTTCCTCCAGCAGAATCTGGAAATTCCAGGGGCTCCTCACCCCCAAAGAAGCAGATGGTTTTTAGGTCCCAGCCCCTAACCCAAAGTATGACCTTGGTTCCATTCTTGTCTATTTCTGCTCAGCAGGACCTTTGGATGGAGCTCTCAAAATTCTTCGGTCCTAGTCACAGAAACCCCTCCCTCCTGGCTTTTCTTGCTACAGGGCATTGACTGTCTCCCTAGCTTCAGCGTTGGGTTCCTAGGCTGGGTCCTCCCCATTTCTCAGGACTCCTGGCTTGAACCCTGTGGGAACCTGGCTCCTGGGACAAGGGACAGGGGAAATGCTTTTCCAGGTGGTTGGAGGGGATAGAGAAGACAGTGAGGTTAACTCCTAAAACCTCAGTGGTAAAGGAAACCCTGACTTCTAGTCTCATTTGTGACCTGAGCTGTATAACTGGAATCACAAAAGCTCTCAGAATCCCAGGTCCCTAATCTCTAAAATGAGGTTCAAATGAACTGGGAAGGCTCTCAAGAGTCAGTGGCATTCTGCTGGGGATGGCTATCCTTTTGCCCCAAGGCTTTAGTCGGCCTGTGTTTCCCAGGAATGGGCAAGCTCCTAGCCCAGCCTCCTGCCCTCCCTTCCCTCTACTTCTCTGCTAGCAGCTGGTACCTCAGACACCCCACTTGGCTGCACTTCCCATCTGGGGCCTAGGACCATCTGGGGCTAAGGCTGGGCAGTTAATACATTATACATAATAATCCTGAGGTCTTCCTGAACACCTTTCCCTTTCTTAAGACCCCCCTCCCCCATCCTTGCCAAGGCCCAGGCCCCAGCTCCCAAAGCTTCTCAGTGGTCTTAGCCCAAATGGTTCTCTCCCTTCCCTGCCAAGGCCCTGGCCCTGGCCCCCCTGCCAGCCTTAGCTAAGATATTTATAGCTGCTGACTCAGCCAGGGCCTCTCCCTGCAACCAGGGCTAGGCTGGAGATAGAGGAATACCCCTCTTCCTTCCCTGAGGGAGGATGGGGGGGGGGAGGCTGAGGCTAAGGCTAAGGCTAAGCCTTAAACCCTGTGCCCCCAGGCCACTCTCTGCTATTCCTTGGGGAGACAGACCCAGGCTTGGGGAACCATTGTTGAACTGCACTAGGGGAGACCCTGTGGGAGAAAGGGAAGGAGACTAGCCCCATCCTGCCCTGCTCCACCCCACCTGCCTTTGCTTTGGGGGTGGGGAGCCCCTTATGTGGTCACTGTTGAATCTCCTTTCCTACCAGCTGGGAGGACAGGTCATTGTGGGAGCCATCCCATTCAAGTAAGAGGGGGGTGGAGCTGGGCCCCCAAGGCCCTTGGGCCCATGAGCTAGGCCTCTATCTAGTTCCCCCCTCCCCCCACCCTTAGCTGGCCTATGGGACTGTCCAATTTAGTCCCCCTGGCAACAATTACCAGGGTCATGTGATTCCTTGGGGCAGTGGGAACATTCCGTCCCCTGGCAGTTGGGGGGGATGTGGGGCTGGTGCCAACGGAACATACCATTCTATGGCCACGTCCAGGGCCACCTTGCGGGGCACGCAGGAGAAGCTAAGCCCCCTGCCCAGCCTGCCCCTCCAGCCGATGACCTGTGTTGTAGGGCCCTGTGCTCCTACAGTGAGTCCACTGGGCAGGGTGGCACACAAGGAGAAGGCCCCGTGACCTCAGCTAGCCAGCCGACTCTCAGCACCCAGGTGGGCCTGCCGCCTGTCCTCTGAGACCCAGGCCCAGGAGCCCCTGAGGAGCAGGAACTCAGTCTGCCCCATCCCCCCCAGGTCACCATGGACCGAATGAAGAAGATCAAACGGCAGCTCTCCATGACACTCCGGGGAAGCCGAGCCACAGAGAAGAGCACCGGCTCTGAGCAGATCAACATTGAAGACAGTAACTGCAGTGACAGTGGTGAGGCCAAGCTGCAGGGGCTTCTGGGGGCCAGCTGGGTAGCTCCCTTCGGATCTGGGTGATTGGTTTTCTTCGTTTTCTTCCTTTCTGTGTGCTTCCCGCTCCACCTACCTGTCCTCCCCCGTCCATTACCCACCCTCCCTTGGCTTTGCTCCCTGGCCCAGGCCCTAGCCCTGGTGGGAGGAAGGGCGCCTTGCCCTCATCCCACAGCCTGCTACCCACGGTTCGCCTGCCCCCCCGAGCCTCCAGGAGCCTGCCCGCCCTGGGCCCAACCCCACGGGCACCCCGGCAGCCTCCACCGCCACCGGCCCGCCGGCCCCGGGCCACTCGCAGTCTCAGCTCCCCACTGGACCATGGCACCAGACTAGGTGACTATATGCCCCCCAGCTTGGCCTGCAGAGGCCCTGCCTGGCCTGTCTGTGGCCTCAGTCCTCTAACCTAGTTCTACAAAGGTCCAGCTCTCCAGAGTGGTCTTGGGGCACTGACTGTCTGAAGGCTTCTGAGGCCATTGTGTGTTGGTGGGAAGGGGGAAGGGGAAGGGAAATGAGGGATTCCTGTGGCTCCTGAGCCGACCCCTACTCCACCCCAGAGATTGTGCATGAAGACCTGAAGATTGGTTCAGATGGAGAGAGTGACCAGGCCTCAGCCACATCCTCTGATGAGGTACAGTCACCTGTGAGGGTCCGAATGCGAAACCACCCAGCCCGCAAGATCTCTACCGAGGTAGGCTTGGCCAGAGAGGGTGGGCTGGTGAGGAGGGATGGCCACAGTCAGTTAGCCTGAGGTGCCTCTGTCTGGGCTTGGTGTCATATCAGCACAGGGCAGCTGGGCCCCACTGGGCCCTGGGCCTGCCATGACCCTTTTTGCTCTCCCCTCCCCTTACATTGGGATGAGTTCCTGGACTAACTTGGGAAAACCCAGCTGGCCAGTAGGCTGTTTTCTTACATCTAACTAGAGGTGGCCCCATGGGGCTCTGGCTTTGGAGCTTTGAGCTCACGGCCTAGCACAGTTAGTTAGATTCTCTGCATTCTTGCACTTCTCTAGAGAGACCTACCTCCCAGCAGGCCCCTGCAAGTCTTCCCTGAGCCTCCTGGAACCCAAAGCCCCCTCGTTTTCCCCAGCCCTTAAGGGACAGAGTTCTCTTCCTGCTTGCCCCCCTCTAGTTTGAAGGCATCTCTCAGAGGGACTTCAGGGAGGGCTGTTCCCCCCTCCCCCCCACTCCCAGCCTTCACAGGAAGACCTCTAGTGACAGTGAGAGGGAGGGAGAATGGGGCCGGTGGAGATTCTCTGCCTCATCCCCATGGTTTGGCATGAGGGTTTGTGACAAAGTTATGGTTGTATCCTTTGCTCTGTCCTGGAGGTTTGGGGAGTTTGGCCATTCCCTGGCCCAAGCCTCTCCAATCGCCAGGTGCCTGAATTGTCCTCTAAGCTCCATCTGTTCTGTCCCCCCCCCCAAGCAGACACTGACCCCCTTTTCTGCCTTTTGAATCTCAGGACATCAACAAACGCCTCTCCCTACCTGCTGACATCCGGCTGCCCGAGGGCTATCTGGAGAAGCTGACCCTCAATAGCCCGCTCTTTGACAAGCCCCTGAGCCGGCGCCTCCGCCGGGTCTCCCTGGTGAGGAGCTGCTCACCAGGAACCCTTGGCCCATCTTAGTCCTGTTCCCCATCACCTGTCCCTTCCCACAGTCCCTGGGCTCCTTTGCATTTGCTTTTCTTTGACCCCTTGCCTTTTCTCTGTAGTCTGAAATTGGCTTTGGCAAGCTGGAGACATATGTGAAGCTGGACAAACTGGGGGAGGTAAGGAAGTGGGGCAGACAGAGGGGATGGGGGAGGGCTTGGGGAATATGGCTCCATGGCCTGACTGTCCCCTCCCCTGCTTCCCAGGGTACCTATGCCACGGTATATAAGGGGAAGAGCAAGTTGACAGACAACCTGGTGGCCTTGAAAGAGATCCGACTGGAGCATGAGGAGGGTGCCCCCTGCACCGCCATTCGAGAAGGTGCTGGAGTGAGCCAGGGGGCCAGGGCAGGGAACATGGTGCTGCAGTCCTGAAACCCCATGCCCTTCCTCCCCCTCACACCTTCCCCTCCCATCTCCCCTGCAGTGTCACTGCTGAAGGACCTGAAACATGCCAATATCGTCACCCTACATGACATCATTCACACAGACAAATCCCTGACTCTGGTCTTTGAGTATCTGGTAAGAGGGGAAGTCCCTGGGCTTGGGAGAGGCCAGTCAAAGTTCAGGCTCTGCAGGGTAATTCTGCCCTCTCTCCCGCTCAGGACAAGGACCTGAAGCAGTACCTGGAGGACTGTGGAAATGCCATCAACATGCACAATGTCAAGGTCTGTGGGAGGGAGCTGGTTGCCCCCCTGCCCCCTGGCCCTCCAGCCCAGGCTCAGGCTTCAAGGCCTCTCCTTGTCTCTGTCCTCCAGCTCTTCTTGTTTCAGCTCCTCCGGGGCCTGGCCTACTGTCATCGGCAGAAGGTGCTACATCGTGACCTCAAACCACAGAACCTGCTGATCAATGAGCGCGGGGAGCTCAAGCTGGCGGACTTTGGTATGGCCAACTCTGGCCTTGGTCTTGGCCCAGCTCTCTTCCCCTTCCCCCCACTCCAGCTCTCACTGTTTTTCTCCTTCTGTTCTTGCCTCCATCCTTTCCCTCCCTTTCCAGTGCCGTTACCTCCCCAGCCAGGGTCCCCAGATCTTGCCCCAAAGTGTTCAACTAACCCAAACTCTAATGTCTCTCAGGCCTGGCCAGGGCCAAGTCTATCCCAACCAAAACATACTCCAATGAGGTGGTGACACTGTGGTACCGGCCTCCAGACATCCTGCTGGGCTCCACGGACTACTCCACTCAGATAGACATGTGGTGAGGCCCGGGGTGAGGAAGGGGAGAGAAGGGAGCAGCCCCTTGTGGCCCTGGGGCCTCAGCCAGCTCCTCTCTCTGTGCCCTAGGGGTGTGGGCTGCATTTTCTACGAGATGGCCACAGGCAGGCCCCTCTTCCCTGGCTCTACAGTGGAGGAACAGCTACACTTCATCTTTCGGATTCTGGGTAAGGGCTAAGTCGGGTTGGGCAGGGAACCAACCCCATTGGCAGGCGCCTCAACTGACCATTTCTTCTTTGTTGGCCACCCCCTCCAGGGACCCCCACTGAAGAGACTTGGCCAGGAATTTCATCAAATGAGGAGTTCAAGAACTATGACTATCCCAAGTACCGGGCAGAGGCATTGCTGAGCCATGCACCCCGGTGAGAGCCTGGTGGGGTGGGGCTGGGGCCAGGGTGGGCAGGAGGAGGAAAGGCGGGGACCTGGGACCAAGGCTTCTCTTTGTGCCCACTGCAGGCTGGACACCGATGGGGCAGACCTCTTGGCCAGACTGCTGCAGGTGAGGAAAGGCCTGCAAGCAAGGGCTATGGCAGCCACGGGAGCTGGGGGTGGGGGTGGAAGAGAAAGGAGGCTGGTTTGGTCCTGAGGGATAAGCCAGAGGAAGGGACCCTGAGAAGTCAAGGGCGCTTGTTCAGGGAAGATGGGAAACAGGGCCCCAGGCCACTGGCTCACAGGCCCTCTTTGTTGTCAGTTTGAGGGACGGAATCGGATTTCTGCAGATGATGCCATGAGACACCCCTTCTTCCAGAGTCTGGGGACAAGAATCCATAAACTCCCTGACAGTGAGTGGGCCAGGGTGAGCTGGGAGGGGGCGCCTCTGGCCCCAGCTTGGCCAACCAATGATGCCTCTTGGCCTCTCTGCTCTTCCTGCAGCTACTTCCATATTTGCACTAAAGGAGATCCAGTTACAGAAGGAGACGGGCCTTCGCTCAGCCTCCCTCCCAGACTCGGGTGGGTGTGGCCCCCATCCCCTCGGCCCCTCCAGCTGTGGGCCCGCTGGCTCTTCCCAATAGCTCTCTGCTTCCCCCCACAGGCAGGCCAGCCTTCCGGGTGGTGGACACCGAATTCTAGGTCCTTGGGGCAGCTGGCTTTGAGAAGGTGCTGGTGACTGGCTGGAGGTTGAGGCCTCCGGAGGAGGGCTGCCGAGGAGCCAGTCCTGCTCTCTACCTACCCCACCCCACCCTACCCCAGCACAGCTCGCACCTCCCGCAGTCGCCACGCCCCTCCACTAACCTGCCTGCTCCTGGCTCAGCTGCCTGCCCCCCCATCCTCCTACGACTGACTTTTGTGGAAGGGTGCTAACAAAGCTCTTCCCTCCCTCCGCTGTCTGCCTGTCTGTTTTTCTCCAGTCACGGGACAGCGTGGCTGGGGCCCCGAGGCGGCAGCCCCCGATGACCCTTCTCTGCTCACCTCCCCCACCCCTCTGTGGCCCTTAGGAGAGGGAGGGGAGACGGGGAGGGAAGGAGGTAGGCCCAACCTCGGGAACCTTCCTAGCAGAGGTGATCGTGTCCCGCTCCAAGATGGCCTACCACGGCCCCCAACCTCCTCCTGCGTCACCTCGACCCACTTGTCCCTTTTTAAGAAAAAAAAAATTTATTATTTTGAATGAGGATTTTATTTTTTAAATGCAATTATCTGTAACGTGTAGAACGACTGGGCCTGCCCCGCCCCCTTCGCAGGCCCCGTTTTATGTGCGATGAATTGCCCCCCCCCCCACCTCCTTAGCCGCTGGCCAATGAGGAGGCTGGGACCTTGGCCCGGCTCCAGCCCCTCCCCTCCTTCGCCCCGCCCCTCCCCCACCCCACCTCCAGCAGCCTGGGGCTCCTCCGAGGACCTAGGGGTTCTTTCCCGCAGCTCTCCGCTAGGGGCTCGAGAGGTGCCAGAGGGCCAGGTCTGGGATCCCGCCGGGCTGGCTCCGCCCTTTCCCCCCGTGGCCCCTTTCTCGGTGTCCCGAATCGACGCTCCGCCCCCTCCTCACCCCCCCCCCCCCCCCACTCCCTCGGTGCCGATGGGCAGAGCCGGGGCCCCGGGAGCTGGGGGGGGGGGAGGCCGGCGGGGGAGGAGGGAGGGCCTCCCGGAACGCGGAGCTGGGCCCTGAGGCCCCTGGACGGCTCCTTCCCTCCCCTCCATCACCGCGGCCCGCGCTGGCCCGTGCGGGGCGGGGCGTTGGCTCCCGCGCGGGGGGCGGGGGGAGGGGGGCTCGGCTCCCCTGTACACCCTGGTCGCTGTATGAACTATTAAAGGCTCAAGCGAAGGCGAGCGTGCGTGCGTGCGTGCCTGCCTGCCTCCGTCTGTTTGTCCGTCCGCCCGCCCGCACAGCGACGGCTCGCGCTCGACCCGCCTACCCCGGGGCCCGCCGCCGCCGCGGCCCGGCTCCGCACACCACGAGGCGGCCGCATCGAGGGCGGCTCGGCCGGCACTGATTAGGCGCCAGCTGCGTGCGGAGGGGGAGGGGAGCCAAGAGCGGGTCCGAGCGCGCACCAGCGCTCAAGGCCACACGGCCCGAGCCGCACGGCCGCCGCAGCCCGAGCCCTCGGGGCGCAGCAACCAGCAGCGCCGGCTGCGGCCGTCCCTCGGCGGGATTCTGACGTCGGGGGTGGGGCGCCTGGCAGGCGGGCGGGCACTCGCTAGGCTGCTGGGCGCCTGGCGGGCTGCGACGCGGTGCACAGCCTCGTGCGGGGCCCGGGGCTGCTTCGGACGGCGCGGCGGGGCGCGGTGGGGCACGGCGGCGGCGGCGGCGGCGGCGGCGGCGGCACCGAAGGAGCCAGCGAGCAAGCGAGCCTCAGCCGGCCGGCCCCACACTCGGGCCCGCCCGCCCCGCCGTGCATGGGGAAGCCCCCCGCGGAGCGCCCCGGAGCCAAGAGGCCGCCGGCCCGGCCCCCTCCGGGCCCCGCCCCCAAGCGGGCCCCGGTCCCGGCGGCCGCCTCCGCCGCCGCCGCCGCGCCCCGCTCGGCCCCGCTGAGCCCCGGCCCCCGCGAGCGCGCGGCTTCCGCCGCTCCTGCCGGCAGCCGTTACTGCGGGCCCGGCGCGGCCCTGGGCCCGGCCTCGGCACCGCGCGCGCGCCGCCCTCGCGCCCGCCCCGCCAGGGCGCCCGCCCCGCGGAGGGCGGGCCGAGGCCGCGCCGCTTCCGGCCGCCGGGGCGGGCACGCGGTGGCCGGAAACCGAGGCCGCTTCCGGTCTCCCGCCGCTGAGGCCGAGGCTGTGGGTGCTCGGACTGCGATGGCGGCTGCGGCGGCGCCGGGGGCGGAGCCGGGCCCGGGGGCGGGGTCGGTGCCGAGCTTGGAGAGCCAGCGGCGGCTGGTGGAGGACGGGGAGAGCGGCCGGGAGCGGCCCCTGCGGCCGGGGGAGAGCTGGTGAGCGAGCGGCTCGCGGCAGCGGCGGCGGCCGCCGAGGCCCGGGGAGGGGAGGGGCTGAGGCCGGAGGGGGGAGGGGAAGGGCCGCGGCCGGGCGGGGGAGCGTGGGGAAGATAAAGGGCTTGAGGGGAGGGGTGTGGGGCCTGACTGATAGAAAAGCGTGGCGAGCAGGGGTCGGGCTCTCACTCCTCCCCCCTCGCGCCCCTCCCCCTCCCCCAGGTTCCTGGTGGAACAGCACTGGTACCAGCAGTGGGAGGCTTACGTCCGAGCTGGCGATCAGGACTCAAGCGCCTTCCCGGGGCCTGTCAACAATGCCGAGCTCTTCGAAGGTACCGAGCCATCCCTTGGCCTTTCTGCTGTCTGTCTGCTCCCTCTCCTTTGTTTGGAGGGCCCCCTCCCCTTGGGCATCCGTGGGAACCAGGTGGGGCTCCCCCACTGGACTGGGGCAGCGTTGGCACTCAGATCTCCAGGCTGCAGCCCATCCTTCACCGGCTCCCCCACGGGATCCCTTAGGATCCCTCCTTCACCAGCTCCCCCCATTTGCCGCCCTTTTCTTCAGCTTCCTCTTTGGGGTAAAGTTGACAGTGGGGATGGGGAGTGCCACACTTAGGCAGTTTTCCTAGATGTTCCAGTTGGTAGAGAGCATTCCTACCTTGGGGTAGCAATTAGGCAGGTGTTTGCTGTGCGGTAAGGTGAATGAAGTTCCAGGCCTGAGGTGGGAAAGGCTTGAATTTAGAGTCAGTTAAAACTATTTAAGTTCTGTGATTCCAGGCAAGTAACTTCATTTCTGCTTTCATTTTGTTTTTGTAAAATGGGCATAATGACAGCACATCTGCCCTAGAGATCTTGTGAAGATCTAATAAGCTGTTTTGAAGCATTTGGCACAGTGCCTAGCATGTAGCAAATGGTACCTGCTTGTTGGCTATGGTGTTAGGACTCTGACCCTGCCTCCTTTGTAGGAGGGAGTACCTGGGATGAGTCTCTAAGGAAGTTAAAGGTACCTTGAGGTTTAAGAAGGGGGGGGGGGCAAATGCTTGGAATATCCGATCCTGAGAAGGCTAAGGTAATAGAACAGGTCAGGAGAGGTAAGTAAAAGGCTGGTAGAAGGGCTTCCAATCCCAAAGTGAGGAGCTCAGAGTTTCTCCTCAAAACAATAGGAAACCTTTTCTGATGCTAGAACACCAGGGTCAGACCTAGGCTTTAGGAAGACTCCAGGAGGCAGGAAGAACAGTTTTCAGATCCCTCAGTAGCCATTTGGTAGCTTTGTGACTCTGTATAAGTTATAACCTCTGAGTTCCAGTTCCCTCGTCTGTGAAACGGGGAGAGTCTCTGCCTATACTTTATAGGGCAGTTGTGAAGAACAAAAGAGGGACCACCCATAAAGTGCTTATATCCACAGCCACCGTTGTGTTTCGGGAAGTAAGTTTTATGGGGGCGTTTTGCTTTTCTGTCCTACTTAGTTCACATGAAGCTCTCTGTCTCATTCCTCAACCCCAAACTGAAAGAGTCACAGGGAGGGCAAAACATTCTGGCCTCTCTCCTCTGAAGACCCACAGATCTCACCATCCATTCTCTAGAGGACTGTGATTGGTTTTTCAATTACTCAAAAGTTCAGCCCAGGAAGATTTGGGAAAAGGTGTTCTTGCCAGATCAGAGGAGACACTGGCACCAAGCTAGGAGCCATATTAGGAGTCTGGGTCCAAGGGCAGAAGGATCTCTGCCAGGATAGGAGAGAGATGAGACTTTGTAGCCAAGTGCATGCTGGGAAGGGTGAGGACATCCACACCAAGCAGAACTTCAGAACAGAAGGGGGCCTCTGGTGAGGAACATGAGAATAGTGAGCTGGCCCTTGCCACTCAACAGTCCCTTTTTTCTCTGATCCTTTCACCCACCCTAGTTCTGATTCTTGGCCTTGCGTCATCTAGCGTTGTGGTCCAGTCATCTCTTCAGGCCCTTCTTTTTTTTCCTGTGATCTGAGTTTTGTTTCCCTGATGGTCTTTCAATCCCATCAATCTTTCCTTTTTTTCTCCTAGTCTATCCCCTCTCTAACCTACAAATGCCCTTTCACCTCCCCACCCCCCCATATTTCTTTGGTTTCTGGAATCTTCATCTCCTTGTTCCCAACCCCCTTCTTACACACAGACCAAGAAACCTGGCGCCTAAAGGAACGCCTGGTGGAAGGCGAGGACTATGTGCTGCTGCCAGCCATGGCCTGGCATCTTCTGGTGAACTGGTATGGGCTGGAGCCTGGGCAGCCACCCATTGAGCGCAAGGTGAGGGCCCATTGTATCTCTCTCCTTTCTGAACAAATGGAAAATATTTGAATTACTATGGGAAAAATAGTTTAGTCCAAATGAATTCATAGGTAGACTTTTTCACATCTTTAAAGAAAATTTGATGCTTATATAAACTGCACTGAGATGTTGAGAAGAAAAATCTGCTGTTGAAGTCCTTTGAGAGGCAAATACCAGCCTTGTACTTAAACCAAAGACAGATAAAACAAAGGGACAGAAAGCTTTAGAGAATATCATCGTTAAGGAACGTAGACCCAAAAATTTCTTGTAAAATCCTGTAGAAAGACCGTAGTGATTTATGGGAAACAGTATTAAGTACAGACAGATTGGATTCACACCAAGGGTACAAGAACAGCCCTGCTTTTGGAGGGACCCAGAAAACGTGGCTGTGGTCAGAGGGTTTGGAGTCCCTGTCCAGCTGTTCCCTTCTCCCTCTTTTTAGGTGGTCGAGCTGCCCAGCACCCATAAGGTAGAGGTATACTTGGTGGAGCTGCTCCTGTGCCAACACAATGACATGGAGATATCCCGGCCTGCGCAGTTCAGCCGAGCAGACCCTGTTGGTGAGGACTGATGCCCCAAGTGGGAATGCAGCTGTGCTCTGGATCTCCTAGGGATTGCTTTTGAGTCTCTGCTCTTCACAGGGCTTTGTCTGTAGTCCAGGTGCCCCGGGGAAGGGATTGGTTAGCAGACCTTGCCTCCCAGTCTTCCTTCTTCAGCCGCCTTGGCTGGGGCTTCAGTCTCCACTGAGGGCTAAGCAGAAGCCTAGCATTCTGAGTGGGGCATGCCTCGTGCCTAGGTATTGGGGCTTCCCTACTGGTTCTCTCAAGTCTGTGTCTTCTTCCAGAGCTGGTCCTTCATACAGCCAGGGAACAATTCTTAGTGGGGCCAGAGGAGGAGACACGCCTGTGGGTGAAGAATGCAGATGGTTCCTGTGAGAGGCTGAGGAACATACACGTGTCTGTGTTAGATGCCTGCCTCGGACCTGGTCAGGTAAGGCCTCAGGACGCCTCATTCTCCAGAATCCTGGGTAAGGGGTGCAGAGGAACTGCTCAAGAGATTCTGAAGACACAGCTTGCTCTCACTCAGGCCCTGCCACTACCCACAGGTTGTCATCATGGAGACTCGGAACAAAGATGGCACATGGCCTAGCTCCCGGCCTCATATCATGTGAGTGGAGATAGGGCCTGAAGAGGGTCAGGGGCAAGCCAAGGGTGGTGTGGGTGGGCGTATGAAAAAAGGAATCCTGAGGGTGAGGGAAAGAGCTCTGGGGATACTTAGGGGGGCTTGAGAGCCAAGGAATCTTTCCTTTGGGTGTTCTGTGAAACTTTAGACAAAAGGGGGACATGGGAGTGTCTGGGAGAACTCAAGGGTGAAAGAAGATGCATTGTCAGGTTGAGAATGGGGATGTTAGGGGAAGCCCTGAGGATAGTTGGGGGACAGGAACACCTTAAGGTGACCACAGGAGTCTTGGAATTGTCTGGTGTTGACTCTTCTTGGGTCCCCTAGGAAAAGTGTGTCAGATGAAGAGGACAGTTTCCGGGGCCAGCCGGGTGTCTGTGGCCTCACCAACCTGGGGAACACGTGCTTCATGAACTCAGCCCTCCAGGTTTGGTCTTGGAGTTGGGGAAGAAGAGAGCAGGTAGGGCAGGGTGGAGGCCCTCCCCAGGAGCTCTAAGCTTGGCTCCCTCCACATCTCCACAGTGCCTGAGTAATGTCCCCCCGCTGACGGAATACTTTCTCCACAACCACTACCTGAAGGAGTTAAATTTCTGCAATCCCCTTGGCATGAAGGGCGAGATCGCCGAGGCCTACGCTGACCTGGTCAAACAGGCCTGGTCTGGCCACCACCGCTCTGTGGTCCCCCGGATGTTCAAGGTCACTCTGAGCTTTGCAGCCATTTTCTTTCTTCATCCCCGACCCCCCCCCCCCCCCCCCCTCCAGCCCTCTAGTACCTCAGTGGCTATTTCCCTTGTATGTTCCCATATACAGACAGTTCCTGTGCAGACCTTTATGTAAAGTGAACTTTTACCTAATGCAACTTTGCCCCTGCCCACTCACTTCATGTCATTCTGTGACAAAGGCTCCCACCAGATAATACCTTTACGTTGTCATCGATGCAGGTATATGCACTGCTGCCCCATGATCGTAGAGGAAATTAGAAGAGCAGAGGTCAGCTTAAGGGTCAGGTGTGCTCAGCACTGTACAGCCAGGGTGGCCTTGGCGAGCCCTTCTCACTGGGGCTTGGCCGCGTACCTCGTGTGGAACACTATTGAGGCGGGGGAACCTTCTTGCTTCCCTCGTCTAGCTGACAATAACTAGTGATATTCTCCTGGCCTTCAAGCTTTTAAATTCTGGAAATATTTGGGTCCATTTTTTTTCCCCATCTTTTCAATACCAGAAAAAACCCAGTTTACTCATATGCTGAAATGTTCCTGCCAACTGTTGGCTGGGGAGGCTTTGTAGTTGGTCCTTGGAAGCTTACCTTCCTGTGTGATCTTCATGGCTGGCCCCTCAGTCAGATCTGAGTTTTGTGCTTCTCCAAGAGACTCATCTAGGTGCTCCACATCGTTCTCAGCCTCTTCTGGCCCCAGTGCTTGTGCTGATTTGGCAATCTTGTCATTTCCTCAAATGCTTCATCTTTGTCGGATTCATGAAAGTAGGGAGCAAAGTGCAGGCATAGCCTTTTTTCCCCACTTTCTTCATACGTGTTTTTGTTAGATATTCCCATGCTTTTCGGAATTCTTTACGTAACGTCTAACTTGCATGATGTCAATTTACATAAAGTGAAAACTGGCTGTAATCCCATCCTCTGTGATTCTCTGGAGCCCAGTGAGTCGTAGACTACCCTGCTTCTTCATCTGTGACCCAGAACCTGTGTGACTCACTGCTTGCTCATGTGATCTCCTCGGCTGTCATGTCATAGCCCTGTCTTGGAAGGGTCGTTGAGCTTCTTGGTGACTCTCTGGGTGTCCTCCAACACACCCAAGCCCCTCCCTGGCCCTGCTGCATTTTGTATTCTCAGCTCTCCTGGGTCTCACTCTCTGCCATTTCCTGTGACCCTGAGCCTCTGTGTGGTCCCCTCAGTTGCCATGGCATGGTCCTCTATCAATCGGGTTATTAATGAATGACCCTCTGGATATCCTCCCACATGTCTGAGCCCCTCCCTAGCCCTGCTGCTTTTTTTATTCTTGATTCTCTTGAGCCTGCTCTGAGCCCCCTTCCCTTTGTGCCCCCAGACCAAGGTTGGCCACTTTGCCTCCCAGTTCCTTGGGTACCAGCAGCATGATTCCCAGGAGCTCCTGTCCTTCCTGCTTGATGGGCTGCATGAGGACCTGAACCGGGTCAAGAAGAAGGAGTATGTGGAGCTTCGAGATGCTGCCGGACGACCTGATCAGGTAGGGCTCGGGCCCAGGGCTTGTCTCTGAGGTTCTCCCAATGTCACACCCCACCTCCAGTCATTCTCTGACTGCTGGGGGTTCCCTGGCAGGAGGTGGCAGATGAAGCCTGGCGAAACCACAAGCGTCGGAACGATTCTGTCATCGTGGACACATTCCATGGACTTTTCAAGTCAACACTGGTCTGCCCTGAGTGTGGAAAAGTGTCTGTAACCTTTGACCCCTTCTGCTACTTGAGTGTCCCTCTGCCTGTGAGCAAGGAGCGCGGCATGGAGGTCTTCTTCGTTTCTATGGACCCTCGGCGAAAGCCTGAGCAGGTGACCCTAAGACATTGAAGAGGAGGGCACAGCACCCCAGGAGAACATGGGGGGGGCTGCTAGTCATCGAGAGGAACCTTTGCGGGGAGGGGCACAAGATTTGCTGTGTAATTGAAATCCATTGTGAAGGGAAGAAGCTGTGGGTAGAGGCAGGTATTCACAGGGCCAGAGCAATGCTGGCAGAAGGAAGAGATAGGTGGAGGGAAGGGTGGAGATACTCGAGCGACAGACTGAAGGGTATTCCAGAGATAGCCAGGCCTCTATTGCACAGACAGGATGAGAAATAGCACAGATCTCAAACTTCCCCCTAAAGCATATCCAAAGGTCATTGGAGAAGGTTTTGTCAAATGAACAAAGCTACAGTACAGCATAGAGGGAATTTGTGGTTTTCAAAGTTACTCTGCTGCCTGCTTGACACCACTGTTCTCAAGGGCCCAGCATGTGAGCCAGAAGCCAGGAATCACTTAGTCACACAACAAAGGGGATATTGCAGATAGAAAGTGATGAAGAGAGGAGCAGGACGGGCAAACAAATGGCAGGAAAAACCAAGGCCAAGAAAGACATTTGAGAGACACAGAGGGACAGAGAGGAGCCCGAAATGCGGAGCCAGAGCATTGGGCAAAGGGACAGCTAGATGGTGAGAAACGTTTCCCAGAGAGAGGTGGAGGCACACTGGAATGGGAGGGTGGCTCCGGAGGCCCTTGCCAAGATGTGAGCTGGGCCGTCTTCTCCCCCCCAGCATCGACTGGTTGTGCCAAAGGCAGGGAAGGTGCTGGACCTCTGCGTTGCACTAGCCAAGCACACAGGCGTGTCTCCGGACAGGGTAAGTCCCCAGAGCCTGAGGGGAGCTGGGGAAGCTGGCCCTGTCCGGCAGGCTCTGAGCTTCATCTCCTGCTCTTTGCAGATGATGGTAGCTGATGTGTTCAGCCATCGCTTCTACAAGATCTACCAGCTGGAGGAGTCTCTGAGCTGTATCCTAGACCGGGATGACATCTTTGTGTGAGTTGGAGCCTCGGGGAAGGAAGAGGGTAATGAGCCCAGTCTCTTTCCAGCTGACCCCAGCTGGCCCTCCTTGTGCTGCAGATATGAAGTCTCTGGTGGAGCTGGGAGTGCGGAGGGCACAGGAGAGGATGTGGTGCTGCCCGTCTACCTTCGGGAGCGGACCCCAGCCCGGGACTACAGTGACTCCTACTATGGTCTCATGCTTTTCGGACACCCCCTGCTGGTGTCTGTGCCCCGTGACCGGCTCTCCTGGGACGCCCTCTACCACATTCTGCTGCATCGCCTTTCGTAAGCCACCGGGCCCCAACCTCCCCAGCCCAAAGACCCGAAGTTTCCTAGGCCCGTGTCTTTGTTACTGACTGTAGTTCTCTGACTTTGGTGGAAGTAGAATTCAGACCAGAGAAGAAGAGAAGGCAGAGAAACAGAGAAGAGTCTCCGCGAGCTGCCCCCTGCTGGGCCTCGGCTCCTTGCTCACAGCCTCTCATCCCTAACCCTAGGCGCTATGTTACACGACCTGAATCAGATGATGAGGAAGAAGAAGACGAAGAGGATGATGACGAGGAGGAGGAAGAGGAAGAGGAGGAAGATGAGGAGGAGGACGAAGAGGACAATAGTGAAGATGAGGAGGACGAGGAGGATGAGGAGGAGGAAGAGGAGGAAGATGATCTGTATAAGCGGCCGAGCAGGCTGAGTGAGGGTGAGTAGCTTTAGAGGGGGCTCGGTCACCTGGGAGGGGGTGGGGATTGGGGAAGGGTGCGGGGGTCAGTGGATCCGGCTTCCTGGACTCTACCTCCTCTAATGCTCTCCCTCTCCTCCCCGCCCATGCTCACTCCCTGCCAGGTGAGGAAGAGGAGGAAGAGGAGAGGGGGGGGAGTGCCTTGGATGTTCGGGCCTCTACAGAGGGCTCAGGGGCATCCAGCCGGGTTCAGGTGGGGGAGGGAGAGGGGGAGGGCCCTCCTCCAAGTCCCCCTCCCAGTCCCCCTCCCGGCCCCGCGAAGAGGCCAAGAAGGAGGCGGCGGCGCCGCCGGCGGAGACGGCCCAGACGGAAGGTCCTGTTCAGTCTCCATACTGTGAACTCCAACGGAACCAGTGACCGCAGAGGCTTTGCTGAGGATGCCAATGGAGTCTCCTTTAACTGTGAGGGGATGGTGGAAGAGGGAGTGGGGGTGGGGGAGCCCAGGGAGCCAGCATTCCAACATTGACCCTCATCTTTGTCCCCCTGCACAGCCCAGCCGTACATCGCCATCGACTGGGAGCCAGACATGAAGAAGCGTTACTACAATGAAGTAGAAGCTGAGGTTCGTGCCCCTGCCCCCTCCACTGCCCTGCCCCTCCCCCTCCCTTGACCTCTGTTCCCACCCACGTTCCCTTTCCCTCCCTGCCCAGGGCTATGTGAAACATGACTGCATGGGCTACGTGCTGAGAAAGGCCCCTGTGCGCCTCCAGGAGTGCATCGAGCTCTTCACCACTGTGGAAACACTGGAAGAGGAGAACCCCTGGTGAGAAGGGGCCACTCTCTGTCCTCCCAAGTCATGGAGGAAGAGGGGCCTCAGAAAGGGAGAGATTTAGAGAAACAGCCAAGTGGAGGGCTTGACGTGACCAATTGGGGAGGCGTCCCTGGCATTTAGGGCCAAGGCTAGAGGTGACCAGGCCACACCTTTGCCTTATACTGCCCAGGTACTGCCCAACCTGTAAACGACACCAGCTTGCTACCAAGAAGTTGGATCTGTGGGCCCTGCCCGAGGCCCTTATTATCCACCTGAAACGTTTCTCCTATACCAAGTTCTCCCGGGAGAAGCTGGACACGTTGGTTGAGTTTCCTATCCGGTCAGTGCCAAGGCTATTGAGAGGGAGGTTGATGTGCCTAGGGGCAAGGACCTCATTCCAGCTTCCTTCTTGCCCCACCCCTTTCCCCCAGGGACCTTGATTTCTCTGAGTTCATCATCAAACCAAGAACCGAGGCTGACCCAACACCCTGCAAATATGACCTCATCGCTGTCTCAAACCACTATGGGGGCCTGAGAGATGGGCATTGTATGAGAGGGCCCCAGAGCACGGGGACAAGGGGGCAGTTGTGGGGCCCAGAGGGAAGCTTCTCCCAGGGAGCCAGTGGGGCTTGGGGGCCTCCCCAGGGCTCACTACAGAAACTTCCTGCTTTCAGACACAACATTTGCCCGAAACAAGGACAGTGGCCAGTGGCATTACTTCGATGACAGCAGTGTCTCCCCTGTGTCTGAGAGCCAGATCGAGGTGGGCAGCTGTGGCATGACCTGTGTCCTGCAGCCCATTGTTATGGGTGGGCACATGCGTGCATGTATGTGGGGGGGGGGGGGCCGTCCCTGGGGCAGCCCTAGCCCAGCCCTGGCCCCAGCAGTTCCTGGGCACAGGTCTTGCATCAAGCCTCACCGTCGAGTCTGTGTCTCACTCCCTTTTCTCTTTCTCCCCTCACAGTCTAAGGCAGCCTATGTTCTGTTCTATCAGCGGCAGGACAAGGTGCGTCGCTCCCCGGCCCGACCCGGCCCGGCCAGCACGCTCTCCACACCCCCTGGTGATGGCCCAGGCCCTTGTCCCCGGGCCGAGCCCATGGACATGGACTGAAGGGGGGCCCTGGGGGGGGGGGTCGCCCTGTCCTCCTCCCCACAGATCACCAGCACCCACTGCCCTGGACCATCTCAGGTACTTCTCCCCAGGGCTTCCCGCCAGCCCTCTTTCCCTGGCCCCGGGGACCCCCAGCCATGGCCGCTGCCCCCTCCCGTCCCTGGGCTCACCCCTCCATGGGCAGCCACTCAAGTGCCTGCCCTGCTCCCAGTCAGAGCAATAAGTCCTGGCCTCCCTGTCCTCCCGCCCCCTCCCCCCTGAGGTGTTTCTCTTTTAGTTTGTAATTTATGTTTTGCTGCCCACTGGGGGCAGCTAGGGCTGGGTGTTAGGGGTGGGGGCAAAGGTCTACACAGTCAATACAGACTGTATTTTGTTATTGTCCTCCCCCCTCCCATCTGGTACCCATTGTACATAAAAGCCCATGTTTCACCTGGAGCAGCTCATTCTTGCGGCACATTTACGTGGGGCATGGGAAGGAAGGGAGGGCTGGCGCCAGGAGGAACAAGCCCCTTCCTCAGCCTTCCCTGGCCAGGCCTCAGGGTCAGGTCCTGGATGTTCCACAGCCTGAGCTGTACTTTGGCAGGAAAGAAAAGCAGAAGAGGGTGGAGCTGAGTGTTGGGAGCTTCAAGCATGTTGGAAAGTATGGGACATGCGGGAGATGTGGAAGAGGCAGATTTAGGACCCTTAGGAGTTGGTACTGTTCATGCTGGGGGGGGCGAGTCATATAGCATTCAGGTGGAGCACCTGGATCCCATGTGGAGGAGAAGGGGGGGGCTCAGAGAGGAGCTTGGCACAGAGGCTGGCCTCACCTCGCGCTCCTGCCCCCTCATCTGGCCAAGCATTCGCACAGATCTCAGAACCTCTCTGACTATTCTCTCCCCAACTGGCCCAACTTCTCAAAGCCCTTCCCACTGTTAAGCAGCTGGCTGCCTCAGACCATCCGGTAAAGGGTGGCCTCTTTTCCTCTCCCTTCAGCTCCCAGGGTCCTTCCTCAAAGCAGTCCACCTCCTGTAGGCCCCCAGCCATTCCCAGGTCATCTTCCCCAAAGACCCTCCAACAGCCCTCACCTCCTGTTGTCTGGGTTGGGGTTCTGGCAGATGAAAGGGGCAGAGAGAGAGGACCTTGAGGGGCTTGCCCAGGGTCACTCAACCCATTGGTGTCTGAGGCTAGCTTTGAAAGCAGAAGGCCAGTGCTCTATCCATGTTGCTCCCTGTAAATGATGCTAATAAAGTTTTTATTGACTGGGAAAGTTGGCCTGTGGTCTACTAGTTACTGCTATTCCTCGGGGCAGGGGGAGGGGGGGTCTTGACATGAAATTGGAGAATTTTTTCGATGCCTTTCAAAGCCGATTTTGTGAAGCTTGCCAGAAGCAGCTTTAGCCCCTTGGTTTGTACTTCCTCAGCCACCAAGTCAAGGGCATTGAAGGGGGAAGGCAGCTCTCTTCCATTTGACCTCTGGCCTTTCCACAGCATCCTTGGGCAGCCTCCCTGGGAGTGGGGCCCGCAATCCCAATCCTGCTTGCTGGGGAGCTGGGGCAAGGCTCTTGTAATCTGCCTGGGCTTTAGCTTACTTAGCAGGAAGATGGAAGGTTCCATGCCCTCTCCATTCCCTCCATTCCCTGGGTTCTCCAGGCTAGGGATGGCCTCCCAGCCCATCTCCACCTAAGATGACACACACAGGAAACCTTGAACAAAAGCACTTTGGGGGGGGGGGGCTGGCAGGGGGGCAGTAATCTATCCCAAAACACACAGTACTTGGAAATTCAGTGGGCCTGGAGGGATCTAGAGGCCAGCTGGGCATAGGGGAGCTGAGTGTGGCCTTGCAGCCATCACAGGAACAGGGTTGGAATCCCACCTTTGTGTGTGTGTTACCTTCAAGCCTCATTTCCCAATTCTCAGTCTTGGTTTCTTCAAAGTTGTCCCCTTAGGGGCAGCCCATTGGGGCCTCAGACACCTACTGTGTCTGGAAAAGTGACTACCTGTCTGCCTCAGTTTCCTTAGCTGTTACATGAGGGTGATAATAGCACTACTAAGCCGGTTTGTCGTGAGGATCTCACAGGATCATGTTTGTCAAGTGCTTAGCATATAGTAGGCCCTTGAATACTGGAAACAAGTAAACCAGGTGGAGTGAGCAAAGCCAGACCTCTAAGAAGTAGGCTGCATCAGAGCAAGACGTCTGTTCCTGTGATGTTGGCCAAGTCCTTCCCTCCTCAAAGCCACTCTGAGTTTATGCCAGCCACCGCCATGTTGCCGAGAAGGGCAAGGCCTCAACTGACTGGCTTGGCTGCTGCTCCCCGACTGAGCTCTCCTTGGTGCTGGGGGCAGCAGGCAGTTGCTGTATGTAGTGGGAATGAGACACTAGCCTGAGAGGCCACTGATTGGCTGAGGAGGCTTCCACTGCCTAGCAACAAGCCACCTCTGCAGGGGCGCTAAGGCCCAGCTCTCCTGGCGCAGCCCAGCCCAAGCAGCAGGCTTCTGCAGTGCAGCCTTCTGTAGTGCAGCCCCTCAGCCCTCCTTGTTCACGAGAAGCGTTTGGCCCCAGACTTAGCCACCTCTGACTTTTTAACTCAGGCCCTCAATCGGGGAATTCTTCCACTTCAGCTCCATTCTTGGATGCTTCCAGGTCCCTCATGCCTTCTCAACTGGAGTCTGGCATAGCCTTTAGTGATGGGAAACTCACCCCCCCCACCCCCTCATTGAGGCCAGCCCAGCCAGGCATGGTCTAACCTGGGCACTGTGCGTAATAGGATGGGTGGGGAGCATCTTGGGCAGTCCCAAGATCCCATCCCTGGGGATATTGGAGCAGAATCTCTTTCCATTTCACAAAAATCCACCTTCTCTCCCTCCCACTTCCCCAACTGACATTGAAAAACAGAATCGTTAGGGGAGAATAGACTGGGGGAGGGGGGAAACACTGTGATGGCTGTTTTGGGGCGGTGGGTGGGGGAAAGAGGGGGAGAAAATATGTAACTCAAAATCTTGTGGAAATGAATGATGCAAACTATAATAAAATTTAAAAAAAAAAAAAACAATCATTGTTACAAATAGGTAGAAATTCCCATGTTGGTTTCAGCCACAGAAATGTCTCCTTTTTCTGACATTTCTGACATTTCAGAAATGTCTCCTTTTTCTCCACATCTGCCTGATGGGGGCACACAACAAAGCTCCCAGATAGGCCTGGGCTTAAGGCTAAAGTGCACTTGCCCACATCTGGAGGGGGGGACCCAGAAGGAGGAGGAATTCAACATGGAATGCCATGGGGGGAGGGGGAAGACCTGGCCATCCCCATCCCCCACAGGCATTCAACCTCCTGATGGGGAACAGCACATTCTCTCCCAGCACTGTAGGTGCAGGTCTGGTGCAGGAAGGAGTATATAAGCAATGACTAAACACCATCTCTGCTCAGGGTCAGGTAACGAGCTCTCAGGACAATACGAGGGGTAGGTGGTGAGCTCTTCATCAACCCAGTGATCCTGGCAGGAAGTACCCTGAAGCTGTAAGCAGGAATCCCTGGGGAGATGCCATTGCCACAACCGGATTTGGGACTTGGTTCTTGGTCACGTAGTCCAGAGCTGAGGTCTAGGGATGGGAACTGGCACCCAAAGACAAACATGCACACACAGCTGGCTAGGGGTTCTGCTGGCCCCCTGCCCTGACACACACACACTGACACACACACAGATACACATGCAGGGCAGTCCTGGGCTTTGGTTTCCGTCAATAACTTTATTATGGGTTCAGTACAAAGTCATGCCCTCCAGTGCCCTAGGCAAAGGTGGGGGGTGAGGGTGGAGGGGGGGACCCAGCCTCCCTGAGGGGGCGGGCACAGGAGAGGGCAGGAGAAGGGGGGAAGGAAGGCGAAGGCACCCGCCTGCCGCCCAGTCAGCGGATGGTGTAGCGCACATAGGGCACCTCCACATCCTCGCCACTATCGTCATTGCAGCAGAGCTCTAGTACCAGGGCTTGCACATGGCGACCCAGTTTCCGCTTTGACACCCGGCTCACAATCTCCGTCATACTGAGGGTATTCCAAGAAAGATGGTGGTCAAAACCAAAGGCGAGCCCATTGCTCCCCCAGCGTTCCCCTTCTCCAAAGGCTTCAATGGGCTCAGTGCCTGATGGCAGCCCATGGGGTGAGCCACAAAGCCCCAATCCTCCCTGCTACTCCTCCCAGCTTGGCATGGGCCACTCACGGTTGGTCCAGCCGTTCCTTGAGCTTAGCAGCTGGCATGAAGAAGGAATAGAGCATGGACACACCCTGGGACAGCATTGTGATCTCCAGCTTGTGCTCTGTCTGTGGGGGGAACCAGCCACTGGTCAGCAGAACCAAGTCCCCTGAGCCCACTGCCTCTCCCCTTTCCCTTTCTCCCTCCCCTCCAGCACCTTGAAGTAGTCCAGAAACTGCTTAAGGGTCATCTCCTCGCCCCCAGGTTGGAGCCCCTTGACCTCAAAACGATCCCAAAGTGTCCACTCATGGTCATAGTACTGTAAGTGAGAAAGGCCAAGGCAAGGCACATCAGCCCTGGCTCTCTGCACAGCACAAGCCTTCTGCCTGCCCCTCCCCACTTGGGCCCCAACAGCCTGTCTGCACTTCACCTTGTGACGGGGAGCTGCGATGGGCTCCGAGAAGCCAAAGAAGGGCAGGGCAAGGTTGAGGAAGCCATTCTTGTAGGCCTCAAGCCGCTGGTGGCCCTGCACCACCTTATACAGCTCCAGGCACACGAGACCAACCACAGCCGCAGTAGTCGTGGCGATGGCTGGGATGATCTTCCCCGCGATCAGCTTACTCTGTGAACAGAGCAGAGCCCCAACCCCCATGTCTTCAAGACACACACACACACACACACACACACACACACACACACACACACACACACGCATGCACACACGCACGCAGCTGGGAAAGAAGAAGTGGTCTGAAGGAGGGACAAAGGCTCTCACCTTGTGCCGATCGGCAGGGGGAATGTCATAGTTCTCAGCCCGAAGATTGGAGGCGGCCACAATGAAATCCATGTGGAAGTTATTGTCATCATCCTGGTGGGAGGAGCAGGGGAGGCTTGAGTCTCGGGGGAGCTGTCCCCAAACATACCCACCTGCCCACACACACGGAGTCCCCAGTACCTTCTCAAAATCAATGGGATACATCTTGAATCCAGACACCTTCTCTGGACTGGGTAGTGTTGCCTTCAGCTCTTCCAGCCGGCTGTCATCTATGGCCCAACCACAAGACCAGATTAAGGAGGAGAGGAAAGGTCAGAGGTGCCTGAGAGCAAGTCAGAAGAGGGCAGCTGCAAGGCCTGAGGCCAAGGGCAGCTGGCACTTACCAACAGAAGTGTTGGCGCTCTGTAGCTCCTGGTCAGAGACATGGATCTTGACACCAGACTTGGGAGTGAATTCTGGGACATGCACGGTCTGGAGAAGTGTGGCCACAGCTGTCCGGTCCCGAGAGCCCACCAGCCCATAGGTCTGCGCAAACAGGTTGGCAGCTGCCATGATGTAATCCAGATGCAAGGGCTGCAGAAAAGCAGATTTGAGGGAAGAGATCGCAAGGCTAACGTACTACTGCCTTTTCAATTTATCCCAAAGACCTGAAATGGGGTTTTCTAACTACATCTGGGCCCCTGCCCCCAGATTCACTCATCTTCCTCTTTGGCCCTGGCATAGGGGCAAAGATACTCACGTTGTGGATGTCAAAGGTGAGGGGATGAGGACATCGCTTGGGTCCAGACCAAAAGGGGGCACCGGAGCTTGTCAGCTGCCAGAGAAATGAAACGGGGATGGCATCACAGGAGTCTTGGGAGAGGTACACAGCCTCCCAGGATCCCTCCTCAGATCAGGGACGTGCTTACCTGCTCCGGAGGGAAGTTATGCAGCAGCTGACGAATGTTGTTGACATACTGGGTGTGCCAGTGAAGGCAGGCCCATGCCACACAGTCAGCCCAGGTACGGGGACGCTGTAGCACCAAGCTCCGCTGCACAGCCTCCAGCACTTCGAGGGGCTGTGTCCCAGCCAGCCGCAGCGTTCGCTCCACAAACTTGGGATCTCTGTGGGCATGGGGGAGGAGGCCGATGGGTTAGGACAGGACAGGAGACAGCGGGAGGCTTTAGGACTGGAGTGTGCTCTTTAACAGTCCACAAGTGAGCCGGCAAAAAATCCAAGCTGGACATTGGGACTACAGGCCAGCGGGGTGGGAAAGGGGGCTGGTGGCACTCACGTGAGGTACTGATTGACACTCTCTGCCGGCTGCTTGAAGAGACCTTCAAACTCATCCCGGGCCCACTGTGCAGGTCAAAGTACAGTTTGGTCATTCTGCAGAGTGCCAGGACCCAGTGCCTACCCCTTGTTGGTACCTCTCTGGCCTGGCCCAGTCCCACCGCCCCCCAGCTTGGCCCATGCCTCACACCTGTAGTGTGTGCTCGATTGCATTGGGGAAGTTCTTTAGAGTACAGATGGGGATGGACTTTTCCGGAGGGTCTTGGCTAGAGCTATAGGACTCAGTCAGGAAAGGGATGACCACTTGGACATTGCCCTTGGTGCCCAGGGTGCCTGACTCCAGCAGTGGCTTCCGGTAGTACACACAGCGACGGTCCATATACATGCCTGGGTGAGGAAAAGAAAGAAGAGGCCTTTGAAGGTCAACCTCCCCTGGGAGGTTAGTTACAGTGGGAGGGGGGAGGGGGGAACAGGAAGCCCGTGCCTTACAACCGCCTCCCCCCACCCCCCAGCCTCCTGAGCTCCATCCGCACGGGCGTCAACATTGTCCAAGGCGTTGGTTACGCCATCTAGGGCCTGGAAGAAGTCATCATCATAAATCCGTTCAGTGTCAGGCCCCACGCGGTTCTGGTGGCTCGTCACGTGCATCTGTGGGTTCATCTGACAGACAGCAGCAGCTGCTGTGTCAGACTTCAGCTTCTATAGACACAGAAGGAAAGAGCAACATGGGTCAAGGCATGGAGCAGCTGGCCTGGGGCTGCCCATCCCCCACAAGCCCCCAGAGAACTTCACCGTGACATCCCAGGGCCGGAAAAGGAACTGCCGGTTGAGGTTGGACTTCTCGATAGTGTCCATGTCTGTGACGACAACCTCTCCGCCATCCCCACAGCCCAGGCCAATCATGGCAAAGTTCTTGAGCAACTCACAGCCGATGGCTCCTGCCCCAACCTGTGAACAGACAGGCCCCAAGAGGCCCAGGACTAGGTGAGAAGGGAAGCCTAGCAGGACCTAGGGGCAGACCAAGAAGGCAGCCAGCCAGCCTGGGGTCACTCACCAGGAAATACTTCTGCTTGCCGAGTTTCTCCTGCAGATGAGAGCCAAACACAGCCACCTGCCCATCATAGCGTGTCTGACGCTGCAAAGAAGAAGCAGTCAGAAAAGGGGTCCAGCCCCCCGAAATTAGCCGTGCCCATTCTCAGTACCTGCAAGAACTTACTGGGCGGCAACTGTCCTCTGTCAGGGCCTCTCGGTCCTCAGGCAGGCACTCCAGGGCATCAAAGTACAACCACTGCATGATGGGCATAAACTTTCCCGAGCAGGCCTGTGCACAAGTACAAAATCAGCCATTAGGTCAAATCAGCAGAAAAACCAGGCCCAGAGGCCAGAAGCTGACCCTGTGGCCAACCTCACCTTCATAACTTCCTGGGCAGCCAGGCCCCCAATGAAAGCATTTACAGGGGCTAGGTCTCCAGCTGCCATGTAGGACAACTGCCGTACCAGCTCCTCATCCAAATCCTCCTGCAGCAGTTGAGGTGACACAGCTTCCTTAATGGCCTGCGCCAGGCTCACCATCTCTGCTCCATCCGCCTGAAAAGGAGGAGAATGAGCAGCTTGTCCCAAGGCCCACACCCGTGACAGGACAGAGGGAAGATTGCTGCCCAGCTGCCAGGGCCCACAGGATTCTCCCCTCACCACAAGGCCTAGGCACCTGATTTTGAGGGTGGGGCAGTCGTCCTCTCTGGCTGTAGAACTGGTGTAGGGCCTGAAAGGCCACATGGAGATGGGCGGGGCGAGAAAACTTGGCAAAATCCGTCATCACAAATTCTGGCTCAGCCAAGGATACAGGTAGTGATTTCTGGAGGAAGGATGAGGAAGGTCGAGCACTTCTTAAAGAGTTCAGTACATGGCAAGTACCATATGGTAAATTCCACTGAATCCTAATAACGAGCCTAGGAGCTAAGTGTTAACTATGACTCCTCAGTTTTTCAGATGAAGAAGCAAAAGCAGGTGGATGTTCAGTGGCTTGCCAAGGACCTCACAGCTAGAATTTAACCTCACATCTCCCTGGCTCACCAGTCCCCTGCCCACCACCTGCCCTGGAGAAACTCACAAAGCTGATCTTCTTGGGCACTTTGACCTGGGTAACAATTCCACCACGGACATAGTCAGAGAATCTCGCCGTGTCACAGATGCTGAAGGTGTACGGACCTGTAGGGTCAGACTGGTCACCCCTCTGCGCACAGCTCAGTCACCCCTCTGCACACCAGCCTACTCACTCACCTAGGACTCTGATCTCCACAGGGGATATGCCATTGAGTTCACTCATGCCTTGGACCTCAGTGAAAGTGACAAAGTCGCCACTCTCAAAGCCATGCCGTGCCTCATCCAAGCAGGTCACCACACCAGGGCTGTCCTATGGGAGCCAGAGAAGAGGCCAGAGGGTGACGCGGCACAGCTAGCATGGTTTGGAGCCCATCTGGCCCAGGCAGGGGTCCCAGAAGCCAGTGCCTCACCTTGGTCACCATGGAGACCATAGCGCTAAGTGGCTGCTCCCCATTTGCATCCGTCAGGACCATTTCCTCACCAAAGTCACAGAACAGCTGTCTGTGGGTAAAGCAGCAGAGAGCCCATACCTCACCTTCCATAGAGGTTATTAAATAACACCTCAGTCTTTCTTTCTGCTTTCCCAAGATAGGGGAGAGGGGAAGGCTAGAGGACAGACTTACCCAAAGAGGCCCCGAGTGTCGGCCACCACCAGCTTGATACCGCGACCGTGGCAGAACTCGCCCACACGCATCTGCTCTTCCAGGGGACAGTTGGTCAGGACAACCACCTGAGTGGAAGGAAAGGCTGACGGAGAAGGGCTGGAGAGATCAACCTAGAGGTGCTGGAAGCTACAAAATGGAAACTTGCAAAAAAAAAATCTGAGAAGCTAACTGATCTAGCGGTAGAAATAAGACAAAAGGAGGAAAACACTCTGACCTGGAGTCAAGAGGCCCTGAATGGCATATCCAGACCTGCTGCTCCCTACCTGGGTGATCCTTTCAACTCTCTGGGAAACACAAGGAAGGTAAATGGCCAACAATCTCTGTGATCCCCCTCAGCCCTAAAGCCAGGAGTCACCTGGTCCAACCCCTTCTATTTTCAACAAGTGAATATACCAAGGGTAAGAGAGATCCAGCAACTTGGCCAAGGTCAGCAAGGTAGTGGGACAGAGCTGGAACTGGAATCCAGGTGTTCGGGGTCCAGAGTTAAGGGAAAGCCCTTTCCACTAGACCTCCCTCAGATGCTCCAGAAGAAAAACAAGTGGGCAAAGCCAGATTTAGAGAAGACAGAAGCCGTTTCTATGGAAGCCTCTGGGAAACGAAACTGGGACGTGTCTGGTGAAGGTCTGAGGTACCTGGAAGTTGCCAAGGAAGTCCTCAGTGAGAGGCCCTGTGTAGGAACAGACGGGAACGTAGGCATTGAGCTCAGCCAGACGGGGTTGGGAAACCTCTGCCCGGTTCTTGCCCACATCTTCTTCTCGAAGGTAGAACTAAAGGTTGTAAGAAATGAAAGAATGAATAACTGGGGCCGAGGTGGGGGGAGGGGAGGAGGAAATGAACCATGGAGATGGACTGAGGTTACCTGGGAAGAGAGATCAGCCCACTGGGCAGCACCCTGATCATGTAGGGTGACAGCTTTGACTCCACCAAGAATGATGTTCTTAGCAATCTCGACTCCAAGACCCCGGAGCCCAGACACTAGGACGCTGGAAGTCTGAAGGCGTTTCATGGCATCATGGCCTAGTACGTACCTGAGGAGGAGAAGAAAGCAAGGTCTAGAGCAGTGATTCTCAACCTTCCTAATACCACGACCCTTTAACATTGTATGTAGGTATATCTACATGTGGGCAGACCTGCCTGGAGACAGATAGAGGAGCGATGTCTTGGTTCCTAAGACCATCGGAAATATGAGTTTTCTGACAGTCTTAGGTGACCCCTGCGAAAGGGTCGTTCAACCCCCAGGTTGAAAACTGCTGGTCTAGAGCCTAGCCCCAGTCCGACAGCTTCTCCCCTTCCCAGCCCCCAACAGTTCCAGTCTCACAACTGCCTGGAGTATAGGCCCTCGTCGATGTCTGCCTCGCTCCCGTTCTTAGCCATTCCCTATGGACAAAGGAAGTGACAGAGACCTAGGATGAGGAGAGGCTGACCCAAGTCCCAGGATCCACCCTGCTACTGGGCCTCAGTGATGAACACTCACGTTGGCAGGTGCAGCAGGCACGTCAGAGGGAACAGGGTGGGCAGGAGAACAGTTAGAACCTGGTTTTGGATCAGGCCCGGACACGCGACGCTTCTTGGACAGCGGCGAGCTGGACATCTAGGAAAGAAAGAAGAGTGGTCAGAACTGGCCCAGAGAGAGGGAGGAGGGGATCAAGGTGAGAAGCAGGCCATCTGGGAAGAAAAGAAATCCTCCCAGGAATGGATGCAGCAGGAAGTCTGAGGACAAGAAACAGTGTCAGAGTGGCCCCAAATGTTAGGGAAGGTAATGAGTTGGTTATCCTGGGGGTGGGGGTGAAGAGGAGAAAAATGAGAGCAGAGGGGCCTCTGGACAGGTGGACGGATTAGTACAATATCTTTTGGGCATGGTTATAGAGGAAAAGCAAAATAGGCCCAGGGATGGATAGGGGCAGTAGGTGAGAAGAAGTCTGATCAAGTCCAAGGGGGCACATGAGGTTTGTGGGGAAAGTAGGCCATTTGCCAAGCTGGGCAGTGACACAGGGTAGGAGGAAACAGCCACAAATCTTTAGGGGAAGGAGGAAGCACCATTGTCCTGACTGGCCAAGGCTGTTGTCCTTCCTTTGGGGCTCTTCTCCCACTCCCTCAGGTAAATGGGGGGAGAGGGGTGTCAAAGAGGCTTTCAAAATAACAGAATGCCAAGAAAGATGGAGGAAGGGAAGGGGATGAAAGGAAGACGCTGTCCAGGGTCCTCCTTGGTCTTATCTCTGGTACCTGCCCGTTGGCCTACCACCCACCTGCCCGCCCACCCACCCACCAAAGACCCCCCAGGTGAAGAAAGTAGAGAGGCAAGATTGATGTCCCCTCCCCCCCCCCCACCTCGGGCGGCCCCACCC
>CM053588.1:14343695-14361868 GCA_028646515.1 Pseudochirops corinnae
AGGAGACGAGATAGTAAGGAGAGATCAAGGAAGGGTTTTTTCAGGATAGCAGAGACATGAGTGCATTTTCCCTAAGGTACACAGGGAGACTACAGAGTAGTGAGAGAGTGGGGATAAGAGGGATCAGGATCTGCTGGAAAAGCCAGGATGGAATGGGATCACTTGTCCACTTACAGGACCTGGCTGGGTCAGCTCTTCATGGGCAATGGGGTTAAAGAGATGGCTGTGACACAAGGAGGGGGTGGCCAGACTCTCAGCCAATACAGTGATGATACTGAATCAAAGAGAGTTATGAAAGGATTGCCTTGCTGTGGTGAGAACCCAATTGAGAGTGACAGTGTTAGCAATTCATAGCGCAGTACAGTTGGGGTTCAACAGCGAGTGTTCAGGGGCAAAGGCATGGCACAAGGGGAGCAGTCCAAGGCTGAGGCTTGACAGGGTAAGTTCAGAGGTAGGATAATGTGGCAAGAGATTCAAGAGGATGGTGCAGAAAGAAACTGGCTGACCAAGGTGGGAAGAGCACGGCCAGTGCAGGGGTGGTGGCCTGGTTAAATACTGAGGCAGGGAACAGTTGGAGGTCTTGGTGACGGCAAAGAACAGGGTTTGTTGAATAAGCTACAAAGATGTTCACAAACAAGGGAATGCCCACAATCGAGATCGGTCATTTTGAAATATTAAAACATGACTTAAAGCAGCCCTTCCAGCTCCTGTCCTCTGACCCTCCCCTCCCAGGGCTGAGGCCCGAATCCAGAGAATCTCTCTGTAGTGCTCCGGAACCCTTCAAAGGGCTAGAGAAAGCCTGTGCCCTGGAGGTCTCAGGTAAGAGCTAAATATGCCTCTCCTCTGGTCAGGGCCGAGGTACTTCAAGAGATCAAGCTGATGTCATTCCTCAAGTGAGTGCTGATCCCAGGGTGGCCCTGCTGGGGCTCTCACTTGTTCTAGCAGAGGCACTAAACTTCGGCCGGGTTTTTCCTTGCATTCCCAGTGCTCAGCAAGCACAGTGCCTCCCATACGAGTGCTTAAGAGATGCTCAGACTGCCCTGAGCTGCTTAAGCCTTCTTGGCCTTGTCTCTTCCCTTTCTTCCCCAACCCCGACCCTTCCTCCCAGTCACAGGGTGAAGTCCTTGCCAGGTGAGTGGGTGGGGATTGGTGAGTCTGCACTAGAAGGGACGACAACATTCTACAGAGGAAGATACTTCATCCCAGGTTAAAAGCTGGGAGCATCAGATGCTGCTGGGGATGTTTTGGTCCTGTCCTTTAAGAGACCCCAGGGACCACGTTCCTCGTGTTTGTGTGGCCTCTGCTCATGAGCTTCACAGGGCAGGAGGGCCTCCTCATCCCCACCAACTCCACTGACTGCCCAGGTGGCTTTGCTTAAGTCACTTCCCCACAGCAGACCTATTTCCTCCTTTTGGACTAAATGACCCCAAAAGTGCCTTCTGTCTGAAGCCAAGGCTAGTTCTTCCACAGGCATCATGGCCAATCACTCAGCTGGAGTGAGGAGAGCTCTGAGGGCTGTGAGCCTTACTCTCAAGTTGGCCCTGGAACCGAGGATACCCATGTGAGTGGCACCTAGAACAAGGCCTGACCCCACTAACCCCACAGGCTCAAAGTCTGGGGATTTTCTGGTTTTATTAGAAAAAGAAGAGGAGAATTGGCCAGGGGGGCAGGTAGGTGGGCAGGGACCATGGCTTCCCAATTAAAGAAACAGAGAGGCTGGAGGGGGTGAGGGCCGGAGCAGGGTTTACTCTGCCTCGTTGAAGCGAGTCAGCATGGTTTTGTGCAGGCTCTCCTTGTAGGACTCGGATGCGGTGATGCCATAGGAGCTGCCCCGGGCCCCCAGTCCTGAGCCACGGACACGAGTCTGGGCCTAAGAAGACAGAGGGCCAGTGGTGAGTGGGAGGATGGCCAGCTGCTCTGGGGCCCTGGCCAGTGGGGAGGGAGTGGGGGGGGGCAGGCGCACCTCGATGGGAGTGATAATGCCTTGCTTCTTGCGACCTAGCCCGCTGCCCTCCTTCCAGCCCATGGCCTGCAGCATCCGACTGCCAATGTTGTCACTGCCCAGCCCATCTCGGGTGGGCTGTTCGAAGTCCCTGCAAGGAAGAGGAAAGGGGGAAAGAATGATGAGAGGTGGCTCAAACAGGCCTGAGTGCCCCTCTTCCCTTGCCCCCAGGCCATTCCTGGCCCTAAACAGAGCGCTCACACAGTGGCAGCTGTCACAGTCCCAGACTTCCTCTTCTTGGGCTCTGGAGGCTCTGGGATGCCATACTTTTCCCGACGCTCTGCTGCCCGGTCCCTGTACTTCATCTGAGGAAGACGGAAAAGCCCAGAGTCAGGGCAGGCAGGAACAGGGGCAGGGAGGGATGACAGCAAGGCAGTCGGGAGAGAGGCCTCACCTCCATGTCACTTTTCTCCAAGGCCTCCAGCTCATTCTCAGACAAGTGAGCCCGCCGATGAATCTCCAGGTTTTGCTAGGGATGGGGGGAATGGAATGAGGCTGGCGCTGTGGCACTTTCTCCCCCTTCCCCCAAGGTGCCCTGGCCTCAGCTTAGGCCCTCCTGATGGGCATACCTTATGCAAGCCAGAAAGCTGCTGGTGGCGGATCAGGGCCTCTTTACTTGGGAACTGGCGTCGGCAGAGAAGGCAAGCCAGCTTCTGCCAGTCTGTCAGCCTCTCCTCCCTCTCAGCACTCCGCTCTGGCTCTTCTTCACTGTCACTCTCGCCACTGTAGGCGGCTACCAGCCCCCGGGGTGGACTCTGCAAAGGCAGAAGGGACAGCTCAGTGCCACTGAGGGGGGCCCAACCAAGGAAAATGCCCACTGCCATGCCCATTGGAAGCGGGGACTTCCTCACCAGGCGGTCGTCACTCGTCAGCTTCGGCAGGTCCATGGCAGTATGCTGTCTCTCAGCCAGTGTCCCCTGAGAGAGGGGACAGAACAGATGGGGGTCATCATTGGCTGGGGAACTGGGAAGACGCAAAGGGGGCTGGCGAAGGGGAGGAAGGGCACCTTCTTCTCCAGGATGGCATAGCCAGCATCAGCTGTGGCTGACTCCCGCCGCTCATCCTCCCGCAGAGAGCTGATGGGCTGGAAACTGTTTTTGAAATTCTCCTTCTGTTTGTTGAGGCTTCTGGCCCAGCGTTCCATGTCCTTGGCTATCTATAGGGAGTGGAGAGAAGGAGCAGACCTCGTGTCAAGCTGTAGCGCCTGCCGCTTGTGAGGTCTCAGGCCAGACTGTGTACCCACCCCACTCTGCCTTGCTGCTCATACCTGCTGGGCCGTCTTGGTCTTGTGTTTCTCCTTCTTCTCTTTACCTTCCTTCAAGCTGCCTCCTGTCTCCTTGTGCCCGTCAGTCACCTGCTCCAGTGCGGGGACATAGGTCCGCCGCTCCCCATCCCAGTAAAGGTATTGCTGACTCTGGGAGTTGTAGTAATACTGGAGTGGGAGGAAGAGAGGCCAGGCTGACATGACCTCCCCAGTCTCTAGGCCACAGGCCAGCCCTCAGTCCTTCAGGCCCTTCACCATTAATCACCTGAGAGTTTGGGTCATAGTAGAGTCCCGTCTGTGGATCATAGTAGTAGCCTGATGTCTCATCATACTGGTAGGTGGAGACATCAGGGATTGCTGTGGGTCAGGGGAGAGAAGAACATGGCAAGCTGCTTTACCTGGAGAGTTTGGGGCCTGGGGGTACGGGTGGGGAGCAGCCCAAAGGAAAGCCTAGCCCAGACCCAGCAGGTACTCACGGTACTGGCCATAGGAGTCCTGCGCAGCCGGACTGGTAGTAGGTGGGGGTGCAGAACTGGGCTGGGCTGGGCTGAGAAGCTCAGCCTTCAAAATTGCAGGGGACACAATTGTGTAGGGCTGGGCCTGAGGGGAGATAGGAAGACAGAGCAGGACAGCTCCATCTCTGTGCCTACAGGTGACATGCCCCACCCCCCTCCCTCCACAATGGCATACCTGGGTGTTAGACACCATTCCCTGAGCATTGGCCCCCTCAGCCCCTGGCTGCTGATAGATGCCAGGCATGGCACTGGCTTGGGCATGGGGAAAGGCCTGGATCAAGGGCACAGCATCAACACCAGGTACACAAGGTTCCAAAGTGGTTTCAGTGCCTGGCAAGGGGTAGTTACACAGGGTTAAGGTTGAGTCTTGCTCCCTGCCCCCAACGTTGACAACACCCATGCAAGGATTTTACCTGTTCCAGCAGGGTCTCCCTTGCTGCCAGCCACACCTAAAGCCTTGGTGGCAGCTTTCAGGTAGCCACTGTGGCCATAGAGTGTGGCCTCATTGCCTGGGCCACAGTAGGCCTCATCTTGGTGGTAGTAGTTGTAGTCTGCTGCTGGCTCCTCAGGTGCTGCCCAGCTCCCCTCTCCTCCCTGGGATGCCTGTAGGATAGGGTGAGGGATGATCACGTGAGGAGCTGGCCACCAGGCAGAGCCCCAGGCCTCTATGAAAGGGAGGCCAGTATCTGCCGCTGCACAGTCAGTGAGGCCACTGCCCATTTCATTAGTGGCTTCTCATGAAGTAGGCAGAAAAGTAAATTGAGGTTTAGAGGACAAGTGCTTTACCCAAGGTCACATGAGCTAGGATTTCAACCCAGGGCCTCAGATCCCAAATCCAAGGAAATAGCTTCATGCCTCCCTTTGGTAACTAACCCTTCTGGGCTTGGACAGATGTTGGCAAAGTGGCCTCTGGAATTCCCTGAGAAACAAGACAAGGGAGCAGATCCCAAGTCCTAGGTCTGAGGTGGGTGGCACCAGGGGACATACCTGGGAGATGGCCCATTGGGCAGCAGCAATTGCTGTACTGGCAACAGAAGCAGCACTGATGCGGCTGCCATCATTGGAGGCCATGTCCCTGTGGGAGAGGGAGTGCCCAGGGGTCACATAGGCCCAGGAGTCTAGAGGGGGTGCAGGAGTATGGACTTTGGCGGGGGGGGGGGGGTCCTCACCTTTTAGAGCCCTTGGCAAACTCTACATTAATGGTCTTGCCATCGATGGTGAGGGGAGGGTGGAGAGCTTGGAGAATCTGCAGTAACTGAGCAGCCTCCTACAGAGAAAAGGCAGGGTCAGGCCTCAGGCTAGGGCTGGGCTCTGCCACCCCATTCCCACCAGCCTTGGGGACCCCCAGGGCCCCCCTCTGCCGCCCTCACCACGATGGTGGAGAGCTGGATAAAGGCAAAGCCTCGATTCAGCTGGGTCTGCTTGTCTTTGATGACCCGGACATTGGAGGAGGACAGCACGGCATAAGGGGCCAGGGCTCCTAGGATTGAGTCCATAGTGCTATGGGGGTTCAGGTTGCGCAGGATGATGGCTTTGAGACAACAAAGAAAGGTATCAGGGTGGAGAGCAGCTATGGTCCTCCCATCACCCACCATTCCTTGGGGCCACAGGCAGGACTCACTATCATTGGCGTTCTCTGAAGTGGGCTCAGAGCCCTGGGACAGAGCCTGGGGGGCCAAGAGCCCCTGGGCTGGGTAGGGCTGGGGTAGTGGAAGCAGGCCCTGGCTCAGTTCCCGGCCGCCCAGAGGCATCAGCTGTGGGTCCAGGCGTGCACCCAGTGGCAGCTTCTGTTCTGCCTCTAGAAGAGAAAAACAGGAGAGGCTGATAGACCCTGGGACCACTAAGAGAGGCCTAGCTCACTACCCCCACGCCACCCTTCCTGGGCCCAGCTCACCTGACTTGGGCACACCACACTTGAAACACTTCTCTCGACGCTTGAAGTTCTGGACTCCACACTGCAAGGGAAGCAGAGGCCAGGCCAGGCATGAGGTGGAAACGGGCACAGAAGGGGTCCCCTCAGGTGTCCAATCCTGAGGTCTCAACTCTCTGTGCCCCTGCCCACCCTGCTTCAGCCTATGCGTGCTGGTGTACCCTGTTCCCCTCCCTCTCCCCTAAGAGGCTCAGCCTGAACACGTCCTTCCCTGGCTCCCATTTCTTTGAGAGGGAGCAGCCTAACTGGGCCCAAGCTGGATTCGAAGGCCCTCCAGTGTCCCCCAAGGCCCAAGCCCTGGTGCTGGGTTGGCCCTTGCTTGCTCACTCTCGTCAGCAGACCTTGACTGGTCTTGCCCAATGTGGTGACGGCCACCCCAGCCCCTTCCAGCCCTTCCCCAAGGTGGACATCTCCATTCTGCCCTGCTGAGGACAGCTGTGGGTTCACCTGCCACAGACACTAATAAAGCCACTTTTGCCTTTCTTTGGCTGCGGTCATCCCATAGGCCAGTGGCATTAGCTCAGATAAAGGACATCAAATGGCCAAAGTCCCAAAGCAGAAGCCTCCTGGGCCCTCTTCCCTCATGGAATAACACAGCTGCTCTCAGGAGTGTCAAATGAACTAACATATGAATGAGTGAGTGGGGCACCAGTGGGGCAGAAGGCTCGGCCCCAGAGGTCAAAACCAGGAACAGTGGGGGAGTCAGAGAGAGGAGGATTTGGGGGTCAGTGTAACCCAACACTTTTGACCAGTGTGAGCTGTCTCAGTGTGGGCCCGGAGAGGCAAATGAACCATTTTACCAGAGGTGCCACATGAAGGCCTAGGAGTTCAGGAGGGAAGACAGGGGCTGTGGGATGGGAAAGGGGGCACTGCTTGGCTTCAGTACAGGGACAAGGGCATGACTCCAGGCCAGCCCCACAGGGGGCCCATCCTGCCTCACCCCACCTTTGCTCCTCACCTTGTTGCAAAGCCAATCCTCGTTAATTTTGGGCTTGGGGTCACTGTAGTGCATGGAGACCTTCTGGCCCAGGATGCTGAGGGAGTGCTGTAGGGAAAAGCAGAAGGCTGTGAGGCCCAAGCCCAGGGGGCCAGCGCCTGGCACACACCTCAGCACAGGAGGAGAGAGAGTGAGCCAGCCCTTCAGCTGAATGGATGAAGGACAACAGGGAGTGGAGGGATGGAGGGAGGGAGGCCACGGCCACAGGGTGTGGCCTCTGGGCACTGCTGCTGCTTCTCCGGACACAAGCACGCGCACGCACACGCGTGGACACACACCAGCAGGCACGCACTGTCTAACCAACACCGATGGGCCCTGACACAGGCCACACTGGGGGCCCTGTGCTACCCAGCTACACTCAGGGTTACAAGAAAGAGAGGGAGAGAGGGAGAGAGACGGGGGAAAAGAGAGAGGGAGAGAGAAACAGAAACATGGAGAGGAAGAGAAAGAGCAAACAGCCACAATCAAAGATTACACCTCTTGCCGAGAGGCCTTCTCCCCCACGGCCCATCAACCACACTAGCCTACTGGCCCTACTGGCCCCACAGGCCCCGGCTCTGGCCTTGGCTTCCACAGCTACCTCCTGCCACGGACGCCCTTTGCCAGGAGCCATGCTCCATCACACTCGCCCTACCCTGCCATGCCAGCCTCTCCTCAGCACCCTGTCCATATGGCAAATGGCTGCCAGCTCAGTGGGTGAGGAGGGGACCCTGGGGGAAAAGGGGTGGCTCCTAGGCCTGAAGTTATACATTGGCCTTGAGATAAAAAAAACTGGGGGGGACAAGGGGAGGGGGAGGGAAGAGAGACACACGTCAGCCTGGCCCTGCCTACCCTGGGTCCCTTCGACAGCAGCCTGCCATGTGAGGAACCTGTGCTCAGCCCTATGCTGACCACTCTTGCCATGGTAATGGCTCCTGGGGCCCCAACCCTGGGCCCCTCCTCATCTGTCTGAGTTGAGGGCATTCACACATAGAAGTGTGTTTGTATACCAGCTTGGGGGCAGGAAAAATCAACAGCCAATCCAAACACACAGAAAGGAGCCCAAGCTCTTGCCAACAAAAGCCTCTGGAAGACCCCTAAGGGCACTGGGAGAAGAGGGGGGAGGGAGAGCTCAGGCCAGTGGCTCATGGCTCTCGAGCAGAAAGGAGGTGGTCCCTTGGGGCTACCCTCCTAATGCTGGGTACCTCGGAAGCACCTAGTAAGTCCTGGATGGGCCAGAAGGGGCTGAGGGGAGGAGGGGACCCCCACTCCTGTAAACCCAGCCCCAGCTCCTAGGAGGGGGTGGGGAAATAACAAAGGAGAGGGCGACCTGGCTTGCAGACATCCCTGGCCACACCTTCCTGTCAGCAGCTGGGGAAGGTGGGGGCAGGGAGCTGGGAGAGGATTCCTCAGGAGGAAAGGGGAAGCCAGGACTGAGGAGGGCAGGAAGAGAGGGGCAGGCAGGGGCCAACCCTGGGTGGGCAGGTGGCCGGCACCCGTGGGCGTGCACCAGGCAGTCCTGGTGTGTGCGTGGGGGGGGGGGGCAGGGTTCCAAGTGCAGCAAAGCAACCTGATTGGCTTCCATCCATCGTGCAGCGTCCTGCAAGTGACTAAACTCGACGAAGGCGAAGCCCCGGCTCTGACCTGGAGACAGCATTCAGATACAGACGCAGTGGGTTAGTTAACAGCTGGAGACAATGGGCGGGTTCTTGGGGGCGGGGCTGGTGGGGAGGGCAGGAGGGGCCAGGCCTGGAGGAGAGGGGACCTGCCCACAGGGGCTCAGGGGCACTGCCAGCTTGGGGGCCGAACCGATCCTCTCTGTGGCCGGAGCAGCACCCCCCCGCCCCAGCCTGGATGCCCCTAAATGCTGCCGGGCTGGGATGTTCCGAGTGACTCAGAACAGAAATGAAAGAGTACCTCACCTCAAAGGCAGGAGGCCCCCAGCCCCATTAGATGCTCCCAGGAAAGCTATGCTTCGGGTCTTGGGGGGTGGGGAACTGGGAACGAAAATAACCAAGATGGCCCTAGTGGAGGAGGGGGAATCAGTGGCAGAGGAAGCCCCAATACCCAAGTCCATGTGAGGTGAGGGCCAGGGGTGCGATTGAAGGCAAAAGGGTTAGCTATGGGCTTAGCTTCCCCATGTCCCAATTTGTCCAGGCTAAGGCGTGAATGACCGACAATGGTTCCGTGCCTTGAAGGAGGGGATATGGGAAGAGAGGCCTTGATAAGGCTCCCCACCCTTCAAAAAGGGCAATGGGGAGAACTGTGTCTCAGGAAGGATTCGAACCAGCAGGTGAGAAGGAAAGGGGGATGGTGGCAGAGAGAAAGAGAGAAAAAGCCAAGAGAGGAGAAAAGGAACCACCAGGCTGAGTGATTCCCACGGTGCCTCGGGGCCTCAGCCGCTGGTCCTGACATCTTTCATCCAAACCTCCAGCCTGCAGTAAAGGGCTGGGGCAAGCAAGTCCCAGCCCCTCAGTGGAGCTGAACGCCACTCCCATTCCCCCATGCCTTTCCCAGGATGGACTTCAAGACAGGCTATCAGTGGAGGGAGGGGATGGTGGGTGTGGGAGGCATGGGAAGAGGGGAGAAAAATTGCCATCTCAGACACCCACCAGTCATCCCCTCCCCCACCAGACCAGCACCAACTTCCGGAATGCCCCAGTGGAGGAGCTTCGGGGAAGGAGGGAAGGAAAGAAGAAAAGCAGCCGGTGATCTCAGCTTCAATGGACAGGTGGGAAGGGAAGGGGAAGGGGTGGGAAGGAAGAGATGCAGTGGCCAAGAGCAGCACGGAGCAGGGCCACTGGGAACGAAAGCTCACCTGATGACTTGTTCCTCATCAGCCGCACTTCCCGAGCCTGGATCCCATGAGACTGCAGTTGTGCCCGGATCTGTTGGGAGGGCACAGAACATAGGTGTTAGGAGACGGGCCTGTGGGCTGCAAAGACAGAGAGACAAAGGAAAGGAGAGAGACCAAAGCCACCTGGTGAAGAGAAAAGGAGGGGACCATGACCGAGCTGGAGCCTCACGTGTGGTCCCAGACGACAGATACAAAAGGTCAGAAGCCATAGGGTGGGACTCTCAAGCCAGAAGTCATTAAGAGAGGACCTCCTCAGCCACAGTGCAGTTCACATTCTATCTTTGCTTTTTTGGGGGAGTTAAAAAACATTGTGTTGGGGGTTCTCAACCTGGGGACCACAAACTTGGTTCCTCTAACATTCTAATTGCTGTATTTCAATGTAATTGGTTTTCTTTGCCATCTCATGCATTTAAAAACATGATTTGTTTGGAGAAGGTGGTCTGAGGGTGCCAGAAGAGCCAAAAGGGTAAAAAACCTTACAGGAGGTGCCCCTTGGGTTGGCCAAATCACAGCAGGCTGCCCCAGCAAGGGTCTCAGCAGGAAGCCAGACTGAAAGGGCTGGGGGTACTGAGCTGCTAGGCCCCTATTCAGATCTACCCCTTGACCTGGCATCTCCCCACAAAGACCCTAGCAACACTAAAAGCTCTTGCCAGTCTCCCCACAAGATGTTCCCCCTATCCTGCTTCTGACGATGTTCCCAGAAACCCTTACTCCTCTCTCCTCAGTGTCTGGTTTTGCAGCCACTTTGCTACTCTTAGCTGAGTAGCATGTGGAGAAGGTAGGAAGAGGACTGGCATGGGAAGTCCATACTTCTACCCCAGCTGCTTCTGGGCCTTAAGCATAAGCCTTGGTCCTCTCTGGGCACCATTTCCCTCATCTATAGAATCGGCCCAATCATTTCCTCCACATTCAGACTCCAAACCACTGCCCTTTGAGTTGCTGTCCGGGTTTTTGTCCTGCCTTGACCTCCTCTTCAACTTTCATCTTCTACCCTGCCCCATCTCAGGCTGAAGTCCCTTTAAGTCCCACCTCCCCCATGAAGGCCCCTGGCCTCCAAAGTGCTAGGGCTCAGCCCTTGGTGTGGCTCTCCTGTCCCTTGTGCGGTACAGCTATACTCTGTGTGTGTGTGTGTGTGTGTGTGTGTGCTAGAGACCCCCTCCAATAGAATGCCCACTCACAGTAGGATCCATGTTGGATTTCTTTTCTCAGGGCCTTGCCCAGAGCACACACTAAATGGTTTGAGAATTAAAGTGGATGATGGAGTGGTGAAACAAAGCTCATGTTCCAGCCTCTGGAGGATCCTGGGAGGGAAAGTCATGAGAGGGATGGAAGACAGCAAGGCAGGCCCAGAGAGATGCCAGGAGATGGCTCAGAGGAAGGGACTAGTGGGGCTGGCCCACAGGACCAGGTAGAGAAGTCTTCACTGATGGCCCTTGCAGTATCCTGGGTGGGTGCCCCCCAACAGTTCCTGCTCTAATGGGCCAATGAGAAGCATCCACATGAGACAGAGGGCCAATGAAAATGGAGAGCCACTGCCAGAATCAGGGAAGAGACTGGGGGGAGGGAGGACAGTATTATATAGGAAGAGAAGAAAAAGGAAATTGGTCTGATGGCCTAAAAAAGTCATATTGAGAACCATGGGAGAGTGGCTGAAGCCAGAGTAAGCCCCAGAGGGCCTTGGATGCCAGGACCAAGAACCTGAGACTTCATCCTGGAACTGATGCTCGATCATGTCAACTCAGGTGCTCCAGGGACCCTTGTGGAGTTCAAGAACATGGATGGGAAAAACAAGCATATTTTTATTTTCACTGACCTTTGGTTTCCTTTGCAATTTTCTGTATTTTATTTTATGCATTTCAAAACATGATTCTAAGAAAGGGCCCATAGGCTTCACCAGACGAAGGCCCAAGGGGGCCACGCCACAGAAAAGGTGAAGAAAGCCTGCTTGAGCAGGACCAGTCTCTGGGGAGGAGGCAGAACCTACTGAAAGCTGAGCTGTCCGAAGATGCCCGCAGGCCTAGGCAGGCAGCAGAGCCTGGAGGTGAGCCAGTCAAAGCCAGGAGATCAGTAGAAGGCTGCAGCCAGAGTCCAGGAGGACGAAGGTAGGGAGGGGTGGATACGAGACACATCATCCATGTTGAGGCCACTGGATGACAGCTGATTGGGCTTTGGGAGTGCCCAAGCAGGACAGTATCAGACAGGAAGGTTGCCTTGAGGGGAGGGGTGGAAGAGAGCCATTGGACTAGCAAGGGCTGGCAAGACAGAGGCACAGGAGCGGGGGTGGGCTGGCTGGGTGCCCGCAGACAGGTCTTACCCGGGTCTCTGTGGTGCTGAGATGAGGGAACATTTGCCCCCTTGGAGGATCCTGGGCCCTGGCATTGGGTGGACTGAGGCACTGAGGATGGGACTGAATCCCTGTCTCCCAGGAGGCCTAGGGCTCAAGGCTCCTGCTAAGCCACTCCTCTCCAGCTTCACTCTTAAACTCAGCTGAGCTCCCCCAACCCAGGGGCCAGGAGGGCCTGGAGCACAGCCCCAAAGGCACGTACGTCATTTTCCGCAGCTGCCTGAGGCAGCATCCTCAGCATGATGATGTGACTGGCCTTCTCCTCCTCTTCCTCCTCCCCTTGCTCAGTGCGATAGTCCTGGTCCCGATAGTCTCCATCTCCGGGGAAGCCCAGGGTCTCAGTAGGGCTGTCCCGCTTACGCTGCTGGCTCTCAGAACCTGAGGAAGCCTCATAGGAATCCTGAGTGACAGAAGGGGGTGAGAGAGACCAGGAGGTCAGCCATGCTGCTCTCGATGGCTCTGAAAGCCAGAAAACTCAAGGAATCCAGGCCCTGGTCAGGCAGGGCCTTCCTCAGGCCTGTAAGGATTCTGACTGGGGCTCCAACCCCCTCTGCACACCTCTCAGAATGCCAGCCTTTCCTTTCCTCTGGTGGCAGGGGAAGCGGAGCAGCTTCACTAGGGGGGAGACGAAGGTGCAGCTCAAGGGGCAGAGAAGAGCTGCTCACCCCCCAAACACAGGCACAGCAAGACCCCCAGCTCAGGGCAGGTCAACATCTCCAGAGCACCAAGGGCCAGGCTTGAGAACACCCAATCACCAACACTAGCTTCATCCTTGGCCCCGGGCATAGAAAGGTGGTACGTATAGGGTTTGCAGAAACAGTAGTACAGGCTTAGCAAATGAAGCCCTGGACCTGCCAACAATGGCTGGTTGCCAGAACTGATTTATGAAGACCTAAGAAGTCATTGGTTCTGCCACCCCACTCCCAAAAGCCAGGCTAGCACTCCAGGCAGGAGGGAGGAAGGTCCAGTCGAGGCCCTAGCAATGGCAGTAAAGGGCAGGAAGGAAGGCAGGCTCACCTCAGAAGGTCACCTGTCACCCCTGCCCAGTCCAGGCCTGGCCTCTGCAGTCTGCCAAGGCTGGGCTGTCTCCTGGCCATCAGCTGGGCCATATGTCCCTCTGCCTTTTGTTCCTTTCCCTAACACCCCACGGGCCCACCCTAGCCTAACCAAGTAAGCAAGAACCCATTAAGCCCTTCTCTGGACTGAGAGCAAGAAGAAAAAATTCCCACCCGTAGGGGCTTGTCTGCCTCTGGGCTCAACTTCTCCCCTCCCTACTAAAGGTCCCCAGGCCTGGTAGTCCTGCAAAAGCCATGGTAGAGGGCTTTGCTCTGACCTCACAAACCAACACTCAGGCCAGGCCACCTCTTCCACCCAGCCCAAAGCAAATGCCATGTTCCCCCACTCAACGGGCAGAGGAAGAAACCAGGCCTTTTCCTTTAGACTAGGTCTCCAAAGACACGGCTGCTTCTCCCCTGAAGCTAAAAGTTTCTCCTACAGCAGGGGCCAGTTCCCCAGTCAGAGCTCCTATTTTTCTAGGGTTTCCTGAGGGCTGGAGCTGTCTTCCCTCATACTGGGGCACTTCTTCTTAGCTGCACTGAGTGCCAGACCAGAAGGTCCACATGTAGCACCTTGAGATGACAGAGCACAAACCAGGGGTACCTGAGGGCAGGGCCTTGGACCCTGTGCTCCCCCTGCCCCCCACCCTGTGTCCCAGCCAAGATTCCTCATCAGCTCAATGCAGGACTCTCTGTTGCCCGGGGAGGAGTACTGAACCCTAGCTTGGTTCTGGGGAGCCTTCAAAAATCAGACTAGCTTGGTGGGTGGGTAGGTCAGAAGAACAGACCTTGCCTGTCCTGGGGGGTAGTGTCAGTTAGAGAAGTTGATGTAGAGAGAATGTCTGCGGTCAGGGGCTATCGACCCCGCCCCCCCTTCCCCCTTCCCCCTTCCCCCTTCCCCAGACATAGGCAACGTAGAGGCAGCTGAGAAAGGGCAGGGGGCAGTCAAGGGTCCCAAGGGCATGGTGTGGGTCAGTCAGGTTGGGCCGGCTGCTCTATCTGGCTCCCTGGCCTTGAGGGTGGTCACTTGGCCAGGCTCCAGCACTTACCTCTGCACTCTGCTCTTCAGATGAGTCATCATAATCATGGCGGGGTTCCTGACTGCTGAAGTCTCGAGGGTAGGAGCGATAATCCATATCTCGGTAATCATGGTCTCTCTGACTCCGGCTGTCCAGCCCATCATCCTGGAGGCCGCGGTCAGTGGCACCATAGCGGCCAGTCCTGTCTCCACGGCCACCTCTAAAGATGGGAAGCAGCACCAGCTCAATAAAGAAGCCCTCAAGCTGAGGCCTAGGCCTCAGCTCTCATCTCTAAAACAGAGTGGGCAGGGAAGCCCAGAGGTGAGCGCAAAAACCTAGACCCAAAGCCAGTTCTAGCACAAGAGCTGCCGTTCCTGAAGGGATTCTATGGACCCGCCTGCAAGGGCCCATACCTCAGCCCTGAATGAGGCTCAGTGGAGGGACAGGGAGCACATTTCCTCAAAGGGGCAGCCAGCTAGCTGGACAGTCCTGAATGCTCACTTGGAAAAAGTCAGAGAAATGAGGGGGAGCCCTTAGACTGGAAACCCAAAGCACCCCAAGCAGCCCAGCACAGCCCCTGGAGGGGTCAGGGGGCAACTAAAGGCCAGTGGGGCTGGAGGTCAAAGTGTGGCCTACTGGGCTCAGCAGAAGCTGGAATGAGTAGAGCAGCATTTTGGGTACCACACAGTTGAGAAGTACTTTCTTTGCAAGGCCCCTTGAGGGTGAGAAATAATGTCAAGTATTAATGAGCCCAAACTTACAGATAAGAAAAGAAATGCTTAGAAAATGGCGGTGCCTTGCCCAGTCCTAGAGCTTCCAAGCCAGGTCCTAGCTGGAACCAGCAGACAGGGAAGAATGCTCAATGGATTTTCGGCTCAGGAGATATCCTCTGACTCCCACCTCTGGATGACCCTGAAAGCTGGCTGGGGCACAGAATCCCTGTCTTTCAACTGTCTACAAAATGGAGGTGATCATGTGGGTACCATATACCTCTCTGCAAACCTGAAGGACTTCCAGCTGGCACCTGCCTAGTCCAGGCAGCCCTCTCTGAGAGCAATGCAATGGTACAACCTGGGCAGAGTTCAGAGGCCTATGGAACTCCTGTACAAGTTGCCCACCGAGAACAGCAAACAATGACACCAGCCACAGTAAAGACAAGGAGAAGCAATTTCCTTAGTGAATCAGCTGGTCAACCCTGTTCATCCTGGTTACAAATGGGCAGAGCTACCAGAATATCTGGGTCCTGACCGAGGAGCTCTGGGAGAGTGGGACTGTGTCTTGCACTTGGCACCTCTCTTGATTACAAGCACAAGGACTGTTGAATGAAGAGACCACTGTCACCCAGACCTAAGCTCCAAGACTTCCCACGCAGGGAAGGAAAGTGTCCTGGCACCTGGCCAGCTCAGCAGTGAATTGGCTCCAGGGTGGGCCAGATCTACCCTGGCTCCTCTCCTGGGCAGGGCTCATCGAAGCCTCTCTGCTCCTTCTGGGTACTTCACTAAAGAGAGCCATCACATGTCCACATGGCCAAAGGCAGCTGAGGAAGCCGCCATCTCAGCCTGGGTACAGCCAGAGGGGTTGACATAGCAATGCTGCCTCCTGCTCTATTCTCTCTCTCAAGGCTTGGTCAAGCTCCTCAGAGCCCTGCCATCTTTGCCCTAGCATCCCACTTGTCAGGGCAGGGACTTGCCACCTAAGCACAGAGAGTTACTGCCCAGCACCAAGAAGTCTCAGGAATGGGGGCAGCCATGGGCAGACCTCACTTCTCACATGGCCTCTGAATCTCTCTCCAAGGAAAACATGATGCCAGATCATTCAGTTTGGGAACACCCTGCCCCCCTCCCCAAACCAAAGTTAACCTTAGGAAAAACCAGAAGATGCCCCTTGGTTCTGCCAGACAGGCTGCTCTCTAGTACAACAGCTTCTCTCTTCCTTTGGCTGGGGGGTTAGCCACTGTATAGAAGGCAGACAGGGGTGCCCGCCCTGTGTGGGAGCTCAGTAAAGAGCTGGGGCCCAAAGGATCCTCCCTTCCAGATGGCCCCCTCCCCAGTCTCACCGTCTTTCATACTCCATATCCGGGGGGGGCCTGCTCCTGGGCCGATGGCTTCTCCTCACTTCCCAGCCGCCACCAGCCCTGCTACTGCCACCATGCTCCGCCAGCCTGCACAAGAACTCCCAGGAGGGATCTGGGGGAGACAAAGGAAAAAGAGGGGCTCAGGGACAGCCCAAGCCCATCCAGGCAGGGCTTCCTGCCCAACTCTTGGTACAGGGGAAGAAAAGAGGGCTAGCAGCAGGCGATCTGGACTGTCTCCAACACAGGAGAGTCGAGAGAGGGAGAGAGAGAGAAAGAGAAAGGGGGGGAAGAGAGGGAAAGGGGAGAGAGAGAGAGAAAGAAAGAGAGGGATGGAGAGAGGGAAAGAGAGAAAAAGAGAAAGTGGGAGAGAAAGGGAAAGGGGGGAGAGAGAGGAACAGAGAGAAGGAGAGAGAAACAGAAAGAGAGAAGAGGAGAGGAAGAGAGGGGCAGTAGGAGTGGCAGGGAGAGAGGAAGGGGGAGAGAGACAGGAGGAGAAAGAGAGATAGGAGGAGGGAGAGAGAGAAAAGGGAGAGTAGAGAGACTGAAGGGGGAAGGAGAAGGGGTGGAGAGAGAGGGAGAGGGAGAGGGAGAGAGAGTTAGGGCTGCCAGTCTGTCCTAGCTGAGAATGTCCAAGTATCTTTGTGTCTTGGTTTGTTCTCATATAAAAAAGGGCTGCTAGGGAGAAAATGTGCATCTATGCAAATGAATTGTAAAGGGTCAGAGAAATGGCGGCTATGGTTTTTAGTCCTACACCCTGAGAAGAAGGGACAGCTGGCAGGAGCAGCCTGGACTGGCTCTCCCATCAGTGCTAGAGCTCAAGGTCAAGGCAGGGCTCCAAGGCCATCCTGCCAGGCCAGTGCCATGGCCCAGCTGCCTCCCTGGCTTCAGCCCATGTCCCTAAACATCCTGAGAATGTCTCTGGATTGAGTTCAAGCTTTTCCATCTCCCAGAGTCTGCCCCCAAACTCTCTTTTCTGCTTTTTCTTGGTCCCTTTGCACTCTGGAGTGAGCACCAGGATCACTGTTGCCTGTGGTTGGGGGTGTCAAGATTCCTGGGCCCTTCCCTGTGTACCCTTCAGAGCACACTAAACTCCTTTGGGGCAGGGATTTTTAACTTGGGCTCCATGGCCAGATTGGGCAGGGGGGTGGGGGTGGGGAGAACAACACTCATGTTGTCACTTTCAGTAACTGAAATTTAATGTCTCCTATTATGTAAAGACAGAATTCTGAGAAGGCTATAAGCTTCAGCAGGCTGCCCTGGAAACAGCCCAACTGAGTACTAGGTACTCCATCAGGACAGGGCCAAAGCCTGGCCCTTCGATGTGCCAGGTGTGGCCCAAAGGGGTGAGCAAAGGCCAAGGGGTACTTTTATTTCTGCCCTCTATCCCAAGAAAAGGGAAATCCCCTCCCCACCCTGTAGGCGTGTCCTGAATAGCTCTCACACCTCAGGTTTCTAGAACTCAGCTGGCAAGTTTACCAAGAAAAGTGTACTTTCCTTACAATTCAAATATTATCAGCCCCATTTTCCTGAAAAGATTGAGGCTCAGTCAGCCACAAGGGTCAAGCCTGGAGTTTAAGGTCAGGTTCCCTGATCACAAGGGATGGAGAAGTCTGCTCATTCAGGCAGGCCAGCAGCAGTGCCCAAGTGATGCTCAAGCCCAGAGACTGGAGTGAAGCCTTGCTGCCCTGCCCGCCTCCTCTTCTACCCAGCTGCTACCTCCAATAGGTGAGGCTAATAAAAAAGCCACCAGGCCAGCCAAAGTGCAGGGAGAGCCGAAAGCAGTCACAAGCGCCCAGAGCCAGGTGACAGCCCACTTCGGGGGGCATGGGGAGCACCCTTCTGATAGGCAAGTGGGAGGAGGGGTTCCCCCCAGATCAGCCTGGCCTGTGCCCTGGCCAGACTGCCAAGGTACTCAGCTGCCCTTGCCAGGGTTTGGGGAGAGGGTAAGGGGATGGGCTTGCCACATTGGGGGGGTCCAGCACAGCCAGGAGACCAGAGGAGCAGCCATGCCAGCTACCCTGCCCGATCTGGGACTGGTCCAGCCGCCTGCCCCTGTCATTCAACGATCTGATCCTCCCCAGGCCTACTGAAGCCTCTGGGGAGAGAGGAGGGGGCTGAGAGAGAGGAGGGAGGAGGG
>CM053588.1:14362368-14385278 GCA_028646515.1 Pseudochirops corinnae
GGGGCTCTGCTTCCAGAAGGGAAAGCTCTATCCCAAATCACTGGGGTCCTCCCGGCTGCTGTAGCTCTCAGGAAGATGCTGGAACTCTTCCTACTTACTTCCAGCTGACTGGATAATGAAGACTCCAAGACTGAGGCCCAAGACGACAATCCAGATCCAGGCCGCTCACCGTGAGAGCACTGGTCTGAGAACAATCGCTCAGTCCCCCTGCTGTCTGCAGGCCTTGGGCGGGAAGCTACAACGATGAGGAACTAAGTTAAGTGACTAGCCCAGTGTCACATAGGTAAGTACAGTTGAATTTGAACTCATGTCCTCCTGACTCCAGAGCAGGCAATGCTCTCCGTCTTCTGCTCCAACTACTGGCCTCTTCCAGTCCCACCTCACACTGTCCCCAGCATCCTTCTCCAGTGATAGAGTGCCAGGCCTAGAGTTAGGAAGACTCCTCTCAGACATTGCCTAGCTGTGTCACCCTGGACAAGTCGCTTCACTTCGTTTGCCTCAGTTTCCTCATCTGTCAAATGAGCTGGAGAAGGACATGGCAAAATGCTCCTGTATCTTTGCCAAGAAAACCGCAAACAGTTCAGCTTGTTACTCTTCCTGCATTGCCAGCACCGTGGGCATTGGTTGGCTTGTGGTCTCCCCCATTAGACGGTGAGCTCCCAGAGGGCAGGACTGTCTCTTTGCCTTAGATCATCGCCAGGCTGCCTAATCAATGTAGATCAACTGATTGACTTTGAACTGGAGCTTCCTGAGGCCAAGTCTGAAGCCCATTGGCGGTTGGGGGAGAGGAGGGGGAGGCAGGAGGAAGGAGGCTTCGGCAGAGGGCGCTGCTGAGGCTGCGGCCTTCACACTTCAGATATCAAGAGTCCACTCACTCAGCAGATATCCCATATGGTCTAGCGGTTAGGATTCCTGGTTTTCACCCAGGCGGCCCGGGTTCGATTCCCGGTATGGGAAGTCAGCAGAGCAGCTGGTGTTTTGCAGCGGGAAGCCCCATGGGCCTGCTTTTTTCGCTCTTTAAACAAGCCTTGGAAAATGCTGGCCCATATTACAGATGAGTAGACTCGAACGAGGTTGGCTCGGCTGCAGAGTTCTGTGCCCTCTCGGTCCACGCTTCAAATCCCAGCATGAGCCCCGGTGGCCTTTTCCCGGCCCGCAGTCCGGCTTCCTACGGCCACGCCCTCTGCCTCAATTAACCTCCCTGCAGGCTTCTCCTGCCCCTTCCCTCTTGTCGCCCGAACCCAAGCGACACTGAGCCTCCGACGAACCCTCCGCTATCCGACCGAAGTCTGGGGGGGGAAAAAAAAATAAAACGGATAATCTTCCCATACCGGGAGTCGAACCCCGGTCGCCTGGGTGAAAACCAGGAATCCTAACCGCTAGACTATATGGGACAACGAGAACGAGGGGGAGGGGGGGAGGGCCCTGGGGGGGGGGGGGCCCTTTAATATATGTAGCCACTCCTGCAGCTTGCTATGGCTCACAACTCCCCCCAGAGGCTCCTGGGCGCACTGCCGTAGCTTGAGGCCACCGAGGAAAAGCCAGGCCAAACCCCGCTCTGGCACTGCAACCCTCCATCTCGAGTCTCTTTCGAGTGGGGCTCATCCCTGTGGCTCTTCTCCGAACTGTCCGAGGTTAGGGAGGAGTGAGCCACGACCCCGAAATGAGGAAGAAGCACTTAGTGTGTGCTGCCTGCTCTAAAGTATGACCTCATTGGACCCTCACAACAACCCTGGGAGGGAGACGCTGTCATTAGCCCCATTTGACAGACGAGGAAATCGAGATGAACTCACTTGCCCAGCATGGCAGTTGGAATTGAGGTCCTCCTGACTCCAGGCCCAGCACTCCGTGTTGTGGGGTCTCCTAGGCACTTCCTGGGGGGAGCGCTGGCAGCTTTCATGCTGGACTTGGAGTGATAAAGATCCTGGTGCAAATCCCTCTTCAGACTTGTCCTGACTCTGTGCCATGGCCAAGTACCTGCTCCCTCCGGGCCTGGCTGGCTGGGTGACTTGCCCCTACCAGCTTTGACTAGATGCTGTAGCCCCTGCTAGAAGAATCAGCTCCAGGAAGTTGAAGGACAGGCATTTTACGAATGCTTACTCAATTTTTTCCTTCATGTATTTAACTAATTGTCCATTCAGCCACTCCTGTTTTTACTGCTGGCCCTCCACCATCTGGCTCCAGCCTACCTTTGAGACTTATTCAGCCCCTGTACTTTCCAGACAAGCCAGACCACGGCTTCCCTCCTGTTCAATCACCCATTCCTGCCTTTCAACAGGGGACCAAAGCCAAGATGGCCCAGGATGAAGTGAACGCCCTTGGCACTTTCCACGTCTCACTCGCTCTGAGCTCTCTACAGGGCCCGCTTCAGTGGCCTTCATGGCCCCTGGAGCAAATGCTTCTCATCCACCCATTCTGCCAGGGAAAGCTTCACCTGCTTGGGGCAGCCATCCCCCTAAGTCACCAACGGGCTTGAGATCTGTCCGTTCCCCTCAGCCTGGTTTGGCCCATCTGAGAAGAAAACACAGCAGCTACTGCACACGCTACGGTTTCTTGGAGCCCCAGGTGAGAGTTAGATGAACACCAGAGTTAGATGAACAGCTCTGAAAAGGGCTTGGCAAGTCCTCACATAGGGCACTCCTTCCTACCCAAGCCTCCCGATTTCATCCTAGGGGATTTCAGCACACAAACAGATCCCAAATGCACCAGTACCCCAATTCACTTTAGCCCATGACATCAGCTTGCTATGCATGAACTTCCCAAGTCCCTCTCTGACCCCTCTTTCATTTTTTCAGCCTTCTTAGTTATCTCATATGGCCCCCTCCCCAAACCATTTTGAACCCCCAAGACCTGAAAAAGGCTTAAGACCCAGGTTGGCCAATGAAGAGAGACATTTTGGCCCACTCTGGGTTTCAACTACCATAATGCTTTGTGTGCTCCAGCCTAACAGACATGTTTTGCTTTACTATCTAAGTGAACCCAAAATGCCCCTTCCTGTGTCAGCCAACTATAAGGCCAGGTGAAGTTGACCAGGGGCCTTCTTTTGTTTATGACTACCAAGGACAAGGTGCTTTGAACCAAACACCACCTTGAATAAAGGGACTTTTCTTATGTTGGTATTTTATAGATGCGTGTTATGTCAGCTCAACAATAGAAGAGACACAAACATTCTGGATCCATAATTTCAACTGACACTTTTGACATTCTCCTTGCATACTGTATTTACAATCCATCCACTTATGAAATTCCTTCCTCATATTATGGTGAACACATCCAGAGACCTTAATCTTGGCTGACGTAGGCATCCTGAGCCAGGAAGGCAGAGGGGAGAGGGAATTGCTCTGAAGATGTAAAATCCCCTTTCTTTGTCCATCCTTGGGTTTACTGTCTACAATAAACACTGTCTACATGTGTATCTTTACATGCATGTTTTGCAATCTTTGAGAAAAACATATACACTCCTAATTTTGTGTTTCTTAGAACGAATTCAGTAATAGTTGACACTCAGTATCCTCAGACCCAAAGTTGTGTTTGTTCAATTTGTCTCCTGGAGAAGGCTAATTAAACTAGAGTTTAAATTCACCCCTTCAAGCCTCGAAACCTTCAACTCTGGGAGAAGGCAAGGGGGAACTTTGGACCTTGCTTTCTATAGTACATATCTTACTGAAGAATTCTCTCCTTAACTGGCAATCTCAAAAGGCCCTTTCAGTTGCTTTGTGACCCCCAAGGAGGAGACTTTTGGTTATTTAGGTCATAAACTCATTTGGTGCTTAGAGGATGCAAAACCCCCTGCTCCAAGTCCAACACTGCCAGGGTTTTCTAGTCTCCCTACACTTTTTGTAGAAGCCAGGGGCTCTTTTCCCCTCCCTCCCCCACTTGCTGTTCTGTGGGTTAACACGAACTGGAATGGGTCTGTCTCCTTCAGGGATCTTGTTCTAACAATCTATTGTTCACGTTACTTAAAAGTAGTTTTTGTGGCTTTATAGAAGAAGTGTACCATTTCCTTGTGACAGGCAGACTTTACTGCCCCTTTTGGTCTTGTACCTACTGCGACCCCACCCACCTTGTGATTTTGCCTGGTTATGTAACAGTACCCTGATTTCTCTTCCTTTTCTCTTTTTTTGCAAACCCTTAAGTGTCAGGAAGAAGAAACTGAGCTTTGTAGCCTAGGCAGCTTCATAGCCTAGGAAACTCCCAATGGGATTAGTTTACAAGAAGGCCCTGATAAGGAATAGCCATGATCTAGAAAGGACTTAACGGCAGAGGCCAAAAAGGCACTGGATGGATGGGCATCAAACAAGACTAAATCATTGATTCGGACTCCCGATGTTAGAGAATGTGTTCAAGCCGCCTTCAGCTGATCAAGCAGTGTCTGTTTCTCCCGATGTAGGGCTTGAATCTGGGCTCTTCCCCACTCCATTCGGCTCTGGAGCTCGGCAATCTCTCCCACCATCAGCAGAGCTGGACAGGACAGAAGTGGAGGGGAAGACAAAGGGGGCCGGTGGAAGGCAAGCAGCATTTCTTGATGCCGGCTCCCAACACACCTCCGTAGAAACAAAGGAAAACCAAGTGATGAAGCAAAGAAATCAGAGAGCATATGGGAAAATCTGTGGGGTCTTCCTCCTTCACCACAGAGGGAGGTACCAAGCCCCGATCAAAGAGAGCTCTAGGAAAAGTGGCTCCCTTCTGGGCTCCCGGCAAACAAATGGACAATCCGTTAAATTGGGCACTCCCTTAGGGTGGCTCACCTGCCCGGAAACTTCCTTGGGCCTGTCGAAGACTCTGAGGCACCAAGATCCCAAACCAGGTCAGGGGATCTCGCTCAGGAGATGCCACCGGGGAGGTGCTAGTGGGATGGACTGCAAAGGGGAACCCTGAGGCTGTAGCCACCTCCAAAGAGCTGGAGACAACAAAGACTCAGACTCTGGATCCCCGTAATCAATCACACGTTGGGCCTCCTTGGGTGTCAAGTCCTTCTGGGCCCCAGGCGTTGTGGAAATCACCTGGAACTCGGGCCGACTAGGCTTGGGCTCACTGAAAGAGGAGATTCAGTCAGATCAGGCCCCGCCCCTGTGCCTCCTGAGCCCCTTCCTTCCGAGGACGCCCCGACTTTCTCAGCTTACCAGGTGCAGACCCGGAAGAGGGAGGCCATAGAGGACCCATACTGAAGGGGGCTGACAGCCTTGGCACCCATGGCATAGCGAGCCCTGGAGAGGGAGAACCAGCCCTTCAGGTGGGCCAGGATCAGGATAAGAGCCAAGGTGGGGGAGGGGGGGCGGGATCAGGGCTGGGGCCGAGGCCCGGATCGCCCCTCCTCTTCCCCCCTCCCCCAACTCTCAGTTTCCCCTTCGCGACCTGCCCCGCACCTCCTCCACTCGGACGTTCAGTGCAGCCCGCTTTCCTTCCAGCTCCTCGAGCTCCAGGAGCAGCTGCACGAGGCGCGCATCGACCTGGGCGTTCAGAGCCCATAAGGCCCCGGCCGCCGCCGCATTCTGCCCGCCCCGGTCGGCGCCATGGCTCCGGAGGCGCAGAGAGTTCCTGTCTGCCCCGCCCCTTCCCCTGCAGCCAGCCAATCAGCGTGCGCCCGTCAGCCACCTCGCGACGACCTAGAGCGCCATCTTGAATGAGGGCGTGAGAACCAAGCCGGAGGCCCCGGCCGCCCAAAGCGGAAGCAGGTGCCGGGGGCGGGCCGAAGGGACCGGAACTTACTGGCTCTCGCGAGGTCTTCCCTCCTCCGCCCCGCCTGCCCTGGCAGGGCCAAGACGGGGAGCGGAAGAGGTGGGGGGGGAGGTGAGGGGGGGAGGAGGAGGATTGGTCCTCTAGTACAGGCCTGGCCACGCCCCCGCCTGCGGAGGGAGGGCAGAGTCGCGCAAGCGCGCTGGGCCACACGAGGAGCGTCTCCGAACTGGAAGCGGTGGCCGGCTGCAGGGATGGTCCGAGCTGGGGATCGGTGGGGTGGGTGGGGGGCCGGCGGCGTCTGAGGTTGGACGGCCCTCCTGGACCGGAGAGCCCCTAACTGGGGAGGGAGGGAGGCTGAAGGGAATGGCATGGGGGAAGGGCAACGGGATGAAGGGAGGGGGCCTGCCTCGATCGCTCCCTCCCCGCAATCCCTTGGCAGCTTCGCCGCGAAGTTCGTCTGCGCCGGGAGTACTTGTACCGCAAGGCCCAGGAGCAGAAGCAGCATCTTCTAGAGGAGAGGAAACGGAGGCTGAAGAGAGCCCTCGATGGTAGGGGGCCGCCGCCCATCAGCCTTTCCTTCCCCTGCCTGCCTGTCTTGCTTTTCTTCTCACCGGCTCTTTCCCTTTCCTGCAGACAATCAGCCGATCCCCAGCGAGCTCCGAAGGGCTGCTCTGACTCTCCAGGGGGCATTGGAGTTTGATGACGCTGGAGGTGAAGGTGAGAGAAGTCTCCGGGGCCGGGCCCCTTTGCTGGGATCTCCAAGAGGCTCTCCTTGATCGCTTTTCTTTCTTCCCCTTCCCAAAGGTGTCTTGAGCCACCAAGATGATGAATATCGATGGGCAGGTGTAGAAGACCCCAGAATCATGATCACCACGTCTAGAGACCCCAGCTCTCGGCTCAAGATGTTTGCCAAGGTCTGTGAGTCAGGTTAGATGTCAGGGGGATGCGATTAGGAGACCCATTCTGATTCCTTACCTTTTGGCCTTTCCCACAGGAGCTGAAGCTGATATTCCCTGGTGCTCAGAGAATGAACCGGGGTCGACATGAAATGGGTGCTCTTGTCCGTGCTTGTAAAGCCAATGGAGTCACAGATCTGCTGCTGGTGCATGAGCACCGGGGGACACCAGGTAAGTACAAGGGATGGGCCCAAGAGGCCAGGAGAGGTATAGGGGATGGAGGGCCCCAGACCTTAGGGGGCTGGATTACTTTTTTGTTTTTTTGCTCCCTGAATACATTCCATACTTACCACATCCTTGTCTTTCCCAACAGTGGGCCTCATTGTGAGCCACCTGCCCTTTGGGCCTACTGCATATTTCACACTGTGTAATGTAGTGATGCGGCATGACGTTCCTGACCTTGGCACTGCCTCAGAGGCTCTTCCCCACCTTATCTTTCATGGTTTCTCTTCCCATCTTGGACAGCGAGTAAGTCTTGGGCCTGGAGAGCCACCACCTCAAGAGACAGTTGCTAGTCACCTCTCTGGTGACATAGCCGCTGTTCTCCAGGTCAGGACCCTCATTCTAGCATGTTCTTCTCCAGGCCTCAAATATCCTCCGCTACCTTTTCCCAGTGCCCAAGGATGACAGCCGCCGAGTCATTACCTTTGCCAGCCAGGATGACTACATTTCTTTTCGGTGAATTTGGGCCTGTGTCTGGAGGGCAGAAGGTAGGTGGGTATGTCCCCAAGTACCAAAGTTATCTATATCCCTTCTGTCTTTCTAGGCATCATGTGTACCAGAAGCCAGATCACAGTACCGTGGAACTAACAGAGGTGGGGCCTCGATTTGAGATGAAATGTGAGTACAAAGAAGACTGGGAAAGATAGGCCAGGGAACTGAGCCTGTGGGTCCAAAGGTAGGAAAGATTAAGCATGACTTGACCTGGGGCCTGAGCACACACCTCTCTCTCACTCTGGTTTTGCAGTGTACATGATACGCCTGGGCACGCTAGAGCATGAAGCCACAGCAGATGTGGAGTGGTGTTGGCACCCATATACCCACACAGCCCGAAAGAAGACCTTCCTCAGTGTCTAGGAAAGGCTTTACAAAACTAGCACCAGCACATGCCCTGGACCACAGCCGAGGAAACCTGCCTTGCCTGGGGACAGGCCGACTCTTGCTGTCATTAAAATTCCTCATCTCTTCCATCTCTGTTTCTGTGACATTATACTCATGGTGCTGTGGGGATGAGCTTTACAGTTGGCTGGTGCTAAAGGCTTTCAAATTTAATGTGGTGGATGCTGAAAACTTCTTTGGCATACTCTGGCTAGGATACAGGGAAGGATTCTCTGAACTGAGAACAGAAGCCAGGGGACATTGACATTTGAGTCAGGGAACCCCAAGGAACCACTCTCTTGGTGATACCACAGTCCCCAAACCTGTTCACAAGGTCAGGGCTGGATGGGAACAAGGGAGTTGGCCTCTGTACAGGAAGCCAGGCTGTGGAGCCATTCTCTGGTATCTTCTGGATCAGGGATTGATCTTGGGGAGCTCTGCCATGTTTTCTGGGGCAGTGATAAAGGCCTAAGACTGCCTGGGGGAGGGGATAGTGAGAAGTTGCCTGGCTTGGGGGGGGTTGTTTATTTTTTTTATTTTCATTATTTTTTTGTATGGCCATTTAGTCTAAGCCATGACCATAGGTAAATCCCCACTGAACCCCCTCAGCTTGACCCTTTCTAATGAGGGCCATTATTCCAACTTCCCAAGACAGCCTATTCCACTTAGATACTTTTTATCATTAAGAAGGCTTTTCTCAGGGCAGGTAGGTAGCGAAGTGAATAGAGCATCAGGCCTGGAGCCAGGAGGACCTGAGTTCAAATTTGACCTCAGACACTTAACATTAGCCATGTGACCTTGGGCAAGTCACTTAACCCCAATTGCCCTGCCTTCCCCCCTCAAAAAAAAAAAAAAGACTTTTCCCCTATTAAACCTAAATTTCTTCTCTTCAGTGCTCCTGATTCAGCTCTTCAAGGCCAAGCAGAACAAATCTAATTCTTCTGTAGCATTTCTCCCCCACCCCCATCTTCTCCAAGTTAAGTGTCCCTACTCATTTCAGCCTCCTCCAGCCAGCTTTCCACACCAGGCTTCTTAACTGAATGTAATTATTCTAGCCGAGATCTGACAGGGCCAAAGGGGCTCTACAATCACCTCCTAACAAGGTGCTCCTGGAAGCTCAGCCATCTTTCTGACAAACTGCTTATCTAAACCTGTTATTTCCATTTTGTATTTGGGGGGGAGGGGTTGACTTTTTTTTTTTTTTTTTGGCTTTTTGGAAGGGGGAAGGCAGGGCAATTGGGGTTATGTGACTTGCCTAAGGTCACATGGCTAGTAAGTATGAAGTGTCTGAGGTCAGATTTGAACTCAGGTCCTCCTGACTCCAGGCCCCATGCTCTATTGACTGTGCCACCTACCTGTACGAAGGGATTGATTTTTGAACCCAAGTAAGAGATTACATTTATTTCTCTTGAATTTCCTCTTTATATTCTTCTAGTGCTCCAGCTTGTCCAGATATTTTGGGACATTATCAATGTCATCTGCTAATTTAACCAGCATGCCCTTGATTTTTTTGTCTAAATCATAGATAACCATCAGTCAGCCTCAGGCTAAGTGCTGACCCTAGGAAATGGTTCTGGACCCAAGCCTTGGGGAGGTGGGGTGGGGGCTGGGACAGACCTAGGCCTGGAGGAGGCTCAGCCCCTACAGGGCTACACCAATCCCCTCAGAGTTCAGGCCAGAGCAGGGCAGGGATGCAGGGGGAATATGTCCACCCACAAGTTTACCCCAAGGCACAGCGTTGCATAGTAGAGCCTAGGACCCAAAAGCAGTGGAAGGGCTTCAAGGCCACCTCATCTAAAATGGGGAAAGCTTTATTGTTTGCCTTAATGGGCCTGGGCTCCAGGCAGAAATCTATCCCATGCTTCCTACATTTGAGTCCATTCAGCTGGAGGATCCCGGGGACCTTTTGGTTTTCCAATTCGAATGTTGAAGCCTGTGGGAAGAGGGAAGGGTTGGGACCCAAGAAAGGCTTGGGATGGGTGGAAAAGACGTGTGATCTATGGTTCAGCTTACCAAGAGCGCTGCTAGGCTGGAGGCCGCTAGGGCCCAGGCCTGGGCCTGCACCGCCTGTGACATCCTCATAGGCCTCTGGGCCAGGGAAGTTCCAGGAGGGTATGCTAGCTGTCATGGCAAGATCCCATGGAAGCCCAGTTCAAAGCTCTGAGGCCCTCTGGGGAACTGCTCCCACCCTCAGCTGGTCTCCACCTCCAGCCAACTCCAAATTCCTGTCCCATACTTACCTTTCCTTGCAATGCTGGGGGCAATGACCTAGGGAGAAGAATGGAAGGCAGCTGTTTGGAGGGGGCCTGGGAAACCATCCTGTTCAACATGATGCTGCCTCCCAACTTTGCCACTTACCAGGGACAGCAAGGGCTTCCCAGAACCTGGGGAGGAGCATGCCGGGCTTTCCAAGGCTGTTGAGCTGGGGAAGGCCACCGGAGTGTATTCTGTGGGGGTCCCAGCCCCACCCCGAAGGGCCCTGGGCTTGACGGTGCTATACGCAGCCCCCTCAAGCTCTGCCTCTGCAGGCTCACAGGTTGCTGCTGGGCCTGGAATGTGACCCCGCTTCTGCACCGAGGCATACATTGCAGCCATGACCAATTTGACTGGCACTGCTAAGTCCCTGAAAGAAAACTAAGAGCAGGGAGTTGAAAGCACCTTCTTCTGTCCTTTGCCACTTGGGTGGAGAGGCAGGCAAAGGACCCCTACCCCTAGGAGGAATCAGTGTCGAGAGGCAGCCTGTATCAGCATGGACCCACCCATTGAGAGCTTAGACATCTAGCCAACTCTCCTTTGAGAGACAGAAAGGATGCTAGTGAGAAAGGAAGGTACATGTATAGTGCCAAGCTGGCACCTGAATGCAAGTTTAGTCCCCTTGTCCTGTCTCAGGAATTGGCGTGGGGCACAGGGGAGTCAGGGAAACAGGACCTTCCTGACTCAAACTAAGTATAAATGAAAGGGTCCAGAGAGCTGGGAAGTTGAGCCTACATCCTGCTCAGGGCCCCTAGAGTTAGGATGATAAAAGATGAAGCCCCCCTCTCTGGTACCTGCCATGGGACCCTAGAAATATGGGAGGGCAAGGCAGTAGTTTAGAGATATCTTCCTTGTCTCTTCAGGGCCAGGCCTGGGGGCTGAGCCCTGAAGGAAATGGGGCCTTCCTCTCCCTCAGATCTAGTTAGTAACCTTCAGGAGGAAGAGAAAATGCCTGGTGCCATGGCAGGCAGGGAGGACAGAGATTGGTGGGTAGAAAGAGGTTCTAAGTTTCCCCAGAAGCTGCTGTTTCCCCACCCGTCTCCATCTGAAACGGGACAGAAGGATAGCTAGGGGAGGGAAGCTGTACCTGGTAACACCGAGAAGCTGCTAGGGGAGGACTTCTCAGCTCTGGGGAAAGAGAAGGCTCCTGGGCCCCTGAGCTTCCTCTCAGGAAGTGGTGCCTAGCCAAGCCCAGCCCAAGCTATGACGTTAAGCTGTCCCACTATGAGGAGGCCCCTTTAGCATTCCTGCCTCTGCTGGGGCAGCTCCGCCACAGATGGCAGAGATGCCTAAAGTGGGAGGAGGCAGTTCAAGGCCTGGCCTGGGAAAGTAACACTCCCGTCTGGAGCACTATGGGGGAGAGGAGGCTGGGAGGCAGAGAAGAGCAACCTTTAGGGCAGGGGCTGGAGCGAGAAAATCTCAGCTGGCCTGTGGTCCTGGCTGAGGGCAGTACTGGTGTGCTCCAGAAGAAAGGGTAGGGAGGTGGAGGAAGCATTGGGGGAGGAGAAAGGAGAAGAACCATGCTTTATTCCGAGCCCATTTCATGCCAGGCACTGTGCTTAGCACTTTAGAAACATCTTCCTAAACCACTGTGGCCAAGACCTAGAACATGGGCCTGGTTCAGTCAGATCCTGGAGCTGAAACTCATCCCCCCCAGACATGCATTCATGGGCCCAGATCCGGAGCATTCTCACCCTCCTAGCCTAAAGCCTGACCATTAACAATCTCCACCTGTTGGAAATCTCCAGCTCTCACCCTGAGCTCCCAGACCAGGGGGCCACAACTGGCCACCATAAATGTCCAAACCAGGGCTGGGCAACCTGTGTCCTCAAGGTCATGTGTGGCCTTCTAGGTCCTCAAGTGCAGCCCTTTGACTAAATCCAAACTTCACAGGACAAATCTCCTTGATAAAAAGATCTGTTCTGTCAAAACTTGGGCTCAGGCAAAGGGCCACACTTGAGAGAGGACCCAGAGGTCTCAAGGCTGCAGGTTCCCCACCCCTGGTCCAAACTACAAGGCCCAACGTGAGCAGCTCATTGGTAATTCCTTGAGGGAGGTTTTGTTCCTTATTTTGTAGACTTATCAGAGGCAGCATGCAGTGGACAGAATTCTGGCCTGAGTGGCAGGAAGGTCCAATGCTTGGACACTTACTAGACAGACAAATAAAAGGTAACTTGAGTAGTGACAGAGTGCCAACAGCCTGGAAGGCTTCGTGGAGATGGTGTCTGAGCTAAGCCTTAAAGCAGGGGTCCACAAACTTATTTTTTTAGAAAATATTTTGACAACTATTTCAATAGAATTTTTCTTGTGTAGCACCAAGTATGTAATTCTGTACGCTTGAAAACATTCTTCTAACAAAAGGTCTGTAGATTTCACCAGACTGCCACAGGGGTTTATGACACCAAGGAAGGTTCAGAATAATCGGCTTAAACCAGAAGCTGAGGATTCTGGGAAGCAAATATGTGGAGACAAGAGATGAATAGCAAGTCTGGGGAACGTTTTCAGACAATAAATTCAGAAATAAATCTGAAAATGGTCAGAGGCAGTTTGCAAAGGAATAAATTCAACCTGTCGAATGCTATGTCAAAATGATACTAATAATTTAAAATATGACAATTAAAGTCACTCTGGGGTTTCATGGGACACTAATTCGCAAAGGTGAGAAACAAGGGAAATGCCAGATATTAGAAAGGCTGCGATGAGTTAATTTGGCCATCGGCGCTGCTGTGGTTCGCGTTTGAAAGGGTCGGGATCCATTCTGTATGTGGCGCTTGAGTTGGTTGCATCGTTGTACACGCGTGCATCTTTAGACATCGAGAAAGGAATGTCATTCTCATAGGAACTAAATTAAAGCGGGAAGAGTCTGGTGAGTGATGGTGCAGAGGCTTAGCCGGGGCCCGAAGCCGCCCAGGTGGGCCGATCAAGGAAAGCAGGTGATTGGGCAGAGCCCCCGCAGGTCAGGGTGGCCGGCGGGCCCTGTGCTAAGGCCGGGGCCGGACACAGCCCACGCCAAGGAAGCGCGGCGGCGCTGCCTCGCTGGAGAAATGGCCAGCGCCGGCCCCGGCCACGCACGCGCATCCCGGGGCTCCCGCCTGCTTCACCGGCCCTTTACCCAACTCACTTCCCTTCCCCGCCCCCGGCCCGCACGGCGGCCCAACGGGGCCAAGGCCCGCACGCGTGCGGACACCGCCCAGCAGAACTTCCCCAGTCAGACCGGCCGGAGAACGTCCTCGGGTCTGTGGCCAATGGTAGCCCGCGGCTCCAGGCCAGGCGGGGAGGACCCGCCCCTCGCGTCTCCAGTTCCTAGGAGCGGGGGAGGGAAGGGCTGACGGATGCTTTTCTGGCTCTCGGAGCTCTTTCATTGGCCCACGAGAGGTTTCTGGAAGGAAGACTCGAGGGCGGGCAGGGACGGCCTAGGCAGGCCCAGGAACAAGAAGACGGAACGGCCGTTCCCTGCCTGCCCATTGGCCCACGGTACTACGCGTCGGGCCGAGTGCCGGGCTGGCGAAATAGACCCAGGCGGCTCTGAGGGGGAGGGAGGTGTCGGCCTGCGGAACCGAGGCCAGCTCTCCTGGCACTCAGCGGATTCTTTGGCCCACAGGAGGCGTCCGTCAGGTCCCGGGGCGGGACGGACGGCAGTCTAGGCGCCCTATTGGCCGAGAGGACGCCTGGGGCACGTGATCCCGCCCCCGGAGCGCGAGGATTGGAGACCGAGGATCTTCAGCCGGGGCTGGAGAGGGGAGGGGAGGGACAGGGGGCGGGGCTCGGAGCCTACGAACTCAGGCCCCGGCCCCGCCCTCGACCCCGCCCCCGCCCCCGGCCCCGGCGCGCCAAACCTGCAGTCTTCCCCTGGGTAGCAGCCTTGAGGCCTTGGGGTGAGTCCTGCGCGCCCAGGCCGGGGCCCGGGGGCCGGGGGCCGGGAGCCGGGGCCGGGCCGGGGAGGGGAAGGGCTGTGATGACGCCTGCCGGGGGCCGGGCGGGGCGTGGCCTTTCTTGGCCCCATCTGCCCTGCTGGAATCTGGCCAGAGGCGCCTCCAAGCGCTTAAGCTTCGGCTTCTGCCCAAACCCAGGGCTTCGGAGATGGAGGCCCGAGGAGGCAGCTCCGGCCCAGCCCCGGAAACCCCCAGGGAGCCGGCCAGGCCTTTGGGGATGGCCAGTGACAAGGAGCCTTTGGGAGGCCCCGGCAGCCAGGAGTCTTGTGGACCGGCCCAGGCCAATGAGGAGGTTCCCGAGCGAGATGCCCCTGCCCAGCTAGGTGAGTCTGACCACCCTGGCAATCGAAGAGGAGAGGTTGGGGGCTACCTGTCGGGGCTTCTCGGGGGAGGGGGCGAGGACAGCCAACAGGAGACTCACAGAAGACCTTTTCTTTCAGGTGTACACCAGCTTTCAGGACAGACCTCCTTGGACAGAGAGGATCATAGAGCAATGGGCCGTGGTGACAACAGCCAGAGAGGGCAACTGTCGACTCCTGGACCTCCGGATGAGGAAGATGTGACAGCCGAGGGCTGGCGCAGCAGGCGAAAGCATGTGTTCGTGCTGAGTGAGGCTGGGAAACCCATTTATTCCCGCTATGGCAATGAGGAGGCCCTGTCTGCCACCATGGGGGTGATGATGGCCCTAGTGTCATTCATTCAAAGTGGGGACAATGCCATCCGTTCTATCTACTCAGGTAGGGACCACCTTATCCTGTTTCCCCAAACAAATCACGCGCGCGCACACACACACACACACACACACACACACACACCTGTTGCCTCACCCAAGCCTTTCCCTTTCTTCCTAGCAAAGCCTAGAGAGGCCCAAGGTGGTCTCATCCAGGTTTGTGGAATCCTAACTGGAAGGGATTTGTAAAAAGTCCTTTGTTGTCACCCTTTCCTTCCGAAGCATAGATTTCAAGCTGGAAAGACGTCATGGACCATCTAGGCCAAGCCCTTCATTTGACTGATGAAAAAGGCCCCAAGAAGTATGAATGATGTGCCCTGGGTCACACAAATAGTAAGCAGCTGAATTGGGGCCAGATTTGAACCCAAGTACACTGACCTCCAGTCAGTGCTTTTTCTATCACACTAGGCTGGCTTCTAAAGCTACTCTGAATTCCATTTCCATAAGAGACTCATCTTAGAGCAGGATCTAAGCTTGTAAGTATAATAGAGACTTCCAATTCAGAAAACCAGATATCAGACCTGGAAGGAGACCTAAAGATCATCCCCACATCTTTCCAACGAGGCAACAGGCCCAGCAAGAAGAATGAACTTGCCAATGGGCACGCAGTGAGTCACTGACAGAGCCACCCCAATTTTTTCCCTTGGAGGTTTGAATGTCAGGAACTGGCCCAGGGTAAACTTGCTGGGGAGAGGATGAAGAGACTTACGTGTTTGCCCTGGTGAGGGACCGATCCTCTCCTCTCCTTCATTTGCTTCTCCTTCCTCCATGACAGATGATCGAACATTGGTCTTCTTGCAGCAGGGCCCGCTAGTGCTGGTTGCAGTGTCCAGGACCCCGCAGTCAGCAGCACAGCTTCGGCTCGAGCTCCTAGGAGTGCACGCCCAGATTGTGAGTGTGCTAACCCGGGCTGGTGTGGCCCGGGTGTTTGAGCGCCAGAGGAGCTATGACTTGCGAAGGTTACTGGCTGGCTCCGAGCGAATCCTTGATAGCCTGCTGGATGGGGCCGAGAGGGAGCCAGGGTTCCTGCTGGGCGCTGTGCGTTGCCTTCCCCTGCCCGCCCCATTCCGGGACAGTCTAGGTACCCTCCTCCAGAGAGCCACAGCACCCAGCCTGGCCTTCTCCATCTTGGCTGCCGGCCGCCACCTGGTCACAGCAGCACAAGAGAGGGCTGTCCTGGAAGACTGTCGCCTTGACCCAGCTGACCTCCATCTGCTCTTGAACTTGGTGGGAGCATCTTCTGCCTTCCGGGCTGGGGAGGTCTGGGCTCCTGTCTGCCTGCCCCGATTCAACCCCGATGGCTTTTTTTATGCTTATGTCAGCTACCTGGGTGACAACACCGACCATGCTATCTGCCTGGTGCTCCTCTCGACTGACCGCGAGGCCTTCCATGCCCTGGCTGGCTGTAAGCGGATAGTTGAAGAGGGCCTGCAGGCCCTAGGGGCCTCCCGGGTTCTGGCTGGTGGTGGAGGAGGGCTGCCCTCCTATGGGGTCAGTGCAGTTGGTGCCCCTGATCTGTGGCACTTCCTCTATAAGCCTTTTGACATCCCCGACAACTACCGACAGCTGCCACAGTTCACCAGGTGATTCTTCGAGGGCTTCCTGGAGGGAGGGAAGGAGGGAGGTGGAGGAGGGAAGAGGAAAAAGGGGGAAAAGATCCCTTTTGACCACCCCTTCTAACCCCTATCCCCCACCAGCCCAGAGATAGAGGGCCCATATGCCAGTGAGTGTGAACGCCAGAGGCTCTTCGACCTCTACTATCACCTGCACGGGCGGCTACATTCCCCGTCCAGACCCCTTCGGCTCATTTACCACGTGGCTGAGAAGGAGACCCTGCTTGCTTGGGTGAGCTAGAATCCTCAAGTGGCTTTACCTAATGAGTTTCAGAGCAAGTTTGAAAGAGCCAGAAGCCCCAAAAAGGATAAGGTTTCCCTATTCTCTGACTTTCTGGGCTTCACAGCATTCAAATAAAGGAAACACCAAGCTTTGATGGTATACAGGGCCCTTTGCACAGACTCAGGGACTGCTCTGGGGAAGGGAGATGGAGTCTGGAGGTTCCTAAAAGCATTCACCATACTATTACAGGCCTGTAGCTCAGGGCACCAGAGAGGGTTAGTTAGCCAGTGATCTAGTAGGGGACTCAGAGCTGGAAGGGTATTTAGTAATAAAAATACCATCCCTTCACTTTCTAATATGAATCACATTTTAAAGTAAAACTGAAAGTCCCCAAACTTGATGGCCACCGAAGTGCTCCATTCACTGCCTAAGGAAAGCTCAGACCCTCAGAAGAGCTAGTGTTATAGAGAGTCAGGGCCTTAGCCAAGTCATTTATCCAAGACTTGCTACACAGAGCTAGTGAGAAGAGCTGCTCAGAAAATGGGAGCTGGTCATGCCCTGTGATCTGACCAAAGTGGAATTAGGGCCTTTGAAGGGAGTGAGAAGGGGGTGGCAGCAGCTTCTGGACAGTGGTGGTGGGGAGGGGGAGGGGCCACAGGTGATGAAGGAAATAGGCCTGTCATTCTGGAGCTGGAAGGGACCATGGAGGTCACTGAATCTGACTTCATTTCACAAAGGAGGAAACATAGGACCAGGGTGAAGGGTCACACAGCTCCAAAGTATTGAGCTGGGATAGGAACTTGGGTCTGTCAAAGGGCTTATCTCCAAGAAGACTGGGGTGAGCTGATGGGAGAGCTTTTCCTGACAGCCCAGGAAGGGCTCCAGGCCATCACCATTGGCAGGTGCCCTTCTGATTCCTGGTCTCTCCTCTCAGGTGACACCCAAATTTGAGCTTTATGCCTGCTTTAACCCATTGGTGACAAAATCAGGTGCCATCCATGCTGTGACTAAACTCTTGCGTTGGGTGAAGAGGGAGGAGGACCGCCTCTTCATCCGTTACCCTCCAAAGTACTCAACTGCCCCTGGCCCAGCCCGCCAGGGGCCCAACAGGACTGACTCTGCCCTGGAGAATGGTCTTTGAGACTCTGCTAAAAGCCCATGCCCCTATTTACACCTTAGTCTGCTGATCCCTTCCTTGACTTGCCTTGGGGGAGTGGGGTGCCTACCAGGCACATGAAAAGGGCCCCATTCCCTGCCCAGGGTTTGGAGGAGGGAGGCTTCTCCCTTACCATTGCCACCTTAAGGCCACTGAGCCATGTGTCCTCAGGAAGCTGGGAGGGCTTGTCTCTGTCCATGAGAGGCAGGTATGTGTGTGTGTGTGGGAGGGGAGGTTTGTACATGAGTCAGTGAATTTAAGTGTGTTGGGGAGGTGGGGAAGATCAAGCTTTCTGTGGGTTTCTATGAGGCTTTTGGATGGCTGTGCCAAGCTGTCTCTGGGTGGGCTTGACTCTCAGCAGGCTGTTCTGTTTGACCACCTCAGTCTTCAATTTGTGTGTGAGTCACTGAGAGACACCATCTGAGAAGCTCAGTCAGGAAAGGCTTCCATGTTCTGAAAAGTTCCTCTTGGCCACAGGGTCCACCATTGGACCGTCCCCATCTCCAGCTGTCCTCTGCCTAGCCATTGACAGGGGTGTTCTTGTGGCCACCCTGAGGCACTGACTTTAACATGTGCAGAAATAAAAGAAGTTTTAAAAAGAAGCCTGACCCCTTCCTTGACTCTGCCCCACCTGCCTTCCTGCTCCCCACATTGGACCAAGGAGTGAGAGATGCCCCAGAATTTTCAACCGTTAGGAGGGCTGAGGGCAGCCCTGGGCTCCAGCTCTTCCCAGGCATCTCCCATTTTAGCAGTAGGCATGACCCTTTGATGGATTTAGGGGATGCTAGCCTTGGGGCCTGCGATCTAATTAGTGAGATACAACATGGACATGGGAAAGAGAGGAAGGGCAGAGCAGCTGGATTGGGGTACAGGGGTGCTAAGGTGCCAGGTGCCCCTGGACAGTCTTGAGGTGTGGGGTGTTGAAGTGCCAGGTAGCCCTGGACAGCCTTGGGGTATGGGGGTGTTAAGATGCCAGGTGCCCCTGGACGGTCTTGGGGACAGTGCCATCTCCTGGTTCACCTCCTACTGGTCAGACTCTTTGATCTCTTGGGTTGCTTCTTTCACCCACAATTTGACCTGGGCCTTCGGGCACAATTCCCTCTCTCCTATCTCTTGATGACTTTGACAAACTTTGGGTTGGATAGGAGGTAGCTGGGGCAAAGAAGGTGGGGTTTGTGGTAAGAGCACCTGGGTTGGAATGCTGACCTTTCTTCTCAACACCCATGGGACTACTCAGATGTTTGGGACTGAGGCCTTGGCACTAAAAGACAGAGATGTAGGTTTTCGAGCAGTTAACAAGAAGATTTCCTTAGCTGTGGCAGTAGGCTGTTCAAGTACCATATACACTGAGTGAGTTCATTCCCCCTGCTGGGCCTTCCTAGAGAGTCCTACCTGTAGACTCTGTCTTCTCTCCAAGGCTTTTCTGACGAGCCCTTTGTCAGTCCGGAAGCCCATCTTTCCAGCCAGGGCTTTCTCCAGTGCTGTAGGGGCCATTTCTGGACCAGACCTGCTTCCCACTGCCATCCAGACCATACCTATGACTGTTCAGAGGGAAGAATTTGAACATTACTCATCTGCTTTCCTCAGTGTATCTCCAGCCACAGATACTTTGAACTCATTCCTCTTGGATTAGCTGCTTCTCCTCTACCTCATGCTCTCCATCCCAGTGAGTCTGAACCCTCAGCCACAAACTCCCATTCTCCATCCCCAACTGTCTTCACTGCCCCTCAGTCCCTAACATTCCCCCCCACTCCAGGTCCCATGTCAGATCTGCCCATCTCTTCCACTGTGCTCTCCATAATGAACATGCCTCCTTTCATCTTCAAACTTTTCTCACTCCAGGTTTTCCTTGCACTTTCCCTCTGATCTCCCTGACTCATTGGTCAAATGCTCAAGCTCCCTATTGCTACTTCCTGGCTCTCCCTCAGCAAACTCTCCTCCTTTAAGGTATACACAATTAAATTGATCATCTAATGCAGATCTTCGTGGTCATTATGCATAACCAGTCCTTCTTTCCCCCTCCCAGACATGCTGCTTCCTCAGTGAGGTCTCCTGCCCCCATCCTTCTTGTTGAGTCATTTCCATCATGCCTGACTCTCTGTGACCCCATTTGGGGTTTTCTCGGCAAAGATCCTGGAATGCTTTGCCATTTCCTTCTCCAGGTCATCTTACGAATGAGGAAACTGAGGCCAACAGGGTGAAGTGACTTGCCCAGGGTCACACAGCTAGCAAGTGTCTGAGATGGGATTTGAATCCAGAACTTGAGTCCTGGTCCGTTGCCTCTTCTTCCCCTCCGCCCCCTTACTGTTGGCCTGACACTGCATTTCCTGCCTCTCCTCTTGGAACCCTCCTTGGTTCAGCCTGTCCTGCTCTCCCCACAGGGCCTCTGCTGCAGCATCGCCGCCTACGCTAGAGTAAGGGGTCCAGCACGACCCCTTCTCAGAACCCCATTTGGGTAGGTAAGGGGTGCTGGCGGAGGCAGAATTTGAATCCAGCTCTAGGGCCGGCCCCCTTACTACGCTTCTCTGCGGGGCATAAGAGAGGCGCTCCATAAATGCTTGAACACTTGCTGGATTTAGAGAAGAGAGGGTAGATAGAAATGGGTGGGGGCCGGCAAAAAGGGCAAAGGAGGGAAGGGAGGGGAGGGGAGGGGAGGGGAAGGGCTCGGCCGCTCCGCCCATGGCGCCCTGGGAACGCATGCGCACGTTGGGCTGGCGCGCTCCCGGCTCCTTCCTGCACTCGCTGACGTAGCTGGGCTGCCCGGCTCTGCGCATGCGCCCTCAGGCCCGCGGAGAAAGGGCGGGAAAGGGAGCGGCTCGTGAGAAGCCTTGTGAGGAGGAGAGGTGGCCCGAGAGCGCGCTGGGGAGCGGAGTCACGGCTTCAGCGAGGCCGGACAGAGCTTTGGGGTCCAGGTCATCGCCTCGGGTGAGCGCCCGCGGCCTCAGAGCTTCGGGAGGCCCACCCCCTCAGAGGCCCGAGAGCCGCCCAGGCCCCGCGCAGGCCCCGCGCAGGCCCCGCCCGGCCTCTGCCACACTTTCTTCTTCCTGCCTTGTTTTCCAAACGTTTTCCCTTGGGGGTCCCCAGATATTCTCGTTGACAGCCATTTAACAACAAATCTTGGGGCTCCCTCGCTAGGCCCTTCCCCATTTATTGTTGCTTCACCAGGAGCCTCCCTTATGATTCTCTTGAAATTGCCTAGCCTTGTTCCTTCGTGGCCCCACTTGGTGTTTTCCTGGCAGAGATCCTGGAGGGGTTGGCCATTCCCTTCTCCAGCTCATTTTACAGATGAGGACACTGAGGCAGATGGGGTGAAGTGACTCGGCCAGGGTCACACAGCTAGGCAGCATTTGAGGTCAGATTTGAAGCCGGGTCACTCCAACCCCAGGCCCAGCAATCTATGCGCCTGCAGCGCCCCTCTCCCCCCCCCCCCCAGGATCCCCTGGAAGGAGCTGAGAAGACAATGATAACAATATCATGGGGACTCCAGGCCCTGGCAGTCTGCTGAACCACCTAGCTGCCCCCTAGTAGGCATTTAGTAAATGCTTATTGACTTGGCCCATAGGCATCACTAGCTGTGCAAAAAATTCTGCCCCCATCCTGATGTATATTTCTTTTCAAACGTTTGTTGTTGAGTTACAATTTGAATATCCACCTTCCAAGTCCCTATTCCTCTGGTATATGTTTTTTAAAATTCATTTTGGGGTTATTTTTAAAAGGAGTGTGTGTTCAAAATTCCCTCAAAATATCCATACCAGTAAAATCCTTTCCATGCTCCCAAGTCCTACTGGTTGTACCATGACTTATTTCCATTCCTTTACATACCAGGTCCCTGAAAAACCCTACGGTGTCCCAGTGCCACCAAGTTCCCTTCCCTCGTATTGGACAGCTGACTAAGCTGGAGCTCAGAAAAATCTGGGACCAGGTTCAAATCCACTCCAAAATCTGTCCTCGACCTGAGGTTCATAAATCTTTAGAATGGAAGGAAACTACTTTCTTTGGGGCTCTGGGCCCCCAGATATGGGTAGGTGCTCAGGAAACCCATTTACATGGAAAAAAATCTCTACCCAGAATTTCAATCCAGCAAACATTCTTCTAAGTATGAGGAAATGGAGATTGGAGCCTTGCTTTTCCTTAATTGTGTTTTGTTTGTCTTCAGGAAGCACAACCTAAGCATTCAATGATCACAGAAGACCTGCTCAGGATGCAGAAAGGTAATGTGTTCTTGCACTTGTGTAGCCTCATCCTAGGCTACTGACCCTGAGCAACCCTTCTCTGTGCCCCACTTCCTTTGAGCACAGGGTAAAGCTTGCTGAGCTTCAGGAACCTCACCAGCTTTGAAAGACTGAATGCTTTGGCAAAGATGCCAAGAGCCCCATTAACACAAGGGGGAGAAAGGACAGGTTTGCAACTCAAGACCTTTCTAAAATAGGAACTATCACTGACAGATCTTGATATCTCAGCCTCTGAATGACCATCAAAGGGTTCACATTGTATGGGATTCCAAGTCCAAAGGAACCATACATCTAAAGGCTCTTAGAGGGGAAGCCGGGCCAAAAGAGAAGTAGGTAGGATGTGATGGAGGTAGAGAGATTTCTAGACTTGAGAGATATGAGTGACCTTGTTCTGATATTATCTCAGATACTAGGGAGGAGTCATTTAGCTCCTCTGAGTCTTCATTTCCTTGCCTATAAAAAGGGGAAGATAATAATAGCACCTGCTTTTGAATAGGGGGACAAGGCAATAGGGGTTAAATTACTTGCCCAGGGTCACATAGCTAGTCATATCAAGTGTCAAAGGCCAGATTTGAATTCAGGTCCTCCTAACTCCAGGGCCAGTGCTCTTTCACTGCCTGTTCAATTGTATCTGACTCTTGGTGACCCTATGGACCACAGCACACCAGGGCCTTCTGTTGTCCCCTATCTCCCAAAGTTTGTCCAAGCTCACGCTCATTGTTTCCATGACATTCCCCATCCATCTCTGCCGTCCCTTTCTCCTTTTGCCTTCAATCTTGCCCAACATCAAATTGGGAAAGAATATTTACAACCAGTGTCTCTGATAAAGGCCTCATTTCGAAAATATACGGGGAATTAAGTAAAATCTATAAGAATATAAATCATTCCCCAATTGATAAATGGTCAAAGGATATGAACAGGCAATTTTCAGAGGCAGAAATTAAAGATATCTATAAGCGTATGAAAAAATGCTCTAAACCACTATTGATTCAAGAAATGCAAATCAAAACAACTCTGAAGTACCACATCTCACCAGTC
>CM053588.1:14391486-14403305 GCA_028646515.1 Pseudochirops corinnae
TTCACTGGGAGAAAGCCAGAGGGGAGCCAGGTGGGAAGTGTGGTTTTTGCCTTGACACATCACTAGGTAACTTTTGGTCAAGGATGAATGACATAGGTCCAATATGGCTTTTGGGAGGATAGGCTTGATTGTTTTAGGAGGTGCCAAGTTTGGAAGCTAGATTGATTAGGGATTCAGGAGGTACCATCTTGGGAGGGAATTACCTCTTTGATAATATTGTTCAAGGTTTCTGGGTGCAGCTGGCCACTAAGAACAAAGGAGTTATGTATTTCTCTAAAAATACTTGAGTGATGTATTCATAGGAAACTGTATGCTTTGCAGACTGGTAGCTCAGGGAAAAGACTTTTAGGCTGGGGACAGGGGAGAGGCAGAGTTAATGTCTTTATGGCTGGGGGAAAGTGTGACTTTTACAACTTAATTGCACAGGCTTGTTACAAACTGATGTTACATACATAGGTACCCGAACACAAGTGAGATTTTACAAACTGAAATTACAGACAAAAGCATCCCAGACCTCATCACCAGGGGTCTGTGAACTTGAATGGGAAAAAGCAATATCTTTACTTTCACTAACTTCTAACTGAGATATAACATTATGGTTTAATTATTTTAAAACATTCTGAGAAGGTGTCCATAGGCTTCATCTGAAAGCTCAAGGTGTATATGAGCAAAAGCGATGAAGAATACCGGTTCTGAAAATCTCGTCGAGGCCTTTGAGTGAGTCAGTTCATAGTGCTGTAGCATCACAGAGCATGGGAGCCAGCAGGGCACTTCAGAGGCATCACATCCAGTCCCCCAAGTTGGAGGATGAATTCCTCTCTCCTATAAGACAGAATGTGGGATGGGACTCAAGAGGAAATAAAGTCTTAAGTAAGTGAGTTCCTTTCCACTTCTGCTTACTGACCTGCAGCAGCTCACGATCAGGCAGGTGGTAAGCATTCCTTAAGGACTCACTGTGTGCTCACTGTGTCTAAACACTAGGGATACAAAAAGAGGCAAAAAGCCAGTGCCGGCCCTCCAGAAGCTTACAATCTAATGAGGGAGACAAGAAGCAGGCATATATGTACAAACAAATTATGTACAGGATGGACAGAAATAACTGAAAGGGAATCCAGAGGGTCTGTGGAGGGCTTCCTTGAGAACGTGGCATTTCTCTAGGTTATGGAATTCACAGATTCTTGGAGTCTCAAGGCCAAAATGCAGCTCAGAGAAGTTGAACCCCAAATTCCCAATAACAGAGAAATTATCTTCTCTGATACAAAGCACAATTAAGAACAAGTTTGACCTCTGAAAGAGACTCACAGTGGGTTAGAGCTGGAAAGGGTGGGATGGGGTGTGTGTGTGTGTGTGTGTGTGTGTGTGTGTGTGTGTGTGTGTGTATGAGGCTAAGGTCAAGAGGCTAAGTCTGAGTTGAATTGGCTTCTCCTTACTCCACCCCCCACCAGCATCCCTTCTTTCTCCTCCAAGACAACAGGCTATGTCTCAGGACAGCATCAGGACGATAACAGATCTGAATTCTAAGATTCAGGAAGAGAAACTAAAAAGGAGGAAGCAGAGGTAAAATCTCCTATTTCTGTTTTATACTGGTATACAATACCCTGTGAATTGCAAATTGGATTTAAAACCACAGACTCTTAGAGCTGGAAGGCAGTCGAGTCTAGCTCCCTGACAAACCAAGGCTCCCAGTGCAATAGACAGTGCAGAGAGCCTTAGATCGAGGTGCAAGAGATCTGAGGTCTTGTTCTGGTTGTGCCAAAGACTCACTATGAAGCCTTAAGAGAATCCCTTCCCTTTGCTTTTCTGGACCTCAGTTTCCCCAGCTATAAAATGAGTGGTGAACAGTTGCAGTTCTGAAATTTAGTGACACTATAAATGGCCGGTTGTGAAGTTCAGTGCATGGGAAGGATCTGAGAAGAGGGGGTGTTTAGGCCTGGGCCTTGGAGGGCTACAAAGATTGGAATTGGTGTTGGGAAAAGTAGGTTTGGAGGCTGGCCCTGGGCATATTACCTGCTTTTCTCTTCCCAGAATGGAGTTTGAGCAGCAGCTAGAAGAACTGATAGAGAAACACAAGGCTCTAATGCAATTACATGTGAGACAAATGGGGTGGAAAGCATTCCAGGTCATGTTGGGTACGGGAACATGAGAGTAAAGGTACAGAGGCAGAAACCAAGGTGATTGGGGAGGGGCAGGGGTGGCAGCAGATGAATCATATGAAGTCACTAAATGACCCTAGCTTAGATGCATTTCGTATAAGGAAATATGCCTCCTTTTTTTTTTTTTTTTTTTTGCTTTTTGGAGGGGGTAAGGTAGGGCAGTTGGGGTTAAGTGACTTGCCCAAGTCACAAGTCACTCACACGGCTAGTTTTGTGTTAAGTGTCTGAGGCTGGATTTGAACTCAGATCCTCCTGACTCCAGGGCTGGTGCTCTATTCACTGCGCCACCTAGCCACCCCAACATGCCTCCTTTTACTGGAAGTTAAGTGGACACTGGTTTGCAGAAGGGATTCTTATTTCAGTATCAGTAGAATAAGATGGCCTCTGAGGTCCCTTCCAACTCTGAGATTCTGTCATCTGAGTTGGAAGGGAATTCCGAGGAAAGAGGGAACCTTAAATCTAGCTGCCCTTCCTTCCATTAGACACCAGAGATGCTGGATCAAGAAATCAAGAGTATGGCCAGTAGCAAGGAAAAGCTCCTGAAGGAGGGTAAGGGTCCTTGGGAATGAGCAAGGAGGAACAGATGAATGGAGTTCCCTTGTGAATAAGGGAGCTCCTTATCCCTGGGAACATGCAGGCCTGAGGCTGGGTGGCCCCCTATTCAGAGAGATGGCATAGCTAGCTGTTAGTTGAAGATCAAATGAAGAGAGGAAGACCCTTGAAATCTATGAGGAGACGCTTGAAATTAATTTCCTGGTAAACAGAAAACCGAATTCAGGAGAAACTGGACGCCATGGAGAAACAACTTCTTGGGTTCTCTCACCCCAAGGCCAGGGCCAAGACTCTGGCTGTTGACAGTGAGGATGCATTCCTTCGAAGTGAGGAAGCTGCTGTGACCATGTGAGGCAGGGGGAAGACTGACTGGGGCTGGGAAAGTTAGGGAAGGTACAGGGTGATGCTGATGGCAGGGCCACCTTTCCCAGGCACCAGTTTGAGGAGGAAAACAAGAAGGCTATGCAGTTCCTGGAGGCAGCCTCTCAGCACTACCACCAGCTGCAGCAGAAGTACCACAGGTGAGCTGGGACAAGTCCCCCAGGAGCAGGCTGCCTGAGGGCTCTGCCTTTTGCCTTCTTTCCCTCTCTCTCCCTCTTCCTCTATTGCTCTCTGATTCCTTGTCTTTTGAGGGGTTTCATTTCCTGTCTCTGCTGCTTTTTGGGGTCATTTTCGTTTTTTCTCTCTTATGTTTCTCTCTCCATGTGTGTGTCTCTCTCTGACTCTCTTGCTATTTGTGAGATATGAGACCTTTATCTGAAAAACTGCCTATAAAAATTTTTCCCCAATTTTCTGCTTTTGTTCTGATCTTGGAAACATTGGTTTTGTTTGCATCAAACCTTTTTAAAATTTAATGTAATTAAAATGATCCATTTTATATATCACAATGCTCTCTATCCCTTATTTATTCATAAATTGTTCTCCTATCCACAAGTCTGATAGGGAACATGTTCCATGTTCTTCTAATTTTCTTATGATAGTTCACTTTATGTCTAGGTCATGTATTCATTTGGACCATAGCTTAGTAATTGGTCTAAGTCTGTAAGATACTGGTCTGTGCCCAATTTCTGGCAGCTCACTTTCCAGCTGTCCCAACAATTTTTGCCAAATAATGAATTCCTATCCCCCAAACTGAAATCTTTGCACTTGTTAAACAGGGGGTTACTATAATGGCTTACTGTCGTTGCTTGTATGCCTGCCCTGTGCCTCTGGCCTACCTTTCTGGTTCTTAGCCAGTACCAGAGAGTGTTGAGAATTCCTTCCCTATAATATAGTGGAAGATTCAGTACTGCTAAATCTCCTTCCTTAACATTATTTTTCTTAGTTCCTTTGATATTCTGCCATGTGTTGGGTTTGGGCCCCCTCTCCCCCTCCCACTTTCTTGGCTTCTCTTCAGATTGGTACACATCTTTCTTTTGGAGTGTGTGTCTCTTCATTTTGGCATGCATTTTTCTCTGTGTATCTTTGTCTCTCTTATTTCTCAGAGTTGGGCTCAGTGTTTTCCTGTCTCTCTCTGGGTCAGCCTCTGTGCGTGTGTGTGTGTGTGTGTGTGTGTGTGTGTGTGTGTGTGTTTGGGTCTCTCTCTGGCCCAGACTCCTAAGGTCCCTCCCACCCTGACCTAGATCTTTCTAACATCTCCCCTACCAGGATGAAGACAGAACTGGAAGCTCGTGGTCAAGGTGGTATCAGAGGGCCCAAGGAGAGCATCACAGAGGCAGCTGCTGAAGGGGGAAGTGGTGTACTTGCTGAGGGGGCCCTAGCAGAGGTAAGGACCCCAGAGAAGCCAGGACTGGGGGACTTTTCTTTCCAGACTACTCAGGAAACCTCTGAGGATCAGAAAAGAGAAAGGAAGAGAGACAGCAACGGGCAGGGATGTTACTAGAGCAGCGGTTCTCAACCTGTGGGTTGCTACCCCTTTGGGGTCAAACGACCCTTTCACAGGGGTCCCAGGGGTCACCTAAGACCATTGGAAAACACATATTTTCTGATGGTCTTAGGAACTGAGACACATGCAGATATGCCCACATATGACTATTAAAGGGTCATGGCATTAGGAAGGTTGAGAACCACTGTACTCGAAGTTTGTTCCAAGGGGGTCCTTATCTGTCTTTTGGTCTTTAGCCTGTTGTAGAGCCCCCAAGAGCCTGGGAGAAGGAGCCGAATATTGCCTGCAGCCCAGGGAAACATCCTACTGGGCAAGCCTCAGTCTTGTCCTAGAGCCTCACAGGGAGTTTACCCATTTGCCCCAGGAGGGAGCTGCATCCTGGTCTGAACCTAGCCTGGAGAGACAGTGTCTGGCCCTTTGACCCCATCTCGACCGTAGGGGACCCTCTGGTATGTTCTTTTGAATAAAGAACTCTTGTTTTCTCTCTTCATGTGTGGCTGTCTTCTACTCTGCTCTATTTCTCCACCCCATCACCTATCTTGTCCTAATGACTCTTTTCTTCTTCCGTGGGGTCTGACCCCTCTCTGGGCCCCCATCTCCCAGGCTCATAGCTTTAGCAGTATCCCTGGAGCCTCCTATATGTCAGCTCTGAACTCATCTCATTTTAGTGGCTTACACGTGCACCATGATCTCTGGTCTAGGACTCTTACCCCTTCCCTTCTGTACTGTGGCTCTGGCCTCTTCTTGCCTGTAGATTGGAGGCTGACACCTGCTTGGACTTGAAGGCTTCTCTGCGACTTGGTTTGGACCTCCCTACTGGTCCAACTGATATTTGAGCTCCATGGTGCAGAGTCTCAGATTTTACCAGTGAGGGAAATGAGCCTCGAAATGAGTGCCATAGATGACATCTCTCTTTTCGCAATAATGTGCTGCTCCTCTTCTGCCTCTTTATCATCAATAATTCTCCCAAACATTCCCCCTTCTGGCCAGACTAGATTCTTCCCAGGATTCTTCTTGTTAAAAAACTGTCTGGCCTTCTTCCAGGATGCTTTCCTTTACCTTTCCTCATTTATTTTCACCTGTGAAAATCCCAAGGGATAGTTTCTGGGTAATTAATAATCAGTTTATTAAACAGGCTAAGCAATAATAAATTGATGACCATTAGTCTCCCTCAATGATCAAAGACACCTAATGGAGACACTCAGAGCCTTAAATATTTTTTTGAAGGAGAATAACCCTCACAGGAGGGTTATCAACTCTGACTGATAAACAGTTAATGAGGAGGTGGGCTAAAAGTCTTCAGCTCCTCCTTCTGAGAATGTGGCTTCATCACGAGACTCAGCTACCTCCAGCAATCTGGACAAAGGGATCTATCTCTCCCCAGAATATTCTGGCTGGTTTTCTCCTTCTTGAACTGGATCACCCTAAACTCTAATGGAGGGGCACGAGGACATTGGCTTAATGCTTTGAGGCTGGAATTTACCTGCATTAGATTCTGTTTGCACTCTAAACAGAAGTAAGGTCTCCTAGTCTGTTGGGGCCCGGCCCAAGATCTCAAAGCATGTATCCTGAGGATTAGGCCAATCTCATCTATCAGCCTTATCCTTCAGAGACTGGCTGATCTCTGGGCAGGTTCCTAAATGAGAAAATAAAAAGCTGGGATCCCAATTAATAATTGGTTATTAATATAAAAAAAAAGAATTACTTGTCACATAGCACTGGAATGAGAATACTCCTTGGGCCTATCCCAGCCCCTACTGCCAAAAAATGTTGCTCATTAGCCAAAGTCAAGTTCTGTGAGGAGCAAGTAGGCAAAAAGGGCACACTGTTGGGTTAAGCTGCTTCACTGTCTACTTGCTGACTGGTGCTTTGCCATCCTGGTTCCAGGAACCACAGAAGAGGTGAGGAGGTGGGACACACTAGCTTCAGATATATGCCCACTGTGGTTACTGTGCTGGCCATCTCATGCTTGTGTTAAGTATCAGCCTCAGCAGATGAAGGATCCCGGGAGGGAGGAGAGGGAGACAAATCGGCATCTGATTTGTGCCTTTATCCAGGGTTTTCCAGAGGAATACTAGAACTTCTGCTCTCATGCAAGCACTCAGGGTAACAGAACACTGAATATAGGGCAGTTTCCACTTCATCTGAGAAAAATGAAAAGGATTTGCATTGAAGCCCATAAATAACAAGACAACTAACTCTCCTTCACTTATCAGTGAGACTGTCCATTCCTCTAGATCAGTGGTTCTCAACCTGTGGGTCATGACCCCTTCGGGGGTCCAATGACCCTTTCACAGGGGTCACAGGTTGCCTAAGACCATAGGAAAACACATATTTCCAATGGTCTTAGGAACTGAGACATGGCCCCTCTATCCGTCTCCAGGCGGGTCCACCCACATGCAGACATGCCCACATACGAGTATTAAAGGGTTGACACATGGCATTAGGAAGGTTGAGAACCACTGCTCTAGATTTATGGTATAAAGCTGGGGAAAGGACTCAAGGTTGCTTGAGATAGTCCTGCCCTTTTAAAGTAGGCCTTACTTTCTCCAGTTCCACGTGCTACCTCAGTCATCTTCCATTGGGAATTTCTCTTTTGTGATAACCTCTGGTCTTTCCATCTCTCCTTCTGCCTCATTCCTCCTAAATGTATCTGAATTCTCACCACACATCCAGTGCCTCTGTCCTCCCAATCCTTTGCTTCCCCTTTGCTCTAGTCTCATTTCCTTCTCTGATCTTCTAGTTCACCAATTTGAATCCCACATTCCCTGGTAGTTCCAACTGTCTACTTTCTACTCCTGAACTTCTAGGCATAACTAGAGAAAGTCATGAAAATGTGAGAACTGGGTCTACTCCAAAACCATGCCAACAGAACTGGACTGGCCCACCTCCAATGGACAGAAAACCCTTTAATTCCCTATTATCTGCTCTAGAGAAACTGTTCCAAATCCCTTCTTTACTCAAGCCTCCAACACCATTCCTATCCAATTTGACATTCTCTTCCACTCTCCAAATTCTTACTCACTTGTTCAGTCACAATCTGCCAACTCCACCCTTGGACTATGCCTGTCTCCTTCATTGCTACTCACGTGCTGCTGAATGGATCTGGCTACACTGTGGCAAGAAGATCCTTTTCCTCCTCTCTAATTGATCTGCTGTCCCACTAAGCACAGAGTTGGCATTTTGGAGAGTCTTTCAGGTGACCAGGGGATTCCTTCTGTCTCCATTTTGTTCTTCGATTCTAAGAGATCAAGGCAGCTTTATGATTTCTTGAATTCTGTCTACGTTCTCTTTTGGTCATGGCTTTTAGGTAGACAAGTGATTGTTAAATAATCTCTCCATGATCTGTTTTCCAGGTCAGTTGTTTTTGCTAGAGATACATTACATTTCCTTCTAGTTTTCCAGTCTTTTAGCTTTATTTGACTATTTCTCGTTGTCTCATGTAATCATTATCTGTTATTTGGTCCATTCTGATTTGAAAGGAATTTGTTGCTTGGGTAAGGTTTTGTACCTTTTACCTTGCCAATTCTCTCTCCCATATCTCTCATTACTTTTCCAGTTTGATTTTCTAGTGCTTTCATTTAATTTCATTGAATTGGTCTTGAATAAAGAAAGCTTATTATATTTTTCAGTACAACCCTGGAAATACATATGTATATTCATGGCAGCTGCTATGAATATTGCAGTGGGGTTACACCTGGCTTCCTTCGAAATTCACCTGAAATCCTGCCTTCTTCCTGCCTTTCTCTTCCCCTCTCCCCACAACCCCTATGCCTTCCCTTAAAGATTACCTGCCATCTACTCTGGCTGTATCTTATATGTATCTAGTTGTTACCACGTTATCACCTCCTTTAGAATATGAACTCCTTGAGGACAGGATTTCTGCCTTTCTTTGCACATAGTAAGAGCTTAATAAACTGAGGGAGCGTGGATCACACAGTCCACACACTAGGTGAGAACACTCAATCACTTCAGCCTGATGGATGCATGTAATCCCTCTTATTAAACAGCAGAGTGCAGTTATCTATAACCTATAGTCTATGATCCTCAAAGATCCTGGGAGTGTGTCCTCCCCTGCCCCACCCCAGCCTCCGCAGGATTCAGGCTGTGGGCGGGACCCGGGGAAGGGATTGTGGGCCTGGCCAAGTTCTACCTAAATTCTGATTGGCCATAGATTGCCTAAACTTCTCCCAATCAAAGCTTTCCTTTCCTAAGCTCATTAGTAAATGTTTCTCAGTGGTTCCTTGCAGGTCATTTACCAAACCATACTCAATCTTACATGACTGCTTAGTGAGAACAGAAAGGCCTAAAACCAAAAGGAGTTTCTATTCCAAGTTAACATACTCATTTCCGCTATCATAGGAATACACTGAATAGACATTGAAGTTCAAATGCCACGACCTTTTCTCAGGCAGGTGCACTGGGTCTCAAGTTAGGAAGGCCTCAATTCCAATCTGGCCCCTGCCACTTCCTGGCTGTGTGATCCTGGATGAGTCACTTCACTTCTGCTGGCTTCAGTGTCCTCTTCTGTGAAAGGAGAGTCATAACAGCATCTGTCTCTCAGGGTTGTTGTGAGGATCTGTAAAAAGTGCTTAGCAAAGTGCCTGCTCCATAGGAAGGGCTGTGTCCTCTGTGCCACTTACTCTCTGTCCTTTCCCTCTCAGCCTCATAGCCAGTCTGTTGCCAAGGTCTGTAGATTTCACTTTTGCAAGGGCTCTTTAATCTGCCTCCCCCAGCCCCTCATTACGTCATACCTGCTGGGGGGGAGGGGCTGCTGCTTCCCTCAAGTCTCCATTCAGTCACCAACAGGATTTTCTTAAAGCTCATCTATTCATGTCACTGTCCTACTCAAAAGCGTCCTTATTGCCTTCAGGACCACACACAAAATGCTCCATTTGGCACTCAAAGCCCTCCATAATCTACCCCACCTCCCACCTTCCTGATCTTCTTCCTCTTTACACCCTCCCCCCAGTACTCTGTATTACAGTGACACTGCTCTTCCTGCTGCTGTTTTTTCTTTTTTTTTCCATCAATAAAATGAAGAAATTTATTACTTGTAATAACGACCTCCTCATGGAGATGTTGTGAGGCTCATGGGATAATCTTTGTTTTGGTTACATTTTGTGTTCTGAGCTGTCTCCCTCCCTTCCTCCCAATCACTAGAGAAGGCCAATATTTGACACATATATACATGGGAAACCAAACAGTACATACTTCATATATCAATTATTCCTCTAGCTCAGTGGTTCTCACCCTTCCTAATGCCAAGACCCTTTAATACAGCTCCTCATGTTGTGCTGACCCCCAGCCATAACATTATTTTTGTTGCTACTTCATAACTGTCATTTTGCTACTGTTATGAATCGTAATGTAAATATCTGATATGCATTGTTACAAATTGAACAGAACCCACAGGTTGAGAACTGCTGCTCTGGAGGTAGATAGCTTTTTTTTTTTTAACTTTTTTTTTTGGAGGGGGGAAGGCAGGGCATTTGGGATTAAGTGACTTGCCCAAGGTCACACAGCTAGTAAGTGTTAAACATCTGAGGTCACATTTGAACTCAGGTCCTCCTGACTCTAGGGCTGGTGCTCTATTTACTATACCATCTAGCCGCCCCATGCTGCTGTTCTTTTAAGACACTGCATCTTTTTCCTTCTTCCTTCTTTCCTTCCTTCCTTCCTTCATTTTCTTTCCTTGGTCCACACCCTTACCTTTGGGTGCTCTGCCCAAAGGGAACATAAATTTGAATCTCTGAAAGTTTTTTTCCTCTTAAACACCAGCCTTAACCCCAAATCACTGGGGCTTTCCTTGACTGGCCAACAGTAGGGCCCAGCCCAAGCCTCACTTGGGCATTGTTTGGGCCCTGATTGGCTCAGAGTGAGTGGAAATAGCAATTGTTTCTGTTTTGGCCAGAAACCTTGAGGGTCTTCTCTTCCCAGATTTACCATTTTTTTTTTTTTGAAGATGCCATTCTGTGTCTTAGTTCTTATTAAGTCTTAATCATGGTATGCTGCCTCAGTCAAACTGCAACCTGTTAGAGACATTAGCTTGAAAAGGTCAGGGTCTCCCACTGCATCCTGGGTCATGTCCAGTCGTCCTGATGGATATCTGGCAACTGGCCCCAGATGGCTCTGGAGGAGAAAGTGAGGCTGGTGACTTGGTAGAGCCCTTCCTCACTTAAGTCCAATTCACTTATATCATATCCCTGATGTCATGGGCCTCTTTGATAACAAAGGACAAAGGGAATTTTCACTGGCTGCCTCCGGTGCCTACAATGCCCTCCCCTCCTGACCTCTTTCTCCTAGTTTGGTTTTTTCAAAAGTCCCACTTTCTACACGGTCTTTCCCTTTCAGTTTATCTCCAATTTACTGTCTCTAGCTTGTTTGAACAACTTGTTTGCTCATTGTCTCCCATTTAATGGGAGCTCCTTGAGGGTAGGGACTGTCTTTTTTCTTTCTTTGAATGCCCAGCCGTTAGCAGGGTGCCTGGCACACAGTAGGTGTTCACTGACTGGTCACCTCTCACCTAAACTTTTGGAATTGCTTCTTACGTGGTCTCGCTGCTTTCAGTCTTTCTTCCTTCCTTCAAATAGCTGCCAAGGGGCGGCTAGGTGGCTCGGTGAATAGAGAGCACTGGCCCTGGAGTCAAGAGGATCTGAGTTCAAATGTGACCTCAGACACAATACCTCCTAGCTGGGTGATCCTGGGCAAGTCACTGCACCCTCTTTGCTTCAGTTTCCCCATCTGTCAAATGGCCTGGAGAAGGCAATGGCAAACCCCTCTATGATCTCTGTTGAGAAAACCCCCAATGGGGTCACAGAGAGCCGGACGCGACTGCAAAACCACAGAACAACCCAGCAGCGATCGCGTGGCCTGATTGTGCCTGTGAGCTCCTGCCCTTCCTCCCCACTTGCCCATGATTTTGGGTCCTAGCAGGTCCGCTGCCCTCTCCTCCAAGGAACTTCCCTTTCACTGCTCACAGTCCTGAAGATAAGCATTTGGACGCGCTCCAGTGTCCAGGAGCTCTCGGAGCGCGCTGTGAGGCAGGATCGGGCGCCCCAGGAGCAGGCGGGGCTCGCGGGAGTCAAACAGCAAACCCAGGGTGCTCGTCCCGCCCCCGCCCCCGGGGGCCCGCCGCAGTCCCTCAGGCCTGGGCCCGACGCTGTCAGTGCGCCTGCGCTCCTGAGCGGCCGCCGCCCTCCCCTCTCCTTCCCAGAACTCGGAATCTC
>CM053588.1:14403405-14419766 GCA_028646515.1 Pseudochirops corinnae
TGAGAACGAGGGGCGGAGCCGGCCCGGGGCAATCCCGGGGGGCGGCCCGGGGGAGGAGGCAGAGCGGGTCCGGGACGAGCCCGGGGGCCTTCCTACAGGACGAGGTGGCTGGGGGGCTCCGCTTGGGTGGCTTTGGGCGCCGCCGGGGAGGAGGGGTACCCGGGGGGAGGGGCGGGAGCCTTCCCCCGTTTGGGGGGGCTCCCGCGGAGAGGGGCGGGAGGGGCGCCGCCGCCGTCACCGTCGCCGCCGCCCGCAGCAGCAGCCCCGGCCCCGCGATCGCCGAGCCCCCCAACCGAGAGGCTAGGAGAGGCCCCCAGCGGAAGGGCGTAGAGTTTAGGAGCCGAGGCCTGGGGAAGGCGGGCCTGGAGGCCTCCCCGGAGGAGAAGGAAGGAAGAGCCTAGGGACAGGACACCCTATCGGGCTTCCCGCAGGAAGAAGAGGTTGGGGGGAAGCAGTTAAAGTCACCCCGAAGGGTTTCCCATCGGTAGAAGAGGAAGAAGCTGAAGGGGAAGGTCTGAGGTCACCCCTGGGGGACTCCCGGGAGGAGGTGGCTGGATTGCTGGGAGGTTCCTCTTCGGGAGCTGCTTAGAGGAGGCGGGGGCGGGGAAGAGATTTCTGGACGCCAATGGTAGACCTGGGGAGGTTCAGGGGCAGCCCCGGGTGCAGATCCTTAGGTTCCAACCAGGGAGGGTGAGTCTTAGAGGAAAAGAGAGAACCGAGGAGGGAAGACTGGGTCTTAGGCTCAAGGCTGGGGACAGGGGGGAGGGCGGAGGGCAGAGGGCATTTCCTGGAGGGAGGAATAAGGCTGGGGCATGGAGTAAGATTCGTTTGGAAGACTTTGGGGAGAAGGGAGAAGTGAAGGGGGCTGGGAAATGGGGGGGGACGGGAAGAAGAGTGAGTGATTCCCTCTGCTTTCATGACCTTGCAGGAGAGTGAGTTTTCAGACCCAGAGCCTGGGGCTGCTGGAGGGGAAGAATCCAAGTCAGAAAACGGGGAGAATGCACCCATTTACTGTGTTTGCCGAAAACCCGATATCAACTGCTTCATGATGTGAGAACAGATGGATGTGGGTGGGTGAGAGGACACTTAGTTGGGTTGAGTCTGGAAGATGGAGATACGGGCTCTCTGGGGGAAGAGGAGGAGGAGGAGTCAGGTTTGATTAGAGCTGAGGTCCTGAAGTCACCAGAAGGGCTCCCCCAAGAAGGACGATGGGCCTGGGCTCCCCAAAAGAGTATGACTGAGTCACAGCTGGAGTTCTGGGCTCATTTTGTTGAACTGAGGCAGTGGTGGGGGGGAGAAGCATTTATGGAGATCCTCCTTCGAGAAACAGAGCTCAGGTTCCCATGTATTCCTCTGAGGAGGAATGGGGTTGGGATCAGCCTTGAAGCTAAATGCACTGGAAAGGGGGCTCCCTGCTTTCCAGGCCTCCAACACATCTTAGCCTGTTTCCTTCTGTGCCTTGTGCAGCGGCTGTGACAGTTGCAATGAGTGGTTCCATGGTGACTGCATCAAGATCACAGAGAAGATGGCAAAGGCCATCCGCGAGTGGTACTGCCTACAGTGCCGGGGTGGGTCTTGGGGAGTGGAGTCTGGGGTGGCAGGGGCCAATTTAGGGGTGATCTTGGCCGGCACCAGAGCACTCCCTCAATCTGTGCCTATTTCTTGGACAGAAAAGGACCCAAAGCTGGAGATCCGATACCGTCACAAAAAACCTTGTCGTGAGCGTGATGGGGAGCATGAGGCTGAGCCCAGGGATGACGCGACCACTCCCCGTAGAAAGATCGCCTCAGATCTCCTTGTCGAGCCTGTGGGGAATGGGCCCATGACCATTCCCAAGGGCTTCACCTCTCCCCACAAGGCCCCGCCTCCTTCAGCACCTGGGCCTGTACGAGAGGTATCCAACCAGGTGAGACCTGGAGAGAAGCTTGGCACTCTTAGAGTTGGAGGATCTAGGGCTTATACCAGGAGGAGGGAACTCTGAGTTGGAAAATAATGTGGGGGCCCAGGGTATTTATGATGATAAAGGAGCTTCTTAGAACATTGCTAATTCTATAAGTGTCTCTCCCCAATCTTCTGCCCTCCCCTACTCTATCCCCCCAATAGCAGATCAAACGGTCAGCTCGGATGTGTGGGGAGTGTGAGGCCTGCCGACGGACTGAGGATTGTGGCCACTGTGACTTCTGCCGTGACATGAAGAAATTTGGGGGCCCCAACAAAATCCGCCAGAAGTGCCGTCTGCGCCAGTGCCAGCTCCGAGCCCGGGTGAGAGCGTGCAAGTTGGTTCTGGTATGTTTTGGCCTGGCTGGCCCCCACCTAACCCAGATCTTCTCTTGATCTCCTGTACCCTTGTCTTTTCTCTGTCTGTAGGAATCCTATAAGTATTTCCCTTCCTCGGTGAGTCTGGCATCAGCTGTGGTGAGTGTTGGGGTTAGGACTGGAACACATTCAGCTTCTTTGGGGTACTGCCCTAACATTAGCCCCAAGTCCAGGAAATGTGATGGGGGAGGGAGTACCTTGGCCAATTTGGGGGGCAGGAGCTGGAGTGGAGATACCCATTCTCTGTCCCTTAATTGCTTCCCTCTTCCCTACAGTATGTTGAAAGGACTCCTGGGAAAGTAATAGGAGCCTCAGCCTCCTCACTGTGTGGTCTGCAGCCAGGCCCTTCCCCGCTTTGGGCCTCACCTTCCTCCTATTAACGGCACTGATCCTAGGGTTTGCCTCCTGGCTCTGTGACCCACTGTTCTCATCTGCTGTACCTGTTGCTTCCTCCACAGCAGAAACTTCTTCGGGCACGGGAAGAACATTTCCAGATGTTAAAGGAGCCACCAGAGGCCGTGGCCACACCTGAGGCACTCTCTGATGAGGATCTGCCTCTGGACCCTGAACTCTACCAGGATTTTTGTGCTGGTGCCTTTGATGACCATACCTTGGTGAGGGCCAGGTCACTGCTCCTTTTTGTGGTCCCCATTTAGGTCTTGCTCTGAGACCTTGAGGATCTTCTCTAGCATAAGTATCAGGGAAAAGCCCATAGGATGGTGTTAGAGATTTGGGGTCTGAGGATGTGGGTTGACATCTGGGCTCTGCTCCTTACCACCTGTTACCACCTGGGGGGTCTTTGGGCAAGCTATTTCACCTGTGCGTATCTGTCCCCCCCCTCCCCCCCCCATGATCGGATAGGCATCTATACAGCCTGGAAGGTCTGTTCCCATTCTAAATCAAGAATATTATGTATTTATGGGGAGAGAAAGAGGACGATTTTTTTCCATGGCTTAGAGCCTATAGTAGCTAGACAGTCTTACTGTCAGATTTCCCAAAGGGGCTCCTTCTACTTCACGTGGTGATGGGCTCAGTGGCCTATGCCTTCCTTCCCCCAGCCATGGCTGAGTGACCCCGAGGATGCCCCTTTCCTGGACCCAGTACTTAGGAAACGTGCGGTGAAAGTAAAACATGTGAAGCGGCGGGAGAAGAAGTCAGAGAAGAAGGTGAGTGATAGGAGAGGTGGTAGCAGTGGGCAGTGGGGAGCTGTCCAGAGGCTCATTGGCTTCCCCCTCCTGCCCCAGAAGGAGGAGAAATATAAACGTCACCGGCAGAAGCAGAGGCACAAGGATAAATGGAAGCATACTGAACGCCCAGACGCCAAAGACCCGGCCTCCTTGCCCCAGTGCCTGGGTCCCAGCTGTGTCCAGGCTGCCCAGCCAGGCTCCAAGTACTGCTCTGATGACTGTGGCATGAAGCTGGCTGCCAAGTGAGGATGCCATCTCCTCCCCTGCCTCCCCCCCCCATTTCTTGCTCACTTTAAAGAAGGCCCAGCTCCTTCCCCCATTTTGTCCCACTTCTGTTCTTCCACTGACAGAAAGCTAGAGGTGGTGTGGTCCCTGGGAGAGACTCCAGAGACCAAATGCCCTCTGGCGTCTCTTGCCATGCACATTTCACCCTCTTACCCTGGCAGTCGTATCTACGAGATCCTACCTCAGCGAATCCAGCAGTGGCAGCAAAGCCCGTGTATCGCAGAAGAACACGGGAAGAAGCTTCTGGAGCGTATCCGAAGGGAACAGCAGGGGGCTCGGCTGCGCCTGCAGGACATGGAGAGGCGCTTCCATGAGCTGGAGGCCGTCATCCTCAGGGCCAAGCAACAGGTGGTCCGGGAAGATGAAGAGGTAAGAGCAGGCCAGATGGTGGGGAACCCCTGGGAAGCGGAGGTGACATTCTTAGTCTCACTGTGGGGCTCCCTGGCTCCTTGTTTCTAGAGCAATGAGGGAGACAGTGAGGACACAGACCTACAGATCTTCTGTGTCTCCTGTGGCCATCCGATCAACCCTAAGGTCGCATTGAGGCACATGGAGCGTTGCTATGCCAAGGTGCCCAACCTCTCAGCAATTTGGGGAAGTTCTGGGAACGTGGGTGGTGGTCCTTCTTGGCCTTGGGAGTGGGGCATGAGCAGAAGGGCAGGAGAGAAGGGTTGGTCCTTGGGACTCAGCTGTCCATATCCTTTGGAGGGCAGGGTCCAGATTGGTTTGGCCTGAAGAACTGGGGAGTGACTGATGTGTGTTATTGCATGGGGTGGGGGTGGGGGAGGAGATAATGGCTGCGCTCAGAACAGCAGGGATTGGACCAACTGTCCTTGGCAAAGTGGGTGCCAGCTAAAGAGACTGTCAGGGGAACAAGTACCTGCTAACGAGGGCCGTGGCTCTATGAAAGGCACATCTGGGACACCGTGGGCTCTAACTTTGTCTTCCACAGTATGAGAGCCAGACATCCTTCGGGTCAATGTACCCCACCAGAATTGAGGGGTGAGAGAGGGCACCTTGGGGGGAGGGAAGGGCAGGGGTGAGCTGAGACATCTCAGATTTCTGATAATCGTGTGGTTCCCTCGCTCCTTGCTCCTCACTCCCACCCTGCCAGGGCCACTCGACTCTTTTGTGATGTCTACAATCCACAGAGCAAAACATACTGCAAGCGCCTGCAGGTTCTGTGCCCTGAGCACTCCAGAGACCCCAAGGTGAGTATCTGAAGTGAAGGTCCTGGGGACATGGTGTTTGCCATCATCTCTTGCTGTCTTGCGCATCTCTGATGGCTTGTTTGGCCTGTGTACCTGTTTGGGGGAGGGACAGGTGCCAGCGGATGAAGTGTGTGGCTGCCCCCTGGTACGGGATGTGTTTGAGCTGACCGGAGACTTTTGTCGCCTACCCAAACGCCAGTGCAATCGGCACTATTGCTGGGAAAAGCTGCGCAGGGCTGAGGTGGATCTGGAGCGTGTTCGAGTGGTGAGGCTTTGCGGCTTTGCCCATCTGGACTTCGGGTGGGCAGAAAGAAGGCAGGAGCACCTGGCATGGAGTGTTGGGCCCAGTGGGGAGGCCCTCTCCATTCTGCCAGCTCTAGGGGCACACTGTCCCTTCGCCTAGATTAAGGCCTGGAGTCCAGGCAGTGGGAAGGGGAACAAAATGGTTGGACCAGTGAAGTGGCCTGCCCTTGTAGCTGGGGGAGAGGCTGGGTTTGGTTCGTAGGGAATGGGGAGGTCAGCAGCCTGCATCCTCAAATTGAGGTCAGTCACCCAGTGTTTCTAAAGTGCTTGTTCTGTGACTTGTACTGAGCCAAAGCCACCGAGTTCTTCCAGAGCACATAGCCTCGGGGGTCCCAGCATGCAAACAACTCAACTGGGTGTAAATAACTAGGCAGGATCCATGGGGGGTGGCTCCCAGGGAGGGTGCCAAGGTTAAGAGGGTTAGGAAAAAGGGTTCCTGTACGAGCTGGGCCTTTAGCTGAGACTTGAACAGAGCCATGGAATCAGACAGGTAGAAATGCAGAGGGAGAGAGTGCTGGGCGTGAGGAACAGCCAGAGCAAAGGCCCTGGCTTGAAACAGGAGGCCATTTTTCTTAGGGAGGCAACTGGGCCTGAGGCCAGCTAATGCATTCTGGCCCAGTGGAGGGGTGGGGTGATTGAGAGATGGTTGGAGGGAGGAGCAGCATGTGAATAGTTCTGTGCAAATTCCTCTCCCTCCTGCCAGCAATTCCCAAAGCAAACTTGCAAGAGAGGTGGAGCTGAGTGGTGGGGGCCGGCCAGACCTGTCCCACCCAGCTCCACAGCTTTCTTTTCCCTCTTCTCCCGTAGTGGTACAAGTTGGATGAGCTGTTTGAGCAGGAGCGGAATGTCCGAATGGCCATGACTAACCGGGCTGGCCTGTTGGCCCTAATGCTGCACCAGACCATCCAGCATGACCCCCTCACCACAGACCTGCGCACCAACGCCGACCGCTGAGCCCAGCCCAGCTCTGTGGCCTCCAGCTTTACCCTGAATCTCCCCATACCTTGGTTGTTTCTTCTATGTATCTGCCCTGTCCTGCCCTCCCCTCCTCCCTGACCCTTTGGGTCAAGTGGAGGCCTGTCCATGTTAGCCACTCCTTCTTAACCTCAGTAGCCCACACTGTGCTCTTGACTGATGTGGGGAGATGGCGACTCCAAAGGGAAGTCATGGGAGAATGAGGGGGGGAGGGTGCTGGGACTGAGGCTCCAGACTGCAGTTTGTTCACAATAAACTTTGAAAGGTTTCCTCTTGCATCAGCTGTTGTGTTGGACTGGGTGGGTTGGGGTAGAACTGAGGTTCAAGCTGCCAGCCATCCTGGGCTGGCCCATGAGAAGGCACTGCTAGGCCCTGAACTACATGCAGACTGGCCCACTTTGCTGGTGCTTCCTCTGAGGCCGGGACTGAGCAGAGCTTTTACGTTGGCAACTTCCTTCTGATAAGTTCAGCTCAGCTCCCGCTACCAGCCTGGTGTGTAGCTCCTGCTGTTGTCCCCACTTTGCAGATGACGAAACTGCCTGAAGCAGCATTAGGATCATCTCACAGGTGACCCAGTTAGGCTTTGACCTTCGAAGAGGACCCCAAATGGGGTCCTGAAGAGTTGGGCTTGTAATGAAGGCTGGGAGATGATTGGTGGTCTTTGTGGACACTGGCATGCAGAGGAAAGGCCAGGGCCCCAGCTCTTTGGGTGCCAGTACCCCCGATCTTAGGCCATGCCTAGGGCCCATGGTGGTTGGAGGGCCTGGCCTAGGCTGCCTGGGGCAGCTCCAGACACGGACGGACGTGGAGGCCACCTCCTTTCTAGGGAGCCCTCCTAGTGGAGGGTGAAGGACGCCACTCCAAACGGGCCTAGGGTTTGAGCCTGAGATTGGTCGGGACGCCTTGGCCCCGCCCCTCGCCGTTGCTTGTCCCAGAGCTCGCACCTGCTTTCCAGAGGAGGCGGGGCGGGCCCGGATTTCCGGTTCCGGGTTTAGCGGGCCGTGAGCTTGCAGCTGGGGCGGGCAGGCCTTGGGCAAGTAGCGAGGAAGGCGGGCCGGGCCCAGCAGGTAGGATCGGGCTGGGCTGGGCTGGGCCGCGGGCTGGGCGCGGGCCGGGCCGGAGGGGCCGCGGCATGGGAGGAAGCCGGGCATCCCTCCTGGGGCCGCGGCGGGTAAAGGCGTGGAGACGGGTGAAGAGCAAAGCTTGGACAGGCAGGGAGGGCAAGGCCGGCCCCGGAGGAGTGGGAGGGGGCGCCCCCCCCCCCCAGGCCCGCAGTCGGGGGCAGGGAGCCTCCCCCGTTCGGGGCCTCAGTTTCCTTCTCGGGCGCCGAGCCTGCAGGAGGCCGAAGTTGGGGCAGCCCGTGGCAGCCAGCGCTTCCTGGCTCTCGAGGGCCAAGGGTCACGGGGAGTGGGGAGGGCTCTGCTGCCAGCCTGCCATCCTGGCACTCTCCTGTCTCTGCTCCGAGGCAGCCATTTTACCTCTGGTTCCATCTTAGGGCACCTTTCCCCTCCTTTGGCCTCAGTTTCCCCACTGAGAAGGACGGGGTCTTTGCTTCAGATGTAGGGGATCCCTGTGCCCCCTGACCTACCCCTCCTCCCACAGGCGGCCCCATCTGGCACCCACGGCTCTCCGTTGCCCCCGACCCTGGTCTTCCATGGCCGAGACCTGGCTGGATTGCCCGGTGCTGGGCCCCGGCTGGAAGCGCCGCGAATCCTTCCGCAAGTCAGGAGCCACCTGTGGCCGTTCAGACACCTATTATCAGAGGTGGGCAAGACCTGAGCTCTTGATGGGGCATTGTGGGGGAGGGGTGGTGGTGGTGGCTGCAGATGCTTCTGGGGTGGGCCGGGGGTGGGGGCGGCCTGCCAGGCCATCACACTCGTGGTGCCGTGCCCGGGCAGTGCCCAGGGTGGGCTGGGCAGGCCTGGCTCTGGCCTGCCAGCCTCTCTCCAGTGAGGTACCAACCCCCCCACCTCTCAGGTTAAGGGAGGCATGGGAAATAGAAGGGGAGAGGAAGGGAGAAGGAAATCAGCATTTCTAATGTGGGGGGGGCATGCCAAGTGCTTTACACATTATATTCTCATTGATTCCTCACAACTGCCCTGGGAGGTAGGTGTCATTGTGATCCTTATGTTACAGCTGAGGAAAGTAAGGCAGAGGGGAAGTGACTTGCTCAGGACCACACAGCCAGTAAATGTCTGAGGCAGGACTTGAATTCAGGTCTCCAAGTCAGAGCCTTTCTTTTTTAGGAGCAGAGGAAAGTCATGGGCTCAGCTAGGTTGGAGCCAAGGGATAGAGCCTTGGAGGAGGAGGGCTGGTTCTTGGGCAGAGCTGCTGAGTTTTCTGGCCCTTGTACAGGAATGCTCAGGGAATCGCGGCCCCCACTCCCCTTCCCCCTGTTTCTCCACTATAGCCCTACAGGAGAGCGGATTCGGAGTAAGGTCGAGCTGACCCGCTTCTTGGGACCTGACTGTGACCTCAGTTGCTTTGATTTCAAACGGGGTGTTCTTCAGTATTTGCCGACCAAGGTAGCTTTGACTGCTGGGGTGTGGGAGGAGGTCAGGAAGACTACCTGGGAGGTGCAAGGCCCTTTTAGACTCACACTCTTGTACCCACAGACATCTTCTCAGAAGAAGAAGAGACAAGCTTGCCCCAGGAAGGCTGCGCTATCAGCATCTCTCAATGAGAAGCAGTCTCCGGAGCCCAGACTCACCCCACCTGCCCCCCAGGGCCCTCTGGCTATGTGAGTGGGAGGTGTGCTGTCTCATCCACCCTTCAGAGGGGATGGCAGGATGGCAGCTCTGGGGGCTGGGCTCCTCTTGGTCTTTGAGGCTGCTGACCCTGTGGTGTCCCCTCAGGGGCCTTGAGGGAAAGGGATGAGATGCATGAGCGAATCAATCATTGAGGTCCTCCTTGCCCCCCAAACTCACCCTCTCTCTTCGTAACTTGCCTTGGGGGGGGTTCACTGGCTAGGCTCGTCTTCTTTCTCAGATGGTGTGAAAACTGTGGAGCCAGCATCTCAGGGGACAGTGCTGGGCGTCAGCGGCTCCGGTCTCTGTGTAAAAGCTGCCGAGGTGGGTCTGGGCCAAGCCCCTGGCTGTGGCTTCTCTTTACCAGTTGGGGCTGGAGTAAGGAGAAGGGGCCGATTTGGCTTTTCATCCAGTCTCTTCCTTTCCTCCTCCAGCCCAGAGAAATGCCTTCAACCGGGAACAGAGGATGTTCAAGGTACTTGTTCCTGTTCACGCTTCTCGCTTAGGGCCAGCCCCTGCCTTGTCTAGGGTGGAGATTGTGGGATGTGACTTAGGCCTTGGCATCTCCTGTTTCCTTGGCAGCGAGTGGGCTGTGGTGACTGCGCAGCCTGCTGGGTGACCGAGGACTGTGGCATCTGTACTGCCTGTGTTGCTCAGCTTCCCCAGCCTGGCGCTCCCCAGCATCCCCGAAGCCAGTGTGCCCAGCGCCGCTGCCTCAAGATCATTAATAAGGTGAGGGAGGACTCCTGGGGGCCGGACCGGGCTAGACTGGGCTTGGGGCTGGGTCTTCACAGTGCTACTTAGTACCCCCTGCTCCCTAGAGCTTCAGCTGTGGTGTCTGTTCTGGCTGTCAAACCAAGGAGGATTGTGGGGCCTGTCGGATTTGTGAGCGCAAAGGGAAACCTGGCCTCAAAAGGCAGTGGAAGTGCCTTCAGCGGCGCTGCCTCAAAGTGAGTGACCCCCAGGAATCCAATTGGCACCTCATGCCATGGGCAGGTCAGTGAGCTGGAAGTCACAGAACAGATCTAGCCTCCCCTCTTCTTTTAAAAATTCATTTCTGGGGCAGCTAGGGTGGCACAGTGAGCAGAGCACTGGCCCTGGAGTAAGGAGGACCTGAGTTCAAATCCAACCTCAGACACTTGACACAAAACTAGCTGTATGACCTTGGGCAAGTCATTTAACCCCAATTGCCCTACCTTCCCCCCTCCAAAAAGGAAAAAAAAATCATTTCTGTTTTCAGTGACAAAAGCCAATTTTTTTTTCTGTTACAAATATTTAGCCCTGGCATTTTACACATGAGGAAACTGAGGCCTAGGGCTCTCCCACAAAAGGTCCCCACTGAGGCAAAGGCTGGGGAACTGGCGGAGCAGCGTGGCCCCTAGTATGCTGGTCTGGGGCTTCCCCAGGTACCTGGGCACTTCCCTGTGACTCATGGTCCCCTTGTCTCCCAGAAGCAGAAAATGAAGAGACCCCGAGGGTTGGCTGCTAGGAAGCTCCCTGGCAGGTGGCGCCGAGGCCTGGTGCCAGCGCTGGCCCCCCCAGCTCAAGCCATCAGCCCTTCTGGCACCACTAAGGTGGGGAGCAAGTATGGCCGCGTGGTCAGCCAGATGAGTGTGGGGAGAGCTGGCTTCTTGGTGATCCTCCCCCTTTCCTTCCTCTCTTCCTCCCCCTCAGCTCTCTCTGCTGTCAGGGTCAGGGGAGGCATTCATCTGCTTCCCGGGGACTTCTTTGTTGCAGAGCCCTGCTTTGCTTACTGAGGGCTTGGAACCTCGGGAACCTGGGAGGGGGGGAGGGGGGCCCTGAGGTTTGGACTCTTCAGATTCTCTCCCATTGCCCTGACTTCCTCATTGCCTTCCTCTGGGGAGGTGGGGGGAGCATAGCACCCACCAGTTTCTTCCTCTGCTTGTTCTCTCCTCCCTCCTGGGGGCCTCAACCTGCCATCATTCCCCGATGCTATGCCTGTGCATGTCTCTGGGGTTCTCATCAGGTCACTCTTTTTGTTTCTGATGTTACCCAGAAATGCATGGAGCTTTGGGGGTCCTACTCCTCCACGGGCTCAGTCTCTGCCCTTGCTCTCTGTTTTTTCCATCACTCCCCTTGGGCCCCGTCCTCCCCTGCTCAGGACAGGCCACCTTCAAAGCTACCCAGGAGCCAGGTTCGATGTCTGACAAGGCTCCCCACAGTGGTGACAGTGAGTGGGGCCTCAGGGTGAGGGTATGCATGGGGCATGTGGGGACAGGATGGAGTCAGGCAGTGTGCCTCAGCTGCTAGGGCTGGGCTACCCGTCCTGAGCTTAGAGTTCCATCTTCCCCTAATCCAGGTCTGTCTGTCTGTCTGTCTGTCTGTCTGTCTGTCTGTCTGCCCTAGTGGGTGGGAGGCCCTCAAAGCCTGGGAGTGGGCCCTCTACCTGTTGAGGCCTGCCTGCCTGCCTGCCTGTCTGCCTGTCTGCCTGTCCTCCTGTCCACCCACCTGCCTACCCGCCCACCCAGTCTGCCAACTCCAGGTTCCAAGCCCCTTGTGATGCCATCCCTTTGTGGTTGGATACGGCCTGATTTCAAGGAAGGGGGTGGAGGGCTGGGGGGAGAAGGGAAGAAGACAAGAAGGCCTCCAGAAGTTCATCTCTTGCCTTTGCTCTTCCTCATCATCCTTCCTCTCCCTTCCTTGCCTCCTCACCTTTCCAATCTTCTGTGTTCCTCTGTCCCCACCCTCCCCTGGCCTGGCTGTCAGGAGGCTACTTCTGTGAAGGCGTGGGGCTGGCAGAGAGGCAGCGCTGTGGCAGCTACAGCAGTGAGTGGATTTTAGACTCAGTGTCTGGTTTGAAAGCTGGGGGCAGTGTCCTCCTGGCCCAGGGTGGGCCTCTGCCCCATCCCGTCCTGCCCCCCCACACGTAAGTGAATCCTCCTCCTGTATTTCATGAAGACCAATCCCATCTCCTCCTTCGTCTAGGGTGAGAGTGAGTGAGTGAGTGAGTGTGTGTGTGTGTGTGTGTGTGTTTGTGTCTGTGTGAATGTGTGTGTGTTTACGTGTGTGTGTGTCTGCATCTGTATGTGTGTTTGTGTGTATATGTATGTGTCTGTGTCTGTGAGTGTTTATATGTGTGTCTGTGTGCGTGTTTATGTGTGTCTGTGTGTGTATGTGTCTGTGTGTGTACGTGTGCCTGTGTGTGTTTATGTGTCTGTGTGTATATGTGTATGTCTGTGTGTATATGCGTGTCTGTGTCTGTGTTTATGTGTCTGTCTGTGTGTGTATATGTGTGTGTCTGTGTCTGTGTTTATGTGTCTGTGTCTGTGTGTGTATATGTGTGTGTCTGCATCTATGTGTGTGTTTGTGTTTGTGTGTATATGTATGTATCTGTGTGTGTCTGTGTGTATATGTGTGTGTGTGTGTATATCTGTGTGTGTGTTTATGTGTGTGTCTGCGTGTGTATATGTGTGCCTGGGTGTGTCTGTCTGGGTGTATCTATCTGCGTCTGTGTGAGTGTGTTTATGTGTCTGTGAGTGTGTGTGTCTGTGTGTATATGTGTTTTAGTTTATGTGTGTGTCTGTCTGTGTGTGTGTTCGTGTGTGTTTATGTGTGTGTCTGTGTGTATATGTGTGCCTGTCTGCATCTGTGTGTGTTTATGTGTGTCTGTGTGTTTGTGTCTTTGTGAGTGTGTTTATGTGTGTCTGTGTGTGTGTATGACTGTGTGTGTGTGTCGGTGGGTGTGCAGATCTTCCCCTCCCTCTGTTCTGACTTTCTCTGGCTGTGTGGTTTGTCCATCCTGTGTTTGCAATCACCCCACCACCACCACTTTCGGGGGGAAGCATGCATTTCTTCCCTGTGAGGAGTGGGGGGAGCGGGCACTGTAGTGGGAAGGCTCTGGGTGGTGAGTGGAAGATCCCTGGCCTCTCTCCCCCCTTTGACTTGGATCTCCAGGATGGGGGGAGCAGGGGGCTGTGATGTCTTGCCTCCTCCCCCTTTGACAAATGAGGAGCCAAAGGCCCAGCTCTGGGAAGGGGAAGGTAGAGAGGGGCCCTCAGCGCTGTTAGGCACCCTCTTTGTCACCTCCCTGCCAGTATCAAGTTCCTTCGTCCCTTCCTGTCTCTCTCCACCATTGATGGGAGCATTTGAGGGTTATTGCCTCGGCCTCTAACCCTAAATACTAGCATATGTGCGGGCACACACACACGCACACACACACACACACACACACACACACACACACACACACACACGCACACATATACTATTCCAGACAGGGAGGGTAAACATTTGGACTCGTTCCTGGGAATAGTTGATCAGGCTAGCTTCTAGGAGTCTGATGGGATTGGAAGTGGATTTCTGGGCAGATCTTGCCCTTTAGGGGTCCCCAGCAGAGGGCCATGCTCTGTCTTTGGGCTCTAGCCCAGCCTGGCCCAAGATTTTCCAGCTTCCTACCTGTGGGCTTCATCCCCAGAGCTAGGCCCTTGATTCCCTTTTAGAGGGCACTGTCCTGCTCCCCTCCCCCCCCCAAAATGGAAGTTGCCTCTGCAGCCTAGCAGAGCAAGTGAGCTAAGGGAATTCTACCAGTTCTATCCCCTCCCTGTTGCCCGCACACACAGGTGTTCATACCCAGGCAGCTCAGGGAGAGAGGGAGGGGGTGGCATTGGAATGGCCTCCTTTACCAGCTTGTCCCCCCCCCATCCTTGCAGTGCAACATTGGGCGTAAGGCCAAAGAGCCAAAGTGGGGCCAGGGCTCCCCTCCATCTTCCAAGCTGGTAAGGCCCTGCTAGGCCACGGGGGTGCTGGGTAGGCTGGGCCTGGTTTGGACTTGGGGCTTCCTTGTAAATGCAGGGGAATGTTGTAAAGTGGAAGGTTTGGGGCCTCAGAGTTGGGCTAGGGCCATGCTGCCAGGGAACCCTCCCCTCCCTCTGTGTCCCTACTGCGTGTTTTGCTGCAGTCCCTGCCCTCTTCTCCGAGGATTTTCTGTATTACTGTGTAGGCTCTAATTTTCTAGTGAGTGTCAAGTCTCTCTTTCCCCTCACTCTGGTCCACTGGGCCACCATGACTCCCACTGGCTATTAAGATGCTCTGTCTGCTCTCCTCTCCCAGCCTGGGTATTCAGGATAGCTCTCACCTTTCTGGTGCTAGCTTGCTGGCCCTACCCCTTCCTACCAGATCCCCTGTCCAGTGTGTGTGTGGTAGAGGTGGGAAGAGTTTCAAGTCCAAAGGTTTTCCTGAAGACTCCTGGGGGCCAGTAGAAGTGTAAGAGGCTAGCCAGGGACATGTGCTCAAGGCACCTTCCTGTGGGAGAGATGGCCAAGGTAGTTAAGGAATGGCTTGGAATGTGTTGGTGTGAAGAGCCCTGGTGCCAGGATGCTGGAGCACTGGCAGCCCAGGTGACCTTGTCTCTCTCACCTGCTGCCCAGCGCTATTCCAGCCGCCGGCAGAGCCGCCGATGTGGGGCGTGTGCAGCATGCCGGCGCTGTGTGGACTGTGGCCAGTGTGACTTCTGCCAGGACAAGCCCAAATTTGGGGGCTGTAACCAGAAGCGCCAGAAATGCCGGTGGAGGCAGTGCCTGCGATTTGCCATGGTGGGTGTGGCGGCTGGCTCCTGGGAGGTTCTGGGTAGGCAGTGGCTTGTTAAGGTGCTCAGCCAAGTGTCTGCCTACAGAAATGTCTGCTGCCTACAGCCAGGTGGAACAGCCCTGCTGTAGAGGGGGCAGCTCTGCCTCGGTGCCGGTCACGCCGTAGGAAGGGGGCCTTGGTTAAGCGAGCCAAATCTGGGGGCCTCCAGGACCAGAGGCTGGTCACTGAGGCACTCAGCAGTGGGCTTGAGGTAACCTGAACTCCCTATGGCTCCCCACCCTCCCCCCCAGGATCCTGAGCTGGACCCACCCCCTGCATGGTGGCTTTGGCAGCGTCGCCGCCTTGCTCTCATCTCGTGTACCCTGGGTCCTTGAAGGCCAGTCTAGCCATTCCCTCTTGTACTCACTTGTGCTGACCCCAGGCCCATCCTTCCTTAGCAAAAGGGGTTCCCTGTGCTGATGGAGGGGCTCGGTCCTGGCTTTACTCTGCCCCCAGGGACTAATCTGGTCATCCTGCAGGGAGCAGGAGGGGAGTGAGGGCATCCCTGTGCTCCCTGCCCCCACCTGCATCCTTCTTGAGGTGACCACTGGTTGCTGGGCCCAGGTTCCCCAGCTCCTTTCCTTGTCTTCCTGCTGTTTTAACTCGCCTGATCCCTTTGCTGGAGGGGCAGTGAAGCAGAGCCCCTTGCAGGATGGGCTGAGGTTGGCCTGACAGAGGGGGGGCCGTTCAGCTCCCAATGGTAATCTTGGAGAAGTGTGGCAAAGGAGCCAGGCCTTTGAGGGGCCCACGAGACCTTTGGTTCTGGAAATGCAGGCCCAGTTGGGTGGTGTGGGAGAACCAGAGAGGCCTTGACCTGGCCTCTTGGCCAGGTGCCCAGAGTCCACTGTGACCTTTCTCTTGGGCCTTCCCTGCAGGAGTATGAGTGTCCAGGCCTTGGGGTGTTTATCTCCTCCCCCTGCCCAGTGAAGCAGGAGGTTGAGAGTTATGGGGCCCAAGCTCCTGGAGCTGCCTCCCCACCCCCTGCAGGCTTCTCTCTCTGCCTCTGCAGCAAGGTAACCAGGTGATAGGGCTGGGGGATGGGCACCTTGTTGGTGCCTCTGCCACCACGCAGGCCTGGCTCCCGTGTACAAGGCTACTTGACACTTGCTGCTTCTTGGATCCAAGTTGGAATTCTGGCTCCTTGGGCAAGGAAATGTCTACTGCACAGCGTTTGCAGGGCTTGCTTACTCTGTGTGAGGCATGGGATTCTGCCCTGGCCTTGGTTCTCAGGGTATGGTGTTCTATCGCCAGACCTGAGGCCTGGACATGCCACCATCTCCCCTAGGCCCAGCCAGCCCATTCAATTTGATGCTGCTTAATCGCCTGTGACAGGTTCTTTTTTATTGTTGGCTTTGGTTTTGTCTTTTCTTTAGGGAGCTAATAGGGCCCAGCTACAGCATTCTCTAAAACAAGAGGGAAGCTTGGGAAAAGGGGAGGAGGAAGAGGAGGCAGCCAAGGCCAACACTCCTGTGGTGAGTGACTGAGGGCTGGGCCTTGGGTAGCCGGGCGGGAGTGAATGGAGCAGCCAGGGACTATCCATGGGGCTTTTCCCTCCAGATCATGGAGATTTACAGTCTGAGTGGCGCCACCCCAACAGCAGCAGGGCCCTGTGGAGGCCTAGACAGTGTCCTCCAAGAGTTTTTGGCAGAGCTGAATGAGCTCCCCCTGCCTGCCCACTGGGAGGTCCTGCCACCGAGGGGGCCGGACCTGTGCATCATCCAGCGTTCTCCCTTGTCCACCATGGCTGCAGC
>CM053588.1:14420266-14441943 GCA_028646515.1 Pseudochirops corinnae
ACCTGCCTCTCACTATGGACTGCTCTGAGGATCCCCACTTTTCTGGCCTACCCTGGCCTTCCATGTGGTTTCCAAGAGAACTGTCACAGTCCATGTCCCCGTTAACCCCCCCACATACTCACCCTAACCTCAGGGACACGGGCTGGGCCCATGTAGAGAAGAGTCGGGGGGGGGGGGGGGGGGGGGTATGGAAGCTCGGACTTGTATTCTAGACGTGGAGCCCCCTAGGGAGTGGCATCTGCAGGGCCAAAGGGCTAGTCCTTCCTTTGCTATGCCCCCCTACACTCCCCTCCCCCCAGAGAAGCAAAAGGAATCTATTGTTTTTATGTACTCTAGTGGCCTGCTTAGCTGGCCAGCTGGGCCCTGGCCTTTCTTTGCTGCCTTTACCTTTATTTTTCTAAATAAACTGGTGACAGTGCTCTGACTGAGGGAGGTGGGTCCTCTTGGGCACACACACTAATGCTAGCCTGTTCGTGCATGAGGGTCTTTAGGCCTGGGCTGGGGCTATTATACTCCCATCAGCTACAGGCAGACTTCTGTGCCACACTAGAGTGACAGAAATCTGGTAGAGACTCCCATTGGACATCGGGGAGGAATGGTGGGAGCTCCTTCGCACTTTAGGCTGCCTTTTATGTGATCCATCTAGCCTTGAGGGTTTCATGGGTTAGTGAGAAGTTAAGTGATAAATTCCTCAGGGTTTGGTCAGAAAAGGAGGTCTTGAAAGCACAAAGCAGGGGAACTGGGTGAAAGTTCAAAGTGTGGCCTCCCCTAGCTTGCTCACCAGCATTTCTAGGGGCAAATTCTTCAGGCTAAATCTTCCCTGCCAGTGTTTCTGATGCCAGTAGCAGCAGAGCTAGGGTGCACTGCCCTGTAGTTCTCTGGCCACAGGCTGACCCCAACTGCACTTTCTGCCCCCTAGATCCAGCTTGGCTCTAGCCAGATTCATCTCTGTCTCATCACCTTTTCCCCAGTTCTGGAATGCTGTCCCCCTACTTCACCCATGAAACCTTACATGATCATTCCTCTCCCAATCAGGGATGGGGCAGGGAGATGAACTGATACTGCCCCGGGTTGGGTAGAGTTTTGTCCAAAGGTCCACACGCATCCAGACACTTGTTGGCAATATGTTCTTTGAAACGGGATTAAAAAAAAAAAGACAGTCCCTACTGCAACACTTTATTGTTACTTGAAGGTTAAGGCTGTATCTTTTAGTTACCAAGACAAACCAGTTGCTAGGCAGCTGCCACTGGGCAGAGAATGAATCCAGAGCTAAACTAAATTTCCACAACCTTTTCAGACCCCTTTGTACTACGCTGGTCAAGCTGAGGTCATTAAAGTCAGTGTTACAGAAACTCAGACCCCAGGATGGAAAATTTTGGTCAGCAAAGGCTCGTTTGGCTGGGCCTTCTTGGCAAACTCGTGGATCTGGGCTCGTAGTTCCCCGCCCTGGCTGGCCTGAATCTCAGTGTGTTTTCTGATCTCCAGCTCTGTGGGGTGCTGGATGAAGCCCCAGGTCTTCTCTCGGACTACTGATCCCTCCCCACAAGCAGCCAACGCAGCCTCTGCCTTTTTCAGGAAATGTTTGCTCTTATCCACGCTCTGCAGGTAAAAGTCTGTTTCCCGCTTGGCCTGAGAGATCTCTGCTCGAACACGCTGCTGCCGGACCTGCCGTTCATAGGCCAGGCGCTCACTCAGATGGCTCCACTTGAAGCGGTGCAAGTACTGGGAAGGAAGGCCACCAGCAGGTCAGCACTGCTGCCCAGCCCGGCCCTCTCTGTCCTGCCCGCCATCTGCCCGACCTCACCTTCAGGTTCCAGAGATCATAGCGGAAGGGGCTTCGGCGATGGGCGCCCATGGGCGTGTTGTGTAGGCTGGCCACCACCAGCTTGGCCACCCGCTTGTCCCGGAACTCCACCCAGCCCTCAGTGTAGCCCTGGCCCAGGCGGCGGCCCCCGGATGCGGCAAGCACTTTCTTCCATCGGCCCAATGGATCTGGGTGCACAAGTGCGCCGGCCGGCCAGACAGACAGACAGAAGGGTCAGAGTCAAGGTCCAGGCCTGGGGGAGAACCCCCACCTCTGCCCACCACTAGTGTGTGGCCGGTGGCAGAGACTTCAGTTTACTCCGCCCGGAGTTGAAACTGAAGGACTCGAGGTCCCACTCCCCCACAGTCTCTTTAAGGCTTTCATCCTGGCTTGGGGGGCGGAGCTAGGGGCCCAAACTCCGCCTCCTCGCTCCCCTCTTCCTTGCGCCCCCCCCACCGCGCCTGCGCACTAACCACCCTCCCTGCCCGCCACGTGTGTGCTGAGGCTCACCCTCCGGCTGGAAGAAGATGCGGCCGATCTCGCCGTGGACGCTGAGCAGGTTCCGCACGTGCAGGGGCCGGAAGCACGGCGGGATATGCCCCAAGTACACGATGCCGGGCACCACCCGCTTCCCGGCCGGCTCCGACGACTCCGACGACGCCGACACAAACTCCGACTCCGACTCCGACTCCGACTCGAACTCCGGCGGTGAGCTCACGCTGAACCCCTCGGAGCCTGGCTCCAGCCTCGCCGTTCTCATCGCCATCCGGGCCACCGGCAGCGCCGACCGCAGCTACGCCCAATGAGAAACCCCGGCGCCTGGGCCTGGCCCATCGGTGCTCCGCCCCCCCTCGCCGAAGCCCGGGGCGGGGCACCGAGACACTGGCCGGGCTGGCCAATCAGGCGAGGCGGGGCGGCAGGGCGGGGCCGCGGGAGCCGCGAGAGCGCAGGCGCAAGCCCCGGGCGGGGGGGGGGGGGGGGGGGGGGGGGGGGAGGGGGAGAGGGGAGGGCTGCCTGAGTTGCTCAATGATTTCCGGTCGGTTGTGGAGGCTCGTGGGCGGGGACGTGCGCACGCAGCACGTGCAGAGTACGCACGCAAGGGCGGGGCTACAAACGCACGCACACGAGGACTGGCGCGCGCACGCGCGCCGCGAGCCAATCCTCTGCGGCTCCGTCCCCTGCTGCCCCAGGGCCCTGCCGCTCTGCCTCCCGTTCCCCTTGGCGGGGCTCCCCCTTGGCGCGCTTCGGCCGGCCGAGCCGCCCGGACACGGGCCCGGCGTCATCGGGCTGTGGTCGAGAGGCTGGAAGGGCCCTTTGGCCCCTAGATACCGGTGCACGTCAAGGGAGTCACTGCGAGCAGAGAGCGCCCTCTCATAGCGAAGCGCAGGGTTGCCAGAAGAGCTGCTGCCCAGAGACTGGCATGTGCCCAGGGATCGGCAGCGTGGAAATGCCGGGGCAGCTACGCAGAGTAAAGTCAGGGAAATGACCGGGACGCGATGAATGACCTATAGTGGGCAACTGGCTGGCGCAGTGGAGAGCGCCCCCGCCCTTATCCGAGTTCAAATTCGCCCACAAACATTGGACACATGCTAGCTGTGTGACCCTGGGCAAGAAAACCCCAAAACAAGATGAATAAAACGTGAATATTGCGAAATTATAGAGGATACACTTGGTCTTCGCACAGTGCCCGGCATATAGTACGGGTTGATCGGTCCCAAGGAAGAGATAAAAGATGGGAGGGGGGTGGCACAGCGGGAGACCGCTCTCCGTTGTGGAGGCGGGGAACTTCGTAGATAACCTCACAGTGAGAGTTTGTTTTTTATGCATTCATTCAGTTTTGCTGAACTTTTTTCTCTTTTTAAAAAAAATTTTCTTTTTAAGAGATGGCTCCCTATTGGAAGTGTCAGGTGGAGGGATAAATCTAGGCAATAGAAAATCAAAAGAAACTTCCTCCCATATAGACCCTCTGTGCTCTTAGAACGTCATTCAGTTTTCAGCCCCTCCCCCCCTTAATCTGCGGTAATGGTTACTAGATCATAGTCTTCGGGTTAATCCTAAATCTCTGTCCTCTCGCAGCCTTACCTCATCCTGACAAAATAATCCCTTAAAGATCCAACATAATCATCTCATTGAAAGCTCCAGCTGGGACAGATGGGGCTCTGAAACAGATTGGAGGCACAGTCTCTGATTAGACACAGGTTTGGATCTTGTGATGGACCCAAGAGCTTTTGAGGGAGGGAACTTCTCTGTTTAAGACATTTAATAGCAAATGCCAGAACAGTGGCATGTCCGCATCTGCTAGGCCCCTAGACCCAGGAACCTTGAGGTTCAGTACTTGCCAGTGATTGATTCTTACAATGTGGGGTAGAGATGCAGTTACTATTGAGCCCAATCTAACCTCCTTATTTCACAGCTAAGGAGACTGCTTCAGGGAGGGTCATACCACAGGTCAGACTGGCGTGTCTACTTGAATGACTGGTTTTTAATTAGGAAAAGTCCTTAAGCTAAGAGAAGACTCAGACATCCTCTGGTTCACTGCCTCATTTGGTAAAAGAAGAAACTGAGGGCCCAAGGAGGGACCCATCTGAAGGCAGGGCAAAGTCCAAGATAGCAGTGAGAAACTTCTCCACTGGAACGTGACCCTGGATGAGGAAATAGAAGGGAAAGGATTTGGATATGCAGTGCCCAAAGATTGAGGTGCAAAATGAGCAGTGCATTTGGGGGCCGTGTCTCAGGGGATTTGTTGGTTTTAACCCTAAACCCATCACCTTATATTCCTCAACATCTGGCACTCAGGCCTGGGGCCAGAGAAGAACCCTCCCCACTCCCTCTCCATCCAGCTGGTCCTCCTGATAGGCAGCTCAGTCTCTTGTGGGAGAGCTCAAAGGAGTGCCAGGCTGCCGAGATTGGAATAGTCTGGCAGGGCTAGCCAGGAAGAGGAGGGAAAGCTGGAGCCTTGAAAGACATAAGTGGTTGGATTTGTAAACATCGAAGGGGGAGAAATGAATCCAGCAGGGCTTAGGGAAGCCAGGTGCCAAAGCATCAGCCAGAAAAGGCATCCCTTAGGAGGCAGCAGGAATTTCCAGGCAGGTAAGGATGGCCGGACACTATCATGGAGAGGAAGAAAGGACGAAGGGGGTGGTGTTGATGTCTAGGGGTGTTGGGACCCTGAAATTCAAGGGCAAGTGGTGCAGGTCCTGCCTCGAATGCATTAGATCGAAGGCTTTCAGCCAAAGACAAGGTTTATTAGAACACTTGTTGGTGCGTGAGATTTTACGAATCCACCCTATTGTGACATATTGTGACAGGCCAGTCAGACTGAATCTGAGCTATTGGTCAGACTCTTAAAGAATCTGAGAAATTTAATGGGGGGCAAAATGGATCTCATATACAGGGAGACTGTGGGAAAGATCTAAGAGTGGTTAAATAGTCTGGGGTGACTGGGAGGTAATTAACAGGGAAGAACCCAGAAGGGCAAAGGGCCAGGTGCCATGTGGAAGGGGTCTAGATGGAATTAAGGAGGGGCAGTCTAGGGTGGGGTTGGGTGCAGACCATGAGAGCCACCTGGGAAGCATTATTAACTGGAAAGGGCTGGGTGACCCAGGTGAACACCAGGAACCTGGGCCACATGGGAAAGGCCAGGGGCTTTTCCTTTTGGGGGTTCAGATCCCAACCCCATGACGGGGATCAGGAAGCATTATTAAAAACAAGCTGGGGAGGGGTTGCCCCATGGAGAGATTCTTACACCTGTTTCACAGATGGGGTACAGTGAGCCCCAAAGAAGGCAGAAGCTATTCCCAATGTCACTCAGATGCAAAGGGCTTTGGGAAAGGAAGAGGGAAGGAAGGAGGACGAATAGAAGAGTAAGCTGGCTATAGTGAGCCAGTGACCTGGGAGCATCAGCAGCCCAGATCTCATCGTCCCCTCCCTCAGGACCCTGCCACCAGCTGCTGTTGCTGCTGCTTCTGCTGCCGGGACCCCTGGCCTGCACTGGGGCGCAGCGGGCCGTTGGGGAAGCAGTGAGGCTCCCTGGGGATGTGACACTGGGCGGCCTGTTCCCTGTGCATGCCCGGGGAGCAGCAGGAGCTGCTTGTGGGCCCGTGAAGAAGGAGCAGGGTGTACACCGCCTGGAAGCCATGCTCTATGCCCTGGACCGGATCAATGCGGACCCGGGCCTGCTACCTGGGGTGCGCCTAGGTGCTCGGCTGCTGGACACGTGCTCCCGGGACACACATGCCTTGGAGCAGGCCCTCACCTTTGTGCAGGCGCTACTGCGGCCTGCCTCTGGGGCCCGCTGCCCAGGGGGTAGCCAGCCCATCAGGGCCCTGCCCGAGCAGCGTGTGGCAGCTGTCGTGGGTGCCTCAGCCAGCTCCGTTTCCATCATGGTGGCCAATGTGCTTCGACTTTTCGCTGTATGTGATCAAGGGTGGGAGTGGAGGGCAGGTTGGTGTGTGTGTGTGTGTGTGTGTGTGTGTGTGTGTGTGTGTGTGTGTTGGGGGTGGGGAGGATGGCTCCCGACCCATTGATGGAGACTAAGCTCTTCCCCCCCAGATCCCTCAGATCAGCTACGCATCCACAGCCCCGGAGCTCAGTGACAACGCCCGCTATGACTTCTTCTCCCGGGTGGTCCCACCAGATTCCTACCAAGCCCAAGCCATGGTGGATGTTGTGCGGGCTCTGGGCTGGAACTATGTGTCCACTCTGGCTTCTGAGGGCAACTATGGGGAGAGCGGGGTTGAGGCCTTTGTGCAGATCTCTCGGGAAGCTGGTGAGCACAACAGAGGAGCAAGGGGAAGGGGGGATCCCAGCATCCAAAAGATAGAGCTGAAGCCACCTGAGAGGTCTGCTAGGCCAAGCCCTCCCCACCAAACCCCCCCATCTGACAGCGGATAAAACAGAGGCAGCCCAGATTGTACCCAAGAAAACCATGCTTGATCCCTCCAAGCAGTGTTTTCTAGTTCCTGAGAGGATCTTCCCATCCCTCCCACAGACTAGATCCAGTTTGACAGCTACAGGACCACCAAGGGCAAGTAGCTGGACCTGGTTTTCTGTCAGGGTACTTCTTGAGGCTAGGGAGACCTCCCCTCAACCTTCTTCACTCATGCGATTGAGGGATTCTTTCTCCAGTCCAAGCTACAACTGAGTGTGCTTCTCCTTAGGAAATCAGTGGCTGCAGGGAAGTCTGGCAGCAGGAAGCAGCATATGGGCAGGGCAGGGGAGGGGAGGGTAGGGGAGGGGAGGGGAGGAGAAGAAGGCAATGGGCCGTCTCTCTTTGGGGTGGGCCCCAGGAGGCGTCTGCATAGCTCAGTCTATCAAAATCCCTCGAGAACCGAAGCCTGGAGAATTTGCTAAAGTCATCAAAAGGCTCATGGAGACACCCAATGCCCGGGGCATCATCATCTTTGCCATTGAAGATGACATCAAGTAAGGAGATGGGAGGACCCCTTGGCTCCAGAATAACTGAGAGGCCAGACAGAGAAGTGGGGCCAATGTACAGAAGAGAACTCAAAGCCTCATAGACAACCAGGGCTTCCCCTATTGCTGCAATTCAGCTCTGTCTGCTTGGGGGGAGGTGCATGTACTAGAGGGAGGGAGAGTGGAGAGTGAGCCAGCTGACAGACCCCAAGACCTCAGACTTTCCCCAATTCCATGCCCCATGCCCCACCCTCCACCCCCAAGCCACATCCTCCTTTTGACCCCCACCTCCCTAGGCGGGTCCTGGAAGCTGCGCAACAGGCCAACCTGACAGGCCACTTCCTGTGGGTTGGCTCAGACAGTTGGGGGACCAAGACTTCCCCCATTCTGAACGTTGAGGATGTGGCAGTGGGTGCCATCACCATTCTGCCCAAGCGGGCCTCCATTGATGGTGTGTACCTTCTTTGAACACTCCAGTGTAAAAGGGGATTCTCAAAAAGAGGGTCTTTGCCGTGAACATGAGGGGTGGTACTGGGAAAATAGAGGGGGCTCTTTGAAGGCCAGATTAGAAAAGGCAGCTAGGAAGGATTGGAATGGGCCTTCCCTTGACAGCCCTGGAAACTGGAAGGTCAATAACTATCAAACCACATCGAAGGTGACCTCCAAGTGAGCTTGTGAAGGAAATAAGACAGTGGGATTTGGTACCTTCCCTCATTGTACCCATCTTCAATACTAGCTCAGTCTAAGTGCGAGAGTATCCCTAGCCATGAGGTGTGGCATCCATCCCCTTCGTTTATTCCCATCTCTCTCTCCCAAGCCAGAGAGGCACTGCCCTGCAACCCTTAATGAAAGTGAGGAGAGCAGTGAACCAACCTGGCCCTGCCAGTATCCTCAGGTCCCTCCACCCCTAGGGCATGTCCTCTTCTCTTCTTCACCTTGGATCTGAGACTGGATCTAGGAACAGTTGCCGTCTTGCCTTCTGCCAACTAGGATTTGACCAGTACTTCACCACCCGTTCCTTGGAGAACAACCGGCGGAACATCTGGTTTGCTGAATTCTGGGAGGACAATTTTAATTGCAAGCTGACAACAAGCTTTGGTGCCCAATCTGATGATGCTGCCCCCCGAAAGTGCACAGGTGAGGGGAATACACAAGAGGGGCAGGCACCGTGGCATTGGGCTGGGCCACAAAGACTGGACCCAAATCCTGGTCTTCCCCTGGGCACAGGTGAAGAGAGGATTGGCCGAGACTCAGCCTACAAGCAGGAGGGCAAGGTGCAGTTTGTGATCGACGCTGTCTATGCCATTGCCCATGCCCTCCACAGCATGCATCAGGCTCTGTGTCCAGGCTATACTGGGCTTTGTCCTGCCATGAGCCCCACTGATGGGCGCACGCTCCTGCACTACATCAGAGCAGTTCACTTTAATGGTAAGCTGGGGCTAACTAACCCCAGGGACAGAGCCCAGGGGGAATGTGGATCAGCCCTGGTCACCTAGAAAGGAAGCTTCACAAACCTAGACCCTCCTATGAAAAGAGCATGGAGCTGGTTATTAGGAGAACTGGGTTTAAGTTCTGACTCAAAAAGGCCGTTTGTTTGGGAACTTGAGCAGGCCCTTTTCTCCTCTGGGCCTCACTTGACTTCACACTCACTTTTCCCCACTGTTATGAACAGTAAGGCAATAAGGTGGCCACCTTATTCCCATGGAGCTGAGCCTTCCCCTCAGGAAGCCTTAGCACTGCAAAATTCTATGTTGACAGAGCTGACTTTTCAGAAGTTTATGCTCTACTTGAACTGTGTCTGTGCTGGGGTTAGGGGAACACTGGCATCAGGTAGGCCTGAGGTACATGGTTTTTCCAATTATTTATTTTGTTTAAATAATGTACACACATAAAACTCCCCATCAAAACAGTGGGACTTACAGGGACACATTTATATGGCTCCTTATGGTCTGCAAAACATTATACAAATGTTATCTCAGTGGAGCCTCCCCGCATTCAGATCTCTATTTTACAGCTGAGGAAACTGAGGCAGAGGTGAAGTGACTTACCCAGGGTCCCACAGCTACTTAAGTGTCTGAGGTCAGACCTGAATTTGGTTCCTCCTTATTCCAAGGCCAGGACTCTATCCTGTGGGCCACCTAGTTGTCTCTAATTGTGTTTCTAAAGAGCTTGTAAAAAAGATTCACAGAGGGCTTTCCACATGTTAGCTCACTGGATTGTTGGAGGAACCTGGTGATGACCCACCTAGACCTTGAACTGTTTTTCTAGTTCAGACGGCATCAGAGATGGAGTGGATTGGTCACACATGGAGTCTTTTCTTTGGACTCCTGAGTAGGCAGGCTCAGACAAGATTTGTAAACATCGAAGGGGGAGAAATGAATCCAGCAGGGCTTAGGGAAGCCGGGTGCCAAAGCATCAGCCAGAAAAGGCATCCCTTAGGAGGCAGCAGGAATTTCCAGGCAGAGATATGTGGTTTTAGGGTAACTCTTCCCTCTCCAGGCAGTGCAGGGACCCCTGTGATGTTCAATGAGAATGGGGACGCTCCTGGGCGCTATGACATCTTCCAGTACCAAGTGAAGAACGGCAGTGGAGGCTACCATGCAGTGGGCCAGTGGACTGAATCTTTGAAGCTTGACGTGAGTGGGGTTTGTGGCCGAGGGGGCAGGACACAGGACTGAGAAACAAGCAGATGACTTCCGAGTCATCTCGGTCTCTCTGGGAATGTCAGATTCCAAGTCAGCTCCAGGGGGACACCCTTGACACAGCGGGTTTGGTGCCTTGGTGCACCTTTGGGGCTTTCCTTACTAAGAACCCATGGCAACATCTTCCTTGTGGAGCCAGTAGGAATGGGGTGGAGATGGAGGGTTGGGAGCTAGGAAGAGAAGCAAGAAAGGGAGACCCAATGAGGGTCAAGGAGGAAGGGACTGAGAAGATGCAACACTACCACTCACAGATTTGAGATCAAGCTGGGCTCCATGGATAGACTTCAGGGGGGTGCAGGCACTTAAATGGGAAAAATACACCATCTGGATTTCCACTTATCTGGAACTTGAATTATTTAAAAAGATGATCCTAGGAAGGGGTCCATGAGGCCCCTGAAAGGTGAAGCAAGTGTGTTCAAGATGATTTCCTGTAGCCTCTGCCCTCAGGTAGAAGAATTGGAGTGGTCAGGCAGTCCCTTGCTGTCACCCACTTCCCTGTGCAGCCTCCCGTGTGGGCCTGGGGAGCGGAAGAAGATGGTGAAAGGCGTCCCCTGCTGTTGGCATTGTGAACCCTGTGATGGCTACCGCTACCAGGTGGATGAGTTTACCTGTGAGGCCTGCCCACTAGGAGCCAGGCCCACATTGAATCATACTGGCTGCCGGCCAACACCTGTCATCCGCCTTGACTGGGCCTCTCCCTGGGCCATACTGCCCCTCTTGCTGGCTGTGGCAGGCATTGTAGCCACTGCCTCAGTGCTGGTCACCTTTATAAGGCACCACAATACCCCCATTGTCCGGGCCTCGGGCCGTGAGCTCAGCTACATTCTCCTCACAGGCATCTTCCTTATCTACGCTATCACCTTCCTCATGGTGGCTGAGCCAGGCCCTGCCATCTGTGCTGCCCGACGCCTCCTTCTTGGGCTAGGCACAGCCCTGAGCTACTCGGCCCTGCTCACCAAGACCAATCGCATCTACCGCATCTTTGAACGTGGCAAGAGGTCTGTGACCCCGCCACCCTTCATCAGCCCCACCTCCCAGCTCGTCATCACCTTCAGCCTCACTTCTGTGCAGGTTTGTTTTCTGGGCCCTCTCACTCGAGGCCAAAGTCCATAGGAATCCAGGAAGACAACAAACCCATTTTGGTAAACTCGGTTCCCAAGAAAGGTCTCATTTAAAAAGTGATTAAGGACCTAGAAAGTAAAGAATCTCTTCCTGTAAAGTAGGTCACCCGCTTTAATTGGATTTTTTTTAAAGCGGGAAATGTGAGATTCTCTGAACTGGCTTTCGTGTAAAACTGATTTTTCAGCTCTTTTCAGGTCATAGGTGTAGTAGCCTGGTTGGGTTTCCAGCCACCACACAGTGTCATTGACTATGAAGAACAGCGGACACCAGACCCAGAACAAGCTCGAGGTGTCCTCAAGTGTGATATGTCAGATCTCTCTCTGATTGGCTGCCTTGGCTACAGCCTGGTGCTCATGGTAACCTGCACCGTCTACGCAATCAAAGCCCGCGGGGTTCCAGAGACATTCAATGAGGCAAAGCCCATCGGCTTCACCATGTACACCACTTGTATTGTGTGGCTCGCTTTTGTGCCCATCTTCTTTGGTACAGCCCAGTCTGCCGAGAAGGTGAGGATGCAGCCCTGGAGTGCTGCCCGACTGCCTGCCCACGTGGTGTTCTTGGGCAGAATTTCGAATTCAGTCACTTCTCCATTTAAATATTCGCCCATTAAATGGACCGTGCCACTGTTCATCTCTGTGGATTTTATTCATTTGTCCTCTTCTTTCACCCTGCCCCTAATAAGCCCTTTTCTACCTCTGGGCCTTTAACCTGGTCACCCTTTCCAACCCCTAAAATGCCATCCAGCCTTGTGGCTGAACTCTGCCCAGGAGAGTCATCTCTCTTGTCCTTTGGCCACTGGGAGCCATCTCAGACACAGCACAGGGAAGGGGGTGGATTGGCTGGTTGGGACCAGGCCAACACACCCTTTCCTTTGAATCAGATATACATCCAGACTACAACATTGACTGTGTCGATGAGTCTTAGTGCCTCGGTCTCCCTGGGGATGCTCTATGTGCCCAAGGTGTACATCATCATCTTCCGCCCTGAACAGAATGTTCAAAAGCGCAAACGCAGTTTCAAGGCCACCTCCACCCTGGTAGCCCCCAGTGAGGAGGACAATACCACCAAGTAGCCAGAGGAAGAAGGCTGGGAGTGCTTTGAACGACATTGTCTCCAAGGCAACTACAGGCTTGACATTGGGCTGTTCTTTTGAGTGTAGCCCAGGATCTGGCTGTGAGGACGGGGCTGCTGGGTGTGGGCTGGGGGAAAACAGGAGGAAAAGGAAGTTCACCTGGGCCAGGAAGGCTTGAAGCCAGGGGGCCTGTGGGGAGGACTCGCCAAATTCTTTTTTCTAAGAGAGGATGGTCCCCGTATCCCTCATTAATCTTGGGAAAGACAAAAAGGGCTGCCAGCTTTACTGGATGTCTTTGTGGAGGTGGGGAGGGGTTACTGCTGGGGGCTTGCTGGCATTCCAGAGAGGTTTCTGTTTCCTCCATCCCCCTCAGCACCATGCAGCATCTCCAGAAGTCCTAGGAAGGTGCCAAGCCTGTGGGAAGAGGCTGCTGCTCAGCGCCCTGCCCTCCTCCAGCATCCCCCCTTCCCCCAGGAGCCCTGGCCCCTAGCCACCTTCATCTTTCCAGCCTCTCCTGTTGGGCCTCACCTCTGGGTATTCTGCTGCTCTTCACACTGTAGCATCAGCACCTGTACCCAGCGTTTGTTGGCATTCTCCAGGCACTCACTCTGGGCCTGGGCTCCAGCCACTAACTGCTGCCTTTGCGTTTCCTGAAGACAGAAGTGAGACTGCTGCCATCATGCTGTTGCCCTGGGAGAACCCTTCCTCACCTGCCCTTACCTGCTCTTGTCTCTGGGTCTGGGCCACATTCTTCCGCTTCTCCAAAGCCCGCTTCTTGGCCTGGGCCTGCCTCAGAGCATTCCCCAATAAAGCCTGCTTCCTCTTGCTGGCCTCCAGTTGCTCCAGGGCCTTTGGCAAAGCAGCGTCAATGGCTTTCATCTGCTTCTGGTGCTCAGCCTTCAGGTCCTTCCAGAGCTGTTGTGCTGCACTGGCTTCTGCCCCTGGATCAGAGAAGAGGGAAATGGGTGTTCAGTTCTCCCCCATACCACCCCGCCCCGCCTCCCACAAGGGGTTTGGGAGCTCTCACGGATTTCTTCTTCAGTGTTCACAGTCATGTCCACATGCTCCAGGAAGCCCTGAAGGGCATCTACCACCTGTAGCTGGCTCCACAGCAACTTCTCCTTCTTCCTTGAGTCCTGGAGGGGAGGGTTCAGGAATGCATTTCAAATCATCTTGGCAGATAGAAGCTACACACAAGTAATCAGGATCTTACAGAGTAGGGAAAGGTTGTCTTTGAGCTCTAGATGTCAATGGGCTCTACAGTCACGGAGAGAAAAGGCAGCTCTTTAGCTGGGCATCCCAAAGCACTCTCTAGGTATGGGCAAATAGGGGAGGATCTCCAAGCGCTCACCTTCAAGAACTCTGCCAGTAGAACAGGTGAAACATCCTCCTGAACACTGGGGGCTGCTAAGGCAGCTGAGACAGAAGCCAGAGTTCTGGGCGAGGGGGGAGGAGAGCAGAAAAGAACTTGGAGGGGAGGGGGCTAGGCGGGAAGAGGAAATGAGCCCCAGACCCCCCCCCCCCACCTCAAGCTAGAGCCTGAGCATTTCCCCCCCACCTCGATCCCCCACTGCAGACCTTCCCTGCCCCCACCTCAATTCCCGGCCCCAGCTCCCCGCCCCAACCTCGATCCCCCGGCTCTGGGCTGCCCCATCCACCCCCCAGCCCGCTTACTCTCCCGCCGCTATTGCAGCAGCTACCACCCCTTCGCCCGTATCCTCAGCCGCCATCCCTTTGAAAGCGCCACAGTCCAGAGCGTCGAATGTGGGAGGGGGCCGCCGCCGAGCTCTGATTGGCTGAGGCGGGGAGCCGCGCCCTCCCAATGGCTGCTGCGATGGTCCTCGAGCGCTATTGGCCGCGCTTGAACTCGCTCCTTCCTTTGATGGGGCGGTGCCTCCCGCCGCCTGGGAATAAACTGTCTGGACTCGCCCCTTCGGCCGATGGCGGCCTCCTATTGGCTCCGAGGAGCACGCCGAGCGGCTACTGGTCAACGGCGCGCGCCAAAGCCTCCCAGGGAACGCCCCTCCCCGGCGCAGCACTCTTGGGGAAAGCAGGTCCGAGTTCTGCGCACTCCGGCCTGCGGCCCGGGTGGAGAGGCCGCGCTTCCAAGGCCGACTCCCCATAATTCGAGGTGCCCATTCTGGCCGTCCCGCAGCTTGGGCGAGGGTGCGAGGCAGCCGTTGGCACTCCCCGATTGGCTTCTCGCCAGCTTGCCTTTCCTTTACGCATGCGCGCTCCTTGCTCGGGTGGGGGGCGTCTTCCCCCCCCCCCCCCCCAGCTCGCTCTTTGGTTCTTTTCCAGATTTCTCCGATTTCTTCCCATTAGTCATTTCTTTATATTCCCAACACTTAGCACAGCGCCTGGCACGTAGTAGGCCCTTGATGGGTGAGGGCCCAAACCGAGCAGACTGATCGTGTCCTGTTTTGCCCCACGAGGTTCGAATTCGGAACTACAGCGGAAGGGTGCCCATGCAGCGTTGAAGTCAAAGAAGCTCGCCGAGGGGCCCGTGGCACTGGCATGGGGCATCATGGTCTGCCAAGGGCCGTGGCACTCAGGGCGCCCGGCAGGCAGCCTTCTCTGGGATGGCAGCTCCAGGAAACGCGCCTGCACAAGCCTACCCCACTTTTAAAAAATTAATATTCCTCATTTAAGTTGGAATTCTATCCTCTGAGACTTTTTGAAGCGACATTACTAGGAATCTTGAACAAGGCAAACTCCATAAGGACGAGCTAGGCACTACTTTACAGTGATGTTGGGTAAGCCATGTGACTTCACTCAGCCTCACAGGGCTTTAGCCTTGACGTTGCACTTCGGTTTGTGCTAGGCACTTCACAAAGATTATCTCATCCACCCCACCCCATCCCCAGGAACCCCAGAGGGGTTTTGCAGATGAGGAAACAGACAAATCTAGGTTAAGGGACTTGCTCAGAGTCACACAGAGTAAAGATTTAAATTCAGGTCTTTGTGACCCAGGTCTCAGTCTTTCACCATTCAGCTGTCCAGCCACCCAGGCTCAAATGAGTGATAACTCAAACGGGCTGTATCTACTGCAAAGAAGTGTATAAAGGCCACCCAAACTTACCTTGTTTCTGTTAAATTCGCTTCTCCCAACTCAAAGTAATGGAACAAAAGTCACTGGAAAATCATCCTCCCTAAAGCTTGAACCCTTCTCTAAACACTCCCTTTCAGGGCTGAAAAGGCAGCTGGTCACTTGGAGAATCTAGAGCCCTCCTCCTTAGAAGCCCTCTTCCTTGGGTGCCCTCCTTCCCAAGTGCCCTTCTCCAAGCCCTTCAGAGGAAAGAGGGCATGACTCCAAGCAGATCAACAGTTTTCCATCTCAGCCCTTATCTGGTCACTGCTCTGGCTGCTTCAAGAGCAGAGTCAGTTTTTCCTGCAACTGATTTGCAGAGCAAATGGACAGGTAAAGAAGCAGAAGTGAAGGCACCAAATGCAAATCCCAGAGCCAGAAAGTGTGGACTCTCCTAAGGGATTCCTATTTCTCTTGACCTGGGGCCTTTGAAATGGATATCGTGCCATTGGATTTGTGGCCCAAAGACCTCTTCTCTTCTACTGACTCCCTGTACAACCTTGACCAAATCTCTTCCCTTCTCTAGGCCTCAACCTTCCTTTCTGTAAAATGGAGATTCACCAGACAATTTCTAATGTCCTTTCCTATGCAAATTTCCAAAAGCCTACTTGGGGAAGCCAGGCAGACTGGACCACACTGAGCTGGGACAGTTCTTTCCATACTAGCTCCAAAAGCAGTCACTTCGCTTAGCTCAGCAAACTGTCAAGTGGAAAACAGTCTAATTAAACTAAACCACACTAAGGGGAAAATTGTTTGGCCCCAATTTGAGACCTTGTGACCGAGTGGAGTTCAGACACACATCGGTATCATGGGGGAACAAAGGCTGGACCTAGGTCTTTGCTCTGCCCACGGGACCTTGGGCCAGTCACTTCGCTCTCTGAAACTCAGTTCCTCATCTGTAAAACGAAGGGGTTGAACTCAATGGTTGGCTCCAGACTGGGAGCACGCCTCCCACACCAATCCTGTCTTTTCCTCCTTCCTTGGCCCAATCTGAAAAGTGCTTTGTGACCAACCTCTCTGGAACACCTTTGGACTATGGGGAACACTGTGCACAGATTCGGGCTCCTGCAGTTTGGGCCTCGATGGGAGGCACTTTCTCACTGGGAACCAAAGTTCTGGGGAGGCTCAGCTGCCCCCAGGTGACTGAAAAGACTGCGGAAGTGTCAGAAAACAGGGCACATTTTGAGGCTGCTGGAGCTGGCATTTTTGAGGCAACACTGACACCTAGTGGCTATTTTTTTAATCACTCTAGTGCTTTTCTGGAACATCGGTTCTGTCCATTGGATAGATTTAGTGCGTTCTTGAGCTTGTGAGGCTGATTTTCACTCTATACAATTCCCTTCTTTCTATGAAGCCCCCAGCTGTTGCCCAGCCACAATTGGAACTGCCGAGCAGGTCCCGGTCCTCCCTGGCAGCTCTCTGAGCTGAGCACTGAGTCATTTCCAAAATTTGTTGAGGATACGGCCTACTTTGAGGCCTTTATTGGCCGCACTGAGAAAACCCATTAAACACAGGGAAACACTTCCCTGAACTGATGCAAAGGGAAGCCAAATACTAGGCTCCAGGACTCCGCCCACGTGGACAGAAAGAGCCATAGCTCCTCCCCCCCACCCCCCCACCCCCCCAATCCGTGGCTAACGTGCTGTGTGTGGAATTGCAAAGAAAGGCTGGGAGAAGCTCCTTCCCCCACTTCTTGGCTGAGGTGGCGCCCACGGGTGAGGAGCATTGCGGAGAAAGCCGAGCTTTCCGTGTGTTGATGGGTTTTGCTGAATGCTTCGTTCTAAGGGATGGCTCTCTGGGGAGGGGGCAGTTCACATTTCTGTTTGCAAAGATGTTGGGCAGCATGGGACCATGTGCTCCCTTCCAAGCGGCCTCACACCTGAATAACCTCTGGCTGGCCCTTTTGCACAGCAGGACAGGCTTGCTTGATGTTTTGGCAGAGTGTGGCTGCTGCTTTTGCCTGTTTCTTTGACAAAAGGCGAGGCGTGGCAAAGGGGGCCAGGGACTCGGGTGTATCTGGAAATAACCGTGACACGGAAATCAAAGGCCTCCGGCCCAAGGTGGGCGTGGAGCATGTCCAGCACAGGTGCCAGGCAGGAGGCCGGGCCTCTCTGTGCAGCCGCCGCCAGGGCCCGCGGCTACCTTGGGCCAGACCACCTCGGAGGTCACCCGCAGCTTTAAGATTGGGGGAGGCGGGGCCGGGACCCGGTTTAGTTCCGTTAGGAACTCATTATCGAGCAGTAGTTAGCGAGGCGACCACTAGGTGACGCTATCGGCCAAAAAAAATCAGATGAGGAACCCCACCCCCCCCCCCCCACCCCTCGCCCTGCCCCCACCCCTTTTGTTCCCCGCTGGAGGCCACAGGGTGCTGAGGCGCAGCCGCAGGCGCAGGCTCCCGCCGACCCGGCCGGAAAAAGGGCGGGGCTGGGGAGGGGTGGAGGCGGCCAGCGGCCGCCACAGGACTTCCCCCCCCCATTCCGCGGCAGCGGGGAGGGGGGGGCGGGGGGGCTAGGCGCAGGTAAAGCGGGGCGAGGCGGGAGAAGGCGGGAGGAGGCGGGAGGAGGCGGGCTGTGATGGGGGGTAAGGGGGAGTCGGTATGAAACGGAGCACCCCCCCCTCCCGTGGGCTCTGCGTGGGGCCGGAATGAGGGAGGCCTGGGAGGGCGGGCCTCGTGAGGGGAGGGGAACCTGGGGGGGCAGGCCTCGTGGGGGGAGCTGCTCTGCTGGGGGTTAGTCCTGGGTGGGGCCCTCTTCCCTTGTCTCCTGCCAGTCGAGTCGCAGTTACCTTGGAAGTTAGGACTGGGCAGGCCATGGCCTCATTTTCCCCCTTGGGCCCCCTCTCTCTCATTGTGGGTTCCTGGTTTAATACAAATGTCAGTGTAGACGATGGCTTACTTTTGCTTTCTGCTCCCTTTTGAAGCCAAGTCCAGTTTGCCATTTACCAGTGGTTTCCCTTTGCCATCTCTACCAATGTTGCTGTTCTTCATTCTGGCATCTTCATACTCTGCCCTGGCCCATTCCAAGGGACCCACCCAGTCATTTATTTCTGGATCTCCTCAAGGGAGCGATGGGGGAGCAAACACCTGGGCCTTGATTTCACATTTGCCTGGAAAAGGCAATGTGCCCCTAGACTGGATGCTGCTACTTTAAGCTGGTACTGAATTCCAGTACCTTTGGTTTGGAGAATGACACTCCACCCCCATTCAACTTTTCTTTTCACAACTGCAGAACCCTTCAACCGAAGCCAGAGATAGAAATGGGTCTGTGGCAGACAGGACAGAGGTCAGCAGAACAGGGCGTGGGCTGCCCCTTCATGACCGTAAGTACAGAGCCTGCCGCCTCACTTTCTTTCCATAGGTATGAGGGGAGGGCAGAGAAAAAAGAACATGAAAGGGTTCCTGCAGCAGGAGGGGCTCATTTCTCAACTAATGGCTAAACTGTGAGAGCGATGCTAAGGAAGCAGTGGGGGGAATGCAGAGGCTTTGCTACCTGTGGGGAACAGTATGGGGGAAGCTTGGTTTTCTGGAAGGTGGCACCTGTGGTGCCTTAAAGACAGTAAACAGATGGGGAAGGAAGAAAACATTTTGAGTTTAAGAAGCAGCATGAGCCAAGGTAGGGAACCTGAAAGTTTTCAGTAGAGTCAGTCTATCAGTTTGGTTGGAGTGGTAACAGAAATGAAAATGCTAAGCATTAAGTCTCCATGTGCCCTTAGCATTGCCCCATCCCAAGGCTGAGGCAAATTAAAGGCAAATCTTGGGGGAGGGGGAGGAGAATCCTATCCTGGTGCTCCCTGGGATACCTCTGGCTCTACAGAGAAAATGGCTCTGGGAATCTTTAAGTGAGAAGATTTCTCAGCTGGGCCAGGAGCATTTGTGGCAGATCTCTCCAACACATGTAGAGTGGAAAGTGGCACTAGGCAGAGACCCGGGGTTTGTGTGTGCATACACACACGAGCATGCATGAGAAAGATTAGGAAGGAAACTCCCTGCCAAGAAGTTGGCACCTTCTCTGGAACTTCCAGGCTCAGGGAGCTACCTGGGGCCAGAGAGGGTAGGTCACTTTCTCAGGATCACACAGTAGGTCTCAGAGGTGAGACGTGAACCACAGTCTTCCTAGCTTCTAGCCCAACCTTGGATCTGTTAGCTTTCCAGCCCATGATGGGGGGACTTGTGGCACTCTTCTAATTGGCAAACGTGATGTTATAGTAGTAGATGCTGGCCAGAGGTAGGTTAGCCAGACCTTAGCCAGTCATTTGGTAGGCTAGTATTTATGTGGACTGGCTCAGTGGCCTGCTTGGACCCTTTCACTAGTGAGATCATGAAAAATGAAGACAAAAGCTTTCTGCTGCATCAGGTTTATTTCTATACCACATCAGTGTCTGATAAACCCAGAAACGATGAGTTAGACAATACAAGTGAATTCCGTTCAGCATGCACCTCTTCGACACATACTCAGTGCTGGCTTCTGGATACACAAAGCCAACATTGGAAGGCTGATCTCTCTGGGAGCTTCTATTCTGCAGGGAAAGACTGTGGAACACTGCTACTGCTGCCAGAAAGAATCCTGAGAGACAGTTTGCGAAAACTGGAGGTCATTGGGGCAGTCACATCCTCCAATAGCTGTACAAGATGTCAAGCCAGCCAGGCCTTTGGGTCCTGTGCTGGAGGCCTGGAGCCCTTTTTTAAATGCAGGTTCTTCTGGTTCCTTTGACAATCCCTGAGGCTTTACACACTGCACCCACATCTTTCTCTTTGTTTCTAAAAAAGAGAAAAGAAAAGCTGAATGAGTGATTCTAGGTACTGAAAGCAGATGTTGGAGCAGCAGGGAGTTTAGGGTTTAACATTAATGGATTTGGATCAGATTATGGGCTACAAGAAGCCTTCCAGATTACCTAGTCATCTAATCGCCACCTTTCACAGACGAAGAAACCAAGTTCCAGAGAGTGACTGGCTTGCTCAAGGTTGCCTGGGTAGTACCGGGACTGAAAGCCAATAATTCTGCCTGTAAATCTCGTGGCTGCTTTGGTCCAAATGAAGAAGCAAACTAAAAGATAAAGAAATGGAAGCTCAAGATAAAACCTTCAAATCAGCACTTACCTGTCCTTCGGCGGCCCGCAGAGCTCACTCCAAAGGGCCACAGCTGAACTTCCCAGCCCTTCTTATCTTGGGGGATTCTGGTCCATGTCTGCCCTTCAACAAGATAAGGCATGTGTAGTGCTAGCTTACACGCCGTCACTCTTAGTACCTGATTCAGTTCCCACAGGGACAGCACCCAAATGCTATGACACAAGAGTTGTATTTGGGATAACTGGCCTCAAGGATCTCTTAAGGTCCCTTTCAGTAGGTTTTTAATCCAATGAAAGGAAGTCCTAGGTGGTACCTATGAGTTACAGTGACATAAACTTAACCCAAATCTAGGGCATAGGAAAAACAAACTTTTACTGATAATTTTACTTTGTTTCCATGGTTGCTAATATATCACAAAAAATAAGAGCTACACTGGTGTCCAGAGATCTGTATCTGAATCTCAGCTCGACCCTTTCTACTGCTGTGATTTAAGCAAATCTTTCCTCTGGATCTACTTCTCACCTGTATAATAAGGATAGGGGGACGACATGCCCTGTGCGGTTCCTTCCAGATCTGGGTTTTCTGATAAAATGTAAGACAATCAGACCTTTTTCAGGTCCCAACTGAGATACGGTGTTCAGCTCTCATTCAGCACTGCATTTTGGGAAAGATGTCAAGCCCATTCTTCAGGATGGAGATCATCTTAACAAAAAGCAAAAAAAGGAGCTGGGAATGTTAAGCCAGCCAAGAGGAAGGAAGACTTGAGGGACACATGACTTCTGTCTTCAAGAGATGGAGGCACAGGCTACAAGAAAAAAATCCCAACACACAAACAGTGAGACAGGAGATAAGAGACCACAGAAAGACACAAAAGATAACAGGCAAAAGCTAGATAGAAATCACCTCCTTTCTTTCCCCCCCCAAAAAAATCAACAATAAGGAGAGATAACAGAATCTATAAACAAGATTGAAGGCAAAGGCTCTGTCTCCTTCCCCAAAGGAAAGGCACAGGCTAAAGTATCTCCCAAAAGCCCAGACGGTGGCACAGGTGGTATTTCCCAAAAGCCAAAACGGTGGCACAGGCAGTATTTCCCAGAAGCCCAGACGGTGGCACAGGCGGTATTTCCCAAAAGCCCAGACGGTGGCACAGGCGGTATTTCCCAAAAGCCCAGACGGTGGCACAGGTGGTATTTCCCAAAAGACCAGACGGTGGCACAGGTGGTATTTCCCAAAAGCCCAGATGGTGGCACAGGTGGTATTTCCCAAAAGCCCAGATGGTGGCACAGGTGGTATTTCCCAAAAGCCCAGACGGTGGCACAGGTGGTATTTCCCGAAAGCCAAAATAGTGGTACAGGTGGTATTTCCCAAAAGCCAAAATGGTGGTACAGGCGGTATTTCCCAAAAATCCA
>CM053588.1:14442443-14460127 GCA_028646515.1 Pseudochirops corinnae
TCCTGAAAAAAAATCCTAAAACAAAAACTCCCAGAAACATTGTAAGCCAAATTCCAGAATTCCCAGATCAAGGAGAAAATATTGAAGCAGCCAGAAAAATAATAATAAAAAAAAAACAAACAATTTAAATATTGTGGAGCCACAATTGGGATTACACAGGATTTAGCAACTTCTACATTAAAGGAACAGAGGGCAAGGAATATGGTCTTCTGGAAGGCAAAGGAGCTGGGATTATAACCAAGAACCAGCTACCCAGAGAAACTGAGCATAATCGATCAGGGGGAAAAAATGGTCACCCAATGAAATAGAGGACTTCCAAGTTTTCCTGATGAAAAGACCAGAGCTGAACCAAAAAAAAAAAAGAAATTGATTTTTAAATACAAGACTCAAGAGTAACATAAAAAGGTAAAAAGGAAAGACAAAAAAATAAGGGCTAAACAGTTCACATCCTGACACAGGAAGGTGATACTTGTGATTCTTTTTTTTTTTTTTTTGCTTTTTGGAGGGGGGAGGGCAGGGCAATTGGGGTTAAGTGACTTGCCCAAGGTCACATGGCTAGTGTTAAGTGTCTGAGGCCAGATTTGAACTCAGGTCCTCCTGACTCCAGGGCTGGTGCGCTATTCACTGCGGCACCTAGCCACCCCTGATACTTGTGATTCTTAAGAACTTTTCAGATCATGATGCAACAAAAATTCCAGTCACTAAAGGGTAGCAGAAAGATAGATTCAAACTGAAGTCATCCAATCATAAAGAACAAGCAGGTCAAAGGCCAAATCATGGAGACAATCTATAATTTCGTCCGAGAATGAAAACAAATTTATGGGATGCAGCCACAGCAGAACTTGGGGGAACACCGATTGCTCTAAACTCTTCCATTATTAGCCCACTGGGGGATAGGAGCAGAACTGGGAGAAGAGCTTGAGGCCGGCGGCGGCAGGAAGAGGCTGCTCCTCAGTAATCTTCCCATTCATCGTCCTCATCCTCCTCGCCCCCCTGGTCCTCCCCTTCATCTGTGAGGGAACCAGGGTACAGAGTGAGTGGGTGGGGAGGGCCCCACACAGCCCTGTGCTCCCACCTGGCCCACTCCTCACCTGAAGAGTGGATCACTTTGCTCCGCTTCTGCATGACATGCATGAGGGCCCCCACCAGCCCCTCAGAGCTTGGTGGTGGGGGAGCTGGGAGCTCCTGGGCCCCAGGTGTCTGAAAAGAGAGTGGGACCCAGTCAAAATCTCTGAAACACGCCTGCCCCCCCACCCAGCCTTTTGGATTCCCTGACTTCCATATTCCTTTCCGTTGGCTCAGTACTGCCACCAAGATCCTCCAATAGCCTCTTCCTAATCCTGACCCAAAGATACCCAAAGCCCACCTGCTGCCAATCACCTTGTTGAGCTGAATGCCCTGTCGTATCTCTTCAAGCAGGGCCCCCCGGCCTCTAGGGGCCATAGTCCCCCCAGATGAAGGTGCAGATGGTGGTGGTGGTGGTGGTGGTGGCGGTGGTGTTAGTGGTGACCCTGACCCAGAAGTTGGTGGTGGCAGCTGTGGAGGTGCTGGAGGCCCCAAATGGGAGACAGGTGGAGGTGGAGGTGGGGGACCTCCCCGGCCAGGAGGAGGTGGGGGTCCCCGTGGAACTGGCGGAGGTCCACTAGGGATCCCACCAGTCCCAGAGGGCACTGGGGGGAGGGGACCTGAACGGCCCCCCCGGCTCCCAACCACAGAGGAGCCAGGGGACCGCTGAGGGGTTGTAGCTCGAGATGGGGGTGGAGGAGGTGGAAGAGGACCTACAGGCAGGAGAAAGGCAAGAAAGGGGTGAAAGTTTAGATGGCAAGGTACCCAAATCCATCTCTTCTCTCTGTGCCTCTTCCCACCTCCAGATGTGCCTAGGAAGGACTGGCAGGGGTTGTAGCCTGTGGAGCCTGTGGGGCCTATGGGGCCTAGCCTCAAGATTGGGAGGTTTTCCTGAAGGGCTGGGGCCAGGGGAGGGGGGGCTTACCTTGCCGCCTCATCTCCTCTCTGACAGCCTCTAGCCCACCCTGGTCCTCAATGAAGTCATAAATCAACTTGGAGGTTTCTGCATCGGTCAGCTGGGCCTCACTGATTCCGGCTCTAGAGAAGAGGCTCCGAAGGTCAGGGTCCAGGTTATTGACCTGTCGGAGGCAGGGACACAGATCCCACTCACCCTAAAGCCCAATCCTAACTCCTGGGGAGAGGACTCTGTCCAATGGAAACATGGGAACATACATCAAATCCGCTGTGAGGGTCCCATCCAACGTGGCTGACATGCCTGGAAAGGGCAGAAGGTTTGGGTTCGGCACAGGCCAGGGCCGTGGGGAAGGCTTCTGGCCCTCCCCAGATTCTCCTCACCCCAGCCCCAGTTCATAGGATAGGAAGAGCTAGTCTGTGCCTTTTGGGAGCAGCCCCTCTTTCTCCCCCTATTCTCTCCTCACTGACTCTTTCTCTGGGGTCTCTACTGTCCCACAAAGGCCTTGTCTTCCGTGTTTGCCGCTCCTAGCCCCTTTAATCCCACTGAATGGAACCTACTCCCTCCAAGGTCATCAATGACATCATCTTAACCCCCAAATCCATGGGCTTTTTCTTAGGCTCCTTCCTCCTTTTCTTGCCCATCTGAGGATACCTGAACCGTCGCCCATCTCATTTCCCCAAAAGCTGTAGGGCCCCAAAGTCCTGCCCTGGACTCTCTTGGCCTTCCAAGATTTCCAATATCACCATCTCCAGCTGCTTGAATGGCTAAAGCTGAGCTGAAACCCAAGCCTTCCAACTCATGCCAAGGCCACCGCCAGCCTCCTAATCCCCTGAGTGCCCAGCAGGTCCTCTCCCTGGCTTGAAGGAGCTACCCCAGAGGCCTCAGCCCTTTCCTGGGAGTCTCTGTGCACACTCTGGTCTACACTGCTCCATCCCCTGCTTCATCTAGGTGAAAGGGATCTTCTCAGAGTACCCTGGCAAAGTCTGGTGGGACCTCTACCTCCAATGGGGCCCATGCTGATGAGAGCAGATGCTTGCTGAGGGCAGAGTTTGGGCAGCCCAGGACTACACTTCACAAGTCCTCCCTGGGGAGTTTGGGGGGTAGGGCTGGGGAAGGGGAGGAAAGGGCCTCACTTGAACCCGCTGGGGGCCCCAATGTCGGCCTTGCTGATCTTTTTTTTCCCTGAGCGCTTCTTGTCTGGAGGAGGAGGAGTTGGTGCAGGGAGCCCCCGGTACCTTGAGGATGTGATATCTGGGTTCTGGATGTCCACAGCAACCAGGCCCAGAGATGGTGAGCCCAGGGTCGTGGCTGGGCCTAGACATGGAGGAGAATAAATGGGGGAGATTGATTGGAATGGGAAGGGCCAGACTCACAGCCATCTATTCCTGTCTGACCCTTTCCCCCTGCTCACCACTGAGATCTCCACCGGGTTGGGGAGGAAGGGGTGCAGTGCCCCCTCTTCTTTCTGTGCTGAGAGATCCTGGAGGGTGAAGAGCACAGGTCAGGATCTTTCCCTTATCCAACCTTTCCCCCAGCTCAGCCCTCACCCCAAGAGAGCATCATTATCTGGATGACATGTGTGTATGTGTGTGTGTGTGTGTGTGTGTGAGAGAGAGACAGAGACAGAGAGAGAGATGGAGAAAGAGAGAGACAGAGACAGAGAGACAGAGAAAGAGAGAGATGGAGAAAGAGAGAGACAGAGACAGAGAGATGGAGAAAGAGAGAGAGTGAGACAGAAAGACAGAGAGAGATGGAGGAAGAGAGACAGAAACAGAGAGATGGAGAAAGAGAGAAATGGAGAAAGAGAGAGACAGAGACAGAGAGAGATGGAGAGAGAGAGACAGAGACAGAGAGAAGAGAGAGAGAGACACAGAGACACAGAGAGAGAGACAGAGAGAGAGCTTGAGATGGGGAGAGAGATGGCCTGGCTTCCTCTCGCTCCCTCCTTTTGGCCTTGGCCCTGGCTCTCACCAGCATTCTGTTTCTGGTTCCGTTTCTGTATCTTCTCTTCCACCAAAGCTCGGAAGGCTTGGGCTTCAGCCTCATCAGCAAAGTTCAGGCCAGCTTGACAGTCCTGGGGATGGTCCCAATCCCCATGCCCCCCCCCCAAAGTGGTTAGCTCTGATTCTCAGTGTGTCTCTCCTTCCACTGAACACCAGACTCCTAGATCCTTGAATCTATCTCAAAACCCCAGCTCCCCCACCCCCACTCTCTTTGACCAGTTACTCACATCACCAGGGAAGGTGTGGAAGAATGGTGTGGGGGCAGAGTAGACAAGCTGAGTATAGATTTCCTGCTCCCAGAGGAGGCGTCCTTCCTGGGGAGGCGGAGGGGGTAGTAAAGAGAAAATGAGAGAGTGGGACAGGACACGGACAGACAGTCATAGAGGGACCTCATGCCGGCCTGTACCTGGAGACCATAGAGGCGGATGAAATAGGAGCGACGAGGGTTGTCTTTCACAAAGCAAATGGCTCCACTCAGTTCCTTCTGCCAGCGCCCGCCGGTGCTGGGCAGTGCCAGGTACAGCTGGGCCACTGAGGTTGCCAGGGTCTGTCTCCAGATAAAGAGAGACAAGGTCAGAGGAGATTTGAAAGGGACCCGAGAACATTGGGCAGCAACCCCCCCCCCCCCAGGAATCTGAGGGAAGGTCCCCAGCAGAGCAAATAGAAAAGAGGGAGGGCACTGACCAAGCATTTTCGGCCTAGGAGGCCAAAGAGCCGTTGGTTCTCATGCTCCTGCAGAAGGCCAGAGGGTACATTCTGCTGGTGTTGTGGGGGCTCTCCCCGATTTCCCCGGCTCATGGCAGCCTCCCCTTCTTGCTTTCCTCCTAGCCTTGCCTTCCCAAGGAGCCCCTGTGATGAGGTAAGAAGGGGAACTTCCGCACCCAGTGAACAGGAAGCCAAGAAAACCACATTGGCCCAAGCCCGACCAATGGGCTCCTGGGGCCCCAGCCTGGCCTGGTCCTCCCTCCCAATCTCTCTCTGGCTCTGGCTCTCTCTCTCCTTTCTCTCTCTTCAGCTCTCTTATGTCATGCCTTGTATCTTCCTTGGTCCTTTCCCTGTGTCCCTGTCTCTCTTCTATCCTCTGGCCCTCAATAGAGAAGGGAGCACTAAGGCCAAGCCCTGGAGGGATGAGGCTTGTGGCTAGGTCTCCCTTCATTCCCCACTGTCTCTATTCCTCTCTATTCCCTTTCTGGTCTTTATTCACTCCCCTTTTTTGCCTCAGTAAGGAAAATGAGATGTTCTTGCAATAGGTCCCATGAAGGAAAGACCTAGGTTTCTTGCCTGTTGCTAGGTCAAGGTAGACCAATGATCTTGACTTGCAGACCTGATCAAATCCATTGTTGCTGAGTTGTTTCAGTTGTGTCTGACTCTTTGTGACCCCAGTTGGGGTTAACTTGGCAAAGATACTGGAGTGGTGTGACATTTCCTTCTCCAGCTCATTCAAATTTAAGACAAAGCAGCAGTGATCATCACTTCAACATGATCCATTCCTGATGTTGAGGAAGCCACAGTAGTTCCTCATGATGATCACAGCTGCTTTTTCTTGATGTTAACAACCCTCCATTTATTAATGCATTCTTCAGTTTGACTGGGGTGGCACCACAGTGCACAGAGCCCTGGGCCCCAAGTCAGGAAGACTCAGGTCCCTGAGTTCAAATCCAGGCTCAGACCCTTACTAGCTGTGTGATCCTGGGCAAGGCCCTTAACCCTATTTGTCTGTTTCCTCATCTGTAAAAGTTAGATTTGAAACTAGCAGTATCCCCAAAGTAGTCACTAATTTCAACTTGGAAGGTCTCTAGTGGAGTGCCTCAGGGATTTTTGCTTCGCCCTGTTCTGTTAACTATCTGTATCCACAAGGTACAGAGTGTTTAGCATATCCACAAAAGACACCAAGCAGAGGGAAAGCTGCTGATATACTGAGCCAGGGTCTGGAAAAATCTTGGGTTAGAATGACTACACTGGGCTTCAGAAACACCAGCCTCCCAAGCACCATGTGGGAGAGATCTGATATGGAGTATGTGATGTTGTGTATTGTACACACACAAGTGTGTGGTATGGGGTGTGGTGTGCGTGATATTGTGTATTGTATGCACACACATGCATAGTGTATGTGATGTGTATTGTACACACACACGTGTGTGGTACGGGATGTGGTGTATGTGATGTTGTGTATTGTACACACATGTGTGTGGTATGGGGTGTGGTGTACGTGATGTGTATTGTACCCACACGTGTGTGGTACAGGGTGTGGTGTACGTGATGTATGTTGTACACACACGTGTGGTACAGGGTGTGGTGTACATGATGTGTATTATACACACACGTGTGTTGTAAGGGGTGTGGTGTACATGGTGTGTATCATACACACACGTGTGTGGTACGGGGTGTGGTGTACATGATGTGTTTTGTACACACATGTGTGTGGTATGGGGTGTGCTGTATGTAATATGTATTGGACACACACATGTGTGGTACAACATGTGGTGTATGTGATGTGTATTGTACACACACGTGTGTGGTATGGGGTGTGGTGTACGTGGTGTGTATTATACACACACGTGTGTGATATGGGGTGCAGTGTACAAGATGTGTATGTGTGTGCACAGTATGGTATGTGGGGTGCCCAGGGCAGAGCCAGGAGCAGCCATTGGGGACATTTCCTCAGTCCCGGGGCCATTCCAAGCAGCCTGGCAGCCCTCAAGGCAGAGGTGGGAATCCTTGGTTAGGTCCAGGTTAGGCTAGAGGCCAACTCTGGGATTCTGGGAATGAGGAGGTTTGGCATGTGAATCCTTTCCCATACATCTTGGTCCTCTGGGGCTGACTACTCAGACACAACCACACAAGAACCAGGATTCCCAAATTCTCTTTATTCTTTGCATTTTCTCAAACATGAAGTCAACATCTCCTCCCCATCAGGGGAGGGGTCCACAGACACCAAGCCTGGGGTCTTCCCCAGGGTTGCTTCCTCCTGGGGGCTTTGATCCCTGCAGGGAGAGGGAACCCAGCCCAGCCTGGCCCTTCCTCTGGAAGGCAGGCTGATTGTTCTCAGCCCCAGAAGTCCTCCTCCCCCCAGTCCTGTCTCTTCCCCCTGCCCAAACACACAAACACTCAGGGTCTCCCACAGCTCCCCATGCATGCCTGACAGCAGACGGAATGCATGGTGGTCCCAGGGTGGGGGAGGCTCCAGCTTGGCATCTGGGTCAGTGGCCTGTCCCCTTGCTCTGGCCGGTCACTGCCCAGTCAGTGAAGATAAAGCCCAGGCTCATGGCCATGATCACAATGCCCAGAGCTGCAAAGGTAGCTGCCTGTGGGATCAGAAAGGAGAGATCAAGACCAGGGCAGGAGGCTTAGCCCTGCACAATCTCATACTTTGGGGGGTCTCCCAGACCAGGCCTTTTCCCACCTTTCTTTCCCTGGACGTCGGCTCTCATCCTGCCTCCCACCCTCTCCTGCCCTGCCTCTCCTTCCTGATCTTTGTGCTTTGATGGGCATTTTGGTTCCCATACCTGGATCTTAGGACGAGAAACCAAGGATTCATGGTCCCTTGGGATGATTCGGACATAGAAAATGCTGGGAAGGATGAAGATGAGACTGGGGGCCGAAGTGGCTCCTGGGAGGAAGGAAAGGATGGTCATGGTGGCCCTTGGGGCGGGGCAGCAGTTAGGAGGAGCAGGGGAAAGAGGGGAAACTGACCAATGACTCCAAAGATGTCCCGGATGTTGGGCACAAATATGACAAGAATGTTGACCAAAGTGAGGAGCCCGAGGGCAATGGTGCCATGTCGGGGCCAGCTGAAGGCCTTGGTTGGGAACAGGAGCTGCTGGATAGCTCGGCGGATCTGGAGACAGGAAGACAACACGGGGGTCATGGAGGGCCACAGGATCCTCCCCTCCTTCTCCCTTAGCCACCCTGAGCCCTCTCTACCGGCTCTACACCCACCGGGAAAAGGACGACAGGGACAGTGAGGGTGACGGCCATGAGCACGGCTAGTCTCACACAAAGGATCAGCAAGTCTGTCTGACTGTACATATGCAGCATCTCTGCCTCCACGCGGTCTGGGAAGGTAGATACGCACACACACACACACACACACACACACACGCGTACGCGCAGACACGTCCAGATATCAACCCAGGGCAGGCGGCCAGCCACCACCCTCAAGCCTCCCCATCTCCCCTGTCCCTGGGCCCAGGGTCTCAACCTCCCTCCTTCTCTCACCAAAGAAGGTAAGGTAACCGAATGTTGCTGTCAGTCCATACATAAGAAACATCGCCCCAATGGACATGTTAGCTACGGCCTGCATCCGGTGCTGGGATGGTCTGGGCACAGAGAAAGGTGACATGTCCACATTCCTCATTCAACAGGCCCCCCACCCTGTCCTCTTGCTCTGGCTCCCCAGTCCCCAATCTCCAAGTCCCACCATCATCCCAATCCTTGGCCTGGCTTTCCCAGCCTCCAGCTCTGGCAGCCCTCTGTACCTGTGCAGCTCTGTGTAAATCGGGAGGACTTCTGGATGGCAGACAAAAGCAAAGGCCAGAATGGGGATGGTGTAAGCTGTCTGGGGGGAAATCTGGGCTGGAGCCAGCAAGGATGGCAGTATGAATGTCCCTCCCATCACTTTCCCCAGAATGGGCTCCCCCACCCCCCTTCTGCCCCTTACTGGGAGTGGCTGGTCTTCTGGGGACACCTTCCCCAGCCTCCTTGGAGACCCCAGTTTGGTCAGCCCTAAAATGGGAATGCCCAGCACTGGGTAGCACAGCAGCCTGACCTGAGAGTTGATGGTGAACAGCTGGACTTCACAGGTGTCGTTGAGACCCTTGAAAGTTTCCATGGTGCTGTTTCCATCAGTCAGGGGGCACTTGATGGAGAATTTCTTATAGATCACCTGCAAGGGTATGAAAGTAGAGACAGATGGGGTGGGGTTCCTATCTCAGGATTCCCCCTCCCCAGTCTCAAAGGCCCTGAAACTCACAGAGACAAGGAAGAAGACCATGCAGGTGAGGGACAGGCCGCTGGTGTAGCCCAGGTACCCTGTGCAGGGTAGGGATGGGAACACACATGGGGGGAGGGTTAGATTTAGGGTCCCTCTTCCTTTCCATCCCTTTCCTTCCCCCAGAAACTTTGGTTTGTCTGCCCTGACTTACCTAGGTGTCTCATGAGGGCCAGGGGCAAGATAATGCCAATGCTGACGAGGATGATGAGAACATTACCATCCAGGAACCAGGGGCTGCCAAAGACACCAGAGGTAGATGAGATACAGGTGGGGAGGCTGAGGCATCCTGAGGGGCCCAGGCAGATGGCCTGACTCAGGCAACACTCCCAGCCCCATCAAAAAAACCAAACCAAAGCCCGCAGCTCCTCAGTGAGAGTCAGGCAGACAGACATTATCAGCCACTGACCCTCTAACTGAGCAGGCAGACCAAAACAGCCAATCAAGTGACAGAAACAGATGGCCACGGTGTTCTGATGCAGGACAGCTGGACTGAGACAAGCACGGCCATTCAGGCCCATTGGGAAGAGGCTCTGTAGCTGGCCCAGAGCGGCCAAACCTGTCTGAGGAGGTGGGGGCTCTCCTTCTTTTGGCCAGGGCCCACTTGGCAGGGATAGTACAGAAAGGAAACCTTGATCTGACCTGGTCTGGTTTCTGGGCTCCCTCCCATCTGTTCCATGCTAGGCTTCTGAGAGACCTTGCTCCCTCCTCAGTTCCCCCCTGCCCCCCCAGTCAGAGACACAACTGGACAGCCAGGTCAGGACGGCAAGATGAAAACAAGTGACCAGGAGTGCTCCTGATGGGAGAGTCCGAGACTGCCCATCACTTAGAGATGGCCAGATGGTCTAACTGGGACAGCTGGCCAGCCAGTCAGGCCAAAACAGCTGTGCACACACAGCCAGACAGTCAGAGCTGGACATTCGCAGCTGGGTTCTCAAAAGGAGCTAGCCAGAAACTCACAATTTGACAGTCAGCTGGGACTGAGGCAGGCTGGACAAGGTGAAGTGGCCTGGACAGAGAGACTGAGGTGACTCTGGATATTCACAGCTGAAAGCTGAACCAAACCAGATGTGTGCTAAGAGCAAGACATCTCTGCACAAGACAAGTAACAGGGAAAATCCTGCGTGTGTGCATGTGCATGCGTGTGCATGTGTGTGCAGCACTCACCTTGAGTCAGTGACCTTGGAATTCAAGAAAGTGCCAATCACCAAGGGCAGCTCTGACTTGATAATGTAGAGGTAACTGGACATGGCTAGGAGAAGGGAGGGATGCTTCAGTCCTGGGCCACATCAGTTGCCCAAGGCCAGGCCCCTCTCCCTGCCATGTCCCTGCCAACACTTGGCCTCACCCCCAATGTTGTGCAGGCAGATTACTGCAGCTGCAGCCACTTTTCCGGATGTCCCAAAGGCCCGGCGCCCCAGCTCCTCATATGCCCGGATCCCTGCAGATGGGACAGTATGGGTCAAGGGCATGGCAGAGGAGCAGCAAGGCCATGTCTGTTTGATGGAGAGAGGGAAGGATTGACTTACCGACAAAACCAGCACATGTGAGCAGGAGGTGGATGGAGTAGGCTGACAGGAGGGCCATGCACAGCAGGAGGGCTCTGGGGGAGGCAGCAAATGGGGCTGGGCTCAGTGGGGAGGCCTTCCAGGCATTGCCCAGAGCCCACCCCAGGCCTAAAGGCTGGACTCACAAGAAGAGTAGGATTCCGGTGTTGGCCATGGCATAGGCCAGCCCCAGGATTCCGCTGCCCATGATGGCATTGCTGAGGTTGAACATTGACATGCCCAGAGATGTCTTTCCTTCAAACTGCAATATGGGACAGGAAGAGAATCTGAGATGGATGGGGAGAAGCCAAGGGTGGGGAGAAGGGGCATGGCTGGGCACTCACATCAGAGAACTGCACTGCCTTCTTCCCTGGGGACGGCTGGGGCAGGAAGCCTGCTAGCTCTGCCTGGGATCTGGAGGGGGAAGAGGGCATTGGCTGAGGATTTCTGGGCTTCACTGCCTGGAGCCAGCTCAGGCCAACTTGGCCTCCCCAGCTCTGGCCCATTACTTACTGCTCAGGCTCTGGGGGCCCCCTGGGGACCACGCCATTCATTCTAGGCTCCCCCATTGTGAGTTCCATCCTGGAAGAGAGAGAGGCCTGGCCTAGGTAGGAGATGGGGATAGGGCTTGGGGGGGGGGGGTACCGCTCTCCTCCCTGCCCCTCCCCCAGCTCTAGAACAGGGGAGGCACAGATGGGGACGACCTGGATGAGAGGCCCACAGATGGGGGCAACAGAAGCCCTGGACCCCCCCAGCCCCTGGGCCCCCAGGCCCCCTGCCTGGTCACTCACCCTGCCTTCCCTTGGGATCGGGATCATATGCCAAAGGGTATCAACAATTTACTCACTTTCCAGAACAGCTGCATCAATTCATAGCTCCATCAACAATGTACAAGTAGACCTGTTTTCCTACAGCCCCTCCAACATTGCAAGAGGTGGGAACTTAGAGTCATTTTAATTTGCCTTTGTCTACTTATTAATTGGATTTTGAACATTCTTTCATGTTGCTTAAAAGCTTGAGCTGCTTCCTTTGAGAAGGGCCTATCCATGGCCTTTAACCATTATGAAATGACTCGCATTCTTTGAGATCACATTCAGTTCTTTATATATCTTGGAAATGAGACCTTGATTGGAGGTCTCTGCAGAGCTTTCTCCTCCTCCCCCCTAACTACTGGCTTTTCTTCTCATCCCAACTGCACTGGCTTTGTTTGTGCCAAACTGTCACCCTCCCTGTTCCCTGGTGGGCCCTGACTGCAAAAGTTGTTTCATTGAGCACTTCTGATTGATTTCTGTTGGGACTTTTCCCAGGTCTTTAGAGCTTTTTGTGGCAGGTGCTGTGAAAGGCTGGTCTAGATAGCACTTCTGCCCAAATATGCCTTCCAGTGCTCCTGCTAGGCTTTGTCAAGTGCTGAGCCCTAACCTCAGCCCTTGAGATCTTCCCCTTTACCAGAACAATGCTACTGTAGTAGAGAAAGAACTCGTCTCAAAGTGAGGAAGCCCCAGGTTCAAATACCACCCACGACACACACTGGCCTGAGTCACTCTAGACAAGGCCCCAAACTTCCCCGAGTCTCAGCGTTCCCATCTGCAGCAGGGCCCCAGAGAGGTGGGAGGCAAGTCTTAGCGGCCCTTAGCTCTGGCTCCATTGTCCTCCGTCTTCCCTCTTCCCTCTTTCCGTGTCTGTCTCCTCTATTGCTCCTTACCTTTCTGCTCTCTGGATTCTTCTTTCTGCCTTTGCCCACCTCTCGCCTCCAGTTGTCTCCCCCTCTCTCTGTCACTTTCCTTGGCCTTTACCCTGTGCTTTGTCTCTGAGAAGAATGAGGCTATGGAAATAGCCAATGGGAGCCCCCCTCCCCCACGCTTTAGACTCCCTGTCGTCACCAGACACCATTGAAGCGTTCTCTTTTTTTTTTACCTGTTTAAAATGTGCAATCCAGGAAAGGGAGTGGGAGTGGGAAATGCTCTGGGCCAGACTGGGGTCAGCGAAAGGGAGGAGAGGGAGTGCCAAGCCTGAGGGGTGCTTCCTTCACAGGAGTTTGATCCCAGTAGGTGGGCCGAGGCCCTTCCCTTAAAAGGAAGTGAGATTGTTCTCAGCCCCTGAGGGGTCATCCCTTCCCAGTGACACAATCACACATGTGTTGTCTTCAAAAGCATACATGGGTCAGGCATGAGCCCTTCTGAAAAGGGAGTCAGCAGGCCAAAGGAAGAGGGGAGGTAGGTGAGGTCTGCCTCAGACAGAGCCCCTCAGAGGCTTAGGATTCACCTGGTGACCTCTGCTCCCCATTGCAGGAAATCACCCTCTCCTCAAAAGCTCCACTCTGTGCTTCCCAGAGCCCAGCTCTAGGCCCCCAGCAAGGTTCTATATCCCTGTGTTCCTTCAAGCCTTCCCAGATTCCTCTCCTCAAATCCACTCAACTGTTAGTGGCCTCACTCTCCTCAAATTCCTGTATATTTGCTTTTTCTGTGCACCAAATGGGAGAGTTGGCAGCCACTTCAGCACCCACACACCAATGAATCCCCCCTGGAGTCTGTATAAGATGCCATCATGAAGACTCTTCTTAGGGACTTCCTCTTGATCTAGCTCCTTCCACTTGTTGTCAGGAATGTCTCTCCTGACACAGACACTAAATGGGCCTCTCTACACCTTTCCCCCATTGCTCCTCCTGGCACTGCCCTCTGGGCCAAACAGAACAAGGCAAATAATGCCCTTTCCATATGGCCTTCAAGTACAGGAAGACAGTCAATGCTCTCTTCTTCAGAATGACCATCCCCAGGTCCTTCAACAAATCCTCATATATCATGGACACCAGGCCCTTACCCATTCTGATTGCCCTCCTCTGGATACTCTAGTTTAGCGATCTTTCCAATGTAGCCTAAAAGTACAGTAGCTTCTTCCAGACAAGAGGACAACGTGAGAGGTCATAGACATATCCAGCTCTCCCATATAATCCCAATAGCTGAGAAGATCCTAGAAAGATCAATAAAAAATCCAACCCCAGAGAAATGGAAACGAGCTTCTCCAGCCAATCCAGGACTGGACGTGAGGCAGCCAAAACCTTTCAGAGAAGGAGGTGGACAGGCCTGAAGTCCTCGGAGGCGGGGCAAGGAGAGGAGCCAGTGTGAACTCCCACAGACAAACCTGAAGCCAGCCAGCAAGACCTCGGAATACAAGCCAGATGCACAAGCTCCAGCTAGCAGGCACTAGAAACACGATTCTGGACTATCAGACCAGAGGCAGAGAAAGAACTGGTCTCCACGTGTCGCTGCATGCAGAATTGGGCCTGGCTAGTCATTCTTCAAAGCACTGGGAGAGACAAGAGGAAATGCGGCCAGAGCCAGAGGTTCTTTGAAGGAGGCCTGAGACCAACACGTTCTGCAGCATCCCACAATGGGGGAGTGAATCAAGTCCCAGCTGGGGATCAGGAAAGGAGAAGGCACTGTTGGGCTGAGGTCAGATCCCACAGTGGACCACCAGGAGACTGAGATATGAGAAATGATTCATTTGGATCCCCGCTCGATTCCAATCAGTGTTAATCAGTTTGATATGATTCCAAAGGAGTAGTGAGTCTGAGTTTGGTATGTTAGGTTCCAGAGTTGTAAACTACAGATGGTAAGTTCACCTGCCTAAATACTCCTAGGAAGCTAGCTAGAGACCCTCCACCCTTGTCTTTCCTTGTTATGGTGACCAAGCCCAGTGTGATGGAGTCAACTCAATTACACAGAAAGTCCCCCAACTTCTTTTTGTACCTACAGACCACTCTCTCATCCAATGTGAGCAGGTGACCATCTTATGACCACCTCCCCCCGCCATGATATACCATTTCTTGGCCCTTAAAGCAAGGTCTATCAACCAGTGGGATTCTGTATTTTGGGTAGCCTCTCTAGAGTGTTCAGGTATAAAACCTTATAAAAAGAAGACCCTGGAGGAAGGGGCTGTCTAAGATCATGAGGAAGATCTGAGGTCCACTTTGATCAAGAAGACCAGAGACTCCTTTAATAAAGTGCTGTTGGCTCAGAGCTCTGCCTCAGTCTCTTTTGTTATAGGTTGGATAGTTTGAAACTCCACACTATTAGCAACACAGATGGGACAATGCTCAGTGAACCTCAGCCTCTTTAGGCCAGCATCTGCAAAAGATCCAAAAAGGAAATGCACACCAAGATGAATTTTTGCCAATGGCTCCCCCATGAACACAGGCTCTGGGAGGTTGGACTCACCTCACTGTCTATACCCCAATTCTCTGATCCTGAGTCTTTGCAAGCTGAAGATGGTGAGTCTGCCTTGAGTTACCCTAGATTCATTTTCTTTAAGAAAGATTCTTGATTGGGCTAAGGCAGACTTTAAATTTGTGACTAATCTGTTTAAATGTACAAGCTATGGAGTGCTCAAATTCTATTTTATAAAGATTATCTGGCCATAATTTTAACTGTGTATAACAGCTCCCTGGCTTGTTTTTTCTTTGTCCTCTTCACTTTCATCTTGTTAGAAATTCCACCGGAGAATTGCTAGTTCCTGCTTTTCAGCCACCTAACTAACCTTAAAACTTCTTATTGGCAGGGTTAAAATCGATTTCGTTTTACCTTTAAATTCTTTTCAACAGGAAATAATTAAATCATGCTTGTCATTAATGATCTCTTAAATTGGTTGAAGGGGAACTTTTGGTAGCTCACCGAAGGCCACCTAGAACCTATCCAGAACCTATCTAGAGGGTGAGTCCCTGAATGGGTAAGATTTGGGAGAGTGATTCCCCACTTGAGTGCTCTTGCGCCACCTTGAGGGAGCAGTAATTCAGCGCAGCCCCATAGCCTTAGTGAAGAGATGGTCCATCTCTGTGGTAAGCTGTCAAGGCTGTGGACCAGTCTGGGAACAATCTCACCATCTTCTGACTTGATAGGAGGAAAGCAAACGGCCTCCTTTCACCTAGTAAGATGACTGTCACTTCTAGTTGCTTAAGCTTAAGTCATTTAGTGACAATCAGAGCTATACATCTTTAGGAAGTTTTAAAGGAAAGCTGGAGTAAATTCTGCTGAAACTTTGGTGTCCACTGAAATTACTTTATAAAATTGATCCTTGGTCTCTTCAGCATGATTTCCAAAGACCAGCCACCTGAATTAAAATATTTCTATTCACTTATAAAGAACCTTTGAGCTGTAGCTGACCAGTCTTAGAACCCTGGAGGTTAAGCCCAGAAATGAAGAATTCCAAGTATTGGTGAATTTACCCCAATAAATCCCTGAACATTAGGACTCCCATAAGTGGGGAACTCAGATGGTCAGGGGGCTGCCAAACTCAACATGGAGCACACTATTTTCACTTTTTTGTTATTGGGGCTTTTGTGGGTTTTACCCCTTATATTCTGTTTCTTCTTTCACAACATGACTAATGTGGAAATATGTTTAATATGATTGCATATGTATAACCTGTATCAGATTACTTACTGTCTTGGGAAGGGTGGAGGGGAAGGAGAGAGAGAGAAAAATTTAGAACTCAGAATCTTATAAAAATGAATGTTGAAAACTCTCTTTATGTGTAATTGGAAAAAGAAATACGATTTTAAAAAGAAAAAAAGCCAAGGAGGACCATTTCCAGCATCTTCAGTGGGGAGTTCCTCTGAGGAGTGCCACTTCTGGCTGGGATGCCCCCAGAGAGATGGGGTCAGGCATCAGAGGAGAAGTGCCTCCTACGGGATCCCCACTTGGACAAGAGCTATGAAGCTGTGCCAAATTGGGTTTAGGGGATTGCTTTGGCCAAACCATGGAACTCCCAATGACTCTACCCTTAGAAAGTTAGGAGCAATCTCCTAAGACCAGGGCTAACCTCCCTATCTTTGCAATATTGGGAATTTGTTAGTTTTACTTCGTCTTTGTTTTTCTTCTTGTTGGCAAAAAGTCCAGAGCAACTGACCTCGGACCAACTCTTAGGGACTCATTCTCCATACAAAGTTCTCCATCCACTTTAAATGGGTGAAACCAATTGGCAAATTATACTAAAGCAATTTTGGATTGTTAGTAAGTTACATTTCTGATAAGATTCTAAAAGCATTAATGTAATTAGGAAACAGAAGAATTCCCTTAGGCTGACAGTAGGACCCCAGCCACAAGGTGACTGTAACTGCTCTACTGAATTTAGGAGACAGGGAAGAGAAATCTTCTCAAGAAAAAAACCCAAAAGTTCAGGCCTGATTTGATGCTGTGCCTTATTCCGTGTTCTGTGTGCGTTCTACACTTAGGAAAACTGGGAAGAGAATGGGAGCCAAGTATCTGTGCTCTATTATGCATACTTTGTGCTAACCTGCAACCAATAGGTGTTCTACCGATGACTTTTCTTTGGGCATGAGCAACCAAAAGAAACAGGCTGGCAAAAGGAAATTTTCAGAAAAGTCTCTTTTCTCTCTCTTTCCGACACTGGCCATGCTGGAGATCGCTGAAATGAAAGACAGACACAGAAATTAGTTGAAAACTAAAATACAAAAACTGATTGGAAACCAAATTTGTGAAAAAGTGATAATTTTTCTCATTCCTAAATTATCATCTAGATGTCTTGATAAAATATTTCGATCAGTTTACGGGTAGAGTTTAACAAAAACAACAACACTAAAAGGGACCTTGAAAATGCCTAGGGATTGATTTAAAGCTGAAGTTTGAATTTTAAGAACTGTCTTATTAGTCATGAGATATGCTCAGGAGAGATTCGGTGAAACAGGAACTCGGGGAAATGTTAAAATAAGAAAAAGTTAGGAAATAGTATGGGAGAAAATTAGAATAAACCTCTTGTGAGCTTAAATAATTCCACAACTCAGAATTGAAAAAGAAAACACATTTACTCAGCCTCAAGAAGTTTCAGCTAGCCAAGCCCTAAGTCTAAAGTTTGGAGTTTTAATTTTAGTGTATAATAAAGGCATACTTAAAAACTGCACTTAAAATTGGGATAAGTTTACTGCAGGAAGGAATTTGTATTATTAGAAAGAAGAACAAGGAAATTTTTGACCATCTTCAGAAAAGAAGAAAAGTGAGTAGAATTGGGGATCATTTGCTGCTTTTAAACAACCAACCTGAGGGCACCACGCAAGTCCTGCTTGGGACTCCCAATTGAAGGAGAATCCCAAAGGGCTCCCAGAAAAAAGGAAAAGTTGTTCGGAAATCAGAAAGCAACTGAAGGCAAGTGAG
>CM053588.1:14460627-14476761 GCA_028646515.1 Pseudochirops corinnae
ATCGTTTTCTTTCTTCTTTATATTAGCCAGTCTGGTAGGTGTGAGGTGGTACCTCAGATTTGTTTTAATTTGCATTTCTCTAATCAATAGTGATTTAGAGCATTTTTTTAATATGACTATAGATAGTTTTAATTTCTTCATCTGAAAACTGCCTGTTCATATCCTTTGATCATTTATCAATCATGGAATGACTTGTATTCTTATAAATTTGACTCTGTCCTATATATATTTTAGAAACGAGGCCTTTATCAGAGACACTTACTGTACAAATTATTTCCCAGCTTTCTGCTTCCCTTCTAATCTTGGTTACATTGGCTTTGTACAAAACTTTTTTAATTTAATGTAATCAAAATGATCCATTTTGCATTTCATAATGTTCTCTATCTCGTTTGGTCATAAATTCTTCCCTTCTCCACTGCTCTGACAGGTAAACTATGCCTTGCTAAATGTCTAAATCATGTACCCATTTTGACCTTATTTTGGTATACTGTGTAAGATGTTGGGTCTATGCCCAGTTTCTGTCATACTGTTTTCCAGTTTTCCCAGCAGTTGTTGTCAAATAGTGAGTTCTTAGCCCAGAAGCTGGGGTCTTTGGGTTTATCGAACAGTAGATTATTGTAGTCATTGACTGCTGTGTCTCCTGTACCTAACCTATTCCACTGATTCACCACTCTATTTCTCAGCCAGTACCAGGTAGTTTTCATGACTGCTGCTTTATAATAGTTTTAGATCTGGTCTGGCCAGGCCACCTTCCCTTGAGTTTCTTTTAATTCCCTTGATATTCTTGACCTTTTGTTCTTCCAGATGAATTGTTACTTTTTTTTCTAGCTCCATAAAATAATTTTTGGTAGTTTGATTGGTATGGCACTAAGTAAGTAAATTAATTTAGGTAGAATTGTCATTTCTATTATTTCATCTCAGTCTACCCATGAGCAAACAATATTTTACCAGTTATTTAGAGCTGACTTTTATTTGTATGAAAAGTGTTTTGTAATTGTGTTCATATTCTTAATTCCTGGATTGGTAGATAGACTACCTTCCTTGGCAGGTCAACTCCCAAGTATTTTATATTGTCTAGTTATTTTAAATGGAATTTCTCTTTTTATCTCTTGCTGCTGCGCTTTGTTGGTAGTATATAGAATTACCAATGATGTGAGTGAGTTTATTTTATATCCTGCAACTTTGTTAAAGTTGTTAAATATTTCAAGTAGTTTTTTAGTTGATTCTCTAAGTATTCCATCATATCATCTGCAAAGAGTGATAGCTGTTTCTTCTTTGCCTATCCTAATTACTTCTATTTCTTTTTCTTATTGCTAAAGCAGTAGTACAATATTGAATAACAGTGGTGATAATGGACACCCTTGTTTCACCCCCAATCTTATTGGAAATGAGAAACACTGCTTTAAAGATCATATTCCATTCTTTCCTTTGATTTCTCATGGCCAAGAAATAAAGTCCTGCCTCCCTGCCACAGTCCCTTGGGATGTAATATTTGTTGTTTGACATTGAAGTTCTCCGTTTTTACCCCATTATTTCTGGGATCAAATGGAGGAGACTGGGGGGTGGCAGTTGAGTGGAGAGGTTCAGTGCCATAGCTTGAAGGAAGGATAGAAAGTATTGGGTGTTAGGGATGTAGGAAGGTTAGGTGAGTCACACTGAAAGCCAGAGCTCAGGTCAGACTCCAATGATCGCCTTTTCTCTTTAACGGTAATTGTGAGTACACAAAGTCCCTTCCCTGGGGTCAGTTTCCTTCAGAGGGTTGGACGGGATGTTTGCTAAAGTCTCCTCCAGCTCTGACCTTCTGTGACCCTAAGATCCCTGTTTCCTTAAGAGAAGGAAAGGTGAAAGGAAAGTGCATAAGAGGCTGGCGCAGGATTGCGGGGAGGAAGTAATACGATTGCGCTGACAGCAAAGAAAGGAGGGAGGGAGGAGCGAGCGACAGGCTAGAGGAGGAGGAGGAGGAGGAGGAGGATGGCAGCTGCTCTGCCGCCACTGCTGGTCACCTTGGTTTGGGCTGGAGTCCTGCTCCTCCCAACAGCAACCCATGGCGCTCTTGTGCAGGTATCCCACCCAAAATTCCTCAGGTCCTCTCTAGATGGGAGAGGAAAGGAGATGGGATTGTGCTGGGAAGGGATGGCCCTGGCAATGGCTGGGGGAGGAGAATGTCTGATTAGGGTTCCTGCAACTGCCATCACTAATCTACTGGATTCAGCAGAGGGAGGAGCCTTACCAGAGTTTGGAGCTGTCTGAGGTCCTGGAGGAAAGGAAAAAGGCTAGGCTACACGCCTGGACATATTTGGGTCTTTGTGTGACACTATGTGTGTGTGATTGTGTTAAGTCTTTTGAGTGACGATTCTTTAGACATTTGGCCTTTGTACCATTGTGAGGTTATGGTTGTGTGCGATTGTTTCTGTACCCTATATCATTGTGTCTTAATGACTAGCATGATCATGGTTTTGGCTTTGTGTGGTGTCATGTGGATAGTTGTGTGACACGGAGCATGCATCTGGTGCCAGGAGTTGCCAGGTGGGGGTGGGGGTCGGGGCAGCGCAGAGCATGTCTCCCAATCCCCTAGTCCCTGCCACAGACACCCCCACATCTCCTCATTCTGCTCCATTTCCAGACTGGTGTGTATTGGGGGTGGGGAAAGGGAGCCCGCAAGTTTGGAGGCCAGGCTTGTGGCTCCCGAGGGCCTCATCCTTGTGGCTGTTACAGCCTCTGTGCTTCTGGGACGGGCTTGGAGATTTCAAGGATTAGGCGGTTTGGTTTTTCCATTTAAGTTTTGTTAATATTTTCGTGTTTTATGTCACATCCATTTCCAAATCTAACCCTTCTCCATTACAAGTATCAATTTTGTCTTGTCTCTGATATGAAAAAGGTGCTTTCTGCCAAGGCACAGGCTCTCCTTCAGTCAAACTAGTGGCCATTTGGTGAACTTTGAGGAAGGCTCTGGACTGTACAAACGACTTTAAAAAAATCCCCACTGAGTCATTTGAAGACACGTGATCAGGGAGATTCGTGTGTAGGGAGCTTCTAGTCCTCACAGAAATGATCCAAGATTGTAAAATGCTGAAACAGGAGGTAAACCATGGGCAAGAAATCGAGCTCTGGACTCAGGATTTGGATTCCAACCCTGTTCTGTCTTTGTGACCTTGGACAAGTCAATTGCCCTCCATGGGCCTGTTTCTTCACCTGTAAAATGAGAGGAACTGGAGTTGGACTCAAGTCTCGAAGGTTATTTCTGGATAGAAAGAAAGAACCTTCCCAATACTAGCGACCTGGCAAAGAGCTTGAAAGCTGTGACTTGTCCCTGCCCTTTGGTGTACTCTCAGAGCAGAGATTGTGGTCTCTGCCCTGGCGGGGGGGGGGGGGGTGTAAGGGCCAGTCACGGCCAAATCAGACCTTCCAAAGCCTTTTCAAGCCATCTCCCTTCCCCACATATGGTTGGTAGCTCAACACTTCCATGTTTCCAATGACATGAAAATTCACTCATTTTTAGATTTCCTAGAGATGGGGAGGAGGTGCTACAGTTTAAGAAGGGCATTTGCCAGGTAGACAGAATCCAGCTGGCCATGTCAAACCAAAGGCTTGTGGATCAGTTGGAAGAACTGATAACGAGTAGTCCAGAAAAGGGAAAACTCAAGAAGGGGTACATGCTTGGCTGTCTTCATTTACCTGAAGGGCAGTCATGAAGAAGAGGGATTGGATTTGTTTGACTTGTTATGAAGGCAGGAGCAGGGGCCATGGATGGGAGGTAGAGAGGTATATCTAGGCTTGCCATCAGGAAAAGCTTCCTCTGAAAGCTAACCCAGAGTGGAATGGGCTGCCTTGGGGGGAGAGGGGGAATGGCTTACTTATTCCCCTGGTGCCTTCCAGCCAAGGGGCAATGGCCAATTATCAGGCACATGGTAGATATTCAGGGAACAGTTGGAGGAGCTGGGTCTTTTAAGTGCCTTCTAGATCTTTTTGATAACATGTCTGTTCTTGACACGTATGGGGACACTGAATACCTTCTCTTTCTGGATCCCACAGCCCTGGACCCTGCCCTTCTCTTGGAACCTTAGGCAAATGGAAAGGGCCCTGCAGTTGGACTGGCCACCAGGTTCCCCCAAGGCAGCCCTGCTGACCCAGGCTCTAGAGCAGCTTCTCAAGGCAGAGGTTGGGTGGCAGGAGTGGGAACGGGAGACCAAGGCTGAAGCTGCTGCCCTGGCCCAGCTCCTCTGGCACTTGTGGAGCAGCTCCCATTTTGAGCCCAAGGTCAACATGGAGGAGGCAGTGGTCCTTGGTCCCAAGGCCCAGGCCAAGGATGAGGCAGCAGATTCCAAGCAGGCATTACTCAGGTACCACTGGAGGGAAGGTGGCTGGGCATGGGGAAGAGGTAGAACTAGTGGCACTGGAGACTTCTGGATTTTTCCACCCACAGATTCTTGATGAGCCGGCTGTTGGCTAAGATGTCAAAGACCCGAATCACTCCCACCTTGGTCTGGGGGGAACCATGGCCCCCACAACATCATCGTTTGCGCCGGGACCTGGGGCCAGGTCTTGCTCCGATGTCCCAGGGGACTGCACTACTTCGCTTGAACCGGCTGGAAGGCTCAGGAGCCAAGGGCAGGGCTCAGCTCCAACGGGGGGTGCCACTTGCCACACTACTAGCCAGAGTGACAGGGTCTCCAAGCACCTAAGGCTCCTTGTTTCCTGTCTCTCCCCTCCATCATGCATGTTTATCCCCACCTCTGCACCTGAGCTTAATAAAATAGCCTCCTTCCTGCCCCTGAGGGGCAAGCAAAGCAGAGTCTGTCTCATCTCTGGTCCCCACACCCCCTGCCAACCTTCTGAGACATTTTCCAAGTCCTTCTGGGTTTCACTCAAACTTCACTCAGCTTCACTCCAATTTCCTGGAAACAGCATCTTCCACACCAGCTCCCAGGGCCCTGACACCAGCTTGCCTTGCATTAAGACTGCTACCTTATGGTGGCACTTTTGACCTGCCCCCTCCCCGCCCCATCAACTACAAAATGGGTGGGTGGGGAAGTGAGTGTCTTTTTGGATTTTCTTTTCCTTTATTTAGGAAGCCAGTGTCTTTGCCAGACAGATGTATGAATTCGAACACTAATCCAAAAGAATAGCATCATCTAGGAGGACCCACAGGGCAATCAGCTGTCATGGCAATGTTGGCATCTCCTCCCCAAATTTGGACTGGTACACAGTCTTCTTGGCCTCCAGCAGAACCTAGACAAAGGCCAGACAGTTTTAGGGAGCCCTTCTCTTGATGCCCAGCCCACGGGACCCAGCAGCCACTTCAAGGGGACTCACCTCATGGTTCACATAGGCCTGGCAAGTGTAACACCAAGCTGACAGGTCGGTATAGCTTAGGACCAGTGGATGGCCTGAGGCCTCATGGTGCTGGAGCATGTGAGCCTGAATGTAGCGGCCACAATGAACCTAGAGGAGACCAGCAAAGGAAGGGATAATCACTTCTTAAGGGCCTATTATATGCCAGGCACCTTATTAAGCCCTTTACAAATGTTTCCTTTTGTCCTCATGACCACCCTGTAAGGTAGGCACATCGTGATTCCCATTTTACAGGTGAAGTGACTTGCCTAGTGTCACCAGAACTAGTGTATGGGGACTTCCTTATTCTAGGTCCAGGCCTCTGTTGCGCCCTCTGGCCACCATAAGAATGAGAGCAAGCCCTTCTAGTGCCCAGGAATGGGAATGACTCCCATTAAATGTCCTTGCATGCTCCATACCCCCTTCCTTGGCCCACCTGATAGCAAGACAGACAGAGCCAATTCTCCAGACGGCTTCCACAGTCCTGGCACAGCTGGGTCACATCCAGGCCCCTCTCAGGCACTGAGCACACAGTCACCAGGTGTGGACACCAGGACAGTGGGGTCACAGCATAGAATGTAGCCTAAAAGGTTGTTTGAGATAGCGATAAGCCTAAGGTTAGGCCCGGTGGGATTCCCATCACGTCTTCATCAGTTGGGGTCTGGGGATGAAACAGACTCACCCCCTCAGCATCCAATTGGTCCCCTATCATCAGTAGGGTGGGAGGGGCCGGGCTCCCTCCCCCCGCTGCCTCCCCAAGCAGTCCAGGATCCTCAGGGTCCTCTTCTTTGGCAATTACAGCACTGAGCCGCAAGGACTCCAGGCCTAGGGTCTCCTCAAGCACAGGGGACGGAGGCCGGTCCTCTAGCTTCAGTCCTGTGGCCAATGCTTCTGGGAGGCTCTCTTCAGGAAACTTCTGGCTCAGGGTACTCTCCTTCTCAGCTGGCTCCAGTGGGGTCTCCCTTCCCTCCACCTCCATCTCTACTACTGGATAGTGAATGGAATGGGGGAAAAGCCAATCACCACCCCCATCCTATGGGATCCTCCATGGCCCTGCCCGAAGCTCTGCTCACCAGGAAGCCGAAGGCTCTGCCAGTACCTCTGGTGGACCTGGGCAACCTTAGCCAGTGAGAGGAAGGCACCAGGCAGCGGAGGCCGAAGCCAGGGCAACAGTGGGGGTGGGTCACCTAGAAGGGTCCGGGTACAAGCAGCCATGGATTCTGAGATGGATGTTAGGTTGTAGCCACCCTAGAGGAAGGAGAAGAAAGGTAGGTGGGCCTGGAGTCATGGGTAAGGAGAATGGAGGGAAGACCATAAGAAAAGGAAATGGGAGAGGCCTACAGGAATGGTACCTCAAGAACTAGGGCAATGTGGCCACCAGCCAGCCCTGTCAACAGGTGAGTCATGTGTGCATAGCCCTCAGGGGAGACTAGGCAGCCTCCGAGTGGGTCCCCCCGAGCAGCATCGAAGCCAGCAGACACCAGCACCAGTTCAGGGTTGAACTACAACACAATTGTAGCATGAGAAACATCTGCTCAGCTGTCAGGTGGACACTAGTGCCAGGACAGGCCACACCCCCCCAACCATGTTCTTTTGCTGCCAACCTCACCTCGTAGGCAATGGGCATCACAACATGGTGCATGGCAGTGAGATAGTCAGGATCTCCAAGGCGGGGCCCATTCCATGCCACGTTGACATTGAAGCCCTCTCCCTGGCCCCGGCCCACACAGCTGCTAGCACCATCCTCAGCCATGGGAAAGAAGGAGCCATGATCATAGCGGTGCAAGGACACATACAGCACACTACCCAGGGAAAAGCTTGTCAGAAGGCAGAGGCAGAGGCAGAGGTGAACCCTGTCCTAGCACCTCCCTGTGAGCTTCCTGGCCTTCCTCAAGCCTTACCTTGGATCTTCCTCAAACATGTGCTGCGTTCCATTGCCATGATGAATGTCCCAATCCACAATCAGGATTCTGTAAGAGGTGACAGGAAGCCACTTTTTCGGGCCTACCCCAGCTCTTTCACTTCAGCTCCCCCTAGATCAAGTGCTCAGCAGCTTTTGTATGGCCTGGCCCCATGGGCAGTCAAGCTGGTGATGCCAGAGGATTACCAAAGACACCAATCCTACTGAACCACATCTCTCCAGAGGCCAGGTTAAAAAGCCCTCCTTTTACCCACTCCAGCTCCCTGCCTCAGCTGTACTCACCTGAGGGCCCGGCCTGCCACCTCCTGAGCATGGCGCGCAGCTATGGCCACAGAATTGAAGAAGCAGAAACCACAGGCAGCATCTCTTTCAGCATGGTGACCTGGTGGGCGGACAATGGCCAGACCATTCTGCACCTGTGCTGAGGCCAAAAGGCGAAGGATTACCTCAATTCCTACCCTCTGTTATATGCCTCCTCTTTCCACACCCCACCCCAGAGCCAAGCTGCGTTACAACATGCCACACCATGCCACGCCACGCCACGCCACACCACACCATCCCATCCCACATCCCCCACGTAGGCGGAGCCCCTCTGCTTTTCACTACATGCCTCCCTAGCCAAGATGGCCTCCACCAGACGGCAAGCTGCTCCGGCAGCAAGCTGGGCACAGACAAAGGAGTGGGGAGAGATATAGATGGAGTTGTATTTTTCACCCTCCCGGTGCAAGTCCCGAGGCTTCAGCTCACTTGTGGCCCGAACACGGTCAACATATTCCTCACTTGATATGAGGAAGACAGAAAAAGCGGGAAAGAGGACTAAGTAATGCATGGAGAGGAAAGGAACAGAGAGAGGAAAGAGGGGGAAGAAGAGGATGGAGGAGAGGAGAGAAGAGTGGACAAGGGGCTACCTGTGGCAGCTCAGCAGCTCGTGGTCCGTGGCAGAGCGGGCAGGCAAAGGGAGGCATCGAGGGCTCAGCCCAAGCTGTGTGTGGCGCTGAGCTATCTGGGCAATGCGTTCGGGCCTCTCTGGGTGTTGGCTGGGGAAGGGCCAGGGAGGGTCTTAAAAGGGAAAGTCATGTGACCCCTAGCAAATGGTCCCCTTAGCCACCAACCCAAGCCCAGTACCTGTCCCACATATTGAAATGCTCCATCATCCTCTCATCATATACCAAGCCTGTTCGGTTCAGAGGCAGGGGCACGGCCTGCTCCAAGGGTTTCCCCAGGGCTTCAAGACTGGGTGGGGGGCCTAGGCTCACCCCACTGTGCTCTTTCTCCCTGTCCTCAGGGGCAAATTCTGTTATGGGGGACAGGGGTGGGGATGAAAGGATTTTAGCAGGCCCTGGGAAGGAGGACTTGTCCAAGTCCAAGCCACTGTTTGAACCCAGTCCTGAGCTCTCCACTATGCTCGCTCCCGTGGGGAAGTGGCTGCCTGTCCCACAGAGGTCCACTTGTACCCAGCCTCAGCCCCAGTGGAATCCTTTGGTTCTCCTCCCTCCCGACCCATCGCTGGCATTTCTCATGAACTGAGGATTGAGATCCTAATCTCCTTTCAACAACCAGGGGCAAAGGAAGGGGGGACCCACTCCTTTCAGCCCTCTAGCCCTCCCATGTCCCGTAGACCCTCTCAGCTGCCTCACTTACGAAACCTCTCTATGACCTTCCAGAAAGGTCTCTGAGCAGCCAGGGTACAGGACAAAGAAGCCAGGGCACTGCCAGTGGGGAAAACAACAACAGGAACCATCAGAGCTGAAGGGGGTGTGACGTCACCTAGTCCAATGCTCTCATGAGCTGAAGGTGGGACAAGGGACTCCAAACCAGAGATTGTCTGAGACAGAAAGGACCTCCAGGTCATTGATGGCAATCCCATTCCTCCCCGCCCCGCCCAGGGGCTTCTCACCTGGGGCAGGGGGCACAAGGTGTGGCCAACATGGGACATGGGTCTCCCAGGAGGGTCTGGAGAGTAGCACTGACCCCCAAAGCGAGGGAACACAAGTTGTAGCCACCCTGGAGTGAGGGAGACAGAACTCAGAGAGGGAATTGGAGCAGTTGTCTCATGGGAACCTAGCATGAAAGTGGGAAGACACTGAAAACAGGGGAGGAGCAGTGCTTGAGGGGACAGAAGATGGAAAAAAGGCAGAGGGAAGGAAGAGGGGAAGCACAGGCTCTCAGGCTCCCCTCCAACGCCTTCACCCTGACCAGGCCCTGGCTTCTGCACAGATCCAATAAATAAATGCAAAGAAGACACAGAGAAGAAAAAGATGGACAGACGCATGGACTGAAAGACACCAAAATGATCCCTCACCTCCAGAGACAGAATCAGCTTCCCCTTAGCCAGACTCATGAGTAAGTGAGTGAGGTGGGCAAAGCCCCCTGGAGTGACTGCCATTTCTCCCTGGGGAAAGAAAGACGGAGGAGTCCAGGGCTGTGTCCCAGGTCCCAGTCCATTTTGTCAAGATCGTGATCCTGCCCTCCCCTTGCCTCCAGTTTGTCCCTCCTTGCCAAGGGGCCTACCTTGGGGTCCCCCAGCATGGCATCAAAGCCAGCAGCCACCAGAACCACCTGAGGCTGAAACTAGAGATGGAGAAGAACATTAGCCTGGCTTTGTGCCCCACCTACGAAACTTCTCCCCACCAGGCTTCACACTGGATTCCAAGTAGCCTTCTTCCCAATCCTTCCCATCCAGAAGTCTTATAGTCTGTTTCTACCAGCCAAGGTCCTGAGCATTCCCAATCTCTAGCTGCTGCTGCTTCTGCTGCTGCCACTGCCATTCACACTCCAGTATTTCCTCATCCGTGAATCTGAATTGTGCTATGTCCCTCAAGCTCTCCCCCACTCAGTCCCCTGAGGCCAGACTCCATCTCTTTCCCAGACCTCAGTACTCTAGCTCAGTCCCCCAGCTTCTACCTTCCAGCCCTCACTCTTCTGTTTAAGGGCCCCACCCAGTTTGCATTACCTCCAGAGCAATGGGCAGCAGCACGTGTAAAAAGGAGCTGATGTAGTCTCCATCCCTCATCCCCACCTAGGGAGGGAGACACAGCGAGACAAAGAAATGGACAATGAGTGTAGCCACCTGAGAAGGCCTGTTAGGCCAGGGCCTTCTTCAAGTGCTGGGGCCTGACCTGGTTCCAAGGCACGTTGACAGTGTATCCCTGACCCTTGCCACTGCCTGCTGCCCGCCAGTCAGAAGCTTTTAGGTGGGGCCAGAACCGGCCCTGCTCATAGCGGTGAACAGAGAAATAGAGGACACTGGAGAAGGAAAAGGCAGGCTTTAGAGTGGAGGGGCTTGGGGCAGCAGGGGAAGGAATTCCAGCACCATCTGACTCTACTGAACATACCTGGGGTCCTGCTCGAAGATGAACTGTGTGCCTTGACCATGGTGGACATCCCAATCTACAATGAGAATCCTGGAAAAGGGTAAAGGGCCCCTAAGAGTTCACCTCCTGCCCAGAGAAACAAAGTCTTGGCGAGCAGATTCCCCAGCAAGCCCCACATTGCCCTCAGCCTCACCGTGCGACATGGTGCTTTTCTTGGGCATAGCGGGCAGCAATGGCAATGTTATTGAACATGCAGTAGCCATTCATGTTCTCACGCTGTGCATGATGGCCAGGGGGCCTAGGACCAGAGGAGCAAGCACAAGCTCAGGGGGGAATCTAGGCACTGATTTAAGGCAGAGCTCAGAACAAATTGCTTTAAAAAAATAGCAATGAAGAAATTTTAAAAAATGTTCAAAGAATATATCTAATAATACATAGCATAATCTGTTTTTTTAAAAAGTGTATACTTTTGTTATATTAGAAAAGTTTTACAAAATAAAGTTTTAAGTTATTTTAAAGTAATGCAAAAAAATTTTTTTTTTTTCCAACAAATAAATAAATAAATAAAATGACGATGAACCCTTACATCTTATACCAACATCACAGCGCAAATGTAATAGTACAGGGAAGGGCAGTGATGCCAGGGCATAGATGGGGCTAGGGAAATGATCTGAAGCAACTTCCATTTCCAGAAATGGATCATGAGGTCCTGAGAGGACACAGAGCCAGATTCCCTCAGATGAGGAAGAGAGGGATGAGGGGAGTCCAGGCTCCTATCGCCTTCCGCCTTCCACCTGCCCTCTCTAGCACGTACCTGACAAGAGCCAGTCCATTCCGGATCTTGCCCAGCATCAAGGCATCCACCAGCCGAAGCACTGCCCCAGTAGCCAGGAGGGCACAAGAGAATGAGTTCTGTTCCAGGATTGGAGGGGTGAAGAAGGGGAAACAAGAGACCAGTGTGAACCCAAAAAAAGATCAGAAAGGGAGTGTGGGGGGGAGGGGGAGACAGACAGGGGTGATGGGAAAGAGAGGGAGACAGATAAGAAGACAGAAAAGGAGGAAAAGACAAAGACACAAAGGAAAAAATTGAGAAAAGAAACAAAAAAGATGAAAGAGGGAAAAAATGAACAAAAAGATAGAGGAGAAAGAAACCAAATAAAAGTGGGGAGAGAGGAAGCATACAGGCTGCCAATATCCCAGAAGCAACCTGGTGCTAGGTTGGAGGCTCACCGGGTGCAGGTAGACAGAATCATAAGAGTCTGAGAGGGCCCGCCGCTCCGTTTCTGTCATTTGTGGTGTGGACGCCATCAGGTCCACATATTCTTGGCTGTTATTCCACAGAAAGATGGATATAGGATTCTCCAGTCTTGGGAGGTTTTGATGCTACCCAAGAAAGAAGAAGCCCAAGAGAAGGAAGGGGCTGGGCTTAGTAGCCCTTTCTGCTCACCTATGGACAAGATGCAGCTCCTGGGGAGTGGCTGGCTGGGCCTGTGGGAACAAATGCAGGAAAGGAGTCTTTTATGGGAAGCCCACTCTGGCCTTGGGGGACTCAGTCCTAAGCACTTAACGTCTGCTGACAATTTGGAAGGGGAGAAATCCCTGGACAGGATGGAGATATAAGCAGTGAGCTGCTTGCTTTCAATGAGAGTATAAGAGGTGAGACTGGCCTCACCTCAATGTGGACACACCGCTCAAGTAGACTGTCCCTGGCCAGTTGGTCCTGCACAGCCTGAAGGCGTTCTGGTCTTTCAGGGAAACTAAGGTAACCATAAAGTGAAAAAGTTGAGTCTGCTTTTGTCTTCTGGCTGAACACCCTTTTCTCCTTCCCCTTTCTTGGCTCACCTTTCATCCCAGGGGCAGTGGAAACCACCCATTCTCTCATCCAGCACCAGACCTGTCCCTGAGGGTACTGCTGACTCAGCCTCAAGGTCCTAGAATGGAACAGTAAAGGAAGAAAGGAAATGGTTGAGAAGCTTGGCCACTAAGAAAATCCTGTTTCCCCAACTGGGATTGAAAAACCTGAATTTAAAGAGGCTGAAAGGAGTTGGCTAAAGGTGACTTAGGTGCCCACCTCGACTCTTATGTAAGAAATGAGAAAGAGGGGTAAGCTGAGGCCCAAGCACCCTGGGTTGAGACAGTGAAGGGAAAGGACCCAAACTCACTAGGTCCTGCAGGCTGGTCACCAGATCTTGCTCAGACACTTGACTCAATTTCTTTGCTCGACCTCTTCGGCGGACCTCGGCTAAGCGTGGGCTGGGCTGAGGGACTGGTGATCCCTTCCGGCCTCCTTGCTTTTGTCCCTAAAGATGCCACAGAAAGTCAGCTCAGACAGGAGACAATGGCATCTTTAGGGAGACAGTTGCTCCATCTCTTTCACCCTCAGAAAAGGTTCCTGAGACCCTCGTCCCTGGAGGACTATTTTCTGCCCTCCATATCAGGGGCTTGCCTTGGCCTCCTTCTCCAGCTTCATGGAGGAGCTCCCAGATGCTCCCTCCCTCAGCCAACAGAAAGGATTCCCAGCCTCCTCATCCTGAAGACTCAAGTCAACTGAACTGACCATCATGCTGGTGTCAGAGGGTGGGCGGCTCAGGCTCCCTCCTCGATGATTGGGGCCTGGCTTCTCGGGCTGGGATGCCATGACCGAGGCTAGGACTGCTGGCCTGACCCACCAGGTAACCTGACCTGAAGGAAGACAGCTCGATTCTCAGGATGACTGCCCACCTGACCCCATCAACAGTCCAAACACCCATCCAGGTCCAGGCACATCCTTGTCCTTGTCCTCCTACTGGGGGGGGCGGAGTTTCAAGGACTCTTACCACCCCCTGCCCCTCCCCCTAGGGGACCAGTTCCCCCCCCCACTCTCGGCCTCCGACCCATACTCAGACTCTAACCCCCCCCCTACCCCTCACCCCAGGGGACCAGTTCCCCCCCCCACTCTGGGCCTCCGACCCATACTCGGACTCTTACCCCCCTGCCCCTCCCCACAGGGGGCCAGTCCCTCCCCCCCAACTCTCGGCCTCCGACCCGGACTCGCACCCTCCTCACTGGGCTCTCGGCGGCCACTGGCCCCGTCTCCTGAGCCCTTCTGGACTCTTCGGACGGGGCCCCGCCTCCTTGAGCTGGGACCGGAAGGGGGTGGGGGGGCCCAGGCTGAAGGATCCCCGGCCGCGCGCTGGCTCTGTCAGTCTGTCAGTCGCCTCAGCCCGAGCTGGCGCCAAACCCCAGCGGCGCGCCGAAGTAGAGTCACGTACCATTCGCTCCGTCACAGGCCAGGATGGCACCACGTGATGCGCCGGCCGTCCTACCCCCGCCCCTCCCCCCAGGCCGCACGCACGCACGCACAAAAAGCCAGTCTCCTGGTGGTGGTGGAGCAGCTACGGGTTTATTGTCCTCAAGGTACGGGGGGGAGGGGGAGCAAGCGGAGCCAATCAGGGAGGGCTAGTGCCGAGCCTGGGAGGGGCTACCGGAGCAGCCTAGGCGTGACCAGGGCCGGGCGGAGGCTGGGCCGAGGCCGATGCGAGCGTGCTGCCGTCTGTCTTCAGGATCCCAGGGCCGAGACCACTCCCGCGGCCCCGGAAAAGGGGGCTCCGGCGCCCCCGAGCAGGGGTGCCGCAGTCCCGGGAAAGGGGACCAGGTGGCCCACTGATGCCATGTGGCCCGAGAGCACCACGGGCCCTAGGCTCGGGTAGAGCGCTTCAGCCGCCAGCTCTCCCGGGCCCGCCGCCGCCGCCGCCGCCGCCGTCGCCGCCCCCTGCCCGGCGGCCATCAGGGCCTGGCCCACTCGGGCCTTCTTCTTGGCTTTGCCCGACACCTTTCGGTTCCGGGTCTGGATGCCATCCTTGCGCATGGTCAGGGGCCGGTTCACCTGGGGTAGGGGTACAAAGCCAGAGGCTCCGGCACCTCGAAAAGGGGCTTCGCCGGAGATCTGGCTTTCCTCCCCCAGCTCAGCGCCCTAGGAGGAAGGGCGGGGGTCTTGGAGATGGCTGGCCCGGGCCCAAAGCCACCAAGCCCTAAGGCCCAGACAGTCTGGAGAGAGGGCAGGGAGGCTTACGTTGTGCAGCTTGTAGTAGAGACCACAGGCGTTACACACAGGCTCCCCACTGGCATTGCGACGCCACAGTGTTGTGGTTGTCGTCTGGCAGTTGGTGCACTGGGTACCTGCTCTCTTACTGACAATCTGGAAAGTGCCCGGGGAGCTGGGTGAGTTATTTCACTTCACAGCCCCCCTGGAACCCCAGCCCCCCACCCCCCAGGCCCTCCCTCCTCACCAGGCGCTTCTTAGGCCGGATGAGGGGCCGGTTCTGCCCATTCATCTTGTGGTACAGGCCACAGGCATTGCACAGGTAGTGCCCAGTCCCATCTCGACGCCACAACGGGGTAGCAGTTGCGCCACAGTTCACACACTCTCTGGCCTCTGCGTGAGAGGAAAGGCAAGAAATTGGGCAGAAAGTAAGAGCTGAGCTCCAGCTCATTCCCTCAACTCTTTTCTTCCCATTGAGTATTCCCCTCTCCCATCCAGAACCCAGATCCTTACCACAGGGAGACAGGGGAAGTACCCCACGTAGCTTCGGAGAGTAGGTACTGCCTGTACCTGTCACTGAGAGGGGGCTTCCAGCAGGTGAGAAGAAGGTGCCACTGGTGAAATCTGGAGGACTGGCTGCCACATAGTGGGAGGGGCCCCCAGCTGCTGGGACACCCAGGGTGAGCAGGTCTGGGCTCAGCCGCTCTGTCTTCAAGGTCTCCAGGAAGCCCCTTGGACTCCCTTTCATATCAGGGCCCTCAGGAGGTGGCTGCAGGGAAGCCTCTCGAACAGTAGGGGCCAGGGCTGAGGCTGGGTACAACCCTGCCTTACCATAGGCCCAACTTGCAGCTGCATATGGGGCTCCCCCAAGCCCTCCATCCATCCAGTTGAGAATTGGGTATACTTGGCACACTGTAAGGAGTGGGGGAGTAGTGGGATGGTCAGGCCCCAGATCCCCAATATGGCCTAGTTCTAGTCAGGGTCACTGAGGGGTCAAGTGATTGCTCTGGGGTCATCTAGCCAGTATATGGGAGAGGGAGGGGTCCATCCCCCATTTACTCTGTCTCTGTGGGCCTACAAATAGCCTCTGCTGGTCTTGGACCTCTCAGTTAGACCTCCAATGACTTCCCCAATTCTGACTCCCAGCATGGCTACCACTCAGACAGGGTAGGAAGTCACAAATCCAACACTTTCACACACTGCAGGGCACATAGAAAGCCCTTGGGGAAAAGGAAGAAAGTGCCTATAAAGATGAGCTCATCTAATCCTTGAGAAATGCTACTCCAACCGTGGCCAGCACTCTGAACCTCACAGTATCTAATCACAATTCCCTTTGGTGGCTCCTCCAAACATGTTCCCTCAGCCCACCAGAGACTTTACTGAGCCCTCTAACCTCCCCGTCCCCAAATGCCTTTTGCTCTAATCTCCCTCTGCCACGGTCAAGCCTTCTGTCTGCCTCAACAGCCTCCAAGTGACAGGCCTCTAGCTACAGAGCAAATGCATGTGGCCACACTTTTGTGGGCATAGTCAATTAGAATTGTTCCAGG
>CM053588.1:14477261-14522457 GCA_028646515.1 Pseudochirops corinnae
GGCCTTTTCTCAACCCTCAGGCCTCCTATCTCTCCCAACCCTTCCTTATCAGCATTTTCACCTCCTTTAGCTCTCTCCAATCTCACTGTTCCTTCTCAGTCTCCTTCACTTGCTCATTCCCCGTCCCCTGCCCCATAGAAGCCTTGGTGGGCAACCCTTTTCTTTCTTGATCTCTGTCTCTGTCTCTCTCCCCCTCTCCCGCAGCTGATTTCATTTGCTTCCTGGGTACAGTAGTTTACCTCTAGGCAGATGACTCCCACATCTAGCCACCCAGCCAGAATCTTCCTCCTGAGATCCAGTCCCACACTGCCAACTATATAGCTGGACACCTTTGTCCACCTGCCAATCCCATCAGCATCAACATGTCCAAAATGGAACTCATGCTCTTCCCTGCATGAAGCTTCCTTACTCCCTAGGAAGGCGTAATTTCTTCAAACCCCAGAAAAGTTCACAGCTTCAGTCCCATCCTCAACACTGACTTCTCTCTCTCACTCCTTGAAGCGAAGCACTCACTGATTGGTCCCTTGAGAATCTGTCCCATCCCCTCCACTTACACACAGTCAGTACCTTTATTTAGGCCTTAATAATGCTTTTCAGTTCAGCCCATTACCACCCCAACCTTCTCATGGGTCTCCTAGCCTCAAGTCTCTCCCCTCTCCAAGTTCTTCTTCCTCTTAGCTGCTGAATAATTCTTCCTGGTCTGACCATGTCACTCCCTGCTCCGTGGGCTAATATGTAAACTCCTAAGGTTGGCATTAAAAACCCTTCATGTCTCTACCTGGCTCGTCTGTATTTCTTTTATGTAACTCCCCTTCATACTATCTCCCATCCAAGCCAACTAAACTGCTAGTTGCTCCATAAACTCAGCATTCTATTTCCACTGGACCTGCCTCCAGACTTGGCTCAGGAACACCTTCAGCCATTAAGTGAAGGTTTGTCTAACCAACCAGAAAGGGAAGAAGTATTTCTACAGCTTATTATGTGCTAGGTACTATACTGAGTGCTTTTATAAATATCACATAATGGAATTCATCAGCTGGCATCATCAGCTGTTCCAGGAGGCACCCCAAAGCCCCCCTGCCCCAGGATACCTGGTGAGTGTCTATAAGCATCAGCAGCTGTTCCCCGATGGTAGTAAGACAGTGTGGCAGCAGCATTGGTGGCATCGGACCCCTCAGGCCCTGGGAAGAAGAGTCCCGGCTCTTCAGTGGCACTGACAGAAGCCGACGAGGGCAGCAAGGTAGGCTCAGCAAAAGGGGCCAGGGCCTCTGGCTCCACCAGGCCAGGCGGGAAATCCATGGGGGCTCCCAGATGGTGGCGGCAGAAGCAGTGACAGTGGTGCCTCCCTGAGGTGGGGGGGCAGGACTGTCAGCCCCAAGAGACCTTCCTAAGCTTGGTCCTTAGATAGGCCCTCTGCTGGACAATGGGCTGGGCCCCCTACCCAGACTAAGTGGGCCTTCCTGAGCTCAGAGCCTTGGGCTTCACACACACATAGAATAGACAGGCAGATATATACATACATACACATATATGTAGATGGATATAGATATATGCTTGGGGAACTGGAGGCTGAAGATCAGGGGGATTATTTTGGCTCCAAGGAGGTAGGTGGAAGAAGGGGGTAGAAAGGGGCCCATCATTCCTAGGGATCACCTTGTCCCTCGGACTCCTTCTTCCCCAGCCCTCCCCCAGCCATTTTTCTTTTCTATTCTAGTCTTTGCCAGTTTCTCATCCCCTCCAGGTCCTGAGAGGGAGTTCCTTCGGTCCCCTGCAGCCTGCCCTTCCCCAGTTATCACCCCAAAGCAGAGATAACCCTTATCTCAGGGCTGGGGGATATGAAAGTCTCTGATCAGCTGCCTGGGGCTAGTGTGTTCCCAGCAGGCTGGAGGACTCCAGGCAGCCAACTCCAAGTCCAGCTTGACCCAGGCCAGCCAAGTCTGGCCAAGGTCAGTCAGGTATGGTCCAACCTTAAAGGATGGCTTTTATTTTGGAGGAGTTGGGGACATCAGATATGGGTTTTTAAGAGGAAATCACAGCCAAGGACCCTTAGCCAGGACGGCATCAGAAATGGGGTTCAGGACCCCTGGAGACAGGACTGGGAGCCTCTGGGGGGGTTAACAGATCAGGTCCCTCCAAGATGTGATATGGGGGGTATGGGGCTAGAAGAGGGATGAGAGATAAGGTTGGAAGGGCAGAGAGAATTAAGGAAGACAAGAGCTGTAGGGCTAGGGGAAAGACCCAGGCTGAGGTTCAAGCCCCTCAAAAATGGCTTGGGGGGTAACTTAGAGGTATAGTGTTGAGGGTTTGGGAGAATTAAAGACAGGGCTCAAGCCCTCCTAAAATGGGGGTTTATAGGGCTTGGGGGCACTGACCTGAGCAGGTGTTTAGGCCGAAGGAGGGGGGGGCAGTCTCTCTTGGATCTCCTCAGGGTCCAGGCGGCAACGGAGACAACACTGTCTCTCTTCCTCACACCCCCCTCCTGCTGTGGCTACGGGCGGGGCCGGGGGGGGGGGGTATGGGGCCCAGACTTAGGACCGCCCCCTGCTGGCACCAATGCCCGAGCATGGCTTAGATGACTGGGGGCCCCTTCCTCACCCGCCCATCACAGACCTCCCCCACTGGCCAATGGCTATGGCACCAGCCAACGAAACCCTGGTTCTCCATTTGTTTCTCTCCTGGGCCCTCACCTCTGGCCTCCTTTCCCCTCAGAGCTGGACTCCATTTCTTTAGAACACAGGCCCTCCAAGCCCTGGGCCTGGGTCTTTTCCTTTCCCTTCTCTGGCCCCTCAGAGCTACTTGGTCTCCATTTCTCTCTAGGCCTTGATCTTGTATGTACCCCTTCCACTTGCCATTTTTCCCTCTGTCACCCCTGCTCTTAGGTTTTGGTATTTTGGGTTTTTTTGGGGGGGGGTCTCTCATTAGGTCCTGGGAAGATGGTCTAGGACACACTAGAGTAGATACCCCAACTGAGATGTCAGGGAAGATGAGGGACACCTTCCCACCCACCCCCATCCCCCACCACCACTTACACCAGCTCCCTGCTGGGCCAAGGCTGGGGCCTGCTGATAAGTCTTATCAGATGGAGGGCCGGACCTCGGCTGTTGGGGTTGAGGCAACTAGCAGTCCCACAGGAGGTTAGGGGAAAGAAGAGAGCGGATATTGGGGCCTCCCTGGCCCTGTCTGTACCCCTCAACCCCTTCTTTTAGCTCCTATGTGACAGGGAAATTCATTTATCTTCTCCTCCCACCCCCCCAAAAAAAGTAACACCTTGGTCCCTCTGCTCTGAGGGAGGAGAGCAGGACAGGTGGGAATCATCAAGCCCAACTCACAGCTGGGAAAACTGAGGCCTCCTTCCCATTTTTCAGTTACTCTGAATATTCCCACTGACCCTGCCTTTGGAGTCATCCAAGGTAGTGTTTATTGTTATTAGGGAAACTGAGGCACAGCCCAGGTTAAAAGTCTATTCTCCTGAACCTCCAGAGGGAGGGAAGCTGGAGGGACGCCCTAGTCCCCTCCCACCCTAGCCGCAGGAAGGCCAGGGAGAGCAGCTGGGAGTGCCCAGATAAGACAATCTCTTGGGGCCAGGCAGAGCTGGGTAGAGGCCAGGGCAGTGGGAGGCTCATCCCTCCGGGAGGTAGGGCCGAATCAGCTCCGGATCTGGCAACGACTCAGCCAGGGGCTGCTCTATCCTGAAGTCGTGGACATGAGGAGGGCCTGGTCGGGCCTTGGGGCCAGGGCCCCCCCCACGCTGTGGAATGGGCAGCTCTGAGGGGTGGGCTGGCAACGGGGCTCTGAAGAAGTACTCATGTAGCAGGGCCTGTGGGGATGTGGGGGGAGTAAGAAGGGGTGGCCCAGCCCAGCCTCACCCCTACATCCCTTTGCAGTCCCCCCCAATGGTCATTGCTTTCGGGCACCTTCAAAGAAAGGCTTGGCTGAATTCACTTGACACCAAAAACCAGGGCTTGGGGGAGTGAGATGGTGGACAGACAGTTCCCCTTTGAGCACTGTGGCAAGCCAGCAGATTTTTATCAAGCACTGGGTTCAGCTAAAAAGAAACAAGGGGACTGTGTTCCTCAAAGGTGTCCACAGACCAGGTTTCTCTCTTCATTAAAGTGGCCCCTCTGCTGGCTTGAGTGAAGGAGATATGCAAACATTTGGACAGTAAGCAATTTTTACCTGTTCATTAAAGCAGACCCCCTAAGGGCGTTAAACAGGATGAAGTCAGACAAAAACTGGGACATTAGTCAAACTGGTACTCAAGCAACAGATGAAGAAGCATCCTTATCTGTCCATTAAAGCAGGCCCACTAAAGGCCCCTTTGGAAGTCTAGCCTGAGTTGTCTTACTTGACCCCCTGGAGGCAAGCAAAGGAGTGGCCTCTAGAGCTGGCAGGGGCCCCACTGGCCATCTATGGCTGAGGAGACTGAAGCCGCAGAAGCCTCAGGAGCCTGGGAGACTTGCCCAAGGGTACCCAGGTAGTCCTAATAAGAGGCAGAATTATAATCCAGGTCTGCAGACTCCTGGCTGACTGCAGAGCCAAGAGCCCTTCCCACTGTATCAAATCATGTCTCTCATGGGGATAATTCGTCAATTTGGAATCTCTCTGCTAAAATATTTCCTCACCCTAAAGCCAGAAGTATATTCTCCCTCCTCTGATCTCCAAGCACCTTTTACCTGCAGTACTCCTGGAGCCTCATCCAGGGGAAGGGGAATCCTTAACCCCCTAGGGGGCTGGGGCACTCCATTGCCTTGCCTTGAGGTTGTAACTTACTTGCTAATTTATCATTCTAAGAGGGCATCTAGGGCTGGGGGGGGCGGGGAGAGGGCATTATTCCCCAGAAGACTACATTCTCTGCCCCACAGGAAGGAGCAGGAGGCCTGGCTGGAGCTTCAGGGCCTCAGCCAAAGTCTCTGCTGGGCTGGGGGGTGGGGGCTCCTCTGCTTGTTATCTAACATCCCCCTGCCAAGTCCTGCTTGGCTTCATTTCATATAATAAGAGTAGTAACAGAAGGTGCCCTATCACAACCAATTCCAGCGGAAAAGACAAATCCACAGGCAGCTCCTCCCCCTGATCCTGGCCTTGAGTGGCTTCTCACGGCAATTCTCAGCTTCAGCCCTTGCCTTGTTCTCACTTCACTCCCTTATACGCCAAAAGACTTGGCCTCCACTGTCCTTTGGGCTCTTTGCTCGATTCCCCCCAGCTTGGTCTCCACTCTTCCTCTCCTAGACAAAGACACCCAGCCATGCCAAACAGGGGCTGCTCCAAGGGCCCCTTATCCCATCTGCACTTTGTCCTCCCCTGGCTACCATCCCTTCCCTAGCTGAGACGAATCAAGGCCTTCTGTGGGGGAGCTCCCTGCAGTCCCTTCCTCCACACTTCAAAAAGCCCCCTCTGTTCCAGGCCCTGCGTCACACATTTCTAGGTCACTCATACACAATCTTTCCTTCCTGGACCATCCCAGGACACCTAGCTCTCCTGTCTCTTCCCACACTCCCAAGGTAACAAGTTCATCCCTCAGGCCCTTAACACCTCCCAGACTGGGAACAATGAATCCGGAATCAGTCTTTTCCTTGACCTGGCCATTTCCTCACCACCCTTTACTTCCTGGAGAATCTCTCCTCCACTGGAATCTCCAGCTTGGGCTCCTACTTTCTCTCTTGCCTACTGGCCTAACAGTTCCTTTGCTGCCCCCGCTCCAGGGCTCTCTGATAGGCTCCCATAGGTTAGGGCCTTGCCCATAGTAGGAGCTTAATGACCATTTGTACACAAATGACTCCCAAAGCCCTGGCCTTTCCTGCCCTCCAGTTGGATACCATGCCAACACCTGATGGCTGGCTATCTCCTCCCAGGTGCCCCTTGTGCATCTCAAACCACCGGCTAAGGAGGCTCACTGCCCTTCAGCTAGTCAGATGCAAAACTTGCCATCTCTCCTTGATTCTTCTCTCTCGAGCCCTAGTCAATGACCCATTAGCTAAACCTCCACTCCTTGGAGATCTCCCTTCCTCTAGTCTTTCTCCATAGCTACCAAAGGCACAAGTCTTGGCTCATGCCACCACCACAGGGCTGGTGGTACCTTTAGGATGCTGCAAACTCACTTCTCAGGTTAGTTTAGAAAGCCCTCAGCAATAGGGCACCCACCAGGGCATTTACTTCACATGATTCACTAGACTAAGCAGGCTGGTTTTCATGCTGCTCCCTGAACTCAGCCTGCTTCACCAGGAGAGACAGATCTCACCAATTCAGGCCCCTTCAAGTTCCTCCATCCAGTTCCCTCAGAGCTGTTACTATTCTCCCCTGTAGCCCCAATTTCTTTGTACTTAATGACTCATGGGTGCAGCCAGATGGCGCTATAGTGGATCCAGCACTGGGCTTGGAATCAGGAAGACTCATCTTTGTGAGTTCAAATCCAGCCTAAGACCCTTCCTAGCTGTATGACCCTGGGCAAGGTCCTTCACCTTGTTTGCCTCAGTTTCCTCATCTGTAAAACGTGATGGAGAAGGAAATGACAAACTACTCCAGTATCTTTGCCAAGTTAACCCCAAATGGTCCAAAAGAGTTGGATACCACTAAAGGCAACTAAACAACAACTGATCTATACATGTGTTTGATCTCCAGGGGAAGGTCAGCAACTTGATGGATTGTCTCATTTGTATCCCTAGACCAGGCCTGTGTGTGTGTACATATGTGTGTACAGTAAATATCTGGATATAGATGTGGGGGGCTGGCACATCATAAATGTCTGACTTTGCACTGGAAGCTCCCTGAGGACAGGGAAATTGGGCCCACTTCCTGTTAGCCCCAGCCCAGGTGTGCCCCAGAGAGGGGTGGGGGATACCTGATCAGCCTGGATCCGGTGGCGAGGGGGATAGATAAGGAAGCTGCTAAGAAGCCGCAGAGCTTGGGGAGAGGCATCAGGCAGCACTTCATTCAGGGGCAGAGGCAGCTGCTCTTTGAATGAGATCTTGTTATAATCCGGGAGTTCAATTATCTCCTGGGGGAGGATAAGAAAGATAGAGGAATTATGGGATCGTGGACAACAGTCAACAACAAAGTAAGAGAATTCCTCTCCCTCCCTCCTGCTACAAACGAACCGGCCACACCCAGGGGCTGGGTGTCCCAAGGACCCGGAGAACACAGCAGAGCTGTTCGATATCATTCTCACCAGGGAAGAGAGGGGAACCGTTCAGGAGCTCCCCAAGGATGCAGCCCACAGCCCTGTGAACACAAGTGGACCCAGTTTGGGCATGGAGCCAGTCACCCCAAGCAGCCCACTGCTGGGTCCCCACTTGGGGAATCTGCCAGCTAAGGCCCTCTCACTCTTGTCCCATCCTCCTGGGCCTTACCACAGGTCCACACCCTCATCATACTGCCTGGCACCATAAAGAAGTTCTGGAGCCCGGTACCACCTGCAGTAAAGTAAGGAGAGACCATTATTAGGAGGCAAGAGTGAGGGAATAGCTGTTCTGATAAGGCTGGAGAGCCACGCCAAGCGACACCTCCTAGCACAAAGCTCAAATCTGAGGCCTACCCTACCGCAACCCCCTGCCTGCCCACCTGCCTCTGCCAGGCTTAGAAGTGTACCTAGTAGCCACTTGGTGGCTATAGAGTCGGTCACCCTCATGGGAGAAGACTCGGGCTAGGCCAAAATCTGCAATCTTTAAATGGCCTGAGGAGCTGATGAGTAGGTTGGCTGGCTTCAGGTCCTGGGGAGGGAAGGAAGGAAAGAAGGAAAGAAGGAAGGAAGGGAGGGAGGGAGGGAGGGAAGGAGGGAAGGAGGGAGGGAGGAAGCAAGGAAGATTCTAAGGCCCAACATCCAGCCCCCTTGCCAAGGCCTGACTGAGCCCCACCCCACCCCCTGCCTCCCCCATCCCCATCCCAGCTCCCACCTCCCAAAAAGGATTGGGCACTGTCCCTCTGGGCATCCATACCCGGTGTACAATGTTGTTGGCATGGCAGAAGGCTACACCCTTGAGCAGCATTTGCATGTATGCTTTAACCTGAGCTGGGGCCAGAGGCCGCTTCCCATGCCGGATGACCTCAGACAGGTCAGAGAGCATGAACTCAAAAGCCAGGACGAAGCCTGCTCCATGCGGGAACACAGCCTTCAACTTCACCACCTGTGGGTGCCAGGACACCTGATAAGGGCACTTAGAGAGTTTTATAGAAGGTAGGAAATCAAGGCAGGAGGGATCCCTGCATCCTAAGGGGAAACTGAGACCTGAAAGTATTGCTGGATCATCCCATCAAACCTGAGCCCAAACTCATTTCTTAGGATGTGGCTTCAGGATTGTCAAACCTGGACCCTGATTTAAGGGTTCACAAACTCATTTTCTCTCATGGGATGAGAGAAGCCATAGAGTGTCACATACTTCATGGAATACTTTTAGATTGACCTACCCAACCTATGCCTAATGCTTTCACAAGATAAGGGAAACTAAGGCAAGGCTTCTTTGCAGCTAGGTTGTGCTATGAATAGAAGTCTGGGTCTCAAATCCAGCCTCAAGCACTTACTGGCTGCCTGACTCAGTTTCCTCAGCTGTCAAATGGGGATCATTTGGTACCTAGTAGGTTCTTCATAAAGGATTGTTGCCTTCCCCTTTCCACCTCAATTTATAGAAGTGGAGAAACTGAAACAAAGCATTGATAAAGCACCTGTGTGCCAGGTGCTAGGGATGCAAAGGGAGGCAACAGGCAAGGAATACACTCAGAAGATGGAAGGCACAAGAGCTGGGCAAAGGCCCAAAGCCTGAGGCCATAGGATTGGTAAGGTAGGGAGGCCAGGAGGATGGTGGAGGCCCAGAGATGGCCATGTGTGACAATAGCTAAGGAGGGAGGTCAGAGGCCATTGAATCCAAGAGAGCGGGTACAGAAAGAGAAGAAGGCCAAAGACATAGTTTTGGGGCATTACCCATGGTTAGTGGGCTCATAGGTGGCTCACTAGAGTCCTGGGCCTGGAGTCAAAAAGATCTGAGTTCAAATCCAGCCTCAGACATGTGTGACCTAGGTCAAGTCCCCAACTGTTCAGCACCTCCCTCCCAGGGTTGTTGGGAGGATCCAGTGAGATTGTATTTGGAAAGTGCCTGGCGCCTATCAGGTGCTCTAGAAATACTAGCAATGATGAGGGTGATCACAATGAAGGAGCATCAAGGTTGGGGGCAGACTTAGAGAAGAAAGGAGAGAAGGGAATCTCAAGGAGAGGGCGAACCCAAGTGTCCAAGGCTCAAGGAGAGCAGGGTAAATACCAGGCCTTTGGGCAAAGGCCATTGAATTGGGCACCTCTGGAGAGAGGAGGATGGAAGCCAGAGGGGAGATGCCTTCTCAAGATGGCCAAGCCCCCTCTCCCCACCCGTCCAGCTCATTTTACAAAGGGGGGAAACAGGCCAAAATAGAAGCATTATCACTTTCCAACCAGCTCCCAGTTCCAGAAGGAGGGACAGCCTCCAAGGTTCTCAGAATTTCCCAATCGCTCCTGCCCACTGTGAATCCCCTGCTTTGAGACAGTCCTTGGGACTGTAGAAGCTGAGGCCTGCTAAGCACCTTCTCTTGAGCTCACTGATCACAAGAGCCCCCATTTAGCACTGGCAGGAATCTAAGCCGAACCCTCAGTTTACAGAGAAGCAAACAGAGGCTAGACAGGAAAGGGGAGGGACTGACTTACATACTGGTTGTCCTCAATCTCCTGGAGAGCCTTGATCTCCCGCAGGGCCTGGTTGGGGATTCCATCCTCCAGCCGCCGCAAGGCAACCTTCTTTAAAGCCACAATTTCCCCAGTCTAGGAAAGAAAGACACACCCAGACACAGAGGGAAACTGAGGTAGGCAGTCAGAGAGAAGGGCTCACATGCAGCAGACAGGCATAACCAGAGGAAAGTTCAAAGACTGATGGAGAGACGAAAAGGCTGAGAAACCAGTTGTTTGTTGTTCATTCATCTGCAACTCTTTGTGACCCCATTTGGGGTTTTCTGGGCAAAGATGCTGTAGTGGTTTGCCATTTCCTTCTCTAGATCATTTGACAGATGAGGAAACTGAGGCAAACAGGGTTAAGTGACATGCCCAGGATCACCCAGCTAGGAAGAGTCTGAGGCCAAACTGGAATTTAGGATGATTTCTGACTCCAGGTCTGGCACTAACCCAAGAAACCGGACCATCCGCTATTCAATAAGTATTTACTAAGGTCTACATATATACTCAGTGCCCTGCTGAGCCCTAGTGAAACCTGACAACCAAATTCATCCCTGGTCTCTCATTCTACAGAGAGAAACAAACCAAGGCCCCAGATGATTCTTGGCTAGCAAATCTATCTAAAGTAAGTATGAGATCACTTGAAGGGTGGAGGCAGAGGCAGTGATCCCTGGAGGGCTCAGGAAAGGCCCCAAGGAGGAAGAAGGGAGAGCCAGAGCTTCTCAGATAGCAGGATATTGTGCCCTTGGAGGAGGCTGAGCTGGAGCTCTGAGACAAACGGAAAGATGGCCTTGGAGGAAGGGGGAACAGGTTGTGAAGGGCTTTGAATGCCAGAGGGTTTGGGATTTGATCCTGGAAGTAAAAGGAAGCCACTGCAGTCAACTGAGCAGGAGGACATGGTCAGATCTGCTCTTTGGTGGCTGAATGGAGGGTAGACTGGAGTGGGGGCAGATGAGGGAGGTAGGCAGAGTGGGGGGGCTCCCTCTCCACCAGCAGCAGGCCATTAGTCCAGATGGGGGTAGTGACAGAGGAGAGAAGCTGTGAAGGTAGAAATGACAAGTGACTCAAGATTTGAAGGTCAGAAATAAAGATGTTCAGAAGAATGGAGGGTAGGGAGACCTGGGAAGATCATGAGGCTGTCTTCTGCCTGCAGAGCTGAGGCCCAGAGGGCATCCGGGGGCCAAAAGCTTGCTGCCCAGCAGGCAGTGAGAGGGTGCAGAGCGACTGTTTGGGATAACTATGGCAGCTGGAGATGGTGGCAAATCAGCCAAACGGGGATGATGGCTGGATCTAGGAAATCACCAACTGAGAGAAGAGGGGTCTGGGGACCCCACAAAGAAAAGGGAGACAAAAGGCAAAAGGGAGAAATATAGGGGAAGAAGAGAAAGGAACAGACAGAGAGGCAGAAGAGAAGGAAGAGGAGTGAGGGAACCAGGGAATGAAAGGAGGGAGGAAAGGAAATAAGAGGACAAGAGTGAGAAGGGGCAGACACTGAGCGGAGACCTCGGCACAGAGATAAAAAGAAGTGAAAAGGAGAAGAGGAACAGAAAAGAAGGAGGGAGGGAAAGGAATATGGGAGGAAAAAGATGGCGGGGATGGGAAGCAGGGAAACGAGGAGAGAGAAGAGGTAGCTAGCACTGAAGGAAGGAGAGACAGGCCAGGGCTGGAGGAGCCTCTGGGGGATTTATTCCTTCACCAGCCTGGGCCCCACTTACCTCCACATGCTTGGCCTTGAAGACGATGCCATGGGCCCCTTCCCCTATTCGGCCAAGGATGCTGTACTGGTCCATGGTCCAGCTTGTGGAAGAATGGAGCAGCCTGGTGACTCCCCAGGCTTCCTTTAGCTTCCTGCCTCCCTCCTGAAGTCCTCATTCCCCCTCCCTAGCACTCAGGGCATTCCTGCCATCTCCCTTGCACTCCCTTCAAGCCCACTAACTTCACAGCTTTGCCGCTGCTCTTGTCTCCTTAGCTGGAGTGGGCCCTTCCAGAAGGCTTCTTCCCACCCCCAGCCCCAACCCTCACTGTTCACCTCACTTTGAGCTGGGGCAGCCTTTTCCAGGATCCTCAGAGCCCCAAGCCCCCTCCTCCAGGATGCCCGACAGATGGACACACGCATAGAAACCCTTTGTGGGCTTCCCCTCAAAGAGAAAAGCTTATGCCACCTCCTCCAGCAAGCCCTCTCCGCCTGGCCAAGTACCATGCCAGGCTCCGATCTGGGGCCACCACATGTCCTCTCTTCCCAGGGCTTAGGGGAGCCGTGGAGCCCCCAGCCCGAAAAGCCCTCGCCTCCGTAGGCCTGGGCCCTGGAGGTGCGAGGGCCCCGCGACCGTGCACCCTCCCCCCCACCGTGCACCAGCCCCTCGACCATGCACCGGTACCCCCGACCGTGCACCCCCTCCCCACCGCAGCCCCCCCGACCGTGCATCGGGCCCCCGACCGTGCACAGCCCCCCCACCGTGCACTCCCCCACCGTCCAGGGCCCCTCGACCGTGCACCGGCCCCCCGATAGTGCACCGGCCCCAGACCGTGCACCAGCCCCCCGACCGTGCACCGGCGACATCCAAGACAGCTCCGGATGTCAAGAAAGCCCGCCCACCTCCTCCCAAGCAGCTTTCTGCCTAGTCCCCTGGCCCGGCCAGAGCCACCTCCGACCTCCTCCCAGCAGCCCGGTATCCCGCACGCAGCTTCCTTAGCAACGGCTCCGCGCAGGCGTACTTGCGCCTCTCCGGGTGGCGAGCCCCCCGCAGCTCGGTCAGGTGACTCGGTCCGTGGGGGAGGGGGGCAGGGCGGGGCCTGCTCGAAGCCAAGTCGGCACCTGGAGAGGGGCGGGTCCAGTGCTCCGTCACGTGGCCCGCAAGGCCCGATCAGCCGGGACTGGGCGGGAGCGGAACGCCCCACTACGTGGCCCGCAGGGTCCCGCCCCCGGGGCGGAAGGAGGTGGCCGTGTCTAGGGGCACACTTAACTTCGGTCTTGTTTTGTGCCGCGGTCCTGGAGGATGGGTATGTCCTTCTGCATACGCGCTCTGAAGTCAGGGGGCGAAACAGAAGATGAGATTCCACCTCATGCACATAAACGAGCTAGTCGGCCCCCGCTTCCTCCTCGAAGGAATGAAGACCAGAATGGCACCTCCCGGCCAGAGGCTGGGGCATGTGGCACGTCCTTTCTTACCCAAACAGTTTTTCCTTGAAAAATGAGTCGTCGGGATGGCTAGGTGGCGCAGTGAATAGAGCACCAGCCCTGGAGTCAGGAAGACCTGAGTTCAAATCGGGCCTCAGGCACTTCACACTTACTAGCCGGGTGACCTTGGGCAAGTCACTTAACCCCAATTGCCCTGCCTCCCCCCTCCAAAAAGCCAAAAAGACAAGAAAACTGACAGTGGTTTGTGGACATATCTTCCAAGCACCCAGCAGTCTGGCCCTCTCTGGCAGGCTCCAACTAGCTGGCCCCGATCTCTGTATCTCATTGCTTTATAGTGAGTGGCAAATTAACAGATTTCCCCCAGGTTTCCTGTGCCTGGGAATGACATTTCATTTGGGTCAATGAGGTTTCTATTCTACTCATGGGATACTGAACATCGCTTCCCAGGGACTACATTAGAAGTGAATTATTTGAGTCAGGAAACCACAGCAGTGACGACATCAATGTCAAACTCGAATGGGGGGGGGGGGGTTGCATATTTACTTAGGAAATCAGATATTAACATTATGTTATTGTTCTGTTCTATTCTTATATATTTTTGTGAAATATTTCCCAATTACATTTTAATTGGGTTCTGGCTGAACTTTTTGACACTTCTGCTCCACTGAATAACCACTGATCCTGACTTCTTTTGATCAGATTTTGAAACCAAGCCTTATGAGTGATGACAAAGGAAGATGCATTTCCAGCCCTGGTCCTATTAGGTCTTTGAGAAAATTGCCGGGGGGCCGCTGTATCTCCAGAGGCCAATGTCTCCAGGAGTTAAGGGAGCGGTGCAGCCCCTTCCAGGCCCATGGATCAGGTGCCAGGAACAATCTTTCCCTTCCCACCACATGAAAAAGGGGGATTGTGAGGATTCCACAAGCATCTGCCAAATCCTTTCATGTCTATGCATATGGATGACAAGCATAGAAATTGCCCAAAATGAGAAGTTGAAAATAACATCCACGTTGCAAGCCCAGGTACCTGAAAGTATAGTGGTGCCCTCCACAGTAATAGGGAAATTAGGAAGGACGGGCTTCAGGGCAAAGAGAATGAATTCCATCTGGGACATGTTGAGTTGAAAGATGTCTTGTGAACATCCATACAGTTTGAGCTGTCTAAAACCATCAGAAGTATGAGACTGGAGGTCAGGAAATAGGTTAGGGCTGGAGAGAGATAAGTGAATCCACAGAGCTGGTGAGGTCACCAAATGAAATAGTATAGAGGGAGAAGAGGGTCCAGGACAGAACCTTGGGAATACCCATGAGCTTGATGTGGCTGAAGATGCAACAAAACAGAGGAGTGGCACACAGGTAGAGGGAGAACCAGGAGAGAGTAGTGTCATGAAAATTGCGAGAGGAGAGAGTGTCCAGGAGGAGAAGGGGGTGGACAGTGTCAAAGACTGCAAAAAGGTCAGGAAAGATGAAGATTGAGAAAAGGCCACGACAAATCTGATGGTGAAGAAATCATTGAGAACTTTGGAGAGGCTGGTTTTGGCTGAATGATGAGGTTGGAAACCAGACCACCTAGTTTGGAAGACAGTGAGATGAGAAGGGGAGGCACCTGTCAAAGGAGTGTGGCCACAAAAGGGAGGAGAGATAGAAGATGCCAAGTGTAGATGCATGGATCAAGTGCAAGATTCGGCCATGTTTGCAGGCATCAGGGAGAGAATGGGGATGCTACTGGGAAAAATGGATGGAAGGGGATTTCTTGTTGCCATCTCCTCAAATGACACTGGGGTTACTTCTTAAATCCTTCCTCTGTGTCATGTAGGGGGGCAGTGGTGGATAAGGAACATAGTCTAAAAGATGTATTTCCATTGGGTGGCTAAGTGGCGCAGTGAATAGAGTACCAGCCCTGGAGTCAGGAGGACCTGAGTTCAAATCTGAACTCAGACACTTAACACTTACTAGCCGTGTGACCTTGGGCAAGTCACTTAACCCCAATTGCCCTTCCAAAAAAAAAAAGATGTATTTCCAGCTACTGCATCTTTAGGGGCCAAATATTTCTTCTCTGAAAAAACTGGGAAGTCTGTTTTGGGCAGAACAAAAAATAGCTGAGGTTGGAGCCAAGATGGTGGAGTGATAGGAAGCAGTGTGGTGAACTCCCATTCACAGACCTCTGCAGACAGATGTAGAAAATGCACCAGATTGAATCTTGATGGGGAAATCCAGAAAATGTCACAGCAAGTCCTTTGTTCAGCCCACGTCAGCACAGAAAGACAGACAAAAATGTCTGCAGACCGAGGACAGGACAGGTCAAGAAGAGGTCCCAGACCTAGCCTAGGGCACTGCGAAGGGGACAGGGGCCAAGTGACATTTGAGGCATAGATCTGGATCAGGCTCAGAAGGGGACTTCTGCTCTGTTCAATGGAAAAGAGGAAGTTCAGAACTCAGAATTAATGGTGCTGGGGCTCAGACCCAAGCTCAGGGCAAGCTCTCACTTCCAGCATCTAGCCCAGCCTGCACAGAAGTAGCCAGGGTGAGACACTCAGACCAAAGGGGAGCTTACAATTCTGCCCCTTTGAACCAGCAGAGCTTGACACCTGGCTGCTGGAGGCTGAGGCCTGAAGCATCTACTGTTGCTCAGACTCAAATCCAGATCAGGAAACTGCAGAGCTCAGAGCAGGGGCCAGCAAATGACTTTGCCCTGGATCAGACACCTCTGGGAGCACTGAAAGTTTGCAGGTTCCCAGCCTGAGCTCTCCCTGAGATCCTGGAGCTACACAACACTCAGTACCCCAAGAACTCAGACCTTCTCTCCACAAGTGTGACAAAGTTCAGTCCTGACATCAAGCCTGAAGTCAGGAAGCAGGCTGGAAGAATGGGCAAACACAAAAAGAAGCCCACCATGATGAGCCATTCCGGTGGCAGAGATACAGATATAGAAGAGAATGCCTCTTAAAAATATCTCCAAGCAAAGCCTCAGGAAAAAAAAACACAGCTTGGGTACAAACTCAATTGGAATTCCTGGAAGAGATGAAATAAGAGTATTTTTAAAAAGAGTTCAAAATGTTATTATAAATGGAATAAGAGTGCATGAGGAAAAGATTGGAAAAGAATTTTAGAAGACAGAACTGGAAAGGCAATTAATTAACAGCTTGGTACAAGAGGTACAAAACTTTGCCTAAGCAACAAGCTCCCTGAAAATTAGAGTAGACCAAATAGAAGCCATGAGGCAACAAGAATTAGTAAAACAAAGACAAAAAGGCCGGGAGAAAAAGCTGAAGAAAACGTAAGTATCTCATAGAAAAACCAACTGAACTAGTGAACATATCGAGGAGAAAAAATGTAAGAATCATTGGACTGTGTGAATGCCAAGACCACAAAAAGAGTGTAGGCATCCTATTTCAAGAAATCATAAAAGCAAACTGTAGAAAACTTTTAGAACCAGGGGGCAAAGTGGAAACAGAAGATAAGCCACCAGTCACCTCCTGAAAGAAACTCCCAAGAACATCAAAGTCAAAATACAGACCTTCCAGGTCAAAGAAAAAAATACAGTAAGCAGCTGGAAAGGAAGAATTCATGTACTGAGGAGCAGTCAGGATCACACAGCTAAGAATAACTTACCCAGCAAAATTAATGACAATGCTGGGGGATGGGGAGGGGGAATGGACCTTTTAGTGAAATTGAGGACTTCCAAGCATTCTTGATGAGAAAAGCAGAGCTCTGGAGAAACTCTGAAGTTCAAATACAGGAATGAAGAGAAATGTAAAAAAGGTCAATGTGAATGAACAGTGATAAAGGACCAAATGACAAACTGCTTATATTCAAGTATAGGGAGAGGATACATGTGCCCCCACCCTAAACCCTGTCGTCATCATGGCTTATAATAGAAGGAGTCCAATTAGACATGGCCTGGGAGTCTGGATGAGTGGGGAATGGCTGAACAAGTTATGGCATGTTAATGTGACAGAATACTATTGTGCTATAAGACATGACAAAGGAATGGTTTCAGAAAAACCTGTAAAGATATGTATGAACTAATACATATTAAAGTCAGCAGAACCAGGACAACCATTTATAGGAAGCCAACAATATTGTAAAAATAATCAACTTTCTAAGTCTTGACTACTCTGATCAATGAACAGCCACAATTCCAAAGGCCATGTGATGATGGTATTCACCCATCTCCAGAGAGCTGATGGATTCAGAGGGCAGAGGGAAACATATTTTATTGCCTTCTTTTTTTTTTAACATGGCTAATGTGAAAATTTGTTTTGCATGACTTCATATTTTATAAATGGTTTTCTGTTTCTTGCCTTCTCACTGGGTGGAGGAGGGGGTGATGAAAGGGAAAGACTCTGGAATTGAAAATAAAATAAAATTGAACATTATATTTTGATTTTAAGAAAAGCTTGAGGGGAATAAGAAAGGTTAGGAAAAATTGTCCCCCATAATCAGGGTGCACAAGTAGACAGCTATACAAACAAAGAGAAGAGGGTGGAGGGAAGCAGCTGATGCTTGAATCTCACTCTCATCTGAACTGGTCAAAGAAGGAAAAATACACACACCACACACACATACTCAGGCATACACACATACACACACACTCATACATATGCACACAGAGCTGAGTCCAGCAAGACATTTCACTCAACAAGGCAACAGGAAGGAAAGAAGAGAACAGGAATCAGAGGGAGGGTAGATTAAAGGAAGGAGTAATTAGAAGGACATACAAAAATATTTCTAGTTCTTTTTGATGTGGCAAAGAACACCAGTCTTTGAGGGTGTCCATAAATTGGGAATAGTTGAACAAACTATGGGTGGTTGTTGTCCTTTGTACTTGAAGAGGGCCAAAATGTCATCATGATGTTGGAACCAAGGTCTCGTGTATATGACTGGGGCCAATCAGACCAACGTGAGCTCAGAAGGCTTTAACACAGGGCAGGCACAGAGTCTCTATGAACAACTGGATTGGAGCTGGCTCTAAATTGGCACATCTTGAGTTTCTTTTGAGCTTCGATCAGAGAGCACAGCCCCTTCTTTACTGTGGTCATGCTATGCCAGGCAGTCCTGTGCCAGTGTCTCTCATATCTCACAATCAATTCCATAGTGCCTCAGAGAGACCTTAAGAGTACTTCTGACCTCCATGTGAGCATCTGCCTTGTGTTGAGTTCTCTGTAAAATAGTCATTATTTTGTATCAACACACATTCTTGTGTGCAATCTCATTATCTACTTGGACATTCCTGGAAAGTATACTGCCAAGGTAAGTGAACTTATCATCCACAGCATTCAATATTTCTCCATTTGCTGTAACTGATGATTCCACATATGGATGATATGCTGGCTGGCAGAGAAACTGTTTTCTTGGTATTAATTGTTAGGCCAAAATTAGCACAAGCAGCAAAGAATCAATCCATCCTATGTCTCAGATGCTGCAGTGAGTACAGAATCATCTGCGAACAAAAAGTCACGCACCAACTCCCCTTCCACTTTAGTCTTGGCTTATAGCCTTTTTAAGTTAAACAATTTGGCATCCTTTGTTCTCAACACACTTATTGCCAGAGCTAGCTCAGTGTTTGGGAGGCTTCGAAGGAAAGTGTGGGAGAGAAGAGGCATTAAGTAATTTCCCATCAGTGCAGTAGCTGACCTTGATGCCATTTTAGTCCTCACAGAAGGTCTCTGACAACATCACTGAAAACATCATGCAAAAGCATGGGAGCAAGTCCACAGCCTTGCTTCACTCCACTGGTGACTGGGAAAGGTTAGAGGAAGCAGACAATTTTAAAGGCACCATTTCCAGTCCCTTCCTCACTGAGAGGTGAGCCATGTAGTCCTTCTGAAAGCTGCTTCTTAACTCCAGGACGAGGAGCCTATGACGTGGGCCGCCTGGCTGTAGGATTGTGTCTATCTACACCTGCTGCTCCATCACTTGCCTGTCACCACAAGACTTTCAATGGTCATATGGGCGATGTCTTTTGACTGGCACATGAATGATTTAAGTGAGGCGGGGGTGCGAAGAGTTGGTGATGTTAGTACGTCAGAGTACAGTGACAAGACAAAGTCAGGATGACTGGCCAAGGCCCTGGATGCCATCTTGGATGTCTAACCCAGTTCTGAGCAATCCATATTACCTGCTTCAGTCGCCTGTTCTCATCCACTCATTCCACCATGCTTCAGGCAGACATCCACCCTAACTCACCGATGGCTTTGCGGCCTATCAGTTACCCTTACTCTCCTGCATGCTCCAGCTTTGGAAGCCACTGAGGAGAGGTGGAACAGGTAGACAGACACAAAATGTGAACAAGCAGCCTGCCCACCAGAGGGACCCATCCTCTGGAACACTGAATATACCTCAAACTTTGATGGAATCATATTGTGCTCAGCATAATGGCCAGCCATGATTCCAGAGGACGGAGGATGGAAGCTGCTCCTCACCTCCTGCTGGAGAGCAGAAGGATGCTAACTGCACAATGAGGCTAACATGGGTCTAGTGGGTTTGCTTTATCTGTGTTCTCAGTGGTAGTGACAGTAGGCAGGGGAGTCCTTGACTGATTCCAACCAATGTTTTTAAAAAGCGGGAATCTGTGACAGACAGAATGGCCAACTAGGATTCCAGAGGCCTCGCAGGGCACTTGCTGCTAGTTCCAGTCCGGTCCACTGAAGGGCTTTGAGCATGAGCTGGGACTTGTTGTTTTTAGGCCTGGCTGCTGAGAAATTGGTTTGCTTGACTCAACATGCTTGTCATGGGCTTCTTTGTCTTGTTTTCTCAATGGAGGGTAGGGGAAGGAAAGTGGGAGTAAAGGCTGGTGTTTGTTTGAAAATAAAATTTAATTAAAAAGGTTAAGGCCCCTTGCAAAAGTGCCAGGGATTCTTATTGTTAAGAAGCATATGGGGCTCCATCTCCCCTCTCTCCTGCCTAACCACCACCTTCTGCCCTGGGGCCTTTCAGCAGCCCAGCAGCTTCACTTCCTGGTCATGAAGTCTCTCATTTTGCCCTCAAATGGGAAACATATACATCCATCAATGAAGAAATTGGGTTAAGGCTAGGAGTGTGCTGCAGTCAGCTCAGACTGAGCCCTCCATTGTTAAATTTTCATTGTGATTATTTATTCCTCAGAAATGAGCAAATAACACAAATCAGAAAATTTGGGGCAGCTATGTGGTGCTGGAGTAGATAGTGCTGGGCCTGGAGTCAGGAAGACTCATCTTCCGGAGCTCCAATCTGGCCTCAGGCACTTCCTAGCTCTGTGACCCTGGGCAAGTGACTTTGCCCTGTTTGCCTCAGTTTCCTCATGTGTAAAATGAGCTGAGGGGAAGAGATGGCAAACCACTCTGGTATTCTTGCCAAGAAAACCCCAAATGGGGTCATGAAGAGTCAGACCTAACTGAATAAGAAAACAAATCAGGGCTAGACTGTTTTGTTGATTGTCCAGACTTAGGTGATGGAGAAAATGTCCAAAACGTAGATGAAAAGGATGTCAGTACACCCTGGATTAGAGCTGATTTGAACCCCCTAGGAATTGCCTACTGGCCCATCTCAAAAATGTTATGCATCCCAGTGAAAAACACTGGCCGAAAAGGCCCAAAGTCTCTCTGCTCACTGCCTGCTGTTTTCAGTGTCCCTGAGTGTAATCCCAGTGCCCAAGCCCATGGGGGCGGGGGGGGGAGACCTTTCTCCCTCTTGATGCCTGCATGAGGGAAGGGTGCTGGTGGGGAGGAAGAGAGAGGGGAGGCTAGAGTTGGCTTTGGGTTACTTTACTCCTTTGGACTTTGGCTAGGTATTGGAAAATCTATGCCTTGTTTTTCATTTCTTATTACTAAGATTCACTCTCTTTTCCTCTGCCATATGAATGTTAGTGTTGCTGTTTGATTTTGAAGCTGTCCTGCCTCAGCCATTCCCAGTATTTCCAGGCAATCTTGTGCGCCTTCCAGCATGCTCTTTTGGCTCAGGCTAGCCTGTATCAAGGCAGTGGTTTGTTCTGCAGCGTGTCTATCTCTGGCCATCCCTTTGCATTTTATCTCCACACCATTTTTCTTAATTGTCCACCACGTTCTGACCTTCTGCTTTGTGGCCTTGGCCTCATCACCTTCAGCCTTCCCCTCTCTGAGATGCTTCATGGCTTGGATAGCACAGTGCTAGGCATACACTCCCCCATTCCCCCTTCTCTCTCAGCTACCTATACACGGAGACCTAAACTGCACCAAAGGCTTTGGGTACACCATGTTTTTTATACATACACACACACACTTGTTATATAGACATACAAACACTTACTTTTTGTATACTGAGTCCTTACTCCAGCTTTGTCAGGCTACCTCAGGCCCCACAGCACTCCTACTGAGGGGCAGGCAGTGTCCGGGCAGCTAGCAGGGCCAACTCAGGCCACAGCAGTGGCAGCACAGCGATGCTCAGCTCAGGCCCACAAAAGGCCACAAGAGCTCAAGTCCTTCTACCTTGGCACTGACTCTGGCAGAATGGGTACAAGGCAAGACCCCAAGGGTGCCAAGTGAGGAGATGCCAGCTCAAGAGTGTAATGGCAATGCCACCTGGGGAGTGTAATGGCAAAAGGCAGGGCTGCTGTAGCTCACTGTTAAACTGACCAAGCCTTCTCCATGGTGCCCACAAGTCCTTGGGGAGACCAAAGGGTGGAGGTGAGACTGAGCCCCCCAAACACCAAGGAAACAAAGGGGTGGCGGTCCCTGACTGTTCTCAGCGTTGCTATGCTCAAGTGTTCCTTATTGTTGACACTGAGATACAGACCTACTTGGAGCTGCCATGGCCTCCCTGAGACTCTCAGATTTGGTTCCTCCTCCCCCTTCAGGTGCTTCCTGGCTCAGGCTTCTGGAATATCTGAGGACAGAGCTGCTTACTAGCAGCCCTTGAGTCATTTTAGGTGCCAAAAGTCCCCTCCAACAAAGGTATTAAACAGGTAGCCTGCAATATGCAAATTCAGCCCAAATCAGATTCAAACATCATTGGGAAATGTGGAACAAAACCCAACATACACGTTAACGTGTGGTTTTCTAAGTGTGCTAAGTGACCCTACTTCTATTCAAGTTGGACATCTTTCTTCTAGAAGACATTAAGGATTGCTCCCCCCTCCACAGGGTAGAGGGGACAAGAGTAATGTCCCACCCTGCCACCCATGCAGAGCTGGCTACTTTTCCCTGAAAAGGTATCAAGACATTTGTCTAACCCTGGTTAGCCAAGGGGTCCAAGAACTGGGCCTGTGGTCATCATTTCCTCATTCCTCAAATACAGAGCAGCTGTGAGGAGGGTCACAATAGGTAAGGCAAGCAAGGAAGCTTCACTCAGCTCCACCAAGTCAATTCACCCTTGGCACCTACACAACTCTCCCTTGGCTAACTGTCTGCCTACAAGTGTCTTTCTTTTTTCTTCACTGTTAAACTTAAAGCAGCAGGTGACTGGCCTGAGTCAAGCCCAGCCCAGCCCAGCTGTGTCTCCTGTTTTGGTATGTTCTCATTGTTCTCTTTGATGAAATCTTCTGTTCTCGGGCTTAATTTAGCTAATTGCTCATGGATACCACTAGTCTTTAAGAAACAAGAACCATGGGTCAGAAAGAGTGAGACTTGGGATCATGGACCTGGAAGTAACTTTTGAGATGAGGAAGTCTACGATTCTGCTTTGGCACTAGGGAAATAAAGCAAGCCCATGAGGAAAAGAACTTCCTCCAGGTTACAAAGATATTAAGTGGGAGTGTGAGGACTGGAAGCCAGGCCCTCTTGTTCCAAACCTACTTTGCCCTTCAAGCTCTTAGATTCTGGATGTGGCCTCATCAGTGTCATCAGCCCCCTTCAATGACTACTGGCTCATTTTCTCATGTGCTGTCTGCCCCTAGAAGGGCTACCGTAGTCAGGATGACAGAGTTTTGTGAGCTCAAGGGTCCAGAGTCCAGAGAGACTTCATCCCAAGGTGGCTCAGAGACAGGTGACTCCACTTTGGTCAAGAGGAAAGCTCTCAGGTCATGGAACACCAACCTTAATAGAAAATCATTTAGATGGCCTTATCTCCTGCCTCTGGCACAGAAAGTAGGTGGCATGGTACTGAGGCTGCCAGCTCAAGGCAGAGCTTTGCCTAGACATCCTTCTCTTTCAAAAGTCCAGTAATGTCTTCCCTCCCTTTCCCCAGAGGGATTCACCAACAAGATTTGGGTCACTATCTTTAGACCAGAGTGACAAAAAAAAAAAACACACATAGGTTTCAGAACCAGCTTTAAATAAAGAGGGAGAAATACGGCAAAGAAAAACTGGAAAGGAGAAAAGGCCAGATTGTTTTTTCTTTGTGGGGAGAGGGGTGTGTGGAGTTGGGGGGGGGGATGTACATGAGCTGGGAGCCAACAGTAACTTGGTCTCAATGACCTAATTTTGTGGAAAAGTAAAAGGGGCCCCCTCTGTGGCAGCACTGAATAGTCAATCCAGCCCTCCAATCCAAACCTCATCTCTAAGAATGGCAATCCCTTCTCTGAGGCATGTCACACTCCCTGAGATGATGTGAGTCCCCACCTAGCCAGCCCCACTCTCTGGAGCAAAGCCAGGAGGGAGCATTGAGGGCTCTCCTGCCATGAAGCACCAGCTCAGAGAGGTAGTGAAATAGAGTGGGAGTCCAGTTCATGCCCCCCAACAGCCAAGAATCCAAGTGTCCCCGGTTCTCCCTGTGTTCTCCCTCTCCCGCCCCCTACAGCCTGGTGGTTTCACTGGTACTGTCCGTAGCCTGGGTAACTGGGGGGCGGGGCAGAACCTTCCTTGGGGGGCAGCTGTCCAGGATCTTCTATGAACGGGGGTGCTGAAAAAAGAGACAAGAGAAAAGAAGAAAAAAATGGTAGAGATGAAGCCTAGGAAAAGTGAGAGGGGAGATGGAAAATGGAGCACAAGGACAAAAATGAAGACGGCAGGCTCGGAGGAAGAGAGAGGGGTTCTTCCTATTAGGGTAGGAGATAGCGGGAGGAAGGTAGGAGTAAGTGATCTAGGAGAAACAGACCAAAGAGGCAACAAGAGAGAGGAGTACAAGCGAAGAGGGGAAGGAGAATGAAGGGGGTGGCATGAGACCCCCAGCATGCCTCAAGAGAGTGACTCACTGTTCCGGAACTGCTGAGCTGTGTAGCGGGTGAGGAGGATGCCCACACCTTCAATCAGGGCCAGCAGGATCCCTCCCATCATGGCTGATCCAACCATGGCCAGGGGCCCACCTGGACAACAGGAAGGTGATGGTAAGTGGCCTGATACTCTCAGGGCTTCCAAGGAGCCTCCTGCCTGGCCCTCCTTCCCACACTAATAGGGCTAAAGAGATAAAGAAAGGCTAGGGGGGAATGGGGAGGGGAAGGGAAGATGGCAGTTCAAAAGTCCCTTACTCCGAGCTGCCAGCACAGCACCCGTGAGAGCCCCACTTGTGATGGAATTCCATGGGTCCTCCTTCCCCCGGAGTCGGACAAGCCCACAGTCAATGGTAGAAAACAGACCACCCCAAACAGCAAAGCTACCTGGAAGAGGAATGGAGATGGTAAGGCAATGGGAGAACCCAAGCCTGCCTCAGTGGATCTTCCTGGTCAAGCCCAACTGTCCCCAAGCACAGACCTCTGCCTCCCAAGGCCCCACTTTGGGTATTTCCAGCCTCCTTACCTCCAATCTGGGGGGCCCGGATTCTCACCGAACTGACACTACCCCGCAAGCGGTGCCTGATGCCCTGGGGAGGGAATGAAGAGAGGCGATGAGGGCAAAAGAGAGGAGACAGAGATCAAGGGCCCAAAAGGGACCAAGGGCCAGGCTGAACAGCACCAAGTGCCCCCTCCCCCCATCAAGCTCCTCTTCTGCGTGGGTAGGATGGCCAACCAGAGTGGCAAAGTAGTCAGGCCCTTTAAGGTCATTTACTGGCTTTCCCTCCCAATTCACAGGCATTTCACAGGAAAGGGGAAACTGAGGCCTAGGGGACTCACTACTGGGGCATTTCGGAAGCCCTTGATAGCCTGGAAAACGCTTCCCCCGATGACTCCCATGGTGAAGGCCCCACCGCAGTCATCCACAATCCTCCAGGGGCTGCAGAGGCACGTAGGGGAATGAGACACGTCCGAGGTCTGCAGGAAGCTTCCCCCTCTCCCCTGGTGCTTGGCCCCGAAGGCACCTGGGAGTATCCCCAGCAGCGGGAGAGGTGGGGCGGGGCAGGGGCAGGGCAAGAAGCCCATCCTCTGCCCCCCCCCTCCACCCCCCCCGGGCCGTCGGGGCCACCCCGGTCCGACCTCCCGCCCAGCAGCTCCGGGAGGGCGAGCAGGCTGGCAGCCGCCCCCTCTTCCTTTCTGGGGCCTGGTTCCCTGCCCCCCCAGTAGAATCGTCCATCGCAGTCCTGGCGGGGGGGGGGAGGGCTTGGAAAGACCAAGCGTCCAGAGGCGGGGCAGCTGCTATACCTCCCCCATCCGTCTACAGTGGAAAAGTCTACAGCACGATAGGACCGAGCCTGGGAGAGACCAAGTGCGCGGGCGGCAGGGGGCCGGGGGGGGGGGGGGTGGATCGATGGGAGGCCAGATTCCCCCTCCCTTGGGGCTTCAAACGTCGGTCCCCGTCTCCGCCTCGCCCTAACCCTAAAGCGTACCAGGGCTCACGTGCGTACTCCTCCATAACTCCTCAGCTCAATCGCCTCCGTGAGGATCCGGGATGCCCACTCCAAAGGCCACCGTCCCAACCAGAAGCCTCGCAGGCCGCCCCTCTCGACGACTCCTCCCCCTTCCCGCCTCTTTCTGCACTCCACCCCTAGGACCAGGGGAAGGGACGCTGGAAGCATTAGACGCTTGCGCAGTCTACTACCCTCCCTGTGTAACCCTGTGTACCGAAGGGTTGCCGGAGAAACCGTCCCGCGCGTTTATTGGCCGTTTCGTCCCTTGGCCCCGCCCCAATGTTCCGCTTTGCGTTCACTCATAGGTCGGCTCCCGAACTAGAGAAGAAAGAAGTGACTTGCGCGCGCTCTCACAGGCTGCCTGCGAGTCGTAAGTGACACGTGACGAGAGCACTTGGGGGGGAGGAAAAGGCCGAGTCCTACCTGAACCGGACGAAGAAACCTCCCAGAAGCTAGGAGGAAAAGTCCGGGGGTGGGGTGGGGGGTGGGGGTGGGGCTTAACTGCTGCACTTCCTCATTGGCTGACAAGAGCCCACGTGCGCACAACTGGCAGGGCCACCTGCGAGGCCCTCCGCTAGCGGCCAGTAAGCCGGCGTGGGGGTGGGGGAAAGACCGCGAGGAGGAAGTGACGTCAGCCGGCGGCCGTGCCCGGAGGCTTTCCCCCTAGAACGTAGACAAGGAGCGCCAGCCGCTCTGCGCCACCCCCGTTCCACCGGCGCTGAGTGGGCGGGGCCGCCGAGCTCCCCGGATCGCCCCGAACGCACGTCGCTCGCGAAGCCTTGCCATGCCGCTCCCCGTCGCCCTGCAGTCCCGCTTGGCCAAGCGCGGCATCCTCAAACACATGGAGCCGGGTGAGGCGGCGCCCCGCGGGGGGAGAGTGGGGGAAGGGATCGGAGGCGCCGGCTGCCCGGGCCCTGACCTCAGATGGGCTCCCTGCAGAGCCCGAGGAAGAGATCATCGCCGAGGACTATGACGACGACCCTGTGGACTACGAGGGCACCAGGATCGAGGGCCTGCCGCCCAACTGGTACAAGGTGTTCGACCCAGTCTGGTGAGAGAGAGAAGAGGCTTCTGTGGGCTTCAGCAGCCGGGCAGTGGGGGGGGCCTTGCAAGAGGGAGGGATTCCCCAGGGCTCCCCTTCAAGGCTCTCTTGCCCAATCTCTCAGTGGCCTTCCTTACTATTGGAACGTGGAGACAGATCTTGTGTCCTGGCTGAACCCGCATGATCCCAGCTCTGTCATCACCAAGGCAGCCAAGAAACTCAGAAGCAACCTGGGTAAGCCTCTTGCCCCTTGCCCGGCCCAGCATTTGGCCATTCTGTAAAGTTGAGTCACAGAGAGAAGCTTGCTCTTTTGGAATAGCCTGTCCCCTTCTCCTTCTTGTTTCTGATTCTCTGCTTTACCTGGCTTTTATGCCTTAGATCCAGAAGATAAGCTGGACCGAGGCTATGAAAAGCTGGAAAGAGAGGAGATGAAGGAACGACGTTACCACCGAAGGGAAGAGTTGGCCCCCTATCCCAAGGGCAAGAAAGGTAGATGGCAGCGTGAGTGCAGCTGGTGGACAGAAACCTCCCCAGGCCCCTAACACTAGAGCTCCAAATGGATTCACTTAGCTGTCTTGCTGGGAGTGTGTGTCCTTTGCCTGGCTTCCTCAGATTAAGCCAGCATTTACTGGGTTTGTCGTGCCAGGCTTTGGACACAGAAAGCCAATAAGACACAGAGATGAATGATTGCCAGGGAAAGGGAGAATTTGACACCTGCTGATGAACAAGGATTTCCCAGAGGAGATAACACATGAGCTAAGTCACCAAAGCAGGCTAAGAAACAGGAATGAGGGGGGAGGGTATTCCAGGCCCAGGGAAAATAGCCTCTGAAAAGGAACGGGAACCACAGTCTAAGGAACAGATTTGATAGGAACACAGAGTCTACAAAAAAGAATGTGGGGCTCTAGGACATTTAAAGACAAGTTGAGGAATTAGGTTCGCTCTAGGACTAGTAAGGAATCTTAGAAGATTTTTGAGAAAGTGACATGTTTAAATCCATACTATAGGAAAATTATTTTTATGAAGAAACGTTTAGAGGAGAGAGTCTGGGAAATTGGTCTGTCAACTTGGAATCTATTACAATAGACTATCGTAGGGGTGATCTTAAGTAGGGTGGTTGTGCTAAGTAGGAAGTAAGACAGAGACTTGGCAGTTGATTCAATGTGTAAAAAAAGGTAGACAAGGCTGAGTCCTGGATACCTAGAAGGCTGCAGTGACAGGACAGGTTGGAGGAAGGGAATTTCGAGTTGGAAATGTCCTGCAGGCAATTGGATGTTTAGGCCTAAAGGTCGGGGAGAGCTTCTCTGGCTGGGTTTGTAGATTTGGGAGCCTTTTGCACAGAGATGACTGAACCAGGAGCTGGAGCTGACATGTTCATCCAGGAAGAGCCTACCATCAGACCCCTAAGTTGTTGAGGTTCACAATTTATAGCTGTGAACATATCACCACTTCACAGAGGGTAAGCTCCTTAGAGGCACACAGCAAAAGCTTAATAAATACATGATTGTCCTGAACAGAAAGAGGGAAATTGAGGGGTCATCAAGTTATCATTGAGAAAGTTTCAGAGTTCAGATCAAACCTTCACAGATTTAGGAGATAAGAGCAGCCTGGAAGAGTGTGTGGGCACCCCCCCCCCCCCAAGCTAATCCAGGTGTGGAGGTGTTACAGAATTTTATAGCAATGGCTCTCTCTGGACCTTGGTTTCCCCCTGTTCAAAATGAGGCAGGTTGGACTAGGTCTGTAAGGGCCCTTTCCATCAGTAACATGTCGCACACGGTGATGATGTCCAAGTAGATTCTACAACCTTTTCTCTCTCCACAGCTAGCCGGAAGGATGAAGAGTTGGATCCTATGGACCCTAGTGCCTATTCTGATGCCCCAAGGTTAGTACTTCTGGGTCCTACTTTGGAGTCTCAGTCCTTCTGTGCCTTGCTGTATTCTCCCATCAAATGGGTCATAGGATAGAGGTGGGAGAACAAGACTGGTTATCTCTTTTGCTACCAATTTCTGCCCTATTGATTCCTCCCATCTCCAGAGGTACATGGTCTACGGGTCTCCCCAAGCGGAATGAGGCAAAGACAGGGGCTGACACAACAGCAGCTGGGCCCCTGTTCCAACAACGGCCGTACCCCTCCCCAGGGGCAGTGCTTCGGGCCAATGCTGAGGCCTCTCGGGCCAAACAGCAAGACTAAGACAGCCCACCCTCTCCTCCAGACCCCCCCCCCCCAACCCTCTGTTCATAATAAAGTGTTTGCCTTTCAAGTTTTGCCACTGGAACACCTGGGGGAGGGGGGCACAGAGGAAGAAGCTGTTACAAATTTATTTTCAGAGGAAATATTCCCTACTGAACTTGGCTCAATCAATACTTGGTAGAAATCTCAGCCAACAAAGTGGGGAGGATCAGAGGTCAGTAGTGTTAACCCTAGGGAGTTAGAAGGGAAGATCTTGAATCTCCATCAGCCCAAACGTGGCAAGGCGGAGGGGTGGGGTAGGGAAGAGAATGTTTAGCTCCTTAATACTGAAGAAGCCGCCTCGAGTTCCACATGGAAGCCACAGGACCAGGGTATCCTCAGAGCAGACATGGGAAGTGCTGGGCATCTTCGGGCCCCCCATCAGACAAGGGAGTGCCTACGACCCCTTCTCCTTGGCCAGCCGCCTGCAGGGGAAAGAGAGAGAGAGCCCAGGTGGCTTTCTTTCAGACCTTGCCATGAACAAACTTGGGTTGGGGGAATTAGAAGAGATCCCACTTCCTTTTCTGTAGATGAAACCCAGTGTTAATTGGGTTAAATACAGCATGAGAAGATGGTCCCGACTCCTACTACTTAGTAAGGTGCACATCAACTACATAAATAGAATTTCTTTATTTTGGCATTTGTACACTTGACCCTGCCCAGCATCACCCGGCCAATGAAGAAATTGGTCATTTTCCTGTCTTACAAAAATCAGGACTGATAACCATCCCAGCCACCGCTGCCACCACCACCACCACGCCTCCCCCCAAAAAGCCTGGCCACAGCAGCAACTGTCAAGTCCTCTGCACAGCAGGAGCCTTTGGGGGAAAAGGGAGGTTAAAGGGTTAATCAAAGTTGGAGAGACGGAGAAATGAGACCTCCTTCTGAGCCAGAATTGTATACCTTTATACAATTTGAAGCTGCAGCTCATTCCTTTCCCCCCTCTGAAACCAGTAATCTTCTTTGGTCTCACTCTTGTTTTCCTTCCTTGTCCTTCAAACTCCTTAACCTGACTTCTCCAGTTTAGGTGCTGATTGAATTTCTTCCCATAATCCAATGCCCAGTCCCCCTTCTAGGTCTTATTCCACCACCCATCCCCAACACCTTAGGGGAGCCAATGGGACACTCCCCCTTCTGGATCAATTCCCCTTTGGGGATTGGAAGTGGGGCAGGGAGCCAGACAGATCCATTTCCTGCCCCTCCCTAGAAGCTGGCCATGGATGAAAGGAGATGGAAGAGGTTAAAATGCTGGGAAAGGAAAGTAGGAAGCTGTTTCCCTCACTTGCCAGGGCCGATTGGAGCCTGAGGTGAGACTGGCTAGAGATACAGGAGAAAGGCTTTATGTGATGAGAAAAGGGGCAGAAAGCATTGCCATGGAGTTGGAAGAGGTAAAGACATTGAAAAAGAGGAAATGTGTGCTGGAAAGCATGTCCTGATGCCCCCTGTAGCATGGTACAGACCCTGAGGAAGGGGCTGGGACTGGGTGGAAGTCAGGGCATCAAATACTAAGAAAGGGAGATGGAAAAATGACCCCAGAGAAGTGTGTAAGGCCCCTAAGGAGGGGCCTGTGATCTGGAAAAATGAGTCAGACATGATAAATTAACAAGAAAGGGAAGAAAAGTGACCAGCTACTTCACCTTACCCCACTAGGAACTTGAAACACCTTTTAAAAACAGTCTCTATTGGACTCTGGGAGTGAGTGAGTGAGTGTGTGTGTGTGTGTGTCTCTCTCTCTCTCTCTCGCAGGGGGGGAACAGTAGAGAACTGAAAGGAAGGGGTTGGGAGATCTGGACTCCCTGCTGTCTCCCCAAACTCCAGCTCTGCTCACAGTTTATCACTTCCCCAGTACTGACTTGGGTAGGAAGGGTTCCTCCTTGGAGTCCGCATGGCGGCCACTGGCCAGCGGTGCTGTGTTCGGAGGGGGAGGAGTGACTGCAACAGCAGTTCGGGGTAGGCTGTAGAGGTAGACGGCCCCGATGACCAGACCAGCCCCGAGTGCAAAGAGAGGATCCACCTGGAAGCCAAACAGGCGGACTGAGGCTGCTGTGGAAACGACAATGGAGAGGGAGGTGGCAAAGCCTTTGAGAATGTTGTCCGCGTATTTGACCACCACGGCCACGAGCAGGCCACCAAAGGCCTGGTTCAGCACCACCCCCCACACAGCAGGCGTGTAGCCAAAAAAGAAGCCTTGACTGGCCACGGCACCCCCCTCTGCCCACCACAGCCCTGCAAGGCCCAGCAAAGTCCCAAAAAGGCCCAGCTGCACATTCCTCAGCCACACCGACCCTGAACTACCCTTCAGGATCTTCTCAAAGTAAACGCCAGCAAAGCCTGATGACAGGCATGAAGCCACCACAGCTGCCAGTCCCACGCCAGGGTTCTGGCCCCCTGGACGTGGTGGCCCATTACTACCACCAGCCTGCTGGACCTGGACAAGGGCCACACCCAGGAAGAGCAGGAGCAGGGAGGCCCACTGCAGGCGGGACAGGCTCCGGCGGAGCATGAGGACTGAGAACAGGGCTGTGGTAAGGATTTTCAGCTGGTATGTGACCTGTGGAAGTGGAGGTAGAAGGCAGGGTCTGAGGAACAGGGATCCCCACCCCACCCCCATCTCTTTCCCCCACGCCTGGCTCAGCTTCCTCCTCTCCCTTCCCCTTTCTCCTCTCCCCCCCCCAACTGACCTGGAAGGTGGCAGCTGGCAGGTTGGAGATGGCCACGTACTGCAGATTGTTTTGGAGGGTGTAGATGAGGGAGGGCACTGCCAGCTTCAGAGTGTCCACGTACTGCACCAGGACGGCTTCGTGGAGGAAGAGCACGAAGTGCTTCACGTTCCCTGCGCGGGGAGGACCAGAAGGGCTGATCGTCTGGCCGCCAACCTGGCGGCCCCCGTCGGACCCCACCTCCCCAGCTTCCTACCCCTCTTCTGCGCGAACAGCAGCAGGAGACAGGCGGCCCCCTTGAGCACTTCGGCCATGACCACGGCCGTAGTGGCGAAAAAGCGGTCCCCGGGCAGGGTCCGCGCGTAGCGGATGCTGAGGATCAGCGACGCGTTCTGCACCACCAGCACTGCCAGCGACGCCTGCTTCAACCACCGGTGCTGACCTGCGGAAGAGCCCGGGGCCAGGGCCCGCGTCAGAGCGCCCGATTCCGAGGCGTGCCGTCCCACTGCCGGCCCCCCAACCCGCCCGCCGGACACACCCATGGCCCGGCGGCGGGCACTCCCGCGGCCCTACCGCCGCCCTTACTTGCACTAGGCAGCCCGGGCTGGTGGTGCCCCCCCGGCGGCCCGACGGCTCCAGCCGCTGCCCCAGCCGCCGCGTCCCCTCCGCTCGCACCCGCTGCTGCCATGTTGGCACCTGCCCGGGTCCGTCCCCTCGGCAACGGCCCCGGCCGCCGTTTCCTTCCGCAGACCCGTCACTTCCGCTTCCGGGGATCGAGGCGCCTCATTGGCAGCACCCTCCTGGGGGCCCGCCCCCTCCCCCCGTACGCTACCTCCAGCCCCGCCCCGCCCAGCGCTCGGCCCAATGGCCCTCGGCTGTCGCTCAGCCCCGCCCCCACCCTGCCCCACTCGGGCTTCTCATGTCCTCATAGGTTGGGCACCGCCCCGGAGCCCTCCCTTCGACTCCTTCGCCCCGCCCCGCCCCCGGCCTTCGCGAGGAGCTGCAGTGGGGTTGGCTGGGTCTGGCACCCCGAAAACCGCAGCCGGAAGGCCTCGCTGCCAGGACCCCCGCTCCCCCCCTCCCCAGGAGAGATCGATGCCACAGCCTAGGCCAGGCCTGGGGTTGCAAGGGCCTCCTAGGGCTCGTTTTAATGTCATTCACAGGTCCGAAAGGCTGAGAGCCTGCTGACCACCAGCCCTCCCTCCCTTCCCCCTCCCGGCGTCCTCTGGTCTAGCCGTGGCCAATTGGTCCGAAGTGTCGGCACAGCCTGGGAGGCAGCGTCCGCCTTCATAGGGGGAAGGTGAAGAAGTCAACATCACTGGGGAATCCGTGACACAGGCCCCTCTGGCTGGGCAGGGGCAGGGGAGAGCACCGACTTCAAGGAAGTGGCCAGGCTCAATTGAAGAAGCCAGGAGAAAGAGAGCTCCAAGCTCCCAGCTTTCTTTTCCACCCCAACCTCGGGATCTCTAAACAACATATGGAGGAAAGGGGGAAGGATGGGGGGGGGGGGTCCTACTGTCTGAAAAAGTTCCCCTCCATCCCAGAGAGCAAGAGGAATGGGGGATAGGCTACCAGGTCCCTTGGACGAGGTCCAGAGGAACATCTCTAAGCAACCTGTAAAACCAGGCAAACAGTGCAGCCTCAAAAGCCTGGTCCCATTTGGGGGACCACAAGTACACATGTTCCTTCTTCCACTGTTAGAAAGCTGGCCACTCGGAGGTACTGGCATCACAGGAAGCAGCAGCAGCCCCAGAGACAGGAGGCAGGATTTCTGAAGTAAGTGCTAAGTGGTCCTCCCCATCCTGCATCCAGGGGTCCCAAAGTATCTGCTCCAGAGAGGGCCGGTTGGCAGGGTCGGGGGCCAGGCAACGTCGGATCAAGGCCTCACAACCTGCAGAATGGGGTGGGAAGTCTGTGGGCCAGAGAGGAGGCATAGGGCAGGGGACAGAGGGGCATGGGAGGAATCCAAGTAACTGGACCTTACCTGGGGAGACACGGCAGTGGAAGCGGAGGCGTGCACCGAGGATCTCGCGGTCATGCTCAAAGGGGATGTCACCACAGGCCATGTCATAAAGGAGGATGCCCAGGGACCACACAGTGGCTGGTAGCGCATGGTACTGCTGCTGCGAGATCCATTCTGGGGGGCTATACACCCTTGTTCCTGCAAAGCCAGCAACCCATGTTTGAGTCTCGCCAGGCGCTAAGCTGCCCTGTCCTCTTTTGTTCATCCACTCCAGCAATCCCCAAACACCCACCGTCAAAGTCAGTGTAGGGTTCATCCCGGAGCAAGGCACCAGAGCCAAAGTCAATGAGCTTCACTTCCCCCCGCCTCAAATCGACCAGGATGTTCTCATCCTTGATGTCTCGGTGGACTACACCACGGGCGTGGCAGTGGCGCACGGCAGCTACCACTTGGCTGAAGAAGTGGCGGCAGCGGCTGTCTCCCAGGGGTCCCCGCTCAGTGATATAATCAAACAAATCCTGGCCATGCTCTGGCCGCTCAAGCACCAGCAGGAAGCTTTCGGGGGTCTCAAACCAATCCAGCAGTTGAATCACACCCCGATGACCACCCCCAGCCCCAACCTTCCTCAGCAGGGCCACCTCCAGTGGGCATGGGCCTGAGTCAGACTGCAGGAAGGCAGAAGGTACAGGGAGGAGCTGCAGTCACTTGGACTCAGATGCCAACTCTGGCCCAGAGGAGCCTCCCACCTTGGACAGGGGGGCACCTCCCTCTCATATGTGCGTATATGGGGGGGGGGGGTGCACACCTGTCTCCTGTTCAGAAACAGTTGAGGATAGCAATAGGAAACGCCCAAAACTTAGCCTCTAAAAGACTGGGAGGAAATTTCAGTACTGCCACTTTCTACCTGTGGGACCATGGGCCAGTGAGTCCTCTCAACTTTGCAGGGCTCTCATCATCATCATCATCATCGCCCACCCCAGTGTTCCCACCCAGCAGCACAAGAGAAGTTCCTCCCCACCCTTCCCACCAAGCCCCCCCCCACCTCACCCAGATAAAGGGAGGAAAGGGGATCTTCCTACCAGAGAATATGTTCAACAGCCCTGCCCCTTCCCCACATGCACAAGAATGTGTCCCAGAGGTGAGGGAGGATGTTCTGTGCCCAGAGCAGGTCTCAGGGAGAGCAAGCCCCAGTATTTAGGTAAGTTCCAGTGCCTAGGACATTCGATCAGCCTGGTCAACCATGAACTCCCACACATGGGTTAGAGACTCCTCCCCTTCGGGGATGTAGACCTGACCCATCCTTGGGCAAAGGAGAAGGGAGACAGCCCCTTAAAAGAGAAGAACAGTCACCCACGGGGAAAGGAGGTGGGAAGCATACACACCAGGGGGGCCCAGCCCAGGACGCGGCTCCGGGGGATCAGCTTCACAGCAACCTGAGAGAGAAGACGAGGGGCCCAACGAAACGATGGAAAAGCGAGGGAGGGAGGAGTAGATAGGAGGGGAGGGGCGAGAGGGTGTTGGGGGGGAGATGAGAGGGATGGGCGGGGGGAGATCCGAAAGGGGGACCCGAGGGGAGGGGCGGGCGAAGGAGATTCAGGGAGCGATCCGAAGGGGGGACCCGAGGGGAAGGGCGGGTGGGGGCGATCCATAGGGGGACCCGAGAGGAGGGGCGGGCTGGGGACCTCAGGGAAGGCGGCAGGTGGGGTGCAGTCACCTGCAGGCGGTCGGCCAGGCGGTGCGCAGAGAAGACGGAGCCGAAACCACCCTTGCCCAGCAGGGGCCCCAGGCGGTAGGCAGCCTCCAGGGCCTCCTGGCCCTTGCCCGGCCGGCCCGGGGGCTCTGGGGACGGCAGCTGAGGCAGCGCCTCGGGGCCCTTGGTCAGCATGGCCCGGCTGGCCTGGGGCGGGCGCGGGGTAGCTGGCCGCTGATACGAGACGCCCGGCTCCGCGGCTCGCACTCCACTGGTCACCCGGCGGCCGAACCAGCCGAGAGGTCAGCCCCGAACGCCCCGCCCTCCCGCGCCAGGCCAATCGGCAGCCGCGTATTTGTATGCCAGTCCCGCCCCGGGCCTCCTTGGATTCCGAGCAGGGCCCTGAATGCAAATAAGGGGAGTGGGCCAAGGAGGATTTTTCAGTAACCGAGACGGGAGGGTAGGTTTAATTAAGGCCGAAGCGGGCCGTGTGGCGGGTCGGGGGCCCCCGGCAGGCGAGCCCTCTGCAATGGGGCCGCCGTCGTCCCCTTTCCCTCTCGCAGCCCCCCCCCCCCCCCCCCCCAGGAAGCGAGAGAAAGGCAGGGGGGACGGGCTGTAATCCCCCGTGGAGCTGAGCCCAACCCCGGGGGCCAAAGGCGGGGGAGGGGGGGGGGGGGCCTATAGGGTTACTGTGCCAGGGTTGGGGGAGGAGAGGTGCCGAATGCCATTCTCCCCTCTCTCAGGTCCGGGGAAGCAGCTGGATAACTCCATCCCCACGCTCTTGGACGTGAGGGAAGTGACTGGGGGTGGGCCGGGCCCCCAAGGCAGTCACTTTGGAGTTTTATTGTCCTAAATCTGTGGTTTGGAGGGGATGGAGTGCCCAGCCTCAAACTCAAAGCACCTGCTTCCTGCCCTAACCCTCCTTCCTCCCACCCCTTAAAAGATGAGAGAAAAAGAGCTGAGGTGTGCTGCTGGCCCCAGCGCAGCGCGGCGCGGCCAAGCCCAGGACCCGACCCCAGCCCCCAGGATGAAGCTGGGCCAGGATCTTAATTTTTTAGAAGATAAAATTACATTTTAATAACGGGAGAAGGGGTAAGACACCCAAACACTGATGACTCAGACGTTCTCCAGGCTGGGGGGGGGGGGTTCTATGGATTCCCCCACCCCACCACTCACCCCCTCAAGAGGGGGAAACAAGAGATGGGGGGCCCAATTTCCCTCCTCTGACAGGCATATCCGAAAGGCTGTGGGGACAATGGTGGTCTAATGGGCCACTGTGGTTCTCTGGTGTTTCTCTGGGCCTGCCCACATTCATTCCGCCACTGAATCCATGTTGGAGTTTAGGTGCAGAGAACAAGGAAGAAGGTGGGCCTGATTTTAGGGAGGGGGGGGGGCGAGGGGCGGTAAGGTGGAAGGAGGCATGTGATCCATGGGGCAGCCAAGGCTGGACCAGAGTGCGAGAATCCCCCAAGGCCTGGCCAGGCCAGGGGAGGGAAGAGCAGAAGGAGGGGGAGAAAGGGTGGGCAGGGGGCTCCAGTCCTTGGTTATCAACTCTTGTCTGGTGGGGGGTCTCTGTGTACTGTGTTTTTCTTCATACTGTCCAAATATTCCTGTTGGGAGACGGCAAGGACGGAAGCCAGGATTTCATCATCGTCCCAGTCGTTCAGACCTGGCGGGGAAGGGGAGAAGAGTGGAAGTGAGGTGTGGCAGGAGGAAAGCCGGAAGTTTGCTGAAGGGTGAGGAGATGCTGGGCCCTGAAGGGCATTACCAAAGGCGCTAGGTGACATCTGCTGGATCAGGGCCCGGCATTCCAGAGCAGGGTACAGGGACACGAGGGGGGAGGTGGCTCGGTCTCCTCCCGTCACTGACTGGCTGCTTGGACCTAAGAAAAATGGATGCATGTCAGGAGGCCCCACTTAGAAAGACAAACCCCCCCCCCCCCTCTCCCCCCACCCAAGGATCCTGCCAGATCACCAGGAAACACTGACCTGGTGCACATGGTGAGGGGGGTTTGGCGAGAGTGAGGGCATGGCCTGGCGAGGGTGGCTTGGGGCCCAGCTCTGGGTGAAGGTCTTGCTGCTCAGGGGAGGGGGCGGTACTCCGCTGCCTGGGGGACCTGCCACTCCACTCCTCCAGACCACTAGAGGCCGCTGCTGTGGCAGAGCTGCAAGTGGCGCTGGCTTTCCGGGGCTGGGAGAAAGGGCAGTAGATGCCCACAGGGTTAAATCTCACTTGGAGAAGCAGGCCAAGGCTGATACCATTCTAGGGCCTGAGTGCCCACTGACCCAAAGCCTCCCCTCCCCTGGCCCCAGCAGGCAAGAGCACCTACCTGTGCTTGGCCCCTGACCTGCCGAGCTTGCTTCTCCTGGTCCCGAAGCCATTGCAGGTAAGACTCTCTGGCCACCTGCTCCTCAATGGCCTCATTGGTGGCTTCCCAGTCTGTGGCTCGCTTCTTATCCTCCAGCATTTGCTGCTCAATCCAGGACTCCTCGGATGTTTTGATGGCATTCTTCATCAGGGACTGGTCAGCAAACTAGGGGGAGACAGAGAGAAGTAGCACTTCTGGGTACTTAAAGGCAGGGGTCAGGGCAGAAATAAGGCTGCCCAGCCCTGAGAGAGGGAGGGAAGGGGGGAAAGAAGGAAGAAGGAAGGAGGAAGGAGGAGCCTCTGGCCAGAAGATTCAGCTTCTCAGCATGGGGGGAGGGGCAACACCAACAGCAGGGCCACCTCCCCCTGACCCTTTTAGTTAAGGGCCTCAGCTTAGCCTGCTGCTAACTAGGGTGGGCCCAGGCTGCAAAAGGAGACAGGAGTGGAGACAGGCAGCACCAAGTAGCATCTCAACCAGGTCCCCCTGAACATGGACAAGGGACTGGGCCCCTGCTCTCTCTGCCCACATACTGCCTCCTGCCCTTGTGGTGCTCAAGACTCTGAGCCAAACTGGGAAAGTAAGACATTTTGAGGGTCCTCTCCCCATCCCAACTCATCCTGCCCCCCCCCCCCCACCGGGGATCTACCTACCCCCAGAGGCCAACAGGGCTAAAAAGAAAGGAGGCTGAACGTGTGACTCTCACATTAACAGAATGCTGTGGAATGAACTGAGGGAGGTGCAGGGGAGAGGCCAGAGAGAAAAGATGGCTTTCAGAGTCCCTTCCAGTTACAAGTATGTCTGTACGTGGCCATGTGTGGGCATGTGCATGTGTGTGCATGCTCCCGTGTGAAGAAGAAGGGAGAGGAGGGCAGACAGTAGACAGAAGAGCAGCCGGGTCCAGCTCGCGAGCTGCTCACTCACCCCTGGCTTGAAGGAGGGGAGCCCCAGCCCCACACCAATGGTGGCCTTGTTGGGGTTCACCACTGAGTTGTAGTGGACGTTGCGATGATAGCTGACCCGGATGGGCTCGTCCTCATTCTGCTGAATGCCATGAAACGTGTTGATGGGCTCTGGGGGGACGGGGATACTTGTGCTGTGACGGATGGGGTGGGGCAGGGCCCAGGCTGGCTCCCCCTGCCGCCCCCCTCCCCTGTGGCCCTCACCGGCCCTACCTGTGCTGTACTGGTACACCTCGACAGGCCGGTTGTACATCTCTGCCATGGCCTGCATCTCGATGTGGTTCCCATGACAGTTGTTCTTCCTTTTCCGGTTGATGTAGGTGGTAAAGTCTTCAGTGACATAATTGGAGAAGTAGTCGGCATTCTTCATCTGGGGGAAGGACGGAGTAAAGAATCAACAGGGGTCAAGGAGGGGTGGAGCAGGCCCCCGGCAAGCCCAAGTGGGCCCCAATCTCACCAGATAATCCATGCAATGTTTCCGGACAACCTCATGCATGTCCTGGTCACCATAAACCTGGTCCGCTGCAGAAAGGTGGTACAAAGTCAGAGCTGCAGGAGGGCGAAGCCAGAGCGAGGAAACAGGCCCCAAGAGAAGCCCGGGTTCCAGGTCTCACAGCACACCAGAATCCAAGCAGGTCCTTGCCATCCGACCCAACCCCAGGTTTTTACTGTTCAGTTACCAGCTGTGCTGTGGGAAGAGACATCACCGCCCTCCCTTCTTTCTGGGTCCATTCACAGCTGAGAAAGGCCCTGACCTTGGAGGGCTGAGGCTGTGCCCACCAGTTTGGCACAGCCTCAGGGAGGAGGTCTGGCTCCATATGCAGCAGCCCAACGTGGTGGTCAGAGGAAGAAAGGCTCCCACCCTCCACTATTTTCATGTTCTGTTTAGGAAGGAATAGTGAGCCGTTTGGCAATGTAAACCTGCCAGAGGCTTAGATGTTTTAGCAAGTCCTCAGAAGCCTTGGCACCCAGCCCACCAGGGGAGCACCAGGAAGAGAGCCACCCCTTGTCTGGGCCAGAGGGGACAGGCCCTTTTCCTACACAGCCCAGGGTACAAACGGAGAGGGATCTACCATCTACCCCCATCCTAGGGCCTAGGCAAGGTCCTTTCTTTGCTCCTGTCATCCTCCCCCACAACCCTCTAAGGAAATCAAAGGACTCTTTGAGGAAACAGCACCTCCCCCTTAATGCCAGGCCACTTCCAAAGGGGACTTAGGAGCAGAAGGGCTGAGGCTGGTCCTCCTACTCAGAACCTTAGGGCTTCTACTAAAATCTGTCCTCTTGTCTTTCCGGCCTGAGAAGGAAAGGGAATCAAACAAGATCAACCAGCCCCAACTGGGCTCAGGGCCAGGACTGGGACTCTCCTAATGGCCCAGGCCCTTGCTCTGATTCTTCCTCTCTATGGAAACAAGCCTGGACCACTCAGGAAGGCTTCTGGTGCCTACGCCTCCCATCTCCTCAAGCAAAAGGGCAGAGACCCAGGGTGGACAAAGCAGGCTGAGAGGCTGACTGATGGAGGCCTGCCCAACACCCCCACCCTTACAGGCCTCACAGTGGAATGAAAGACAAGGCCCTGGGGTCCCAGTTCTGGCTATTCCTTTCTCTCCGTTTCTTCAGCTATGAAATGGGGCTGCCTGCCCTCATTTCATTCCCCAGGGCTGCTGATGCTGACAGGGCTCTGGAGGAAATGCTAGAAGATGGCCAGTTTCTTTCCATCGTCAGGAGAAGGGTGGGATCCAATGGGGACAAAGAGGAGCCCAGGGCCCTTGCCAATCTGGCACCGTGAGCTCTACCAGAGACCACCACTCCTCCTGTCTTTCCTACAGGTTCAAGGCAGAGAGGTTAGGCCAGGCTAGCAAGTTCCCCCACAATGCTAGGAGCTACTTCTGTCCACATAGCAAGAAATTAACTGGTCAAGGGAATGTGGGAAGAGGAGCCTAGCCTCCCCTGGGCCTCACTTCCATGCTTGTTCCCTCCTATCCTTCTCATCCCACAAACCCTTGGCATTGTCCCAATGTCTCTGTAGCCTTGGACACCATTGCCCACTCCCTGCTCTCCAGTCTCCCTTTTCTGGGGTTTCCTGACCTGCTCACACAAATTCCATGCAGGTGTCTGGGCTCTCTTCTCTTCCCTCCCCCCCACTTGACAATCTCACCCGCAACCCATGACATCTCAATTCCCATGAATCCTATGTGGAACAGATTCTAGGCTCTCCTCTACTTGAACTCCCATAGACCCTCCACCCCACCACATCCAAACCAGAACTCAGCTTTCCCCTACCCACCCAAACTCTCACTATTCACTGCGTGGAGCTAAGGCCCTGCTTGGGGTGGTGATGGTGCCCCCCCATTCCCTCATGCCAGTCTCCTGGCATTCAAAGGCCTTCCCAATCCAAGGGCCCTCCTTTTCTGCCCCTCCCCTTTCTGAATCAATCCTTGGCTTCAGTGTAGGCCCCCTCCCAGCACTGCCACCCCTCCCTCGTGTCGCTTCTGGCTATCCAGGCTGCCTTCTGCTTATTTTTGTCTATCCTTGGCTCTCCATGGCATTGCCCTCATTCCAATCTAAGCTCCTTGGGGGAAGGGATGCTTTCCCTTTGGTCTGTGAGGCCTCAGGCTTGCCAGTCTAACATCTCATAGGAACAAGCTTCTACTTACCTACTGCTTTAAAGTTTACAAAGCAATCTAGAAAGATGATCTCATTTGATCCTCCCAACCCCGGAAAATAAAGGCTGTTATTATCCCCATTTGATAGCTGAAGAAACTGAGGCAAATGGAGATACAGTGACTAATCCAGGGTCACACAGCTAGCAAACTAGGAATGTCTGAAGCTGGATATGAACTCAGGTCTTCCTGACTCCAGGCACTGTGGCACCCCTAGCTGGCCCTTAAATAAATGAACGCCTGTTGGCAAATGGCAACCGAGGAGCTGAGGGGAGGGTCCTTCCTTCCAGACAGGCCCCCACCCCCTGCCAAGGTGAGCCACAAAACATTCTGGGTCTCATTTCCTCCCATGCTTCGAGTGTACCCACAGAGGAAGATGAGGCCCAGAGAAGGGTCCAAGGATTGAATTTAGAGGTGAGCTGGGGCCTAGTAGGGGAAAAGGGCTGGGCACAAGGCCAGCCTGTCGGAGTCCTGCTGAGCCACATGGTGGGGAGGATGACAGCCACTGACTTTCCCAAGAAACTGCTGCAGGTAAGACACCCTGCCAGGACCCAGGAGAGAACGCTTCCTGTGGCCCACGGGGGACTGGAGGGCAGGATGGGGCAATCCCCACTGAGACTGGGAGTCAAGATTTGGAACCCTGCTCTCCGTCATCTGTAAGGGATTGGGGGGAGGGGGAGGGTTGGCCAGACAAGCCTACAGCTCCAAACGGGCCTACAGTCCTGTGTGGATGACTTCCTGTGGCCTCCAAGGAGCCACTCTCCCAGGCAGGCTCTAGCTTCAGCATTGACCAGGGAGATCTCCAAGCTCCTCCCAACTCCCTTCCACACGCTTTTATCCAATCAGGACTCTCTGCTGAGACCTCCAACAGCCTGCTAGAGGAGTCCTGGGGCAAGGCCCTCCCAGAGCTGAAGCCTGTAGCCATGCCCAACCTCCTCCAACTGAGGCTGAAGAAGCAAGCCTCACCATGTGCCCTCATGGCTCCAGCAGCAGCTTTATAGGGTTAGGGAGCCTAAAAGAAGCCTGATGGGGACATGAAGGGCCTGGCTGGCTGCTGGCCTAGCCCACTCCACCATCTGCCAGGGGGCCACCTCCAGAGGGGACAATGCCTTCTCATTGAATAAATCCCTGATTGGCATCACCTCAGGGTATTCCTCCCCCTCCCCCCCATATCCACCTGGCAGGAAAGAAGCAGTGCTCTGAGAGCCCTTCTCTAGAGGCTGGGTGCCGTGCTAAGCACTTTCCAAATGCTGATCTTTCAATGCTCACACCAACTCTGCTGTTACCGTAGAGGAGATCAAGGCACACAGGTGAAAGTGACTTGCCCAGGAATTGTCTGAGGCTGTATCTGAACTCAGGTCTTTCCAAATCTAAGGCCAGAACTTTATCCACTATACCCATAGCTACTAGGCCAGACTAACTTGAAGCAGCCAGGCAGCTAGCAAGCACACACAGCAGCATGCAGCCCAAGAGACATGTGGAACTCAGGGGTGCTAGCACTACAGGCCAGGAGGGCTGTAGGACAAGCTTCCAGATGGGGGGGAACTAGAGGTCTTTCCTGAGAGGCTCCCCCTCCCTGACTCCCCAGCCCAAAGGGGGGTGGCGGCAGCAGCACCAGCAGTGACTCACCCACTGCCCGGAACAAGCAGGCCCCATCCTCCTTCATCTGTTTGATGATAAACCCTTTCTTGTCCCGAAGGGCCTTCTCAAACCAGTGCTCCTGCTGAACATAAGAGATGGCAAGAGTTCAGACACTGGCTGGCTGGGTTGGCCTGGCCCCCTTGGCCCCACATGGGGCCAGGCCAGAAAGGCCTTGGGGCACAGGGCACATCCCGAAGCACCCCAGAGGTCAGGCCTAGCTCCTTGAAGGCCCACAGAGGAAACCCCAGGGGGCCAAAGGCCAGGGCTTTAAGGGAAGCCTCCAGGCCAAGCTGCCCAGTGGCCATCTTCCTTGGCACCTCACTGATGGAGCTGAAGGAGAGACAGAGGTACTAGGAGTCCTTCAGCTTGGGCCTAGAGATGAGGAGCAACAGCTCTGAGAAAAAGCTGCCAAGAGGCCTCAGTTTCTTCACACTCCCAGCTGTCTCCAAGCAGAAGGAACTCCCTAATCCTGGTGGAGTGGAAACTGAGGCAGGCAGATGTGGCTGTGCCATTAGCAGAGAGAAGGGGGTTCTAGCTCCAGCCCCAGGTGGTATCCACTGGCACAGCCTGAGCCACAGCCTTTGCTACCCAACTGCACTCAGTCAGATCTAAGAAAATGGCAAAGCAGAATTGGGAATCTGCTATACCCCATGAGGCCCTAAGCTCTAACCCAGATGCTCCCCCAATATGGGAATTACCCCAATTCCTGGGAGATACTGACCAGGGAACCTCCTCTAGGTCCAAAATCATCGAGGAGTAGGGTAGGGGGGCTGGGCCAGCACTCCTAGATCTGTGTACGTGGTATGGTATAACCACAGACAAGTGTCTTGGCCCTGCATTTCTACTCAGGAAACGAATGCCATGCAGGCCCTGGGCATATCAGTCCAAGTGTGTGTGTGGAGGTGAGGGCACATACACTGGCTGGTGCAAGGTCTCCCCCTCCTCCCCAAACTACCCATACTCTGCTGACACCTGGTGTTTGGCATGAGAAAAAAAAAAACTAAGGTCCCCAGGAAGTTGCTAGTTGGGCTGTGGGCCAGGCCTGGAAGTGGGCAAAGGGCACCAAGGGCAGCCGTTCCCCTCCTACTCTTTCTTTTGCCCACAGTGCTCTTGTGGGCAGTGAGGCACAGGGTAGTGATGATGAGAAACCTTCAGGCTCACTATCCCCTCTCAGTCTAGTCTCTTCTTGGGAGCCCCTAAGTAGCCTTTGCTCAGGGGAGGGAGAACAGAACAGGGCATTCCAGTTGAGGAGTGGTAATCAGGGCTTCCCCAACAGGGCAAATAGCTCCTCTTGGTCCTCTCCTGCCTTTTTCCCTCCATCCTTGGCCCCCCTCCACCACTTCACACCCAAAGGCAAGGCAGCAGACTTTGGAGAAGTCCTGACCAAGGAGAAGAGCCCCCAGAGGAGGAAAGGGGCAAGCAGTTACAAAGCACCTACTACGTGTCAAGCACTCTGGTCCTCAGAATCACCCCGAGGAAGGAGGTGCTATTAGGATCCCCATTTTACAGAGGAGAAAACTGAGGCAGGCAGAAGTCTGGCACACAAGACAGAAGTCTTGTCCAAATTAGCTGCCGCTGGATTTGAATTCACCTTCCCAACTCCAAGGCCAGTTCTCTGTGCACTGGACCACCTACAATTAAAAGGGGCTCAAACCCTCCACTCCTCCCTCTCTCCCCCTAAAAGAAATAGCTTAGGGAAGAAAGGCCTCCTGAGGTTCAGCCACCAAGTAGGGATCCGGGGCCTTAGGGGGCAGGGTACTCCCACTGGAGTCTTCTCAAGGGTCCCTCAATATGAAGGTGGTTGGCTGCCCAGTGAAGGAGGTGTGTACTGTGACCAGCAGGGTGCCCCCATGGTCACCTCCAGCACACCAGCATTCACTTGACTGGATCTCTGCCTCTCTGGCCCTGAGCCAGCCTGGCCAGTCAGGCTCCCTTAACCCTGGCTTCTTGGCAGGAGGGACTTCAAGTGGCCCCCAACCTAAGGAAGGTTTCTGCAGGAGCAGACTGGAGTATGGGCTCCACACAGACTTCAAAGGAGCTGGCCAAGGCCACAGAAGCATGGACAGGCCTCACAATCAGGCCACACTGACTTCTGTTTCAGCCTCATCTCTTGGACAAGGCCCCAGAGGAAGAGCTGCCCTGAGAAACACACTGGAGATGGGAGAAGAGTCCTACCAGTCAGCCAGGGACCCAAGGAGAGCCCAGAAAACAGGTGAGAAAATAAGAACTGTGCAAGAGCAGAACACCTCCCATGCCTGAGAGATGTAGGACCTGGCAAATCACCAGGGTGAGGCTCTAGTCACTATCCACAGAGCAAACAGATCCCAGCACCAACACCCTGCCCTTTCTTGGCTCTGCCTAGAGAGGCACGGGAAGAGAAGGGGAGCCAGGAAGAAACCAGGAGAGAGCAGGTGGGCAGTAAAAAGACCCCGACAGAAAGGAAAAAAGAGAGTGGCTCTTTGGGAAGAGTTACAAAAGAAAACAGAAGCAGGGGGCCCCCCATGGTGAAACAAGGATGAAAGATGGGGTAAGAAAAGTGGGCAGGGGTGACCTA
>CM053588.1:14522957-14546001 GCA_028646515.1 Pseudochirops corinnae
GGCGCGCGCAGGCGCACTGGAGGCAAAGGAAAGCCCTCCCCCCTCCCTTTCTATTCTCCGCCCCGCCCCCGTATCGGACGGGGCGGAGAGCGGGGCGGAGTGCGGGGCGGAGTGCGGGGCGGGGTTCGGTAAGCCCGGGCCTCGGCGAGCGGCGGAGGGCACGAAGCCCTTTGCAACTTTCCCGGCCTGGGGACTGAGGGAAGGTGCAGCAGGAAGAAAGGGCGATCCCCTCCCCCCCGGGCGCCTGGCGAATAGCCACAGCGTGTCTCCCACGTGCCGCCTCCGCGTCATTTCCGCCCCTTGTCTTTCCCTCCTATCCTCGTTCCCCCTCCATCACCCCGGCGTAGCCGCGCAGCCGACCGTGTGCCAGAGCCCTCCGCTCTCCTCTCATTGTTCAACCTTGCCTGTCAGTCAAACGAGAGGCTCGCTGCGCTCACGCTCCCCGCCTCGCCCCACCACTTCGCCCACTGGTCCCCCCACCCCCATTCCATCTGAGCACAATCATCCGTGGCATTCAGCGGTCCATGTTGCCCCCTACTGGCTGCTGAGGTCTCTGTGTCCCGCCACTACCTCGTACTCCGGGGACTGCGCAGGCTTTTCTCTCAGTCTGCCCGCCCCGCTCCAGGTGGGACTCGGCGTCCAGCCCATCTTGCCTTTCTTTTTTGCCTGCTAGAACTTTCCTCCCCGTCCTCTCGGGGTTAACAAAACCATCCCCAATTCCTCGCTGAACTTTCTAAAGTTGGCAGCGACCTGGGCTCTGCCTCCTAGACCTCTTTCCGGGTGGGTCAGCCAGGGTGTTTTGGTCCATGCTTTCCCACCATTCCCTGGGCTGGAATGGCAGGGGAAGCAGGGATCAGATCAGACCATCTGCCAGAGAAGCACGTTGGGACCCAGACTGGGAAAGAGAGTGGCTGGTGGAACCCAACTCAAGCCCTTTCTGATGTCACCTCCAGTCCAGCACCCCATTATTGCCCCAACTCCCCCACCCCCAACTCGTAGGCCAAGGTCTCTTTTGGTTTGTGTGTGGATTTTTATTGGTTTAAACTGCATCCAGTAGGCCACAGGCTTCAAGCATGGGGCAGGTGGGGAAACCTGAGACGTGCCAGGAGAGAGGCAAGCAGGTAGGCAGGCAGAGAACCCCAGGTGATGGAGGTGATCTAGGACACAGAAGGGAAACCAAGGCAGGCTCTAAGAGCTCTGGAGCTGACAAAAAGCACCTCCTTCTGCTGACCTGCTGCCCTTAGTTATCTCACCAAGAATTCAGCTGGATCACAAGAACAGAATGGCGCATCAAATAGCCAGGCTGGAGGCTATTGCTGAGAGGAGGGGAGGGGGGCCACCAGAACGTAGGATGTTGGGGCTCCTTTCCTAGGGAGCTGAGCTTGTGGCACCAAGACCCTGCTCTTCTCGCCACACCTGAGGATGATGAAAGGTGATAGGGGAAGGCTTCCGCTCCACTTGCTGTCCCACTCAGTCACCCAAAAATCTGTCTGCCCATTCACCAAGGACACAGCAGTCTGGTAACATTTCCAAGGTTGAAGCTCTGAGGAGACATCTCCCAGTCAGCCTCTGCTAGCCCAGGTGGTGACACATCCCCAGAGGTGCTAAGCAAGCAGACTTGCCCCTCCCAAGATACCCAGGGCCTCCTGCCACCATTTCAGTAGGTGAAATATCCTGGAGACAAAGGCTGGAGAAGATACAGACCTGAATTCGCCTGACAACTAGGTTCCTTTCCCAATCAGTGACACATAAGCTATGGGAAGACCCCAAGACTTACCCTCTGCCATACTAGCTGGTGACAGAGAAGAGGGGACATGGGCAGAGCTATCGTTCTCCCAACTGGCATCTTGGATTGGAGCACTTCCCCACCCCCCACTCCACTACACCACAAGATTGTCCTGTTCAGGGCAGTGGCTGAGACAGATCCCATCACCCCCAGTGCACCACTCATCTGCCTCATACTTTGTCCCTTCCAAATATGGCTTTGGAAACAAAACAGGAAGATATTGAAGGTGGGGAAGTGATGCCCCAAAGAAGGGGTCAAGCCACCCCCCCCCCAATCACAGGGAGGAGATTTTGACAGTGTTGTGGAGAAGATCATCAGGGCCCAGGCTGGAGTTCCGGAGGGCCCCCCTGTTACTGCTGTTGCTGCCCCGAGAAGGTCTTCCAGGCCCCTCCCCACTGGCACTGGCAGGCGAATGTGGCCGGCTCTCATCTGGGGTGTTGGCTGGAGGGGTGGGGATGCTGATGATGGCTGCCACCAAGTCCTGACTGTCACAGTTCAGAGTCAGACTGTCATGAGTCTTGGCATTGAGGCTGGCTCGGCTGCTGGATGGAAGCAGAGAGTGGTAGAATCTAAGATCCACAACCCAGCTGTTAGGCCACCTCAGGTAAGTCAGTCTAACCCAAAAGCCTAGATTTCCTTAGCCACAAAATGGGAGGGGCATGGGGAGATAATTGAGATTCCTTCCAGAGGAAGTGTCTTGAGTCCCTGGGTTGTGAAAGGATGAGGGGGGGACATTCCACTGTATGCAAGGCTGTTAACTTTTTCTCTGAAGTCTCATCTTGGTGGGAGTGAGTTGCTCAGTGGGCAAGGGATTGGATTCAGCTTTATTTGCACCTGGGGCACCAAATCTTCACTTCCCAGCCCCAGTTAATGGAGGCCATGTTACCTCTGAGGTCCGGGGCTGTGGGCCCCAGCAAGAGTTTCCAGCTCCTGCATGCTGCCTCGGCTGACAGAGGCCATGGAGTTGGCCAGGCGGATGGCCCGGCGCTGCTTGGTCTGTCGGGGGCAGCAGGAAGAGATCAGACTGCTAGCCCGAACGCTGTTTCCCATGATAGCCTGGGAAGACACAGAGGTGCTGCGGCTGGTGCGGCCACCCAGGGAAAGGACTCCAAGTGCTTCACTGAAGGTGGACTCATCTGTGAACTCATGGGACTGGGGGAAGAGGAGAGAGAGAGAGAGAGAGAGAGAGAGAAGGAGAGGCGGGGGTGGGAAGAGACAGATAGAAAGAGGGAGACAGAGAGAGAGGAGAGTCAGCATCAGGGGGTATTTAGAGCCCTAGAGGCACAGGCGCAGACTCATCAATGGGACAAAAGCCTGAGCAGGCACAGAGAGAGGGCCACGTGGGAAGCACTCAGGGTTCCAGAGGTAGCTTTTGAGAAATGGGGAGGGGGCAGCAAGGAGACAGACAGGGAAGGAGCTCACCGTGGTCTTCTCCAGACAGTGCAAAAGATGATGGTGCTGCTGTTCAAAAGCTGAGCGGCTTCTTGTGTTCAGTGCTGGCCTTTGGGCCCCATCTTGGTCCTAGGGCACAGAGGCAGCAAATCCTCAATCCTTGCCCCCCTCCTGTTGCCAGCTTTCAGAAGCCCCTGTGAGGAGGGGCTGCAGTGGTGCTGACCCAGTGCAGAAAGGCCCTCCCCTGCATCCCTGCCACCCAGGGCAGTACCCCACCTCCAGGCCCCTGTTGCGCTTGTATTGAAGGAAGGCTGTCGTGGTCCCACTCTTGGCCATCCGGATCCTTGCCAGCCGCACCTTCTGCTGGGCCCGGCGCTTGTCAGCGCGCTGGTTCTGATGGTAGATTCGACTGAAGTTGGAGACAATGACAGGCACCGGCAGGGCGATGACCAGCACCCCGCTGAGTGAGCAGATGGAGCCAAAGATCTTTCCTGCAATTGTGCTGGGTACCATGTCCCCATACCTGCGGGCACACACCCAATGCCAGATTTGGGCTCTCCCTCGGCTCGTGTGGAAGGAGCCCCCACTAAAGACTGCTCAGGGCAGAGTCTTGGAGACCACAAAGCTACAGCAAGATTGCCCTAAATGTGCGCAGGAACAGATGGGGGAATGGAGATGGGGGGGCTTGTGATGTCCAGGGGTGAGGCAGACATTTTATAGAGAGGAAAAATAAAGCCCACACTGGAGACAAGACATCCTCTGGGCCACACAGGAAGTAACAAAATCAGGACTTCTGTCTCCCTCTGGGCCTCAGCTTTCCCCTCTACCTCGATCCTATCCAGCTCCAAGATGCCACAGCAGAGCAACAGGCAGGCTCCTGCAGAGGCCCTGGATCCACTCTCCTGGATAGGCATCCTCAGCCAGACCCCTTGCCTTCTCTGTGTCTCAGCTGACTTATACACAGACAATGAAGAGCTCTGCTCAGAGGCTCTTCCCCGACCCCTGGCAGAGAAAGCATTGTCACCAATGCCGACATAATGTGAGTGCCTGCCTGGGTTAAGTGCTTCACCCTCTCTGTGCCCCAGTCTACCTTCTGAACACTCACTTTAGGCCTGCACACTTTGAGGATCTCTGAAGACAGAGAAGACTGGGAAGGTGTGGAGGGCCTGCTAAAGCAGAGGAATAAGTAATAGAAAATAGAGACAAAGCACTGGGCAAGCCTGGCAGCGAGTGCACACAGTTCCCCAGGGCTGATGCAGAAACAGACTCAGGATGCACAGTGAGACACACATTCTGGGACGTAGGGACTGAGCTGCTTTGACTCTGCACATTTGTCATGAGAGTTCTCCTTTCCTTTTCTTAATTGTTCAGTGGGGAGGGGGAAAATGAAATACTTATTAACTGAAAGAGAATAGGGTACCTAGGTGGCACAGTGAATAGAGCACCTGCCCTGGATTCAGGAGAACCCGAGTTCAAATCCAGCCTCAGACAGTTAACACTTACTAGCTAAGTGACCTTGGGCAAGTCACTTAACCCCAATTGCCCTACCTTCCCCCCCCTCCAAAAAGAAATAAAAAGGAATTGAAAGAGAATGAAATTGACCTGGAGGGGAGAAACAAAGAAATCAAGGCATTCTTATGTCTCCCTGAGACTCTGGAATTCCATGGTTTGGCCATTTTGGAGACATTAGCAAGGCCTGACTGAGAAGCATTATGCTACCTGTGTGACCCAGAGTAAATCCTTCAGTGACTCCATTTATCCCTCTGGCAAAGTGGCTCCTGAGACCCCTGCTGACTGGAAGACCAAGATCTGCTAACTTGCTTATGATGTTCCCTGGCTGCCCCACGGTGACTCCATCCCCCTCTCCTACGCTCTAACAAAAGGGGATTGGGCCCCTAAGAACATCTTAAAGTCTCCTTCAGGTGTGGAGGCTCTACAAAATCAGCTGTCTTGCCATCGCCCACTCCCTTGGAGAAATGGGCTTCTCCACACTGGGTGACTTCCAGTCAGGCCCTTTTCCTCCTTGGACCTTGGTCTTGCCCCCATTCTCCATCCTTCTGACAAAGAGAGACAGAATGGGAGACTGGATATAATGTGTTGACCTTGGAGTCAGCAGATATGAGTTCAAATTCCTCCACAGCTGCTGGCCAAGCCCCCCCATAACATGGAAACTAATCACACCTGTTGATTTCCTTTCCATTCAAGTCACTTACCCAAGAGTGGTCATAGTAACAATGGTGTACCAGAAAGCAGCTGGGATGCTGGTAAAGTTGGTCTTGCTGGTGCCCTTCTCAGCATAGAACATGACAGTGGCGAAGATGATGATAGCCATGGTGAGGGAGAATAGGAGGAAGCCCAGTTCGGAGGCACAGCTCTTCAGTGTGTAGCCCAAAATTCGAAGACCCTGGGAGTGCCTGGAGAATTTGAAGATTCGGAAGACACGGAAGACACGCAAGGTCACGAAGGCCCCAGACAGGTCATCGTTCTTGGGCACAAAGAGCCCGATGTAGTAGGGCAGGATGGCTACAGCATCAATGAGGCTCATGACACTGCGGAGGAAGCGGCTTCGGCTGGGGGCTGCGAACAGCCGCAGGAGGTACTCCCCCGTGAAGATGAGCACACAGGCTGTGTCCATGCAGAAGAAAGCCAATGGGAAGCGGTCCCCACAGGGCTCCTCCCGCCAGCCAGCCCGGCCACCAGCTGCACATGGGATGGTCTCTACCACATTGGCGATGACAGAGACCGCGATGAAGAAGCCTGTCACGTAGTAGAACACCAGTGCCATGGTGCTTGTATGTGGGTTCTCAAAGGCTCGCCACAGGCGCTGGCGAAAGGGGCTGCCAGGAGGCAGGGCCCAATCGGCCCCAATCCCTCCAGATCCCCCCAGCTCGGCCTCCTCATCCTCAGCCAGGCGTTCAGCATTCTCTTTCTTGCGGTCTCGGTACTCTTCTAGGCAACAGTCACCAATGAGCTCCGGCACTATGCCATAGAACGCCAACTCCTCATCAAAAGCCTGAGGGACAAGAAAAGACTAGAGAGGAGAGGAGGGGGACAAGGGGGCAACTGCCCCTCTCAATGTGTCCCTCCCACCCTAGGGAGGAAGCATTCTGATCTCCTCCTTGACCCCTGGCCATTTTCTCTCCTTTTGGGAGGGTGGGCCCCAGCTGCCCACCAGTCTGGGACTCCCTGACTGCCCAGCAATCAACCTGAATTTTTCTCTCTACCCTGAGTAAAAGCCTGAGACCGATCCACTCCACTGGCTGCCAAGAAACCCGATCTGCCTTGGGGGAGTCTTAATTCCTTGGGCTGCTCAGAGAGGGAAAAGAAGGAATCTGGGTGGAGCCCCAACCCTCTCTCCCAAGAAAACATCGCCTTCCTCTACAGCCATTGACCCACCCTCTCTACTTGCCCCAGGAGAGCCCTGAGATCTTTCTCAGAGTCCTGCTGGAGGCCCCAGACATTGTCTTCCCTTGGCATGCCACCCCCACCCCCGAGTCCCTCAACTCTGTACACTGAGGCAAGTGGTGGCCTTCCCTCCAGCTGTCCTCTTGGGCTCACCTGGATGCACTCCTGTCTGGGACAGTGGAGGCGCCCAGTCCTGTAGAAGTTCAGGACGTGCCTGAAGAGGTCTGGGTCCCGATCAAAGAAGTACTCGCCAGAGTCTGGGTCAAAAAAAAATTCCTTTTCCGAGCTGCCCAGCAGCGTGTCTGGGTAACGGTCCAGCGTGTTCTTCCAGGTCTGGAAGCGTCGCCCACTGACATTCACCACCAGCACCTCATCACTGCGGGCCTCACAACCCTGGGGGGCAGCAGGCAGGGGCTGCTGAGCTAGGGGGAGCCAGCCTACAGCAGCTGCCCTGGCGAAAGGCAGCCAGGTTGCTACCCCAGCTGCCATGCTCCAAGCACCCAGCCCTGCACAGGCAGGGCTGGGCACGGGCTGCCACGACTGCCTGCCCGACTCAGGAGGGCATCTGCCTTGGAAACACTAGGCTGCAGCTGCGGGATGGAGGCTGAGGTGGTACAGGCCCAGAGGCAGACTGGGCTGACAAGAGGAGGAAGGAGAAAGGCTGCGTGCCAGGGAAGGGCTAGGGTGGAAAAAGAGCGTCTGAGGAACAGAAGCGGGGCTAAGCCAACCTGGGGGGGTACCAGAGAGCCAGCTGGAGCTGAAGGGGCTGCAGATATGGGGCCTGAGCGCTGGCGGGGGGGGGGGGGCGGGGGCGCTTAGGCCAACTCAAAAGGGCAGGGATTTGTCCTGAGGGGAAGAGATTGCCAAGGGCCAAGTGACAGCTAGTGCTGGGATGGGAGCAGAGTGAAGCTGTGGGACTGGGGCTGGGCTCTGCGCAGGGGAGGAGACTGAAGCTAGGGGGTTGGGCCTGGTGGGGCGGGGCGGGGCAGGGCAGCAGCAGGGACTGGGGTCTCCCAAGCTGGGGATGGAGTGATGGCTGCAGGGAGGATCCCCTTCCACTGTGCCCTCCCAGGCGCAGCCGGTCCGGCTGCCTTCTCCTGGCCCCTCCCTTTGCTCCTCCCTGGGGGCGGGGCGGGGGTGCTAATGCTCCCCACTGCAGCAGCAGCTCTTGGCCCGGCTTCTCCTCCTCTAGCAAAAAGGAGGCCGGAGGAGAGGAAGGAGGGGCCCCAATACTTTTGAGACACTGTCCTGGCTACCAGCCCCCAAATCTCCATTCTCTGCTGGGGGGGAATCCCTAGCTGGGGGGGGGGGGTGTCAGCACCTGAACCTCCCAGCTTCCCATTCCTGAATGCTGGCCAGTGCCACACCACCCGCACTCCCCCAACGAACCAAGCCCTGCCTCCCTTGGTCCCTGGGGTCGGAGCTCAGCAGCACTTAGCTGGAAAAAGCTGATGGATCGATGGGCAGGAGGGGGCCAGCGGAGCCTTTAATGGACTTTGGAGGAAGGGAGTACAATTCCCACAGCATCGTCCTTTGGACAACTGCTGGGGCCGCGGGGAAGGAAGCAGGGTTTGTACTGGGGGGGGGGGGCCAGGAGCTGTCCCCACTGAGCCACAGACACAGAACCTGCCCATTCTAGATAATCTGGGGCCAGCTTGTTTTCCCTAGCTTTTCTGAAAAATGGGAGTTGAGACATAGGACAGACTGGTTCCCTCCTGCATAACATAAAGGGAAGCCATGATGGCCGGCCAAAGGGAGGCCCCGGGCTGAAGGGGGAGGCACCCCAGGCTGCCCTGGCTAGCCCTGGACGCTCAGGAAATTAAGAGACAACATCTTCAGGCAGGAGAGGAAGGTAGGACATTATTCTTTCAGGGAAATAGGGCCACACAAATCAGGACCTTGACAGAACACACAGGCACAGTACGTTTGGATTGTGAAACTCTTTCCCCACTTCTCCCCCCCCACCCCCCCACCCCCAAAGTGCAATAGCCACAGTGGGCCAGGAGATATAAATAGAGTCATGCACAAGGACAGATGCGGGCTGGGGGGCCTTAGTTAGCCTGGGCCCCCTGCCCAGGCTGGGCCAGCCGGCTGGGCTGCATCTTGTCCTCAGCTGGCATCTGCAGACACAGAAGGGGAGGACTCTGCACCCCCAACACACTCCTTGCTGAGTCTCACGATTTCCTGGGAGAGCACTTCCATATCCTGGGAGCACAGGGATGAAGATACAGAAGGCATGGAGCCAGAGTTAGACCCTCCCCTCCCCCTGCCCCACACCCCAACACTCCTGGGCATCTGGGCCTAGCACTGCCATGGAGAAGGGGGCAGGGCAGGGGCCCCCAAGGCTCCCTCTCCACACCTTGTGGAGGTGCATGTTTTTGGTGAGCTGCTCTTCCAACATGTTCTGCAGCTTCTTGTTCATCTCGCGGAGGTTCTCGTCCCCTGGCTTCACCAAATCCCGAAGGACACTGCCCAGGCCGCTTCTGTCCGTGTGGCCTGAAGGACCAGACACATCTGCAGGGGTGGACAGGGCCTGAGACTTGGGCCTTGGGCTCTTGTCATCCCCACCTCCAGACCTGGCCATGAACCCACAAGGAGCCAGGGAAGAAAGGAGGGGAGGCAAGGGGAGGGAGGGGGGTGCAGAGCTGACCAATGCGGCTGTCCATGACATAAGTCTCGATGATGGCGCTCTTCCGGCACAGGTCCTCAGCCATTGAGGCACTGCTGACCTCCAGGTGCTTCACCTGTTAAGGCCCAGAGTCACAAAGGTCCTCACACACCCAGCCTGGGCCCACTGTCCCTCCCCCTGAAGGCCCAGGGTGGGCACCTTCTCTTCCAGCATCCACTTCTCCTGCTGAGTCTCTGCAAGCCGCTCAAAGAGCTCGGCCACCTCTTCATCTGACAGCTCTGTTGCTCGGGCTGGGCCTGGGGGGCTCCCTGAGGTTGACTAGAGAGGGCCACAAGACCTTGGGCTGCAAAGTCCCCACAATCACTCCCCACTAGTCCCTGGGCCCAGCCACATCTGACAAAGATGTCATCCAGGCCTGCAAACTTTCTAAGCCCATGGTCTTTTTGGGCTGCCTGCCCTCCCTTCTGCCCAGGACTCCCTGTACCCGAGCAGGGCCAGCTGAGCCCTCTTTCTCCCGCAGGACCTCCCGGTAGCTGAAGGAGGAGATACTGCTGCTGTCACCAGTTTGTGCCCGGCTGGGTGAACTCATCTCTGACAGTACTAGCTCCTCAAAGCCTGGGGGATAGAGGGGGAGGGGAGGGAGGCCTCAGTCCTCACTCGCTGCCCACAAGCCGCAGACAGACACAAGTGCCTCCACGATGCACGTGCGCGCACACACACACATACTCTCTCCCTCGCTCCCACTCATCCCACCCCCAAGTAGAAACAAAAGCTTCCAGCCCATCCTCCCAGGACACAAAAAAGCTCACTGCCACTGACAGCCAAGAGACGAGCAGGGGAAGAATCAGGAGCAGGTGCCTGGGGCCTCTCTCCCCAGCCTGTCCATGTATACGTGCTCTCTGGGGCTTCCATTCACCTGAGCGACTCTTGCTGTTAGTCAGGAGCTCCTGGAGCCGCTCCTGCAGCTTGTCGGCCCGCTTCCGCTCGAGCTGCAGCTGCCGCTTCAGGTCCTTCAGCTTTAGAAGGGGACACAAGGAGTTGGGTGCTCAGAGGCCAGTGGCTGCTGCTCACCCACAAGCTCTGGGGCCCGCTGTCCCAGGCTGGCTGCTCACCGCGGCACTCCCCTTCTTCTCCAGGATGCGCTGCCCAGCTGCCACATCCTTCACCTCCTGCTGTAGCCGAGCAATGGTGTCCAGGTGGCCGTCACATAAGGCCTCAGCCTCCTGCAGCCGGCCCTCTGCTGCCTGCATCTCCTCTTCTTTCCGCTAGGGACAGCCAGAACTGTGAGCCCATTGGGCTGGGCCAGCTAGACCCTGCCCCCACCTCTCCTCAGCAGGAGGCCCCGAGCCCACCTGCAGCTCAGCCTTGTGACGCTCCTCTTCTGCTTGCAGGTTGTCCTGGTGTTCTTGATGCTGCTCCTCCAGGGCCTCCTGTATATGAGGAAGGCAGGCCTGAGCACAGCCAGCCCAGGGCTGCTGGGATCCGAAAGGTGGGCTGGGGGGCAGAACGGAGCTGTGCTTCACCTCTGCCTCCTTCAGACGCCGCTCAAACCAGCCCTTGGCTCCTTCCATTGACTGCAGCTGGGTCCGTAACTCCTCAACTATCTGCTGTAGACTCTCCAGTTCTCGGGTCCGAGCCTGGGGGAGAGGAGTCCCGGTAACAGCTGCCACCCTTCAGAACACTCCCAACTCAGCCAGTCCCAGAGGGAAAGGACCCTCTCCCTGCCTGCCTCTGTCCAATCCAACCTCCATCCTGCCATCAATAAAGTCCAGTGGCTCCCTAGGGCCTCAAGGATCAAAGGCAAATGCTTCGGCCTGCTATCTTAAGGCCCACACAATTTGGTTCCCACCAACTTTTGTCCTTCATAGTGTGAATGCCCTCCCTCCTCTGTTAGAAGATCTTTTTGCTTACCCCCTCCTCCAGGAGAATGTAAGCTTCACTCCTTAATGAGGAAGACCTCACCTTCTCTTCTCGGATCTGGGCCCGGAGCTCTTCCTCCTGCCGCCGCCGGCCATCGTGGAGCTGCCGTAGCTCCCGCTCATAGCGAGCCCGCACTGCCAACACATCCTTTTCTGCCTGCAGTCTGGCTGAACTCAGCTCCTCCTTGTGCCTTGACTTTTCCTGTAGCGCCTCAGCCGCCACCTCATCCAGGAGGGCCTTCCTCTTTTCAGCACTCTGTAGGACATAGCTAAGTTAGGCTCCTGAGGCCCCAGCACCCCAAACCCACCTTGTGGACTTTAGCAGGAAGGCACTGTGCCAGGCTGCTAGAATACCGCTGGTGACTTCCCAAAAGCAGCTGACTACTGTCTCCTCTCGACCTCCTTTCCCAAAGATCACGAAGAGGTTCATACATACTAGAGTGGCATTCTCTGGGCCAAAAAGGAAGCCCAGGGAACCGTGCCCACTGGCTTCAGGGTTCACTGTACTCACAGGCCATCCTTTTACCACCATAAGGCTGGCAAGATTGGAACGGAACAGCTTCCCAAGAAAGTCCGCCATTCCCTCCAGTCGAAATGTCCCGAAAGGGCCCCAAATGGTCACTGAAAAACCAGAGCTGACTCCAAAGCCCACATCAGGGCCCTGAAAACCCTAAGTGACCTGCCAGACCCTCAGGATTTTCCTACAGTCCCAAAGAACATTCTGGAGAATTCCTGAGGGCTTTGAGGAAGGTAGCCCCACCTCCAGAATCGACCAGCCTGAGCTTCTGCTCACCTTCCGGGCCTCCTCTAGCTCCTGGCTGAGATGTTCTTTCTCCTGGCCCAGGACCTGAAGCTGTTCCAAAAGTCGTCCATTTGCCCGGAGAGATTCCTGAGAAACATTAAGGAGTATTAACCAACTGGACCCCCAAAGCATGGCCCTAGGAACAGGGAGACAAGGGAGGCAGGGAATCATTCCTCACCTGGAGCTGAGAACGAAGGTCATCTCTCTGGCCTGCCAGGGCCTCGAACTCTGCCTGGCACTGCTGCAGCTCAGTGGCCAGGCCTGCAGTCTGCTCCCGCAAGGCACACAGCTCCTGGGTCTTGGCTGTCTGGATCTGAGGGGGCCCCAGAGGGCACAGGGGCCTAAGAGGGCCATCTCTTGGATCCCAAGACAAAGAGCAAGGGGGGAGGAGGGAGAGCACGCATGGAAAGGGCATGCCCCAGGCCCTATACCTGCTCTAGGGCAGCCAGGTTGGTCCGCAAGGCATCATTCTCTGCCAACAGTGCCTGCACCCGCTCCTGTGAACCTGCGCTTTGGCAGGCTGCCTGGCTCCCCAGGAGTGCCAAGCCCGGGGAGAAGACACAGAGGGATCCAGAGAAAGAGAAAGGAGAAAGAGAAAAAGAGACACCCAAATGCACACAGACTGTGTGGAGATGGAGAAGACCAGGTGCCAAAAGAGAGAGCAGCCTCAAGCCATACCTGGTCCTGCAGGGCCCGGAGGGCGCTGGCATGGTCCTGGCGCTCAGCCTGGCATTGCTCCCTTAGCTCGGCTAGGCTCTGGATGGGGTAGGACAAAGCAAAGTCAGAGCGCTCAGCTCTTTGGCTCACCTAGCCCTCCCCCTTAACCGCGGCCAACCTGGTTGGCTGCCTGAAGCTCCTGGTGCAGCTTCTGAGTCTGGACTAACTGGGCTTTGAGATCTGCCTCCTGGTGCTGCCGGAGTTCTTCAATTTTATTCCTGCCAGGGAAGAGGATGAGGTGTGCCCTGACCTGGCCCCTTGTGCCCCTCAGCTCTCCCAAGCCACGCCCAGACCCATACCTGCTGTCATTGTATAAAGCCTCCTTCTCTGTCTGCAGGCGGAAGAAGCTAAGCAAGGGAAGGAGAACAAAGTGGGCTGGGCAGCTTCAGGAGCCTCTCCCGGAACTCTCCCTGAAGACCCAGCTCTCAAGGGGTCCCCATGTACCTCTCCTGTTTCTTCTTCAGCTTCTCCGACAGCTGTGGGACGGAAAGGCCATGGGTCTCAGGAAACGAGAGAGCCAACATAAGGGCCAGGGAATGTTGGGAAGTGAAGGAACAGAGGACGGCGAGGAGATGAGCCTGGGTCAGGATTAGGCAAGGGACAGGCTACCACCTACTGGCAAGAGAGCTGAGAGAGCTAAAACTCAGGTTCCTCCCACCCACCAGACTGGAGGGGATGCAGGGAGAAGGGGACAAATGAGAGAACAGAGAAGCCAGGCTCCTTATTACAGTGCCATCAAGCCAAAACAGGAAAGGGAATCTGAGGCCTGGGCCTCCTGTCACAAAATCCCACCTTGGCTACCTCCTCCTGTAGCTTTGCTGTCTCTGCCTGCTTCAAGCTCTGTAGACAAATGCAGACTCCAACAGACATATGGGGTATACCTGGCAATCTGATTTCCCTTAGGGCCATGGCTACCACCTCCCCCCAACCCCGAGGCTTACCTCAAGCCCCTGCAAACGCTCCCGAAGTAGCCTCTTCTCCTCCTTCTCCACTTCCCACTTTAGTCCAGCCTCTGCCAACGGTGGGGGGGCTCCAGGGCCTCCTGGAGGGTCCCCACAGCCCCCTACCTCATTCTTCCCAACAGGCCCTGTCAGGCCTGGGGAAGCTGTCTGTTCTTTCTCATAGCGTTCCTGCAAGGCTGAGCAGATGCGAGGGGCTGAGTCCCTGCCTCCTCCTCCCACCACCCTTTGGGAGCCCGGGGTTGTACCTGTAACATTCCTCTGGAGGGTGGTATTCTCTGCCTGCAGGCGCAGAAGCTCCCCATCCATGGGGCTGCTGGCTGTACTAGGAGACCCTGGACCCACAGAGCCATTTTTCAGCTGTTGATTCTCTTGCTCCAGCTGCTCAATCTGCGCACAAAGCTGAAGCACAAAGAAGTCCCTTTAGATCCCTCTTTGGCCCCCCTGGGAGCAGCTCAGGCCCCATGACCAGTGGAGCGGGTGGGGTCAGTGCTGAGTACCCAAGGCCCCTCTTTGTTCCCTGCCCCCACCAGGGACCCCCAGACCTTGCTGAGCTCCTGAAGGAGCGTGCTGTTCTGCAGCCGGAAGTCATCTTCCTGACTGTGGAGCTTCCCCTGCAGCATCTGGTTCTCACTGAGCAGAACTTCCACCTCCTGGGACATATATGTGTACAAGGAAAGAGCACACAGGTAGGCATTAAACATGTGAAATACCTCACAACCAACATCAAGGGATGATGAGGACAAAGAGCAAGAGAAGAGGGGGAGGCAGAAGGGAGAGAGTGGGAGACAGAAGGGAAAGAGGAAAAGAAGAAGGGGGGAGGCAGACAAAGGGAGAGAGAATGGGAAGAGGAAAAGAGGAAGGGGGAGAGGCAGAAGAAGGGAGAGAGTGGGAGAGAAAAGGGAAAGAGGAAAAGAGGAAGGGGAGGAAGAAGAGAAACAAAAACAGAGCCACAGCCAGAGAACCAGAGAGTGATGCAAGTGCCATCCTTCTCAGCCCTCTCTGAGGTCTGAGGGAATCACTAGTCCTTTCTGTGAGTCCCTGCCATCCATATTTCCAAGTGCCCTTAGTCTCCCCCATAAGTTCTTCCTGTACCTTTGTTTTACTTGATGTTAGAGGGAAATAGGAGTGAACTTTCCTCCAGGAGAGACAGAGGCCTCAGAAATCCCAGAATCTCCAACCCAGAAGAGTGCTTAGAGATCAACCTTGTCCAAACCCTCTCGCCCTCTTATATTTTACTGATGTGGGAGACAGATCCCAGAGGGGCCACAGCCGGGTCCAACATTATGTAGTGAGTTCGAGGACACAGATTTCTCTTTCAGGCAAGAGCTCCTAATGTCTGAGTGCTGAAATCCCCTTTGTCTAACCAGTCCCCAGAGCTGCCCAATTCCTACCCTTCAAGTCCTCCTCACCTGGGCTTTCTTGCTCTTGCTCAGGGCCTATGAGATAAAAGAGAAAGAGAAGAAATAGTCACAAGAGAAATCACTAAAGGACAAGAACGGGGGAACGAGACAGTCTAAGGGAACGGGAAAGCAAGCAAAAACTTTGAGCGGGGGAGGAGACTGAAGGAGAAAGCAGTGAGGGCCAGGAAGAGCCACTGGGGCGTGGAGGGGGACTAGAGCTGGCTGTGAAAATGGCGAGAGGCCGAGATGATCCTGGCTACCTTCTGGGCGCGGGCAAACTCCTTATCCAGGAAGCCGATTCTCTGCCGGAGGGAGGTGAGCTCTGGAGGAGAACAGGCATGGCTGTGGGCTGCCTGTCCCGGCAGCAGATGGCGCTACTGAGGCCCAGCCCCAGCCCCAGCACTCCCTTCTCTTCCCCCCCCCTCCCCCCCCAGGCTTACCAACACCATTTTTTCTCAGCTCGTCGGACAGCTGGTAGTTCTGGGTCCGAAGCTCCAGGAGCTGGGCCTGGGGGGGCAGGGCGGGAGTCCCCTTTTACCTCATTACCACTTCCTCCCCCCCCCCCCCCGGGTTTCTCTGCCCTCCATCCCTTTGAAATCAGCACAGCAGAGCCCCTCCCCCACCCGTTGGTGGGCAGGGACTTGTCCGGGGTCACACAGCCACCAAATGGGGGGGCGCTCTTTCTCCAGAATTGAAAGACCCCCCCCCCCTTTTTTTTCTGCACTGCTCTGTAGCCCCTTCTGGTCCCATGGGTCCTCCCACCTCCCTCCACTGCCCTCCTCGGGTCCCTATTGGTTCTTCCTGTCTTCGGTGCCCTGCTGGACCCTGCCTTCCTCTGACTCTCAATGCGCGCTCCGCCTCTAAGTGCTTCTTTTGGATTCCTATTGGTCGACCTTCCGTTCAGAGTCCTATTGCGCCCCCCCTCCCTAAAACCCTATTGGCCCCTCAATCGTTAGGCCCTACCGGGCCCGCCCCCAGAATATCTCTCACGAAGCATTCGATCCGTCTCCCCTCCTCCCCAGCCCCTTACGTGCTCCTCCAGCAAAATTCTTAGGCAGCTCCCCGCCCCGCTTCCAGCCGGTACCATTAGAACCCTGCCTAGCCCTCCCCGAGCCCCCCGCTTCGTCTCCAGGCACCTGCATCCGTTGGAACTCCTCTTCGGAAAGAGCCTGCGCCATGTTCCTGGCCCCCCCCTCCCCTCCCCGGCCGCCGCCTCCTCCGCCTCCGCCTCCTCCTCCTCCTTCTTCGGCGCCGTGCGCGCAGGCGCAGTCGTCTCAGTAGGGCTACGACTCCGGGAAGATGGGTCGCTACCAATGGCAGGGGGTGAGAAAGGGAAGGGCGTTGCGAGCTCTCTCTCTCTCTCTCTCTCTCTCTCTCTCCCTCTCTCCCTCTCTCCCTCTCTCCCTCTCTCCCTCTCTCCCTCTCTCCCTCTCTCTCTCCCCCCTCCCCCGTCTCCTCGACTTTTGGTGGCTCCCGGCGGGAAGAAAGGGTGCTGGGAAGGCCGACGTCTCCTTACGCCGGAAGTCCCGTTGTGCCCTCCCCCGCTCCGCCTTTATGCCGGGGGAGGGGGAAGACCGGAAGGAGCGGGTCAGGCCGCAGGCGCCCCATCCTTCTAATCGTCGGTGCTTCCGGGCCCAAAAGGGCTTTGGGATGGCGTGCAGCACGCTGCACTCTCCAGTGCCCTTCCCTCTCACCACTCCGTAAAGGACGGGGCCGATTTCAAAGCGCTTTAACAAAGATGAGCCATGTTTTATTGTGTCTGCCAAGAGAAGTGGAGCCCGCGGGCCGTCTTCCGCCCCCCCCCCCCCCCCCGTCCAACCTGCAGCCTGGCAGCCCCCGGGGTCAACGGGGCGGGGAGGAAGGAGGAGGCACCCCGCCTCCTCTCGCTGGCCGCTGGGAGGGGGAAGTGGGAAGGTTTGCGTCTGCGCCCGAGGGCTCCCGGGAGGTGGGGCTTCATCAGGACTCCTCCTCCATGCTGAAACTGCTCCGCCGGCTGCTGCTCCCTTTGGACTGCGCTGGGGAGACCGAGGAGAGCAGGGGATCGGTGGTGGCCCGCAGAGGGGACAGCCCCGCTCCCGGGCTCGGGCCCAATGCTCCGGCCGCCGCCGCCGCTGCCTCCTCCTCCTCCATCAGAATGTCCTCCAGGCCGAGCTGGAAGGGATCTTCGCCCAGCTCCCCCAGGGGATCCCCGGGAAAGTGCAGATCCAGGAGAGCTTCCGGCGGGGGCGGCGGGCCACTGCACTCAGCTGGCTCGGCTTTAGGTGCAGGGGACAAGGGCAGGCCGTGGATCTGGGCTTGGAGTTCCAGCTCCTGCAAGGGGCACAAAGTTAGAAGGAGGAGCAGGGAGCAGCCACCCCCTGCCCCGAAGCGTTTGCTGAGTGCTTTCCAGAGAGTGGCACCTTTGTTCTGCCCACCCTGGAAGGAAGGGACTACAGTTGTCCCCACTGTGCAGATCAGGGAATTGAGGGAGAGAGTGGTTAGGTGAGTTGACCATGATCACACACCTAGTGTCTGAAGCTGCCCCTTCTCTTGGCCACTCTTGCTCCCTACCTCAGCACTCGGGGGTGGGGGTGGGGAGAAGCCAACATCCTGAACTCCACAAGCTTTTCTTCTCCCCCATCTTCAAAAGCCACGGTCCCCCTCCCCTCCTCCTCTAGAGGGAAAGGAGGGAAAGTTGGCAGGCCCACCTGGACCCTGAGCTGCAAGCTTCGGTTGGCTTGCTCCAGCACCCGCTGGCGATTCTCCAAGTCCTTGGCTCTCTGCTGCTCCTTCTGAAGTTTTCGGATATAGTCCACTGAGGCCTTGAGTATAGTTCCCTTGTTCAATCGAATTTCCCTAGGCCATGGAGCAAGAAGTGTAAGAAGGGGTGCCCCAGTCTTTGCCATTGCCCTCCCCCCAGCTCCTAGGCTCAAAGAGGACCGCTAGGGAGGCTGGCACTGCAGAGCTAGGACAGCAAACATTGACTCAAGAAAGCCTCTTTTTACAGAGAAAGGAAGAACATGCTGAAGGTCACAGGCAGCAGTCAGGATTCAAACCCAGATCTTACTTCCAAATCTCCTGCTCTCCCTCAGCACCCTAGTTTTCTCCTCTGAAATGAGTAGATATTGTTAGGTCCCAGCACTCATTTCATTGATGGAGAAAAGCTACTGGCCCAGGGAGGCTTAGGGCCTTGCCTTGAGGCACATATCCCGGATTAAAAGGAGAAAATCTCACCCCAACCCCAAGAAGCTGCCTTATACAACCATTCTCATCCCCAGAAAGACTCACGGGTCACTGGACTTGGGAATCAGGGTGCCCAGCTCCTTGATCCGGTCATTGATGTTAAACCGTCTCCGTCGCTCAACTGGGAAAAGGGTTAGAAGCAAAGCCATGTGGTCTGTGAGGGAGCCAGCCCTTGAATCCTGGGCCCCAGGAATCCCTAGCCCCAATCTCCCCCAAGGCTCACTAAGGTTATGATTGTCTTTCTTCTGCCGCTCCTTCAGAAGGGCCTTTGCCTCGTTCTCTGCAGGGAAGGGACAAAGAGGAGCCAAGTCAAGGAAGGGAGCCACCCCTGCCTCCCTCCCATGGCATCCACCCCACCTCTTCCCAGCTCCCAGCCCTGATGCTTGTCCAAAAGCATTGGCCTCCGATTCCCCTCCCAACAGCCACCCAATTGTAGTCTGCATCAGATGTTTCCAAAGCTCCCCTGTACCCCAGCCCTGGAGTCCCCACTACTTGGGTCATGGCTCCTGGAGTGCTGGACTTTCTAACACTGTGAGGGGAGGGAAGACTGGGGGAGGAGAACAGCTCACCAGAGATCTCCTGCTTGATACTGGTCAGCTCAGCAGGGCAGGAGTTGCTGACAGGGACAGCTGGGGTCACGGCACTGGGGCCACTGTACACATCCAGCAGGTTCCCAGAAACGGGCAGCTTTTTTTCGGGGGGGGGTAGGGATGAGACTTACCAGGTCTCCCCCCCACCAAATTCACCCTCTATGTGCCCCCACAAATCCCTGGCAAAACTCTGCAATGTCTTATTCTTTCCATTTCCAGAAGGAGCCCTTTAAGGGAATATCGGAATCCAAATGACAGGGTCCCCAGTCTCCATCCCGGGGGGCAGGGGCACCCGTGGGAGAGAGGCATGGTATTAAAAGGGCGCGCTAAAATTCCCCCTGTCATCTGACTCCTTTTATCCTCACCAAACCAGGGCCTTTGCTCTTAAAGCAAACATCCCCATAGCCCTCCTCCCCATATCCTGGGCACATGTGAGGCTCACTGTGCTTGGGAGCTGCAGTCCCCCAGGGCCTCCGGGCAGGTAGCCAAGCATCTCATCATTGTAACTGGATTCCAGGCTGATGATCTCATCAATCACATCATCAATCTGAAAACCAGAGAGGAAACCAGGTGGCAGGGGACGTTTGACTTGAGCTGGGCATTCTGTCCGGCCCCCAAGGGCCTGGGGGCAGGAAGACTTACCTCCTTTTCTGAACTGGAGCCAATGTTGAGAAGGGCCATGGGGCTATTGGGGGCACTTCCTGTAGCTGGCTGGGCCCTCTCAGCTGAAGTGCCCTCGGCAGGCGGCGGCGTCAGGGCCTGAGAAGCCAGCTTGGGGCCAAGTGTAGTTGACAGGTACTGTTTGACCTGCTGGCGCCTGGCCTGCTGCAGGTGGTAGCGGGTGGGGTTCTCTAGGTGTGTCTGTACCTGGGAACAATCAGGGTACTAGAATCCCCAGGCCCTAGCTGGCCTATGCTCTCACAGAACTATCTGTTTAGACTTGGAAGTGACTTCATCCATGACCTCTTCTCTCATCCTTTCATTTTAGGGTCGAGAACTGAGGCTCAGAATTAGAAAGCTGCTTCTTTGGAGCAGAGCAAGCTCAGAGCTGTCAGGGATGGAAGGGCCCTTCAAAGCCCAGCTAGGCCAGGCATCCTTTGCCTCCTTTGTAGCTTGGCCCCCTTCTCAGAAGTGAAGGAAATGCTTAGTTACAGTTACAAGTGAGTAAAAAGCAAGGTGACTTTTCTCATCTAAGCTCACAGACCCCCGCCCCAAACTAACCTCCTCATTGGACAGCCCAGAGATAAGCCTGCACACAAGGCTCACCTTCAGCACCTCCACTGGCACCTGAGCAGAGGCTGGCCGGGTAAGCCCTACTCCAGCAGAAGGGCCGCCAGGGCTGGCCCCAACTACCACGGAGATGGCTGGGGATGCTGGGGGGGCTGGCCCGCTAGGGAAGGTGGCTGAGGCTGCCCGCTCCCGCCGTTCCCGCTGCTCTTGCTCTTGTGCTTGGGCTCTCATTAGCTGCTGGCGGAGAAGGATCCGTGAAGACATGACTAAAGACGGTGAAGCTGGAGGCTGTGTGGAGGCTTCCGGGGCTGCCTGGGAAGGGAGGCTAGGAAGGAAACAAGAGACAGGAACGCTGGCTGACAGGCCACAGCAGCAGGCAGACATGAGGAGCTGGGACTCCCCGTGGAAGCTAGGGAATTGAGTAATGAGAAAGACACAGGGACAAGAGGGACAAAGATTTCCCAATCATACCCAGAACATAGATGACTCAGCACATTCTTTTTCAGTGCCCAGGGAGGGACAGACAGAAGAGGGGGAGCCTGGACCCCTGGTGGCCTGAGGTCATGGAACAAGGGACCTAGCATTGAAAATAAGGAGGGATGGACCAGAGGTCACAGAGCATGAGGAGTGGATCCCTTGGTACCTGGAATGGAGGGGCTGACTCTTCAGCTCATAGAAGCTATCTGGGGTCAGGGATAAGGCATTCTCCAGCTCAATGTCGGCCACGATCCCAGACTCGGGGAGCAGGGAGTTCAGGCTACAAGGAGAAGAGATGCATATTTGGGGGGTCACATGATTCCCACCTAACCCCTCCATTCCCAGTTCTGACTTTGGCTCTCGCAGGTACACAGAGATGGGCCCTGGGGTCCTGAGTGTGACAAGAGGAAGGTATGCAAAGGGTTTGGGAAAGGGTCAGGAAGAGGTTCACTGTGGGCATGTTGTCCTCCCTATGACTGAGAGCTCCTTGAGGGCAGGAACTGTCTTTTGCCTCTCCTTGTATCACCAGTTCCTGGCACATAGTTGGCACTTAATGTTTTCTGACTGACCTAAGAAAAGAGTCAGGGAGAAAGTCAAACTTCGGGGAACTGAAAAGGATTTCTGAATAGGAAAAAGCCAAAGGGAGCAATAGTTCAGGGCACTGGAAAATGCTTGAGAAATCATGGGAATTAGAGCCAGAGGGGCCTTAGGACTGAACAGGTTCGACTTTCTAATTTTCCAAGGAAGATACTGAGGCTCAGAGGAGCTGACACACAGAGTCAGAATGTCTGCAGGAGATGGGGATGTGAGAGAGGGACCAGGAACTGAGTAAGGAAACGGAGCAGAGGGAGATGAAATGAGAGCAAAGCAGAGACTTCATAGTCAGGGGGATGGGCCAGGGGAACAATGTTAGAGTTGGAAACTGAATCCAGAAGGGGTTTTCTGGCTCCAAGAATCGATAAGGCCCTGAGAGCACCTCAACTTCTTAGCACATCCAAGAAGAATCAATAAAGAAATGAGGAAATGTAGGTCTCAACGAGTTAGTAAGGGAATGGAAAAGAGGTTTCAAGAGCTAAAGAAACGTTCCGGGACTGGAGCCAAGCTGCTCTACTCTAGGATAGAGCCAGGGAAGAGACAAATTGGGGGTGGCGGGGGGGGGGGGGGGGGGGGTTAAGCCAAATCCAAATGACACGGAGAAACACGGGGAGCATTGAAAGGTGGCTTCAGAAGTGGGAGGCTAGAACAGATAAAACGCCTCCTAACTTTCTTACAGTGAAGATGGTGTGTGTGGGGGGAGTGGGGGAGCTAGAAGAGGCCAGGAAAACTAAGCCCAAAACAAATAAAAACCAGGCAAAGGGAGCCAAGTCAGCGCCCTCCGTTCTTTTCTTGCCTCCCTCCCACAGGTCCATTTTGAGGAGGAGTTTCCTTGAAGGGGGAACACTCAGACTCTGGAGAGAGGGCAGAACGGATGGGAGGAGGGGGGAGCCAAAGGGCTCACGGTAGAGAGCAATTCCAATCCTTGACAACCAAGAGATTAAGCCAGGAGTTCCAAAAGTGCACGGGGAAGGGGATGACTAATCCAGGTCCTTCTTAAGCCAGTTTTTGCCTTTTCCCAGGCCGCTGGGTCCCTTTGTATAAACGGGGACTGTCTCCCTTCCCGAGGCCAAGGGCCTTCCTAGACTCCCGTTCCCCGCCTCCTTCTTTCTCCCAAGACGATCGGAGGTGGGCTAAGTGACCCTCTACATCAGAGGGGGGACACCCGCCCCACCCTCCCGGAGATAGGGCACTGGAGCCCCAGTCCCGGGTTCCCTCCGACCTGAGCAGCGAACCCGAGCTGCCGCCGCCGCCGTTGCCGCCGCCACCGCCACCGCCACCGCCGCTTCCGGAGGGCCCTCCAGGCCGCCGCTCTTCCAACACTACGAAGACGGCGGGGGCGCCGGCGGTCCCCCGCGCTCCAGGCCCGGCGCTCGCGGGCTCCGCTGAGTCCCGGCCCGGCTCCGCCCCAGACACGGACATGGGCACCGACATGGACGAGGACGTTGACATGGGCGCCGGCGGCCGCGGGATCGTTCAGTCCCTCAAGGCCCGCCGGCCGCCATCGGCGCCAGCCCGCCGGCCAGGAGCCGAGCCGAGCGGAGCCGGACACGGTCAGGGGAAGGAGGAGGAGGCGGCCTGGGGCCTCCTCCGGGCGCCGGCGTCAGCCACCCGGGCTGGGCCCTGACTCATCGCCAGCCCACCACGCCCCGCCCCTCCGTAACGGGAGACGCCCCCGGAAGTGACGAAACTCTACGCAATTGACTCCAGGGCCAATCACCGTACGCTAGTGGACCGAGGGCCTGGCCCCCGGAAACTAAGTAGGCCCCGCCCCCTTCCCTCAGCAATTTACCAGAGGTGGGCCTACCCGAGACGGGCCACACCCCCTCACCGGTCCTCTCTTAGCCACAGATCAGAGTCCCGTAGGCCCCGCCTCCGCCTCGTGACGTAGTAGGGCTCACGGGCGTGTCTACCCAAAG
>CM053588.1:14546501-14569323 GCA_028646515.1 Pseudochirops corinnae
TCTTCTGGACCCCCACCTTGGACTCTTCTAAAGATCCCCCTTTGGACCTTTTTTAGACCACCATAGACCCCCCAGGTGGCTTCCTCCTCAGTCCATGGACTGAACAGGACTGGGCATGGGCTCCCTCAGATACCCTCAAACCGCTCCAGAGCCCTTTGGTGTCCTCTGGGCATTTCTGGACCCCCAGGCTTCCCCTTGAGCACTAGAGATGCTCCTCAGCACCCCCTAGACCATCTCAGGACCACCCACTTCTTGAGTGGCCATAGATCCAGTAGATACCAAGGGACCTGCCTTGGTCCTGCCCCCTTTTCCACCTTAGCCACATTCTCCCATCCTCTCCCCCAGGAGCAGGTGGAGTATGCATTCCTGGTGATCTTTACTGTGGAGACAGCACTAAAGATTGTGGCCTATGGTCTGGTGCTGCACCCCAATGCCTATATGCGCAATGGCTGGAACCTGTTAGACTTCATCATTGTGGTTGTAGGGTGTGTACAGAGCTGCCCCAAGGCTCATCTCCCCTCTGGATCCCTGACAAACTCATCCTTGGCCCCTCCCCTTGCTCCTGCCAGGCTCCCAACTCCCTTCATGGCCCTGCCCACCTCCCCAGGCATAAAGAATCACCCAAAATCCCATTTGTGACCCTGCCCATCCCTGCCCCCAGCATGGGCCCTGAGCTCTCCTGATCTGGTGCCAACCCCCCTTGCAGGCTGTTCAGTGTGCTCCTGGAGCAGGGCCCTCCCCGTCCAGGGGATGTTTCCCATACAGCAGGAAAGCCTGGAGGCTTTGACGTCAAGGCCCTGAGGGCATTCAGAGTCCTCCGACCTCTCCGGCTGGTGTCTGGGGTACCCAGTGAGTCCTGGCTATGCAAGGGAAAATAGAACCAGAAAGTAGGGAGGTAAAGGAGATGGGGTTAGTATGGACAGGATTGCCAACTGGCTCAGGGGCAGACAAGAGGGTCCTCAGCTAGAGGGTGGAGTATGCAGACAGTGCTGGATCAGGCCTCTGGAGAACTGCCTCAGTTTAAAGAACAAAGGGGTTTGCAACAGGCAATCCATAACTTTCACTGAGAAGACAGGGCGAAGAGCCTCAGCTCCCCAGAAAGGGCAGGCAGCCCCCCCACCCCTGTCTCCCAGGAAGGGGGGTAGTAGGGAGGCCTAACCCGCCCCCACCCCCCAGGCCTGCACATAGTGCTCAACTCCATCCTGAAGGCCTTGGTCCCACTGCTGCACATCGCACTCCTGGTCCTCTTTGTCATCATGATCTATGCAGTCATAGGTCTGGAGCTCTTCTTGGGCCGCATGCATAAGACCTGTTTCATCCGGGGCTCAGGTAAGGAAAGAGGAGGGGAACAGAGCTTCCTCAGCCTGAGCACACCCTGCCCTCTCCTCTCCAGTGGCCTGGGAGCCAGGAAGAATGGAATTGAAATCCCTGGGCAAGACATCTAACCTCTGTTTGCCTGTTTCCTCAACTCTGATATGGGGATGATACATAGTGATAGACAATAAATAGGGTTGTTATGAGGACCGAGTATGATGATATTTATCAAAGATGGAAAGCATGGTACCTGGCACATAGTAGGTACTTTGTCCATGCTTAGTCCTACCCCCTCCTCTACTCTCTCATGGACAGACTTGGAAGCCGAGGAGGACCCATCCCCCTGCGCTACACCTGGCTCTTCTGGCCGCCAGTGTCTCACCAACCACACTGAGTGCCGGGGCCGCTGGGCAGGGCCCAATGGGGGCATCACCAACTTTGACAACTTCTTCTTTGCCATGCTTACTGTCTTCCAGTGTGTCACCATGGAGGGCTGGACTGATGTGCTCTACTGGGTATGTCTCCTAGCCGGTGGGGAGGCTAGAGCCTGGGCAGTACCAGGGCCCCTCCAGCTCCAAGTTTCCCCCAGGGTGGGACGAATTGAATTTACCTCCCTTCCCCCTCCCTGTCCCTCTTCCCCTTCTCCTCCAGATGCAGGATGCCATGGGCTATGAGCTCCCCTGGCTCTACTTTGTCAGCCTGGTCATTTTCGGTTCTTTCTTCGTTCTCAACCTTGTGCTGGGCGTCCTGAGCGGGTGAGCCCTGGGAATGGTCAGAGGCCTTGAGACAGTTACCCCTGGGCACCCCTCGGCCTGTCACAGCTCTCTCTGGGTGTTGTCAGGGAATTCTCCAAGGAACGAGAGAAGGCCAAGGCCCGGGGAGACTTTCAGAAACTTCGGGAGAAGCAGCAGATGGAGGAGGACCTTCGAGGCTACCTGGAGTGGCTCACCCAGGCTGAAGAGCTGGGCTTCCAGGACCAGGAGAAGGCAGAAGCCGAGGCTGACACAGAGGCTGAAGAGGAGGGAGCGGCCACCGGAAGGCTGCAGCCACGTATGGGGATGGGGCTTCCCAAGCCTCCCCTGAGCCCAGGCCCTGGGGAGCACCATACCACCAAACCTCAAATCCCACTAGGCCCCCGGGCACAGATGAGACAAAATGGGACATTTCTGAGGGGGAGGAACCTTGGAGACTGCGTTGCTCCAATCCCTCCATTGTAGAGGTGGGGAGATAGATGAGGATATGGGGGGGGGGGGCGCTGAGGCACAGAGAGCCCAGACCAAGGCTCCAGGAATAGCAAGAATCCTAATGTGAGCATTCCGTCCCCTGCCTACCTTGGCAAGGCCTATTAGCACCAAACAAGAACAGGAGTGGGAGCACCAGAAGTCTGGCCACCCCTTTCGTGTTTCTCTCCCTTCCACACAGGAGTGACCCTGTCTGAGATGATCCACAAGAAACGAAGCCGACTGAGATGGTTTAGTCACTCGACGAGTAGCCATGGTATGGGCAGATGGGAGAATGGTCGAATGGACGTGTGGGTATGGGGGCAGACACAGAGGCCCAGAGGGGGTCCTCTCCCTCTCCCTTTGCTTCCAGCTAGTGAAACAGGTTCCATGACTGCAGAGAATGGGGCTGAGGATGATGAAGAGGCAGTGAATGCCTGTAGCAGAAACCTGTGAGTGCCACCCTCCAACTCCAAGCAGCCATACAGACTCAGTCCTGCTGCCCCTGGGGGGGCGGAGAGGGAAGGGGAGCTTCTCCAGACTCAGCCTAGCCCATTCCATTATGCAGGGCCAAGATCATGAAGACCAGGCTGTGGTAAGTTTGTAGGAAGAGCCAAGGTAGCCCTGTGACTGCCTGCCAGACCCTTCCCCATCTCCTCCCCCCCCCCCCCCCCCACCTCAGCTGCCATTCTGTCAAGATTCCCAGAGAAGGCTTCATGGAGAAGGCAGCCTCAACTGAGCCTTCAAGGAAAATGAGGCTTCAGAGGAAGGGCTTGTACATGTATGCAGAAATGGGAGACAGCATGTTGGACAGCTGGACTGGAAAGTGGGCAGATTGGAGGCAGCCTGCAGAGGGCTGAGGGGAGGGAAAGAAGTAGGCTTTAGGAAGATACTTGGAAAGGGGAAAAGTTTTAGGGGAGTCACTGGTTTGGAGGCTATGACAGTAGTCCAAGGAAGGGGTGATGGGAGCCTGAACCAGAAGGGAGAGAAAGGATTAGATGAGGAAGACTGTGAGTTAAAGAAAACCACCACAGACTTTGTCAGGGGGGCTTGGGAAGACAGTGGCTTCCTTGCCAGAGGTAGGGAAGCTAGGGAGGAGTGCAGTGGCTGGGAAAGGGAGTGGGGATAATGGATGCATTTGGTTTGGTATGTTGAGTTTAAGACAGAGCCAGCATGGCTATGGGGCGAGAGGCCCTGCATTCAAATTCCACATCTAATGATTACTACCCAGAGGACCAAGACCCTGAACCTCCCTCCTGGAGCTTCCTTGGCTTAGATGGCTTCAGGTCCGCTGCACTCACAGGGAGCTGTCCAATTGCTGAGAAAAGACGCAGCTGAGAAGCAGAGGGAGGGGAGAGAAAGGAGTGCGCCAAGCCCTTCTTTCTTCTTCCCTACTCCCCACTCCAGCCGGAGGGTCCGAAGGGCCAACCGGGCACTCAGGGCCCACTGCCGCCATGCGGTGAAATCTGTGGCCTGTTATTGGACTGTTCTGCTTCTGGTCTTTCTGAATACACTCACCATAGCTTCTGAGCACCATGGACAGCCCGTGTGGCTCACACAAATCCAGGGTGAGAACTACTAACACAACCAGATCCTCCCTGTTCCCAGCCCTCATGGAACCCCCAACCCTCATGGAGCCCCCAGCCCCTATGGAGCCCCCAGCCCTCATGGAGCCCCAAGCCCTCATGGAGCCCCAGAGATCCAAAATGCTGCTTTCCATATTCGGGTCCTCTGTCCCCCCAGAATATGCAAATAAGGTCTTGCTGTGTTTGTTCACTGTGGAGATGCTCCTGAAGCTTTATGGTCTTGGCGCAGCCGCCTACGCAGCGTCCTTCTTCAACCGCTTTGACTGCTTTGTGGTATGCGGAGGTATTCTGGAGACAGCCCTGGTGGAGGCTGGGGCTATGCAGTCGCTGGGGATCTCAGTGCTGCGCTGTGTTCGCCTCCTGAGGATCTTCAAGGTGACCAGGTCTGAGAAGCCTCCCCCCACCCCTCCCTGCCATTCTCTCTCCACATCCCTCCACCCTTTTATCCCATCGGGTTGGGCTGGCTTCCGTTGGTGGGGAAGGAGGGAGTCCGTCCACTTTTGCCACCAGGTGGCAGTAGAGTGGTGGTGATCATAGAGCTCTTAACCGGCTCTTCCAGGGCCACTCATTTAAGTGCCTGCAGTATGCTATGGTGACCGAACGAAGCCAACACTTCTTCATTCTGATAACTGTCATCCCCGCAGAGCGGGATTAGGGGAAGAGGGGCTTGGCTTCACTCAGTTGGAAAACATTTCTTAAACATTCACTGTGTGTTAGGCTGTACTAAGTGCTGAGAACACAAAAGAAAAGAAAGACAGGCTCTTCCGATCTACGGGGGGGGGGAGGGAAAGTCATCATAATAACTACAGCAGGAGAATAGTGCACATTTATCTAGTGCCAGGCACTATACCCACCAAAGGAAGCTGAAAGGGTCTGGGGGAAGGTCTGGGGTTGGAGAGGAGCACAGCCTGCTGGGAAATGAAAAAAGACGACTGACTTGGGAGCCCTCCAGTTTGAGGGGGGCTCTGATGGAGATTCCAGTGCTTCCTTCCTGGTTTTTCTTCTGGCTGCTGGGACCTGGCTCCTCTGTTCTACAATTCCCTGTTTTGTGATGGGAGCGAGGAGAAGCCTGACTTTCAGACCCTGCAGTGTGACCTTGCTTTCTGTCTGATAATAGGGTTGGCCTAGGTGATCTCGAACCTTAACCCTAGTCCCACTGTCAGCCAGGAGAAGGTGGCCCTGGCCTTGACCTTGGCTCTCCTCTCCCTCCAGGCACTGGACATCCCTCAGCAATCTGGTGGCCTCACTTCTCAACTCCATGAAGTCCATTGCGTCTTTACTTCTGCTCCTCTTCCTCTTCCTCATCATCTTTTCCCTTCTGGGGATGCAGCTCTTTGGGGGGAAATTCAACTTTGATCAGAGCCACACCAAACGGAGCACATTTGATACCTTCCCCCAGGCCCTGCTCACTGTTTTCCAGGTCACTGAGTACACATCAGCTTCTACTAGCTAGGGAGGCATTGAGGGTTGGGGAGAATATTGAGGAGGGGGGAGGCCCAGAAAAGCCGGGGCAGAGTTTGAAGATGGACTTTGGCAGCGGTTTCCAAGGGCTGGGCTTGGGATGGGTGGGTGGGAGCAGGCCAAGGACTTGGTTCCCCTCGGCAATAATGACCTTGGCCCCACAGATCCTCACTGGCGAGGACTGGAATGTGGTCATGTATGATGGCATCCTAGCCTACGGGGGGCCTTTCTTCCCTGGGATGTTGGTCTGCACCTACTTCATCATCCTCTTCATCTGTGGCAATTGTATCTGCTTCAATGCTCCACCCCAACTCAGCTCCACCCCACAGTCACCTCCCCTCAGCTCCCTCCCACTCTCCCTTAGCCTAAAGACTGCTCCCCCCAGACTCATCCCTGGCTCCCTGCTCATCCATGGGCTTTCCTTTCACTCACTCTTGGGCTCCCATTTCTTCGTGGGCTTCCACATACCCTTTTGGGGGGAAGGGAAAAAAGAACTGCCACGAAGTCCCAGGATCCTAAGCTAAACCATCAGACATCCTACTGAATGTCTTCCTTGCCATTGCTGTGGACAACCTGGCAGGGGGAGATGCCAGCACCTCCAAGGGCCGGGGAAAGTGAGGACCCCCCCACACACCTTCTGAGAATTCTTCCTGCTACTCCAGGCCAAGGGACAAGAAACTGACTCCCTACCTCACCCAATGGGGGGGAGGGGGGAGGAAGGGGAAATTCTTAGTCTTTGAAATTTCCTCTAAAGCCTAGTCCCACAAACCTTCCCCCTCTCCTCCATTTCCTTCCTGACCAGGGAGAAGAATGCTGAGCAAGGTGCCAGCCCTCAGGAGAATGGAGTGCTGGTGAGTTTAGCTGGGATAGAACTTGGGGGGTTAGAATTTGGGGAGGATCAAAGCTTTGTGCTCCTCTCCCCCAGGTGCCCTGTGGAGAGGATGAGGAAGATCGGGATCAGAGTGAAGACGGAGGTAATGGAGAATGGGGCTGGAAGGTGTCTCAGGAGATGGGAGGAAAGCTCCCTCTCTTGGATTCCCATTTCTGCTTTCTGGAAAACCGAGTCCCAGCTTCTCCAGATACTTCACCTTGCAGTCTCAGTTTCTTCAACACAGGAAAGGGCTTTGGTTGGATGATCCTATGAGGTGGAATGGGGAGGGGGAGGCAGAGGAAAACAATGCCTGTGTGACTTTGGGTAAGTCATTTAACTTCATTTAAATTTCCTCAGTTTCTTCACCTTGTAAAATAAGGGAGAGGCTCTTCCAGCTCTCAGTCCATGATCCTTTAGTCCTTAGCCAGATAGGGAGGAATCAGGTGATCAGAGCACCAGACCTGGCACACAGCAGGTACACTGGATAAAGAAATGCTTATACTAACCTTGCTTGCCTTCCTGTGCCAGGTTCGGGGGAGGAAGAAGAGGAGGATGACCAGGAAGGAATTAGGCTAGAACGCCTACAGGAAGTGGTACCCAAAGAGAAAGTGATGCCCATCCCTGAGGGCAGTGCCTTCTTCTGCCTCAGTCACACAAACCCGTGAGTGTCTGAGGAGCCCATGGGCTAATGGGGGCTCAGTGAGCCTGTGAGTGGAGCTCAGCTGATGGGAGCCTCGGGAGTGAGTCAGGGACTAGGGCTGTGGCAGCCTGGGCTCAGGCTGAGCCACCATCCCTCCTCACCCTCTGTCCCAGGCTTCGAGTTAGCTGCCATGCTCTTATCCACCACCGCATCTTCACTAACCTCATCCTGGTGTTCATCATCCTGAGTAGTGTCTCCCTGGCTGCTGAGGACCCCATCCGGGCTCACTCCTTCCGAAACCATGTGAGGGACCGCTGAATGGCTGGCCACACAGAAGCGTCTGGGTGGATGGGGAGGAGAAAGGGGAAAAGGGATGGCACGAGGACATGCAGAGAGGTGGAGCAGGTGACCAGCCCTAGACTCACTACTGGGGCTATAAAATGCAAGAGACACACAGACATTCCTGCCACAAGAATGAACTTACCTTCTAGTAAGGGGAGAAAACAACAGGGAAGGAACTTTGTGTCCCCAAGGTGGAGTCAGAGGGATGGTGAGTCGGTCCCTGGGTCAGTCAGATGGTGAGTCAGGAGCCCTGGAACACATCTTTTCCAAAAGTAATGGTTAGGCTGTTGTAAGCAGAACAGGAGATAGAATGGGAAAGAGAGAGGGGGAGAGGAGGGTGGGGCAAAGGGGAGGAGGCTCAGCTGGATGGGGTGTGAGGGGGAGTCTGCTCTGCTCTGAGACACACTGGAGAGAGTCTGAGCTTGCTCTGGATGGCTACCCCAGGACACTTTGGAGGGCCTGGGTTCTGGGTGCTGATCCAGACAGAGGAGAAGCCAGAAACCAAGAAATAGAAAAGCCACCCCCCCCCTACACACACAGAGTCTTGGGGAACTAGAGAATGATAGAAACAGAGACATTCAGAGAGATATCCAGACCCTTGAGACTCTGGAGATGTGAAGACTGAAGGCACTGGCAGGGGGGAGAGCTGGGGAGACCACAAGAAAGTCAGTGGAGTCTGGACAAATCAGGGAATGACTCCCAAAGAAATCAAGCCCCAAGAGAGTGAAGCAAAGGAGCCCCGAGATGTGCAAAGTGAGGCAGCAGAGGGGGCCCATACCCTGTCCTCCCTTCAGGTCCTTGGCTATTTTGATTACGCCTTCACCTCCATCTTCACTGTGGAGATCCTGCTCAAGGTGAGCCTCCCACTCCCATCCCAGCAGCCCCTGGCCAGGCTCACTTGTTCAGCTGCCCATCTGCCTCCTTGAGGCTGGGACTCTGAGCTCTCTTGTACCCACCCCTCCCCCAGATGACTGCTTTCGGGGCCTTCCTGCACCGAGGTTCCTTCTGCCGAAACTGGTTCAATTTGCTGGACCTGCTGGTGGTCAGTGTGTCTCTCATCTCCTTTGGCATCCAGTGAGTCCCTTCCAAGACCTGGGCCCCAACCCTCAAGGAGTCACATGAGCTCACTTAAGAATTGGGAACCCCAAACTTTGGAATATTCCCTAAAAGATCTAATGAAACTGGGACCGCCAAACCCAGAATGACCAGAAACCAGAACCTTTCAAACCTGGGACTCCCTGTAATGTCATTACACTCCCAAACTCAAGACTCTCTGAATTTGGAACCCAAGACCCCTGCCCCTTGAATCCTAGCCCTGAGCCCTGTCACCCCCCAAACCCCAATGAATCATTTTGGAGCCAGGTTCTCTGAATCTAAGCTTCACAAAACTGGAGATCTCTAAATCTATGAATGACCTGCCAAAAATGGGGTTTGGGAACCTGACCTCTGGACCTCCAAATCAAATAGCTCCAAAATGAAGACATTCCTGAATCTCAGCCTCTTTGCTAACCTCCAGAATTCAGGAAGCCCCAAAGCCCCGCAAAAGCTGGAGGCAAAAGGCCTCTGTGGCCAGTACTCCTCAGCCAAGGGTCCCCTTGAGAGTCTGAGCTGGGGGCGACTAGGTGGTGCAGTGAGTAGAACACCGGCCCTGGAGTCAGGAAGACCTAAGTTCAAATCCTCAGACATTTGACATACTTACTAGCTGTGTGACTCTGGGCAGGTCACTTAACCCCAATTGCCCTCCAAAAAAAAGAGTCTGAGCTGGATCCTAGCCAGAGAATTAGATACCCTAAACCCCAGGGCCCTTCAGCCCCAGAATTCCAAGACAGGATGAGGCTAACTTTGACTCTGGCTCCCAGTTCCAGTGCCATCTCCGTGGTCAAGATCCTCCGTGTGCTGCGGGTGCTCCGGCCCCTGCGGGCCATCAATCGAGCTAAGGGCCTCAAGGTGACTGAACTTTCCCGGAGTCTCCATGACCCAGGGCAGGGCTCAGAGTGCAGGGCTTCTTTGTCCAGTCCTGGGCACTGTTCTTGTATCCTCAGCATGTGGTCCAATGTGTCTTTGTGGCCATCCGCACCATTGGCAACATCCTAATTGTGACCAGCCTGCTTCAGTTTATGTTTGCCTGCATTGGGGTCCAGCTTTTCAAGGTAGGGAGTCTCCAGTGGGAGCCAAATGCCATGGGGCCTGTGCTGGACCAACCCCCACCTCCCTGCTCAATGCCCCTGTATCTCCATAGGGCAAACTGTACAGCTGCACCGATGAGGCCAAACACACACCGACAGAGTGCAAGTGAGTGCCGCTAAAATTTCCCTGGGGAGGCCTCCCTCCCTCAGAGAGCCCCCCAAAGTATGTTAGAGCCCCCAGGGAGCCTCTGAGCCTCCCTAGGACCTTGGAGCTCAAGCCCCCATTCCTTCACAAATCCTCTTCTTCTTCCTCTCCCCACAAGAGGTACCTTTCTTGTGTACCCTGATGGAGATGTGGCCCATCCTGTCATGAGGCAGCGTGTGTGGCAGAATAGTGACTTCAACTTTGACAATGTTCTGTCGGCCATGATGGCGCTGTTCACCGTCTCCACTTTTGAAGGCTGGCCTTCGTGAGCTCCACTGGTTCATGCACATGGGGGGTGGGGGACTGGCAGGAGAGAGCCCAGGCTCTTCCAAGTCTCCCTCCCAGCCTCCCAGTCCCTCTAGCTCTGGAATCCCTCATTCTCCTACCCTTGGATCCTCCCACCCAATGTGGGTGCTAGCGCACGTGCACACACATACACACACACACACTCAGAGTTAGAACCTTTTAGTCCTGTACCTGGGAGGTAGATGGGTTCCTCACTCAGCTCTTCTGCTCAGTACCTGAAAAACCTTGGGACAGTCACTTCTCTTCCCTGGGATGCTTCGGTTCCCTTCTAAGTCTATGACCCTATACCCTTGACCCCATCTCTTGGTTCCCCCCCCCCCCCAGTTTGCTCTACAAGGCAATCGATGCCCATGCAGAGGACCAGGGCCCCATCTATAACTATCGGCTAGAAATCTCCATCTTCTTCATTGTCTATATCATCATCATTGCCTTCTTCATGATGAACATCTTTGTGGGTTTTGTCATCATCACTTTCCGAGCCCAAGGAGAGCAAGAGTACAAGAACTGTGAGCTTGACAAGAACCAGGTCCTGACCCTCATCCCCAGCACAGCATCTCCTCACAGCTCAACCCCCAGCCTATCCGCAATGCTCTGACCCCAGTGCTGACCTCTGCCTTCTCCATTACAGCGCCAGTGTGTTGAATATGCCCTGAAAGCCCAGCCTCTTCGACGCTACATTCCCAGGAACAGGCACCAACATCAAGTCTGGGCAACTGTCAACTCCCCGACTTTTGAGTATCTCATGTTTCTGCTCATTCTGCTCAACACCATTGCCTTGGCTATGCAGGTCCATCGCCATTCATCCCCTACCCCCATATGTCCCACCTTGGTGTGCCCCAGGGTACTACCTGCCCCTCTCAGGGTTAAGTTTCTTCCTCCCCCAAAAGGAAGGGGTTAGACTCAATGATCTCTAGTTGGGTCCGACAAGGCCCAACTCACACAGGTCCCTGCCTCTCAGAGAGTCTCTAAAGTAAGGAGATTGTATTGAATGGCCATTAAGTCCCTGCTCCACTCTGGACCCCACTTCCTTCCCCCTTCTTTCAAAGGTCCCTTCCAGCCTTGATGTTCTGTGTTCTAGCTAAGTGTCATAGTGGAGAGTCAGGAAAATCTGAGTTCAAATCCTGCCTTAGAGATTTCCTAGCTGTGTGACTCTGAGCAAGCCACTTCACTGCTGTGTGACTGAGTTTCCTCATCTGTCAAATGGGGATCACCTTTGTGAAGAGCACTTAGCCCAGTTCCTGGCACATACCATGGGCTTAATGAATACATATCCCCTCCTTGCTTCCTTCTTCCCCTCCCTTTTTCTAGCAGCCCCTCTCCCCTCCTACCTCCTTCTTTCTTACTGGTCCCATTTTCTCTCCCCAGCACTATGAACAGACAGCTCCCTTCAATTACACAATGGATGTCCTCAACATGGTCTTCACGGGCCTCTTCACTGTGGAGATGCTGCTCAAGGTCATTGCCTTCAAGCCCAAGGTTGGCACCTTCCTGAGGGGGTCCAGACCTGGACAGGCCAAGCTACACAGACCTCAGAGCTGAGGGGGAAATCATTGAATCCAAACTCCTCATTTAATGGAAGAGGGAAATCCTAGTCTAGAAGGGGGTCACACAGCACATTAGGAGAAGTGCCCAGAATGAGAAGCTCGTTTGCCTGGCTCTTGGCCCAAGGTTGTTTCCTCCTACCACTTCCCCTGAATTTCTCACCCCAGTCCCCCTCACTGCAGCATTACTTCTGTGATGCCTGGAATACTTTCGATGCCCTGATCGTGGTGGGCAGTGTGGTGGACATCGCCGTCACTGAGGTCAATGTGAGGATACTGCTCCCCTGTATGATCTCCTGTGCTGCTTCGTGCCCCAAATTGCTCTTCTCCCTGTTGGACTCAGTCTAGCCTCCTCTGTCATCTCCTTCATTGTTTTCTCCATGGTCCCTTTCTCCATTACCTTCGTCTGTTATTTGTCTTCTTCACTCTCCCCTCCATCTTCTCTGGTGAATTCTTCATCATTGTCCTTTTTGGTCTCTCCATCCTCTCCATCATCCCCAATGCTACCTACTCCTTCCTCTTTGTTGATCTCCATTTTTCCCCTATAGGCTACTTGGCCTTCATTTTCTTTATTGTCTTCCTCCTTCCCTTTCTCTTCTGTATTAGCATCTCCATTGCTTCCTCTATTATTCCTTTATCTCTTTGTCTTCTCCCTTGCCTCATTCTTTTTCCTATTGTCTATCTCATAATCTCTGCTATCATCTCCATCTTCTCTTCTGCCATGTCCGTCACCCCCAGAATGGAGGACTTCTTGGTGAGGTAACAGTCTGCCTCTTCCTTTTTCCCACTGTTGTCTGAGATATGTCCTCACTCCATCCCCACCCCCTAGAGGATCTTTGTGGGCAGAAGTTTGGGGAAGGTGGCTAGGGGTGAAAACAGGGGCGTCTTGGAGAGACCCAATGTTTGGGTCTCCATTGCAGAGCTCAGAGGACAGCTCCAGGATCTCCATCACCTTCTTCCGCCTCTTCCGTGTCATGAGGCTAGTCAAGCTTCTCAGTAAGGGGGAAGGGATCCGTACACTCCTGTGGACCTTTATCAAATCTTTCCAGGTGAGGTCTTTGGCTCTCTTCGACCCAAGAGCTACAGTTACCATTCTCTCAGCTCACCTTGCAGATTTCTCCTTGCTCCTCCCTAGGCCAGAACTACAACTCCCAGAATTCTTCCTGTTCCCCTCCCTTGCCACCTCCCTCCCTCTATGCAAAGCTACAACTCCTAGAATTTAGTCCTGCTTCTCCCAGGACTACAATTCCCAGAATTCTCCCTGACAAGAGTAACCAGGAGAATCAGAGCTTTGTCCCAGGATGGCAAATTGAAAGAGTGCACTTGCAGCTGTGAAGTCTAGGGAGGGGATGCTGAACAGGCGGAATGGGTGACAAGCAGGTGACTGCCGAGCTGGCCCCCACCTTGCAGCAGTTGGGTTCTTGGATGCCAATAGTGAAGAATCACTGTCCCTAGTCCATAAGAGTCACTAGGCTAAGGATGGGGTGAGAGGCTTCTTCAGAGGAGTCCCTGGGGAAGCTCCTTTCCGGTCCACTGGCCCAGGCTCAGTTTCTGGTGCTGACCCTTTGTCAATGGCTTTCTGTGTGTCTGTGTGTCTGTGTGCCACTGGTCCCAAGGCTCTCCCCTATGTGGCCCTGCTCATTGCCATGATCTTCTTCATCTACGCTGTTATTGGCATGCAGGTGAGCCTTCCAGGAGGAGAAGGGTAGAGGAGGGAAGGTCTGCTGGATCCCCCAGGGGCATCCAGATCATTCTCTCACATCTTCTGTCAGATGTTTGGGAAGGTGGCCCTCCAGGACACGACCCAGATCAACCGGAACAACAATTTCCAGACCTTCCCCCAAGCTGTGCTCCTCCTCTTCCGGTAAGGAGCCCTGCTTGGACCTCTGGGGCCTCTGGATTTGGCCTGGCTTCCACAATACCATGTTACCCTTTCTGAAGCCTGGTTTCTCCCTCTCTACCACAAAAGGGGTAGATTCTGTGACCTCTAAGATCTTTCCCAACTGTACCATCCCATGCTACCACCTGGGTTTTCTTAGTTTACCTGTCTGTAATAGGAAGAGATTGGACTTTTAGATCTCGTGGTGCCCCTTGGAGACTCAAGCACATTAGGTCTAAAAGGTTGCCAATGTCTGTTAGAGAAGCAGGATCTGTCACAGAGCTCCTCGTTTCTTGTGTGGCCTGGGCCAGTCTCTGAATTTCCTCAGGGGTTAGACTAGATGATCTGCCCCTGCCCTCTCCCCCTCCCCCGGCCCCCCCACCTCCACCTCCACCTCCACCTCCACCCCAGCTTGTAGCTGTGAGCCTCAGATCTCAGAAGCTGCCAACATTTGCTCTGTGTCTCAGTTTCCCTGTTTGTAAAATGATGGAGGTGGTGTTACATACTTGCTCTCTGAGGACCCTTGGGGCCGTGGTCCTGTCCCCTGAGTCTGGGCCTTGGCTCTAGCCCTAACTGGCTGTGTTCTTCCCTGGGACCCTGGTCCAGGTGCGCAACAGGGGAGGCATGGCAGGAGATCATGCTGGCTAGCCTGCCTGGGAAGCGCTGTGACCCTGAGTCAGACTTTGGACCTGGTGAGGAGTTTACCTGTGGAAGCAATTTCGCCATTGTCTATTTCATCAGCTTTTTCATGCTCTGTGCATTCCTGGTAAGCCCCTGGTAACCCCAGGGAGGCAGAGTAGAGGGCAGGTCCTTGTAGAGCACCCCCTAACCCCACTGATCCCGTAAACCCTCCCCCAAGTCCTATGTCACAGCCTCAGTTCTACAATCTATATAATGGCTTAGATTCCTGCCCTAAGCTCATGTCCTGACTGTGTGATCTGTGCCAAGTTCCTGCCCTTCTCTGGGCTCAATGGCCATGAAAGTCTTTCCCATTTCTGGGGTCACTTGAAATGTGATGATTTCTTTTCTAAGCCTCCTTACCACGATCTGAGACTGTTGGGGTTAGTGACTTGGTGCTTTCCTCTGTCAGTGACCTCTGTGGTCCCCTGAAAGTTAGCAAAGTGCTGAAGAGAAGTGATCCCCGTTATGAGATTGGCAGCCATAGCTGAGAAGGATGATAGCTGAATGTACCCTAACTTCCTGGCTGAGCCGGCTCAATCTCACACCCTCCCTGCCTCAGTTTCCCCCTCTGTAAAGGTTCCTCCCAGTTCCTCCCAAGAGGGAGCCAAACCATGAAAAATCAGGCAGCACTAGCTGGGGCCCAATCGGGTCATCATACCTGCAGCCACATCTCTCCCCTCTTCCAGCCTCACTTCCTCAGTTTTTCCCTTCTGTAATACAAAGCAGTTTGCCTGCTCTAAGCCTAGCCCTCACTCCAAGTGGGAGCCAAGGAGCTGCCAGCATCAAGGGAGGGCCTTCTTCTCTCCAGGAGGCCTCAGCTCCCCCCAAGCTCCCCTCTGGCCCCGGTTCTGAAGGTACCCTTCCCCTGACTCTGTTTCTTCCCTCTGCTTGGGGCAGATCATCAATTTATTCGTGGCTGTCATCATGGACAACTTTGACTACCTGACCCGGGACTGGTCCATCCTTGGCCCCCACCACCTGGATGAGTTCAAAAGGGTGTGGTCTGAGTACGACCCTGGGGCCAAGTACGAGCCTATCCCCCAACTTAGCACTGCCCCACCCCAGGCCCTGTATTCCTAGACCCCTCTGGGACCTCTGAGTCCTATGCCTACCAAAACCTACCCCATTCCTGCGACCTGCTTGTCAGGGAGCTCTGAGAGGCCCTGGCACCTGACAGGCTCTGACCTCTTCTCTCTGGGCTAACCAGGGGCCACATCAAACATCTGGACGTGGTGGCCTTGCTCCGGCGCATCCAGCCTCCATTGGGGTTTGGGAAGCTCTGTCCTCACCGAGTGGCCTGCAAGGTCTGTCCATAGTGGTGCCTGGAATGTCCTTTGGGAGGTCCCTTCAACCTAATCCCTGAGACTCAGGACCCTCCTGAGGTCCTCAGAGTACCCTAGCCCTGAGACCCCTCCAGAAGCTTCCTAAAACTCTCCCAACTCCCAGAGATTCCCCATCCCCCAAATACTCCAGCCTGGGCCCCTTAGGGTACTGCTCCTCTTGGAATCTGCCAGGTTATCCCATGTCTGTGTCATACCCATGTCTCCCTCCTGTGTGTGTGTGTATGTGTGTGTGTATGTGTGTGTGTGTGTAACACAAGGCCTTGGTCTCTACAGCGTTTGGTGGCCATGAACATGCCCTTGAATGCTGATGGGACAGTAACATTCAATGCCACCCTCTTTGCCCTGGTCCGGACATCTCTAAGGATTAAGACTGAGGGTAGGTTGCAGCCCAGGAAGGGATGGGTGGGAGAAGTGGAGTTCCAACCTCAGTTGGCTAAGTGGAGTGACTTCACTGGCCAAGGGAAGGGGTCATTCTGCCTTGTCTTCTGTGCTGCACTCAGGGAACCTGGAGAGGGCCAATCAGGAGCTGCGGGTTGTTATTAAAAAAATCTGGAAACACACGAAGCCCAAACTCCTGGATGAGCTCATCCCACCTCCTGATGGTAGGAGGGCTCCACATTCCCCCTCTAGCCCCTCCCATCAAGTGCTCCCTTTCCCTGGGTTGGGATCTGGAAGGGCCCTGGCTGAGCCTCTATTGGCCGTCCCACCATTTTCCTACATCCTCCCCGCCACCCAGCCCTGCTACCAGGAAGCTCCAAAGGGTAAGTTCTGTACTTTTCTTACTTGATGTCTGGCCATAGAGGAGGAAGTGACTGTTGGGAAGTTTTATGCCACATTCTTGATCCAGGATTATTTCCGAAAGTTCAGGCGTCGGAAAGAGAAGGGTCTGCTGGGGGCTGAGGACTTGCCAAGCAACTCATCTGCCCTACAGGTCTGTGGGCAGGCTGGGAGGGACTAGGGGAGGGAGCCAGAGCCTGGGCCTCTCCTCGGGGCCAGCCCTATGGTCCTACATCCCACATCATCACCATTAGGCACTGACTATGGGAAAGGAGGGGAAGGGAAGGAAGAGGCTAGACCTGAGGGACAAAGAGACCCTGGAAGCAGGCCTGCCGAGGGAAAGGGAAAGGGAAAGGGAAGCGAATGGAGTGGGGAATGTTAAACCCAATTTTGGGTGCCTTCTGGACTTCCCCACTCCTAGGCTGGTCTGAAGACCCTGCAGGATCTGGGCCCAGAGATCCTCCAGGCCCTTACATGTGACCTGGAAGAAGAAGAGGATGCTGACCTCAGGGAGGAGACCGACAGGGTGAGTACATGAGGTACCTCTGGGGACATGAGCCTACCTCACCAGCTCTGTGGCCTAGGAAAAGTTCTGTCACCAATCTGGGCCTCATCTGCAAAATGGGGTGATTGGGCTCAATAATCTTAAAGCCAAATCTTCTGACTGTGACTAGTTCCCACAGGATGTCCTGGGCCCTTCCTCACGATCCCATCATGACTCCACTACTTCTGTGTCTCTGACTATGCCTACTGAGGAGGACAGTGAAGTGGTGAGAAGACCTCCACCTGGAGCCCATTCTCCAAGGTATTGGGCCAAAGAGGCCTGGGGAAGGCTCACAGTAGCCTGACTGGGAGGTGCAGGTCCACAAGGTTGAATTCTTCCAAAGCATTTGAGGCTGAATTTGAACTCAGGTCTTCCCGACTCCAAGCCCAAGGTTCCATCCACTGTGGCGCTCCCTAGCTGCATCTAGCTGAGTGAATGAGTGAGTGAGGGAGTGAGAGTGTGGATGAAAAGCAATTTTTAAGTGCTCACTGTGTGTCAAGCAGACTGGCCCATGTGGCTTGGTCAGCTCCTTGGCCTAGACATGAGTTCAATTGAGGGTTCTTTTCATTTTTCTTGCTCAATCAGCATTGATTGAATTGAATCATCATATGTATAGTTAGAAAGAACAATGGCATCTTCCCCAGTGGGTGGGACAGTGCAGGTGGCAAAGTTAGCCAAGCCAATCGGGGTGCCTGAGCAAACAGGGAACAAAATGAACAAAAAGCAGTCTCTGAATCTGTTCGTTGTGGCCCTTACCTTGGTGGAGCCACCTCAAGAGCCAAGCTTCTGGGGAGCAGGGATGGGGGACTGGAAAGCCTGAGAAGGAAGCAGCCATGGAAGGCTGGGGAGGGATGGAAGGCCAGTCTAGGATGTCTCCCTCCTCCATTGGCAGTGCTTTCCCCATGCCAGAAGAGCTGCCCTCAGGACCTGAGGGCCTGGCGGAGCAAGAGGAAGAGGAGGACCACTCTCCCAGTCAGGAGAGGTAAGAAAAAGATTTCAGAGGTCAATTGAGCCCCTCCCTCCCAAACTCTTTATATATTTCTTCCTTCACTCCCCAACAGACAACCCCATCTAAACAAGCTTATCGGGATACCCCATCACATCCTCCTCCCACCACCACCATCTCCTCCTCCTCGAGAACCCTCTGGACAATTGGGGAGGCTACTGGGCCTCCACCCCCGCCGCCGCCGCCTGTTGCCCCCAACACCTACCAGTGAGAGCCTCAGCGGGAGGCAGAGATGGGAGGGATCTGGATGGAGGGATATGTGCACTGTGGCCTATTTCACAGATCAGTGACACTCTATTCCCCTCCTTTTTCAGCTCGGAAGCCCTCTCTCACTATCCAGTGTATGCAGCACCAGGGGAGCTGTGATGACTTCCCAATCCCTGGAACCTATCAATGTGGGGCATGTACTGGCGGCCGCCAGGCACAGGTGAGGAAGAGCTTGAGGCTTAGGGAGCCAGACAGGTGCCGTCAGCCAACTGCCAGCCAACCCTTATACCTTTGGGGCCTGCTTCTCCTTCTTCCAGGGTTCATGGGCCACACCTCCACAGCGGGGCCACCTGCTCTATGCACCCCTGCTACTGGTGGAAGAGGGCAGACTCCAGGGGGATTACAGTGAAGGGGGGTCCCAGGGCCCACTGCGCACCTATGCCCGCCTGCATGTGCCCAGCACCCACATACCGCCTAGCCCAGGGAAAAGGGGGAGCGCCGACAGCCTAGTGGAAGCTGTAAGTCTGTCGACTGATTGTAGCAGTACTCCTCTCCCTTCTTCCTTTCCTCTCTTCCTCCCTTCCCCTCACCTTCCATATCTGCCCCCATAACTTAGGCCCTACAGCCAGTTCCCCTCTAGGATCTGACACATCCTCCTCCCCCTGTACATCCTGAATTCCCATCCTCTCTGCCCCCTTTCCAATTCTGAATGCCCTTGTCACCCCTCCCTTCCCTGGGCCACTGCTCCCATTGATTGATGCCCACAGGTACTGATCTCCGAGGGCCTGGGCCTCTTTGCCCGTGACCCTCGTTTTGTAGCCCTGGCAAAGCAGGAGATTGCCGATGCCTACCGCCTGACCCCAGATGAGATGGAGAGTGCTGCCTGTGACCTGCTAGCCCTTGGGGCTGCCAGGCCCTCCCCTGCCCAGCCCCAAACATGGGGTCCCATGGGCAGTGATGAAGACGAGGAGATCCTCAGGGCCACAGAGGTTGAGGAGAAAGAACTAGCAGATGAGATGGCTTGTGTCCCAGCCCCTTAGGGGCATCCTCTTTCAAGGTCCCAAGACCCCCAGAGAAGCCTCAACAGGTTATCCCCTCTACTGGGCTAGATGTGAGTGAGAGGCAGGAAGGCAGAGGGGAGACAGAGACTGAGCTCTAGAGAATCTTAGTGAACTAGAGTATATGAGTCCCAAGAGTGCCCTGGCAGAGGCCCTCCTGACCTCTGCACTCAGCACCTAAGGATAGTCTAGGAGACATCCCAAGAGACCGTGAAAACCCTCGAGAGAGCCAAGAGATCCAAAGTGCCCCCTGGCACTCCAAGAGCTGAGTGTTCCAGAGACTCAACATCGAAGAAAAAAAAAAGATGACTATTAGACTGAATTTTAGGGGCAAGTCTGCCTGCAACAATTTTGTTTCATTGAACATTAATTTGATATCCATGTGGTAGGACTCTGGGAAGATGGCAGAATAGGTCAGAGAACTTTCAGTTCTCCAAATTTCTTCCCCCAAAAAAGACAGAATATCACCTCAGAGCAGCAGAAATGACACAGGGTAAAGCAGATGTCCCCCTAAGACCAGGAAAGAGCTGACCTCCAGGGGTAGAGCTTTGGCCTGAGAGAAGCACAAACACCTCCAGGCCAATTCTGCAGAATCAACGAGCAGCCTCCACCTTAGAAACTTTCCTTTTGCAGACAGTGTGGGAGTCAGACAGCTGAGTAGGAGAAGACTGAAGGACCTTCCACTGTCAAGGGATGCCAAACACAGCTGTGCTGACCAGATACATCCCAGGCTGTGGATGGGGGTACACACTTGAGGACAGCAGTAGCAAGGGGCAGGACTCTGTTGGCTGTGGGCACATGCAGGAGAGCAGAGTCCCTGGTTTCAGTTCCAGGGTAGAGAGGACAGCTGTGGTTTGTGACAGGAGACGGGTGGGGGAGGACTGCATTTGCTGGACAGTATGACTGGCGCCCTAAATGGAGAAGAGAGCTCAAGGTTGGGCCCTGAGACAGAACTCAGAAAATAACAGTAAGAAGGACCTGAGACTTGGGACATCATTCTCCCATACCTTAGGACTACAACTTTATTGTCAGGATTCTCTGTCAGAGTACCCTAACTTGCCTGCAGGGGCAGCTGGTTATTTACCTCACTCAAGTAGGCCCTAGCCCATTTTAAGAACAGAAAAGTCACAGCTCAGAGGTGCAAGTAGAGAAAATTTATTGAGTCTTCTGCATGGGGAAGCCTTACAGCCAGATCTTAAGGCAGACTTCAAACTACCCCCAAGGCTTAAGCCATATATATACTCCAGATCCACATACCACACACAATAGAGCCCAGCTGAACAAAATTGTGAGAGGGGAGGTGCAATCACAAGGGCATGAAGGCCCTAGGGTGTGGAGACACTAATCTGGAACACCTGGTAACCTACAAGTGGGAGAACCTTGAGCAATGCTCTGAACTCCACATGACCCAGCATGTTCCAGAGTCTCCACACTTCCCTGTGCCTCAACACAACTGCCTGCAGCCTGTATGTATTTCCTAACCCTCACACTTTATTACATTGATAACTGCAAAAATAAAATAAAATAAAAATAAGTTCTTGGAAGAATATGAAAAAAGACTTTAAAAATCAAATAAGAGAGACTGAGGAAAAATTAGAAAAAAGTAATCCAAGAAAATCAAGAAAATTATGAAAAGAAAGTCAACTGACTTGACATAGAGAATAAAAAAACTTAAGAAAGAAATTAATTCCTTGAAAACTAGAATTGGGTGAGGGAAAGCTAATGACTTTCTCCAAGAAATCACAAGGCAAAATCAAAAGAATGAAAAAACAAAAGAGAAAGTGAAACATCTCATCAACAGATCGAGGAGAAATAGCATAAAATATAAAAACTACCTGAAAATATTATTTACAAAAAAGAATCTGGATACAGTATTACAAGAAATTATCGAGGACAATTGCCCTGAAGCTCTGGAACAAGAAGGCAGAGCAAAAACAGAAAAATCACTGATCACCACCTGAAAGAGATCTCAGGAGGAAAACTTCCGGGAATATCACAGCCAAGTGTCGAAGCTCCCAAGTTAAGGAGAAAATATTGGAAGCAACAAAGAAAAACCAACTTAAATATCATGCAGCTACAATAAGGACTACACAAGTCCTAACAGCTGCCATGTTGAAGGACCCGAGGTCCTCTAGAGCAAAAGAGCTGGGATTACAACCAAGGGAAATTTACCCAGCAAAATTACATATAATCCTGAAAGAAAAAAAAGTGGGCATTTTACAAACTGAAAACTTTTCAAGGTTTGTGACAAAAATCCCAGAACTTAAGGGAAAATTTGACATGTAACATACAGGATAAATGTAAGGTAAACATGAAAGACCGTAGACCAGTGGTTCTCAACCTTCCTAATGCCACAACCCTTTAATACTCATATCTGGACGTATCTGCATGTGGGCGGACCTGCCTGGAAATGGACAGAGGAGCAGTGTCTTGGTTCCTAAGACCATGGGAAATATATGTTTTCTGATGGATTTAGGCGACCCCTGTGACCCCTGTGAAAAGTTGTTGGACCCCTAAAGGGGTCAAACCCACAAATTAAAAACCACTGCTCTAGGTAAAAGGGACTCAGTAAGGTCAAATTGTTTACTTCCTATATATGAAAATATTAGCAGGGATCTTACAATTGTCATTATTTGGGCTGAGCTGAGTATGATGAGGTGATTCTAAAAAAATCAAACTTGTAGGGACTGCTAAAAAGGAGTAATTCATGCAAATGAGGCAGAAAAGGAAAAATGGATATAGAAGAAACTGTAGGGGAAGGGCAGGTAGTGCTGGAACTCTGCTCATCGGGAATGGCTTAAAGAGGCAAATACATATATGTGTGTGTGTGTACGTATGTGTGTGTGTTGGGGGGGAATAAAGTAAAAAGTGCACAGTGGAGAACAAAAGAAAGAAGGGAATGAAGAAGCAAAGAAAAGCTGGAGTTTTTCAAGGTTTTCTTGAAATGGGAATTTCTCATTTTAGATTGAATCCTCTCTCAAGCTCTGCTGTGTACATGGCAATGGGTTTTTTTGTCTTCTTTTGTATTTAAATTTAAAACTTTTGTAAAAATGATCAAATAAAACATTTGTGCGATCCAAGCCTTTTCTGGCAGAGAACTGGCCTATGCCCTCCTATATGCTCTTGAATAGGATTCTATCCCTCCCCGCCAATATGTGAAGTAATATTGATGGGGCTCTCCACATAGGAAAAGAGTGGATGATGTTACAATACACTTTGGGGCATACCAATCCAGCACAACAATGGCGTAACAATTACCCTCTGAAACCTCCTAGAATCTCTTCAGAATCTGAAGAATAGAAGAGGGCCCTTCCCCCCTTTGGGTGGGTCTTAGGCCAATCCCTTGTGGAGACTACAGACCAAAATGGGTCAATAACTCCATTGCTTCTGGTGGGTGGGGGGAGGCAAGGATGGGAACCAGAGCTGGCTGTTCTTTCCATAAGGAAATGCTCTTCAAACAAAGAAATCTCTGAAGGGACTTGTGGCCAGAAAATGATGATTTTTTTCATATTCTCAGAGAAACTATGAAGGAGTTTTTAAAATATGCTTCTGAAGCAGTGCTGAATGGCTTATGTAATATATTTTGGGGTGATTTTTGTGGCATAGTTATAACTTCACTCTTGTGTATGATCAGTTTATAAAATCGGTTTAACTCTATTTCCTTCCCCCCCAGCTGTAAAGCATTAACTGTTTCTCCCCTGCCCCCAGCCACAAA
>CM053588.1:14569823-14591888 GCA_028646515.1 Pseudochirops corinnae
TTTTCCTTTGGGAGCTCATTTATGGCTTATTCAGTCTTTTGATTAGACTGGATTGTTCAACTTCTTTTTTTGTTTTGTTAATTGGCACATCTTATGTTTTTATAAATATTAATGCACTTATGCTGTCTGCTTTAGTGGGGGAAATATTTGGGGGAAATAGTTTCTAACAGTTTTCCTTCTTCCTTTGTTATCAATTCCTTTTTCATTTGGGATATTGGTAGTTTGGTTTTCCTCTTCATTTTTTAAAAAATAAAGTTTTTTTTTAATGGTTTACCTATTTGATTGTCCTTCCTTCCTCCAAAAAACTCACCTCTTAAGTTTTACTTATCCAATCTGGTTTTTTTTAAACTTTCCATTTTCTTCATCTCTTCTCTGATTTTCAGGCTCTCTACTTTAGTATTTAATTGGGGATTCTCAAATTTGTTACTTTTTTTTGGTTTTGGTTGCATGCCCAATTGTTCTACTCTTTCTCTCTTTTGCTGATGAAAATACTTAAGAGATAGAACTTTCCCCCTAAGGACTGCATTGGCTGCATCCCCCAAAGGTTGTTCAATCGCCTCATTGTCATTCTCTGCTCTTTGACCCACCAACTCTTTATTAGTTTGTTTAGTCTCCAGTTAATTTCTAGTCATTTCTTTTATGGCTCTTGATTGAATATAATTGTATGCATTGTGCTCAGTATTTTCTGCATTTGTCTCTGTATGGGGTCTTTATGTTCTAATAAATGGATAATTTTTGTAAAGGTACCTAACACATTTGAGAACTAAGTCTGGCTGACCTCTTGTGCAGTTCTAGGGCTGGAAAAAGTTTCTCATTGGATTTCTTTTTTTTTTGCTTTTTGGAGGGCAGTTGGAGTTAAGTGACTTGCCCAAAGTCACACAGCTAGTAAGTGTGTCAAGCATCTGAGGCTGGATTTGAACTCTGGTCCTCTTCACCCCACGGCCAGTGCTCTATTCACTGTGCCACCTAGCTGCCCCATCTCACTGGGTTTCTTTATCATTATTCCCTCTGGTGTGAACTTCAGGGTTTTGCTGGAGTAGGTATGTGGGAGTTGGGGGACCCGTCACCTTCCTGTTCCAGTGGTCATATTGGCTGAAAGTCAGTACAATATGTGTTTATTATCCTACCCCCATACCCATCCCTAATCAGTCTTCCACAACACAAATCTGATTTTATCCCTCACCTCTTCAAGAATCTTCAGTGACTAACTATTGCCCCAAGGATCCTCAAATTGCCTGCCACTTCAATTCCTTTATAGTCTGGCTCCTTCTTAACCTTTTTAGTCTTCTCTTCCAATTGGCCTGCTAGTTGTTCCCAGGAAGAAATATTCCATCTCCCACCTCCATACCTTTGCAGAAGTTGTCTCCATCCTCCAGCCCCCCCCCCCCCTTATTAATTTCCTCCTCCATTCCAACCTCTTCAGAATCTTTTAACTTCTTTCCAGCTCAGTGCCTCTCCACCAGTGTGAGTTCTTTCCCATTATTCTCTTCTTTCCTTTCCATGTACTGTGTAGTCTTTCTTTCTTTTTCTTCCTTCCTTCCATCACTTTGTATTTATTTAACTTAACACAAGTTGTACCCATGTGGGGGGGAAGAACTCTTGGTTTTTGTCTCCGTAGCCCCAGCCTCTAGCACAGAACTTGCTCAGTCTGCTGGATTAATCTGTGGGCAGTTCTCCCAACTGATGGGGGGGGGGGGGAGGCTCCCTAGGTTTACACATTTCTTTCAAGTTGGACAAGTATGGCTTACAAAGTCCTCTAACATTTACAAAGGCTTTCAGAATTTCCAAGGTCCCTTTAAGTTTACAAAGCCAGTGCAGGGCAGGAAGTGCCACCCAACCCCAGAGGAAGACTAGGGCTAGGGGGAAGAGCTCCCTGCCCACATTTTCCTGAATCCTTTAGTGCCTTCAAAGCTCACTACATTTGACTGAAGAGGAGCATGTATGGGGGATGGGGAAATGAGGGACTCCGGACAGTGCTACCTTTTCTCCACCTCCCATCAGTCTTTGCTCGCTTGGCTTTGATCTCAACTGCAGGTGGGCTCTCTTACTGCTAACTCTCCTCATCTAGGATTTCAAGTGCCAAGCTGAGATTTCCAATTGGAATGCAGTGAGGGAAGCATATCCATGACCCCAGCATACTACAACCTGGGCTCTGACCAATGGAGACACTCTCTCCTTCCCTTTTGCTGCACCTTCATATGCTGGCCCTCCAGTTTTATCTCACCAGGCCTAAAGCCAGGAAATTCCTGCCACCTTCTGGGGCTACTATGTTCAGGTTAGGTTGGCAGATTCCACCACACTAAGCTCATTGGAGGTGCACAGACTAACTCATCTGTTTCTAGGATGCTTTATACCTTTCCTGACTGAATTAACACCTGCTTCCATTTGGCTCCTCCCTCCCAGAGACAGTCCAGGCCCTTTTCTACCAGAGCCCAGGAATCAGGAGGCCCAGCTCTTCCCAGTGTGTCACCTTGGACAAGTCCCCTCTCCTGTTGGGGGCATCACTCCTCCAGCCAACAGCCATGCCATGACTGGTCTCGAGGATCTAAGCCTATGGCTACTGTGAAAGTGAGAGTAGGGGCTTCATCATGACCATAGCAGAGGAGGGGCCCAATGGATTCTGGGGTGCCACAAGGTCCAGCCTTCAAGTCCCACCACTGACTATACTTTGAAGCCAAAGAGGAGGGAAGAGGCAAAGTTCCTGATGAAGATCAGGAGGAGAAATTTGAGAGATAAGAGATCTGAACACACCCCACTGTCAAGGAAATCCTACCAGCCTAGCAAGTCTTGCCTAGCAAGTTGGTCAAGGTGCTGCTAGGTGGTCCTGCTGTGGATAGAGTACCACTGGACCTAGGGTCAGGAAGACTCATCTCTCTGAGTTCAAATCCAGTCTCAGCCACTTCCTAGCTGGGTGACCCTGGGAAAGCCACTTCACCCTGTTTGCCTCAGTTTCCTCATCTGTAAAATGAGCTGGAGAAGGAAATGACAAACCAGTCGAGTATCTCTGCCAAGAAAAACCCAAAAGGGGTCATGAAGGGTCACACATGACTGAAACAACTGAACAAATACACACGGTTATCCTCTTAACATCCATTCTCAATATTTCCATCACAGTTTCTGGGTGACCTGGGATAGGGCAGCTCTTGGCCCTCCTAAACAAGTGGGATTGGGGAGGGGGGGGATGACGAAGACAAAGTAACACATAGCCAGGAGGAATGAACTGATATTTGGGAATTTATTTGGGTACAGTCACAGTGCTGAGGGTGCACAGGCAGCTGAAGGTCAGAGCGCTCTAAGACTGGAACTTCCATTTTCCACAGCTCATGTAGCTTGGAAGATTCTCTGGTCTCTGAAATTCATCCATATGGACCCAAAGGAATGTGTACGAATTTACTACTACTCTTCCTCTATCTAGTTCACAAAATGCTAAAGGAAGCATATAGGAACAAGGGCCACATCTCTTGATCTCACCCCCACTCTGAGGCTGGAGATAAACTGAATAGCAGCAAACAGTATGTTCATCTCGGGCACAGAAAGGGCTGTGGCTCCTAGGAAGCCCCCACAAAAGCCTAGGAACTCCCCAGATCTCCTCTAGGTTCCCATTTAGAGCCCTAGATGGAGTTCTTCAGAGAGACACACAGAGATGGACAGACAAGGATGGAACAGACAGGGACACAGACACACGTGGAGAGACCAGGACAGAGATATGGATGGACAGATGGGGCTACAGACACACAGAGAAAAGCAGGGAAGTAGAACATGCTAAACACTCAAGGGAGCTTCAATTTGATAAACTTATTAAAGCCACTTCTGTGTGCATGAAAAAAAAACAGACCGACACAGGTCTTGCTTTGAACTGGAGGGGCCACTATGACCTAAGTGAGCTAGGAAGGTCACGCTTTGACAGATGGATAGAAATTTACACCTCTGGCAAGAGAGAGCAGAATAGATCGCGGGGCTGGAAAGTGCACACATTTGGCTTGGAGGGGAACAGCATAAGAGGCTGAATAGGCCAGTGGGAAGCAGCTTGTGGAGGCCTCCAACGCAGGAAACAGTAGGTTTTATTTGGTTTGGTCAACAGTGGGGAACAGGCTAGTTTCTGGAAGGCTTGGGAAGCAAGGAGCCTTCTGCAGCTTGTAGCAGAGGAGGCCCGGGGCACATCTCACCTAGGGCCCCTGGTGGCAGCAGGGTATAGGATGCAATCTCACATGACAATGGGGAGCTAGGTGGCCCTGCAGTGGAATCAGGAAGACTCATCCTACAGAGCTCCAACCTGGCTGTTACCCTGGGTGAGTCACTTTGCTGTTTGCCTCAGTTTCCTCATCTGTAAAATGAGCTGTAGAAGGAAATGGCAAAGCGCTCCAGGATCTTTGCAACTAAAACCCCAGATGGGTTCATGAAGGATGCTACTGAAACGACTAAACAACTCCCAACAGAAGACGGGCCCACACATGTATGAATGCCAGGAAACTGGGGTGGCAACATCCTTGCTCTTTGCAAAGCTCAGCCTGAGCACTGAAGCAAAGGCACCCAAACCCAGCTCATCACTCCCTCTGGCTTCCCTTCCCAGGTCACACCTAACTCACCCCATCTAGAGCTTGTCTGTACATCGTCTCCCCGCTAAACTGTAAGCCCCTTGCACTTGGCACCATGTCTGGAATACAGGAATAAATGTGCACTAGCTTGAGAGATAATCATTATAATCAGACGAATAGGCAACAGCCTCTGGGAGGGAGTGTGAGGAAGAGACCAAAGCCTCCAACTGCAAACCTCGAGGGACTAGAGATCCGGAGGTGGCATCATGTGCCAAGAGCCAGGGGCCCTCACTCTAAAGCAGGGATTTCAGGGGTTGATTATATCGTTCTAATAAAGTTGGCGTTTCCTTCCATTTGGAAAAACCCAACCATGTTCCAGAGGAGGAATGCGTGTGCCCCTAAACAGCTGAACTGTTTAGCTCTTTCACCCTGAAGCCCTACAATCTGGAGGGGCCCTTTAGTATTCCAGGGCAGCTAGAGGTCCTCTGGACCCTTTCAGAGAGAGAAGAGAGCCACTTCCCCAGTCAGTTGATTTCCAGGGTTCCATACCAGGTATCTCATGCCCAAATGGGCCTACATAGCACCCTGCTTTGGAAAAATAAGTAAAGCAGGATTCATCTCAAGACGAGGGTCCTCTGCCCAACTTTCATGGAATTGAGGTCATTGATGTTTGGCTCCTTCTTCCTGCTGTTGGATGGAGGGTCATCCCAGCCCTTCTTGGGGCCTTTTTAAAATGAGAGGCTGGGATTCAGAAGCTTCCGAGCAATCAAGGAATCTAGAGACTGAGAGCCTCAGTGGTGCTGCCTCTGCTTGGGAATCTTAACCCAACCCATTCGGATTTGCTCATGGCAACAGAGACTGCAGATGCTCCGGGAAGATCAAATAACTGCTTTCCAGAGGCAGTACATACAGGAGGGGGCCAAAGTGGGCACAATGGGGTAGGACTGAAGGGAGTTCAAGGGAGAAAGGACTCAGTCTTCTATTCTAGTTCACAAATGGAATGGGAAGCACTTGATACTCACTGGATGCCTGCCTGAATGCCAACAAGGTGGGAATGCTGTAGAGGAAATTCTTCATCAAGTCCAACTTCATTCCCCCAAACCGCTGCTGGAGTCAGTCCCAAGTAACCATGGCCTAAGTCTGGGCCCTGTCCTCATGGCTCAAGTGCATCCCCAAATGGGCATACATTAGAGGAAGAAAAAGAAAACACTTCCAAGTGCCAGTTGTGCTTTCAGTCACCATGCCAACTATCGCAGAAAGGGCCAGATGGAGACAAACTCACTGCCAAAAGCCTCTAGTGGAGGTTGTTTAGTAAGAAACAGAGCAAACAGAGATTGACTCCTGATACTTCCATCCCCACCCACTGCAGATGCCACACATGTGGGTACTGGGCATGAACATGTATGGGTGCCCGTGGAGAGCTATGGAAATGTGTCCATGTGTCTGTGCCCATGTACATGGATGTAGGCCCACTATTTCTTCCACTAACCTCCCACAGAGCACACAGCCTCTGAAATCTGGAGCCATAGCATTGCTAGGGCCCCCCCCACATCCTCCCCGCCCCACCCCCACGCATGGCCATCTAAGAGAACCAGGCCAGAGAGAGATAAAAGGCCAAGCCCATGAAGGCCATGCAGGCATTCCACACAATGGGCAGGAAGACTAGCAGGCCAAGCACACACAAAGACTGGCTGAGGGCCCTCTGCAGCTGGCTGGGGAATTCCCAGAGGCCCCCCCCTTGGCCAATGCCAGAAGGCTTCTTCACTGGGATGCTATTGGGCAAGAGATTGCTTCCTTCCTGGAAGCAGGAAGAGGGCCCTTGAGCCTTGATGGCACTGACATGACCACATTCTTTCTCCATAGTCGCTGGCTTCTTTTCAGGTGCTGCCCAGGAATGGGGCCATGAACAGCCAGACCCCCCAATTTCGTCTTCTTGCAGGTCCTGACTAAGCCCGTCCTTTACCAAGATGAACCCTGGGTGCTGTCCTGCCAGCCACATGCCAGTGACAATGCCAGGAGGGGATTCCTTTAGTGTGTCTCCTTCGGCAGACTCTTCCTCCTCCTCTGCACCTGAAGATGCCCCCAGTTCCTCAATGTCACCACCACGGCTGCCAGCACCTTCTCGAGCATCTTCAAGGAACTCCAGCATGCCATGCACACTCTGCATTGCATAGTGCATGGTGATCTCCTCCGCCAGAGAGCTGTTCAAGGCTCTCTCGGGCCCCATCCACTTCAGGAAAAGATCTTGGTCAGGGCCAGTTATTGGGACCCCCCCCGAATCCCCATCAGCTGCCTCCGCAGCCCTCAAGCGGCTCAGGTGGGTGAGGTAGAGTTGCTCCAACTCCAGGTCCACACCATCCTCCGTCTGGGCCTCATTGGACCTAAACAAGTCTGGATACTCGCCATGGGGGCTCTCCGAAGGCCACTCCCCCACAGGACTTGTCAAATGCGATAGTGCCTCTTCCTCAGAGCCCAACAAGGGCACCCCCAGGGCTCCTCCCTGACCTGGCACCAAGCTCAGCACAGAAGGGGGGATTTCGATGCTGGGGGACTGTGGGGAGGGCAGGAACGTCTCTGGCAGGTACAGGGGAGATCCTTTGTATTCTGGAGAGCTAGCCACCATGATATCTGAGACCTAGGGTCACAGAAGGTGAGGAGGAGACAAGAGGCAAGGGGTTAGCAGAGGAGGGTCAGAAAGAAGAGAGAAAGAATAAATGGAAAAGAAACTCAGACAAGTGCTACCCAAAATGCCCCACTCTCTGCTAAGGTGCCAGGTTCCAGTGCCTCCAAGCATTGTAGGTCAGTAAATGACCTTGTGGGCATTCTGACTCAGCAAACATTTAGTAACCAGCTCTCCTGGGCCAAAGGAGGCCCAGAGGCAAGCTTCAGGGACCTGCGACCTCACAAGCCTTCAGAATTCTCCTTAGGAAAGGAAAGATGACAATGCCATGGCCCACAAGGCCTTGCAAAGTTGATCCAAGACCTGCACTGTGCCCCCAAAACATGAACTCTTATTAAATGGCACAAAGCAACATATGATGGGAAAGACCAAGCACCCTGAGAAAACTGAAGACATGGGGGAGAGAATGAGAGACAGAGACACAGAGACAGAGAGAGGAGAGGGAGAGACATTCACACAGAGAGACAGAAATGCAGAGAGGGGAGGGAGAGCAAGAGAGATTCGGGGGGATGGTGGGAGGGAGATAGCAAGAGACAAAGAGACAGAGACACAAAGAGAGGGAAGGGGGAGAGGGAGAGAAAGAGGAGGAGAAGCAGCAGTAGCAGAAGAAAAAATGAGGAGGAGGAGGATCAACAGAGAAGAGGCATTGCCATGCCTTCCTTTCAGGCATGGGAATGAGCTCCCCCAGCCACTGAGGCAGAGCTGCCAGAGAGAGAAAAGAAAGATGAGGCTCCCTTGATGAACTGTGGAGAACCTTAGGGGGCATTGGCTTTGTCTTCTTGGCAACAGGAAACTGCTGAAGGGGGAGGCCATTTCAAGGCCCTGTGAGACAGGCTGGCCCACTGACTAAATGGAGACATCTTGTCTACTTCAGATTTAATGGAAATGAATTCTCTGTCCCTCCCTGTGGCTGATGGGAATGCCTCACCTCAGAAAGGAGGGCCTGCCCATGGTTTCTGGTTTAGAAAGTTTGAGCCAAATTAGGCAGGCCACCCTAGATCACCTTAACATGCTGCTGTTGCTCCTAAGAAGGGCAAAGTGACCAACAGAGGAGCCAAGAGACCTGGATCTGAATTGCCCTTCTGTGACAGGAGGCAATTTGACTTCTTTAAAGCTCAGTCTCCTCATTTGTAAAATGGGAATAATTATTCTTGTACTTCCTAGTTTACAGAGTTGTTGTAACTTTGCAAATGTTAATCATCTATAGCAATAGGAGTTGCCCTTTTCACTTACTTCTATTACAATGGGCTTAAGTGTAAATAAATTCAGCCCAGTGAGATCCTGGGTCCATTTAAAATTGAAGCGAATATGAATTTATGATCACAAAAGTGCAAAGTTCCCAAATAAAATTTCCATCTCCTTGCTAACAACTCACTTTATTTTGGGTCATCAGTTTCTCATTGTGAATGTGGCCACTGTATCAGGTCACTGCACTGGCTGTTCCTGAGGGTCACTGTGAGCAAAGCCTAAGAAGGGATGCGACCTACATGGAGGCTGGGGAACCTGTTTACAGCAGTAATAATGGAGGGGCCTCTCGATATCAACTCTCAGAAGCATAAGAAATGAGCAAGATATGGAAGGGTGGCACTGGTACCATTAAGAGAAGAGATTGTTCTGGAAAGGATCAAAGACCGGCACCAACTCCAAGTGTCAGGCTAAGAAATCTGGGCTTTAGGAGAGGTCAGGAAGGACAAGGACTGAGAGAAAGTTAATTGCTCCATCATGGTCCCTTTGCAATGCTGACACTGGCTCTGGGTCTTTGCCATTTTAATGGATCTCTAGCTGTGAACCAAGAGTTTGAGATTCAGGGGATGAGAGGCCTCAAGTTAAGAAGAGAGGGAGGAGAGAGGAAGCAAGGACACCCATTGTGGAATTTAGCCATACAAGAGAGGAGAGATATGGGATGAGACCTAGCAGGGATGGAGGGATCAAGTGAAGGCTTTCTGAGGATCAGGGAGACACAGGCATGTTTGTAGGCAGCAGGGGAAGAGATTGAAGATAAGTGGGAAAGTGGGGATGGGAGAGGGGGCAATCTGCTGGAGAAGTGAGGACAGGATCAAGGATGTATGTGGGGAGGGTCAGCTTGGCAAGGAGAAGGGTCATCTTTTCATGGGAGACAGGTGAAGGAAGATATCTGAGTGATGAGAGATGAGGAAGAGGGAAAAAGACGGGGCTCAAGGCAAAAAATGGCTTCAATATTTTCCAGTGAAATGAGGCAGCTGGGGGAGGCAGAAGAGCCATGGGAGATTTTAAGAAGAATTTTAAGCTCTGGAAGAGCCCCTGTGGAGAGTAGGAGAGGGAGCTGATGAGGGAGGTGGGAGAGGATTGCCTTGTTGCAGTGAGGGCCCAGTTAAGATTCTGTAACATTAAAAAAAAAAGTTTTGTGAATTTCTCAGCAGCATGTGAGTAGGACTGACTTAGTGGGGCAAGATCATTGATCCAATAAGGGGGCAGTGTAGAATTGGGCTGGTTCATCAAAGGGTCGAGATAAGGAAAAAAGGAAGAAAGCATAACCAGTGCAGGTATTGGAGTGGGAAAGGGGTGGAAGTACCAGTGAACAAAGTGAGGAAAAAGAACAGGATGATGAATAGGAAGGAAAGATGGAATAAAAGGTTTTGAGCAGATAAAACCATGTCAGAATTCTTGATCATGGAAGTAAAACACTTGTGGGTGACAGAAGGCTATGACCATCTTTGAGTGTGCATGAAGTGCGGTGAAAGAGGAGGTCACAGGAAATGGATGCTACCATAACCTTGAGTGGATGAACCTCCAAGGAAGATGGTGGGAGAGGGAGAACCTAGTCAGTCCCCAAGCATCAATTAAGCACCTACTATGTTCTTGGCACAGTGCTAAGCACTGGGGATACAAAGACAAACAAAAGACAGGCTCAGTTCTGAGATACAGAACCTACGATTCTAGGTCAGAAAACAACCAAGGCCTCAGGGGCTCTTTCTAGGTCTATACATATTGGAAGCTTTAGTTTTTGAGGCCTCTCATCCTCTGAATCTCAAACTCTTGGTTTGCAGCTAGAGATCCATTAAAATGGCAAGGACCCTGAGCCACTGCCAGTGTCTTCAGGTGTCTAGGCTAGGGCTCTATGTCTCCAAGTCTCCTGGTCTAGGCCTACAAAGCATCACTGGGTCTAGGTCTGGGGCCTTAAGTCTCCTGATGTGTGTCTAGGTCTAAGTTGCTAGAAGTGAAGGCCACTGTGGAGTTGGTTGATGGCTGACCATAAGGCACAGAGGTAGGGCAATGGACTGGGAAAGAATTGAGGAGTGAAGGACAGACTAAGAGCGGGTTTAGGAACAGTGTTGCAAAGGGAGATAGAGAATGACAGAAGATGATGATGATCAGATGAGGGAACTTTCAGAGTTCCTGAACACAGAGGTGGAACATCTGTGGCCGATGGCAAGATCAAGAGGATAGCTAAAGTGGAGAAGAGACCTAAGGGTCACAGCAAGTATGTGAGGTGTGCTAAAGTCCCCTAGTTAAGGGCAGGAACTGAGCTGGAAAGGAAGGCTGTGAGTCACCAGGGTTGGAGAGAATAACCTTCACAGGAGAAGAGGCTGCAGAGGGAGAGACTTAGGAGCAGCAGTGAGAGTATCCCTTGTAGTGCCAGTCTGTCCAAGGTGTTGGTATTTAAGAGGTAAAACTAGTATTATAAAGTATGGCCAGGGATGTAACAGCCAGGGGGCGTCACAGAGCACTGAGCCTGTAGTCAGGACCACCTGAGTTCAAATCTGCCCTCAGACACTACCTGTGAGACTTACACCTTTGTCTGCCTCAGTTTCCCCAACTGTAAAACGGGGGTTTTGACCAAAACTGGTCATTCTATGAGAAACCCATAGGGGATGGGGAGGACACAGCTGCCTCTACCAACTCTGTTTGGAGAAAATCTCCCCTTCCCGCCACCCCATCAAGGGGCTACCTGCCTGCCTTGGTTTCCAACACCCTTCCCCACCTTCAAGCCCAACCAGACAAACTGTCAAACCTCTAACTGCCAAAGTTGGGAGCATCAAAGAGGTGATACGTGTAAAGTGCTTAGCACAGCACCTGGTACATAGTAAGTAGGCTCTCTATACATGATAGCTATTAATTATTGTAATTATTCAGCATCAGCCAAGAGGAGCAAGGTCTCAGTGAGTGACAGACAGAAAGAGCATAAGAGGAAGAGGCTTCAAATTAGGGAAGGTTTGTGGGTCACAGGACTTGAACTCATAGAATCATGAACTTTCAGAATGGCAGACGTTCGCTCTCTGCAACAACCCTGTGAGGTGGGGTTGTGAGAAGGGCTGAGTCAATCTGTTTGGATCCCTCCAGTGAGGAGGAAGGGCAGCCCATTCCATCCTAGGCCAGGTGTGAGAGGGGAGACATTCTTCCTCATGTTGTGCCAACCACTCTCTAGACCCCCAGTCTAAACTACTGTGAGGGCTGAAGACTAAGCAACTTTGGGGAGACAATTAAATCCCTGGGCATCCTAGAAGGTTGCCAATGTCAGACACAGGTATGTGCCTGACATACGTGTATTCAGCTAATACCATGGGGATGCCACTGTCTCTTACCTGTATTATCTGTGGCCCTGGTTGGAGTGGCAGAGGGGTTACTAATATGCTCCCTGACCCCCTGTCCCCGTCATCAGGGCATTCTGAAAGAGTGAGAAAAAGGTAGGGAGGAGAGGTCATGCTGCATTTCTGTGACTTCAAGTCAACAGATTCTTTTCAAAACTGGTCATTCTATGAGAAACCCGTAGGGGATGGGGAGGACACAGCTGCCTCTGCCAGCTCCATTTGCAGAGAAAATCTCCCCCTCCCTCCACCCCACCAAGGGGCTGCCTGCCTGTCTTTGGTTTCCAACACCCTTCCCCACCTTCAAGCCCAACCAGACAAACTGTCTTTCACCCATAGAACTCAAAGTGTCTTGGGAACAACTTGCCCTGGCCTCAAATGTCAGGGTTCACTGTCTGTAGACAGCTTCAAATCAGGAAGCATCAGTGGAAAACTTCTTGGCCCCATCACCAGGGGCCTCCCCTCCCCCTTCCCCAAGTGGCTTTATCAGAGATGCTGCTGCTCCTAGACTTACCAGCTTTTAACAGGTCTTTTCATAGTAAATAGTCCATTTGACTCCCAAATTGGGGGGGGAGGTCCCATTCTCTAACCAGGGGATTTCTGAGACTGCAGGTGAATTTGTGTAAAATTCAAAAGATGAGGGGCAGGGCAGCAAAAGAATATGAAAGTGTTGCCATCAGACTTCCCCGGCACTTACCCATCGAAGAGACAGGGTCTTCTATGTTCTCTCTTCTGAGCTCCTCCTCAGTTTGCCTGTGGGAGGTAGAGAGAGGAAAGTGGACACATTCTCCACCTTATAGGTCTCTCGGCCTCGACACTTTTCCCCCTCCATGGCATCACCACTAGAGATCTGGCCATCCATGCCCTTCACTGGCATTGCCAAACATTCAAGGCCTTTGTATTTAGAATCTCTGTGCTCTGCCCCTCAAACACGGCTTCTTTGCCAGACTGTCCCTCCCTTTTCTGTCAGAGACCATCTTTTCCAGGATGCCCTGCTGACATCACTTATTTACCAAGCTAATGTCACCCAGCACTCAGCTTCACTGCTCTCCCATGTGTATTTCCGGGGGGTAGAAGAATCATTTGCATGGCAGATGGTATGCTCCTTACACCCAGCTCATTGCAAGAAAAGCAGGCTGTCACTTACTAAAGGAAGTCATTGACCAGGAAGAGGGTGTAGACTGTGCCAGCTCAAGGCCACCAGCCAAGGGATTTTAGCCCCAGGGTATTGCCCCTCCTCATAAAAGGGCACTCAGGACTCCTCCCCACAACTCTGTCAACAGCAGGAGCTTCCTCAGCTACTGGCCCCAAGCCAATTCTGATCTAGGAGAATAGGAGAAAAAAGCACAAACAAGCAGCGTACTCTGGGGAGGACCCAAGTTCAAATCCGACCTCAAATATTTAATAGCTGGGTTTTACTAATCACTTAACCCCAATTGATTCAAAAAAAAGGAAGGTTTCTTTCACCCAGTTTCCCACCACCAAATCTGGGACCCTTGGGCTCTTGACTGAACAACTTTATTTACAAATGTACTTTTTATAATAAATCTACTTTTTTTTGTCTCCATGATTTATTAAGATGTAGCTGAGGGAAAGTGCCACAGAGCAGAAGTGTAGAGCCTGCTTAATCTGACCATCTTCCTTGTCCCCACACCTCTGCAGAGTGCCCAGGCCTGGGATCACTATCACGCCAGTCTGCTCTTGGGGCTCCCATTTTAGGATTCATATCCTTGGCCCCCTCTCTTCACCTTGGAGATCTTCAGTGATCACTACAGGTCTCGCCATCACAGCTCATGGCTCCCACCATCAGAGCGCTGCCAGTCCCAAAAGTTTCTCCAATCCTAGCAGTGAGGAAAGTGAGACTGGAATAGTAGGCCTGAAGTCTCTCTCCAGGCTGTGAATAACAGTCAAGGGAAAAAGGTTAAGCAGTAGGCTGTCTCCTGATTTCTTGAACCTTATGCCCAGGTGGTCCTCACAGGATTTCAAAGTTGGAAGGGGTCTCTGGGGCCATCAAGGCCAACTCATCCACCAAAGGAATCTTCACCATAATCCCCAGACCAGGGGTCTCCAAAAAAGCCCCTTGTGCCCACTCCTCCTGATTCTGCCTGGTTCCTCTTCCAAACACTTCAGTCCAGTCCCCATGAGACTCCTGAGTCTTCTCTTCTCCAGATTAGACAATGCCAATTCTTTCAATGTGGCATGGACTCAAGGCCATCCTGGTTGGCCTCCCCTGGATATGCTCTTTTCAAACTATGGCACCTACTGCTGAATCCAACATTTGACAAGTGCAGAGCAAAGAAGGACAACCATTTTCTGATTGGCCTAATGCAGCCCAAGTTTGTGAGTGTGTTTGGGCCTTTCCACTAAAAACCCTCAGAACTTTTACTTATTAGATTCAGCTCAAGGCTCTAGCCCAGAGGTGTCAAGTGCAGGGTCCACGGTCACCATGTAGGCCCACAACACTAAGAGCTTTTAACAGAGATTTTAACAAAATAAATAGCAAAACAATAAAACATAGATAACATTCCATTTGAAAATGAAGCCCCAGCAGGGCTCCTTCAGGGTGAATTTTGAGTCTGACACCACTGCACTACACTGCCAACGTGCTTCTGGGATGCCAAACTTTTTGCTTTTGTCCAAGTCAGGTATATGAATGTGAAATAGCAGGCTGGGGTCCTATTCCACTGGGGACTTCCTCCGACCATGTTAACATAGGGTCATTACCAACCACTTTGAGGCTCATCATCTAGCCTCTTCTGAATCCAGCTGCATGCGTTAGCATCTGAGCCGGGGCTCTTCAACTTCTCCATCACAGGAGCAAGTAGAGAGATTCAGTCCTATTCCATGTGCAACGTCCAGCAAAATGTCCTCCCTCAGATGCTTCCAGGAGGACAGAGACAACTGCAATCATACCAGAACTGGAGACAAATTTAAGTCCTGTGAGAACTAGAGGTCAAGTACCTAACTGGCTCCCTGACTCTGCACCACCTTTTCCCCAGAGATTCTGGCCTCTACCTTGTCAAAGTCAACACCCTGGAAGGAAAAGAAGTATGGAGTGAGAATACATCCAAGCACATGGCAGGTACCGGTTTTTTTGGTGAGATGAAACAGAACCCTGGGAACTAGGGAAGCTGCAGAGGAGAGAAAGAAGAAAATGGGGACTAGGGAGCCTTGCCTTTCTTGGCCATCATATCTGGGCTCTAGCTTTGGCAAAGCTCTTTGGGTAGTTTTCAAGTCTTTCATTTTCATTTCATTTTCTCAAATCCCAAATTCAAATGCTAAGAGGTCAAGGTGAAGGAGTATTCTGTGCCTCCAGGACCAAATAGAAAATCCTCTGCTTGGCTTTCCATCTATCCTGACTCTAGGCATTCTCACACTTGCAATGCTCTCCCTCCTTATTTCTTCCTCCAGCCCTCCCTGGCTTCCAACTCCAATCCCATCTTCTACAGGAAATCGTTCCTCGTCCCCCTTGCTGTTAGTGCCTTCCCTCTGCTGATTTTTTCTAATTTTCCCTGTTTAGGCCTTCTTTGCACCTGGTTGTCTGCCTATTGGCTACCCCATCTGACTGTGAGCTCCTTAAGGGCAGGGACTGGCTTTGTTCAGTCTAGCATTTAGCACAGTTCAGCACTTAAGGACTACTGTTTTGTTCTGTGCATAGCCCTGATCTGTAACATGCTCCTCTTCACTGAAGTCCACTGTTCCCTGGAGAATCCAATCCAAACTCCCAGGTCTAGCAAGAGAGATCCTTCACAGGCTGGCTCCCACCTACTTTTTCTCCATCCAGACTGAACTTCTCCTACCTTCTTTCCCACATGCCTGGAATGTACTCTCTCCTCACAGGCTCCTACAAGCCCTAGCTTCCTTCCAAGCTCCTATCCAAGGCTCCTTCCAACATGAAGGTTTCCTGGTTCCCACAGACAGCTTTGGCTCAGTCCTTGTTTCTTTAGTACCAGTATCTGGCACACTGTAAGGGTTTCAGAAATGCTTGTTTATGGACTGACTGATTAAACAGCCAGATCACTTTCTCCCTGCAACCCAGTCTCTTAATTACGGAAATCAAGCTGTTCTCACAGCTGTCTGAAGATCATTTCTAGCAGTCAGGAGGGGAAAACCTGGCAGTCTGGAGATGTGGGGTGAAGCAAGAGTAAACTTGGTGGCTTAGGAGATGGTCTGACCCAGCTCCTAGACAGTGGGGACAGATAAGAAATAGGCAACCACAGAGATTTCACTTGAAAGGGAAAAGAGCCAGATGTGACAATTTCTAAGAGGTTGTGGAAAAAAACAACAATGAAAGAGAAGAGAAGCAGCCCACCACACTGAAGGATCCAGTCTCTGCTGTTTCCTCCAAGAGACTCCTTCAGGCCATCAGGTCAGGTTGCTTTTGAGGTGCTCAGGCAACCCAACCAAAGCAGGTGACAGAAGAAAAGAGAAAATTCAGCAACATTGGTGGGGGGGGGGGAGAGGGAGAGACTAAAGTCAAGAAGTACTGCCTAATGAGCGTGTGGACAGGGCAGTACTGGGCACATGGCAACCTGAGTGAGGAAACCGTCTGTGCCATTGGAAAGTGGAGTCACATCAATAAAAGCACAGATGTTTAAAAAAAAAAAGGCACTGGCTAAACACCTACTATGTGCCAGGCACCAAAGGACAGTAGTTTAGACAAGAAATGGAGAGGTGGGGGAGGGGAATAAGCATTTCTACAGCACCTACTATGTGCCAGGCATTGTGCTAAGTGGTTTTGAGAAATATTCTGTAAGATGATGACATTTCATGGCTGGGAGGGAGGGTGAGAGGGCCACGAAAATGAGCCCTGAGGAGGAATCTGATGGGAAGCCCAGCTAATGGCCTGGCCTGAATTAGTGAGAAGCTACTTTGGACATTTCTGTTGCCAATTGTTGGCCCTGTGAGCTCTGAATGTTGGCCAACCCTTCAGGCAAGTTGGGAAAATCTGAACAAGCTGTGCCCAACAACAGTTCACCATTTTTCTTCCTCCCCCATCCTTTTTGGGGTTTCTCTCCCTCTGTAGTCAATTTAACAAGCACAGTTATCATTCGCAAAGCTCTGACATAGGGTGACAATCTTTGGGGCTTTTTGGTAAGGGAGCAGAACCTTAATAATAAGTCCGAAGGGTTCTGCCCATTTTGTTGTTGTTGAATCATTTTTCAGTTGTCCAACTGTCTGTGACCCCATGTGGGGTTTTTCTGGCAGAGATACTGGAGCACTTCGCCATTTCCTTCTCCAGCTCATTCTACAGATGAGGAAAGAGAGGCAAGCAGGGTGAAGTGACTTGCCCAAGTCACACAGCTAGGAAGTGTCTGAGGCTGGATTTGATCCCAAGAAGATGAGTCTTCCTGAGTCTAGGCCCAGTGCTCTTGCAACTGCAGCACCACCTAGCTGCCCTACCAATCTACACAGAATTGCAATTCATAGTCTCAGAGAACTGCCGGGGATGCCAGTGTATGTCCAGGGCAGGACTAGAAGCCAATTCTTCCTGAGGTTTGCCTCACTACCCAAATACTTTCCGCTGCCTAAGTACCAGCCTATGTTCATCTTCAGACAACTTGATTCCAGTAGAAGGTGTCAGATGAAGTGTTCTTGCAAGAGAATAAGAACAAGTGTGAGAATAACCTGAAGGCTGTTCTCCCATACTACCACGGGACAGACTGGGGGAAAAAAAAACCTAGCTCACAGGCTGGTGATATGCTCTCCTCTCACAAGAATAATCATTCCTCATATATGGGAGGAGGAAGAAACTGAGGCAGACCATAAGAAGTTCAAGACACGGTGTTACCAGAGGTCAGAGGCTGGTTTCAAGCCCAGGTTGGTCCTGAATACAAATTCAGTGCTATTTCTGTTACGACAAGATAAAGAACTCAGCCACAGAGAAGGTTTTTAGTATTTAGTGGCAGAAGGTGAAGGTCACAAGGGCTGAGGGACACAGAAGTACAGTGGACACTGACAGCAGAAAGTGCACCGGCCCAGGTCAAAGTCAGCACCAAAGTTCTGGTAACAGGCAGTAACCTTTGGGGAGAGCAACAGCAGAAACAGCCCTTTACATCGCCTATATCAGTTACCCTTCAGCAACCCTGGGAGATCGGTGGAGGGAACAGAGGCTGAGGGATTCAGTGACTTGTCCAGGGGCTCACAGGTCTTCCTGACCCCCAACCCATCCTTTTAGGAGAGGTTGGTTGCTTGTTAGGAAGTACCTGAAGTGTCAAAACCAAATGTTTCCATTTTCCCCCCCCAAAAAGATCAATGAACACACACACACACACACACACACACACACACACACTCTCTTTCTCTCTCCAGACCCATCATTTCATAGGTGTGGGGAATTCCCTCTTCAGATGTAGACTGACTACTCTTTTACATTTCATAGTCTTAAGAATTGCCTGACCAGCTGAAAGCTGCAAAGAAATCTTCTATCCCCAGAGCAGAAAACTGGGTGTGCCTGGGAGCACCAGATAAAGTTAGGAGGAAGAAAGGATGTCCCTTTTTGCTAATGGCCTTTTCTCAATCCTCATCCTTGGTAATTGCTAATGGCCTTATCCTTCTTCACCAAAGATCCCTCTTTACTCTTGGCTCAAGCCTTCTCTCTAGATTTCAAGGACACGCCTCCCTCTGACTGCACCTGTTCTGTCTCCGACTATGTTAGTATGTATGGTGTGTCTGGTAACCCTATTGTCCCCTATCACTGTGGAGGGCAACACCGTCCTCTCAAGGCTCCAGACCTTATCCCAGACACCTCACTTTCTCATCACCATATCCACCTGTTGCCAAGGCCTGTCTATTTTACCTTTGCAGCATCCCTCATATAGGCCCCCTTGTCTCCTCTGAGCCTGCCCCCCACCCTGGTGCAGGCCCTGATATCCTCATGCATGGTCCATGGCAGTAGCTGCTGAGGGGTGGGGTCTCTCCCCACTTGTGTCCAGCTTTCTCATTCAGCCACCAAAGTGATCTTCCTAAATTGGGGGTCTGACCATGTCCCTAGCATCCCCTGTTCAATAAACTCAGTTGATCCAGGGACTCTGGCCTCCTGCCTATTCCTCAAACAAGAACCTCTGTCTTTAGGCTCCAGGCATTTTTTTCTAGCTGCCCCTCAGGCCTGGAATGTTCTGGCTCCTGACTTCAAGTCCCAATGAAAACCCCACTTATACAGGAAGCATTCCCAGGGCCTTTTCTTCGCAGATCACTTCTGTCATCCTGGAGGGATGTCTGCACATCACTGTGGGCGTTCTCTCCCCTATTCCATTTGGAGCTCCCTGAGGGCAGGTGCTGGCTGTGGCCTTTCCTTTTTTCCCAAGACCCTAGCACAGTGCCAGGCATGTGGTAAGTGCCTAATGAATGCTTAGGGACTGACTCAAGGCAGCTGGCCCAGGGGTTTACTCCATGTCCTAGGGCTGCTATGCATCACAGATCAGTATTGGTTGACTAGTGGGTGGGAGAGCAGATGAGAGCTAATACTCAGCCCTATGCAGTGCACAGATGACACAAGTGCTCCCTCCACACCCTGTCTCTAAGTTCAAAAGCTCTCAGAATGGAGGAGCCCATGGAACAGCAGCGACAGAGAACCCTTGTGAGGTTGGGCCTAGGGATAGGCTGAAGGAGAAGCCTCTGGGCTTTTCCCATCATCTCTACTTTATAGATATTTGCAGGACTTCCCAGGCAACAGGAGAAATGGAGGTTCCTTTCATTGTAATCCCATGCTCAAACCAAAGCTTCTTTTTCTTGACTCCCACGTCTATAGACGTGGGAACAACAGCCCAACCCTGCCACCTTGGCCCAGGACAATCCCTTTCTAACATCTTTAAGGCCCCTAGTTTAGATCCAGCCCACGCTCATCTCCCGAGCTGGACAACAGTAAAAGTGGTGTACTCAGGGCACAGAGGAGAATGGTCTGTAAAAAGCTTCCTATTGCTCAGTCTCACATTCACATCACAAGAAACAGACCTGACCTGACCTGCACCTGAACAAGCATCCCCAGCGCAAGCTTCTATTTGGAAACTGCCAGTGCCTTGGGGCTCATTGCATTCCAAAGCAGCCCATTTCACAGTGGGAGAAGTCGTCCAACTTTGCTGGGACCCAGAGGCATGAGGTTGAGCCTTCTCCCATTCACAATGGCCACAACAGAATCCTCTTCCTTTTCCTCCTTGCTCCAGGATCCAGCTCTGAGGTAAGTCTCCCAAAGAAACCTTCCCTGCTTCCCCCAACATCTGCACACACAGCTCATTGCCCTCATCCTAGACTTAGGTTAGGCCTGGGCCATTTTTTTATCTTCAAGTATTTAGGGGGTCAAGTATATAACCAACAGATTTATTCAATTATTAACAGTGATTTAGATATATTTCCTGAGTACTGAAGAGTATATAGTTTAGATAAGATTAACCTCCCCCGCCACTTCAAGAAACTCCTAGTGTGGGAGTGGGGCGGGGGCAAGGAGAGAGAGAGAGACAGGAAGACCTGGACCACACAACATTACATTATAATTAAGTGCATCGGAGCTTTCCAAAACAAAGCACTCCCTGGGTCACTGACTTGGGAGGGAGGCTTTAAAGGGTGACTAGAAATCCAAGAAACGGAAGAGTACCAGCAAAGACCCCAGACACAGGTGAGCCCACAGGGGTGTGTTCACATTGGCTGCGAATGTGTAATAGGGTGATGCCAACAGATGGAGAGATCTGAGGCTCAGGGAGAAGAGTAGCAGCTTTACTGAAGATGCTCAGCCAGGTGGCCCGATGGATAGAGGTGCTGTACCAGGAGGAAGGACAACCTGAGTTCCAATCCTGCCTCAGGGCAAGTCCCTGAACCTGTCTGCCTCAGTTTCCTCATTTGTAAAATCGCCCACATCTCCGAGGGCTGTAAGGCAGTGATTTTTATTGGGCACTGTTTGTATCAAACTAAGTCTCTCTCTCACTTTTATAGTCATCAAGCAACCAGAATGGAAATGCAGTCCTCAGGCAGGGCTCCCCTGCATGAATGACCTGGGGTTAAGGCGACACACCCAGGTGTATCTAAGACCAGGAAAGGAACTGAATTGCTCCAGGTTTTTTGCAGTAGGGAAATTAGGGCCTAGCACAGAATCAGATGTGGTTCAGCATGTTAGATATGGACAAGAGGAGATGCAGAAGTCTCACACAGCACATAGCCCAGACCCGGAAATCCAACCCAGATCTCTGCCTCCCAAATCTAGGGCTCAAAGTAGAAAGTGATGCAAACCCAGGCGAATGAAGACTTGCCAATACTCACGAACTTCGGTGATGAACACTGGCCCATGGTCAAGAGGCCTGAACACCGCACTGGATGGATAACATTAATTTGTAGTTTTCTAAGTCAACATGCAGCCAGCAGTGATCTCTTTGTATTCGAGTTTGATACTGTTGGCCAAGAGCACTGAGAAGGTAACAGAAGCAGCAGGTGTCAGAGGTGAGACCCGAACCCAGGGCTTTCTGCCTCTATCTGCCTGTCATGTTAGGAAAGAACAAGTGTCCAATTGGAGGACAGTGACTTGTATGGGTTCAGCTGAAGCATGAAGCCCCAGTTCTCAAACATAACGTCACCCACTGACCATGATGGTGCTCACTTCTCAAGTCCTCCTGAGCTGGACTGAGTATGGTCTTGTCCAACAATGAGCCTAAATCTCAGAGCTGGCTTCTCCCAGAAGCCTCAGTGCTGAGATTAGCCATGATGATGGAAAAAGTTGGAGAACACTGAATGTGTGGAGGTTCGTTCACCTGGGCTGGTTTTCTCTGCCAGTACTGGGCACAAGAGTCACTTCTCACTTAACCCACAGGTAGGGAACCTTCGACTTTGAGGCCATAAGTGGCCCTCTAGGTCCTCAAGTGTAGCCCTCTGACTGAATCCAAACTTCACAGGACAAATCTCCTTAGCGAAAGGCTCCCCACCCCAAGTCTAGTCCTACTCCTTCACTTTCCAGAGGCCCAGGGAGGTTGAGCAGGCATCTGAGGCCTCTGCCTCATGAACCCAGGTCCTCCAATTCCCGAGTTGTTACTTTCAGGTTGGACACGGTGAGGAGCTTACAGTGACACTAACACTGTTCAGTCTAACATCCTCCAAAACAGTTCTGCTCAGATCCCATTCAGACCAACTCAAACAGTCCCGGAAGCTTAAAGCAGCAACTGCAACTACCAGAGTAACACCAATTTCTATTTCTATTTCTATAGATGCTTCCCAAATATTACCTCATTTGAGCCTTGCCAGCCTTGGAGGCAGATGCAAATTATCATCCTCACGTCACAGATGAGGAAGCTGAGGCATAGAGGGG
>CM053588.1:14592388-14623417 GCA_028646515.1 Pseudochirops corinnae
GCTAGTTCCCTTTCCTCCTCGTCCCTGGGAAGAAGGGGGGGAGGGGGGAAGGCCAGGGAACTGAAAGGGCCAAGGCCCTTGGGCCCAGAGCCAGCTGAGTTGGCCTCTGGCCTTCCCCACTCCTGGAATGGTGCTGGCTGGGGCCAGAGGAAGACAGGAGGGGGCAGACCACAGGCCTGCCCTTCCAAGGGAATGAATGCTGGTAGGAGGCTGGCCCCTTGGAGGGGGGAGCAGGAAAGGAGGGCCTGTGACCCCTAGAGGTCAGCCCTACCCCCCCAGTACCATCCCCAGGCTGGCAGGCTGCAATTCCCAAGGTGGGGGGGGGGGGAACCAGCAGGGAGTGCGGGGACACAGGACTGTGCACATGTCCGGCTCCAAATTGTCACAACTGCTGTCGTCCAAAGGGACAAGGGGAGGAGGGCGAGGGGCCAATGGCAGAGGAGCAGGCAGAAGGCCCATCCTCTGGCCTGTTCTGGCTCAAGGGAGGGCTGGAACTCCTCATGCCACCACCAGGGGGAAGGTCCTCAGCCTCCCCTTCCTCCTCCTCTTCCTCCTCCAGTATCTCCTCTGCCTCGGTCACTGGGCCCCGGGCTCTCTTTGGCTCCAGCTCCTCCCTGGTCATGTCTGTGCACTCACCACCAGTGCGTTCCCCCTTCCGTCGCCGCCGCTTCTCTGGAGCCCGACTACGCCCGCGAGGGCCTTGCCTCTCGGCCTTCTCCAGCTGAGAATGTGACAAACAGGGGGGTGGGTTGGTGGCCTCAGGCAACCCAGCCTCCCCCAAACTCTCCAGCCCTCTGAGCCTCACACCTCAATCAGCGTGTGGAGCCGGCTCAGGTCTGGGGGGCGGCCGGCCTGCAACAGCTGCCAGATGCTGTGGTTCTCATCCAAGGTGACCTCGAGCAGATCCCCCTCCATCATCAGCTCCTCCAGGGGGACTCGGGCTGCCTCGGGCAGCTCGAGCACGGGACCTTCCAGCCGAGGCAGCAGTGATGCCAGCAGCTCCAGGTCTGCAGAGGTGGACACAGCAAAAGCTCAGCCCCACCAGGCCCCAACTCCCAACTCCCTCTTGCTACCCAACCCCAGAGACCCCTACCTGAGCTGCCCCCAGGACTGGCCTTCTCAGAGTTCTTTACACCATCTCCATTTTCCAAAGCCACCTGAGGCCCACACAGAATGAAAGGAAAAGGGGGGAGTGAGAGAAAAGCACACTAGCCAAAGCCTCCTCACTGCTCCCCCCACCCTAGGGGACACCATGCACAAGACCCCACCTGAAGCTCATCACTGCTGCCTCCTCTGCTCTCCCTGAGTGGGGCCGGGGCCAGGGATCGATGCAGCCGCTGCCGGAGTTCAGCTAGACGACCCAACAGCATAGACACGTCCCTGGATGCCAGGGCCCTGCGAGCCCTGCCCTGCCAACCAATGGCCCGCTCAGTCAGGCACTGCAAGGCTTCCCCTTCGGGCAGTCGAACTGGCAGCTTCTGCAGGGCCACCAGGAGGGCCAAGATGGTTTCCAGGCGAGGTCGGCGGGAGCGCATGCAGAGCGGGCAGAGGAATTTAGTGTCCCACTCCCACCAGGCCAGGGGCCGGAGCCCACTGAGGCGTGGGGCTGACACACAGCAACCATGAAACCAGTCCCTGCACAGGTCACACTGCAGGGCCCCCTCGCCCACTGGTGCCTTCCCGCACACACAGGATGGGGACGCAGGTGAGGGTGGCCCGGTGAGTTTGAGAGCTGATGGGCAGGGCTTAGCTGCATTAGCACGGCGCAGATGTAAGATGCCCTCTTTCTCTTTTTGCTCACCCTCCTTGAAGGCCAGGATCTGGGCCCCAGAGAAAAGAGACGGATGGCACTTCAGAAGACGGAGGCAACCCTTCTGTCCATCCCACCCCCTCCCATCTCCTAGGGCCCCAGGGAATCACCAAGAGGAGAAGCTGGAGGGTTGGCACAGGTGCCACCCCACCCCCATCCAGCTACCCTCCTCACCACAGAGCCTGGGTCTCTGAGGTCCTGGGCAGACAACCCCAAAAGCTCAGTGTCTGATCGGTACAGGCCCTGCTCCTTCTCTCTCTTCCATCGGTCCCTCTTCATGCTCTCTGAGCCAGCATCTGCACACGGACACAGCACCTAGGCAAGGAGTGAGGGTAAAAAGCCAAGTGAGGCCCAGCAGGCAGGGCGGCAGGCTGGGAAGAAGAAGAAAACAGGGCCTGCCTCACCTCGAGCAAAGTATAGCAGGAGTTCTTCTTGAGGAAGGTTTTAGAAGCTTTCTCTCGCCAGGAGTGGGCCATCAGCACCTGTAACTCCAGCTGCCTTAGTTCCTCAAGGCCCACAGGCAAGTCCCGGCCCACAGCCACAAGGCCCTCCAAGTCATCCAGACAGGGATAGTGATCACCGTTCTAAGGAAGGAGACAGAAAGTTGAAGCCCAAGGGCTAATTGGGCCCCCTTGCCACTACAGGGTCGAAGTCAAGCTGGCCAGCTTCCTGCCCTTGTACCACCTGTGCCTCTGGGGTACTTCTCCCTAAAGAGCAGCTAGAAAACAGGCCAGACACAGTGATGGGGTGTGGGAGACACACAGACACTCACCTGGATCTCATCCACATCTGCAATCCAGGCCCGGGCCTTGCCAAGGGCTTCTTTCAGGGCCAGAATGTTGGGCAGGTGGACAGGGAGGTTTTCAGCCTCTCGGATTATGGCCTCGAGGGTGGCAGGAGGGTGTTTTTGCCTGGCATGGAAAGAAGGTGAGTTGTGGAGGTGGCTCCCTCTCAAGAGAAAGCCTGGGGGTCCTGAGCTGGAAAATGGGAGAGGTCTGCAACCCACAACAAAGGGACAGGTGGTAGAGGGAGCACTGTGCTTCCAGAAGGGGATGGGCCCTCCTCCCAATGCTCTGAAGAAGGCTTTGGGGGAGGGAGGGAGCACCTGGCCTCTAGACAGAGGTGGGCCTTCTCTTCCCAGCGCTCAGCAATGGCAAGCAGCTCCTGCAGTTCAGCTCGGGCTTTGTCCACAGCGGGGCTAGGTGCCACATCAGCCCCTGACGTCAGCAGCCCCCGCATGACTGCCAAGGTGCCCCGCTGGCCTGGGGGTGCCAGGGCCCTCTTCACCTCCTCCAACCAATGGGCCTGTTGCACCTGCAGCTTTAGCTGCTCAGCCTCAGGCACCTCCACACCCAGGCGCTGAGCCTGTTCCAGCAGGCCCGGTAGGTGGCCCAGGCTGGCTGGCAGGGAAGCCAGGGCACTCTGAGCCTGGGTCTGGAAAGCCTCAACCCGCTCCAGGATGCCCTGAGTTTGAAAGGAAGGGGAGGGGGAGAAAAGGAAAATGGGGGAGAGGGAGGAGGGAGGGGCTAAGTCCCCAGCCTGGCCTCGCCTCCCCCCAGCTGCCTTCAGGCCCAGCCCAAGGCCCACCAGGAGGGCTCCCTCCTCACCTTGACCTCCCCAATCTGATGCATGGCACAAGGTAGGCTGCTCATCTCCTCAATGAATTCCCGGAGTTCCTCCAGGGTCAGCTGGGGGGGCACCGCCCTGGGTACTCGGCGTTCCCCACTGGGCTCCACACCACCCGGCTCCCGGCTGCTGACCAGCCTCAGGGCCCGAGAGACACAGGCCTCAGCCTGGCGCAGGCAGTCCTTCAGCCGCTGTAGGAGCTCGCTGTGGGGGAAGCGGCGCTCCCGGGCCTCAGACTCCAGAGCCCTGAGCTCCTCCAGGCCTGGGGAGAGCACCAGCCCATGAGCTTCTGGCTCCTCACAGGAGCCCCCCAGCCCCCAGCTGCCCTCCACTTACTGCGCTTCCGCCCATCCTCCAGCTCCAGGGCAGTGCGCACGTGGCTGGCCCAGGTATCAAAGGATTCAGCCCGCACTTTCAGCTTGTGCAGCATGGCAGGCAACTCATCCAGGGTGTAGCGGTACCTGAGGACAGAGCACGGCCAGAGCTGGCATCCCAGCCCTCCCCACATGGCCCAGCTCAGCTCCGTCTCCCATCCTGGCCTTCCCCAGGCTAGTTCCTTTGCCAGGAATCCTCTTCTCCTTCCCCACATCCCCTTTAGGACTCAGCAAGCACCCCACACACACACCTTCCACTAGAGGCCTTTTGCCAGCCTACACCTAAGCTTGGCCACCTTCCCCTCACCCTGACCCTACCCCACTATTCTGTAGGCACATATGACAACAGCCCTTAAAGGTTGATCAAGGCCTCTCCAGGCAGTTTCCTTGGATCCTCACAATGACCCTGTGAGGCAAGTTACAGTTGAGGAAACTGAGGTAGTCAGAGGAGAGGTGACTTGCCCAGGGCCATCCATGCCCAATGCTCTCTCCGCTGTCTCCCTGGGCCCAGTGGACCATTCACCTCAGATACTGCTTGCTGGTGGGGCACTTGCAGAGGTCATCAATGTGGGAGAGGCAGACAAGCCCGTCAGGGCAGTCATAACAGGCCAATGCGGACAGGAAGCATGTTGTCTTACACTTGGCACACTGGCGCTCGTCATCAGGAAGCAGCTCAAAGGCTTCCCGCTCTGCCTCTGTGATGCCCTGTGCACACATGGGGCGCAGATCAGAGGCTGCCCAGGGCCTCCTACGGCCCCAGTGACAGGCAGAGAACATATGTGGAACACTTGAGGCAAGCCTTCAGGAAAGAGCAGGGACCCAGAGTGGGCAGAGCTGCAGCCTGGCAAACCAGGAATGGAAGCAGGAGGTGGGAGGGAGAAGGAGCTTCAGAAGGCCCACTGTGCCACTGAGCAGAACCAGTGAAGTTGAGAGAAAGTACTGTGGACTAGGGCCAGCCACAAAGCTCATGGGAAAGAAATCCAGCAATTTAGACATCTGCATTCTAAAGGGTGAAGACAGAAAAAAGCTGATGCCAGGACCCTTGAGGCTTACAAGGCAGATGACGGGAAAGAGAGAAAGAAGTCTACAGAGAAGTCTGGGGAAGCACCAATGTGGGCAGGGGGCTAGACAAGCTGGTGCAGAAGCAAGGTCAAAGACTGGCCCCCTCTACAAAAAGGCACGAGGGGCCAGAGATCACACCAAAAAACAGGCCTGGGAGCCAGACACCAGAAAGGGATGAGGAGTTGGGAAGTCTATCCCTTCAGCCCCCTCCGTCAGCCCAAACAAAAGACTTCCGCTCAACGTTCCTCGTTCCTTCAAGCAAGCATGAGACGCCAGTGGCCCTAGCTCTCGTGGGCACTTCAGAGAGGAGTATGGCCCAGACCAAGAAGGCCCCAAGGCCCCTCCTTTCCTGCTGCTGGCCATTTCCATACAGCATGCCCCCTGAACTTCATGTTCTTTCTATCCATGTCTATTCATGCTCAGCCAGGGTTTCAGGCCTCTTACTTTACGCAGCCAGCCTTGGCACCAACCTTCAGAACTTGGGGGGCATCATCTGGAAATGTAGCTGCAGGCCCCAAGATCTCCCTCCCTCTGAGCCCTGACACTGACTCTGGCAAACTTCCAAAGCACACAATGAGGATGGCATTTGTCACCACAGCCAGACCCCCCCCTCCCCGCCCAGTTCCCCAAACTCCAAGGCGTCAAGCACCTCCTTCTCCTTTCCTTCCAGATAAGCGGGGCCCCCATGCCTAGTCTGTGACATCCTTGGGCCCCCCTGCTGCATGGCATCCTTCCTGGGCACCAGAGGGTGGAGCCTGTGGCCAGTAGGCAGGGGGCCCAGGAATTCTCAAGGTCCCCCCAAGGTGTCACCTTCTCAAGCAGGGCCTTTCGGAGTCGACGTTCCTCCTGTACCATGATGAACATTTCCTTGTGCACAGCTGCTGCCAAGTTCAAATCCAGCTTCTCGGGGCAGGCCGCCATCTTGCAAATGAGCTCTTCATGGGAAAAGACACAGTAGCGGCGAAGCCGCCGATAGTGCTCAATACACTGACGCCCTGCAGGCAGCTGGAGACAGGAGAGGTTGAGTCTAATCCAGGCCACTCCACCAGGCCCATTCCACCCTCCCCTATACAGCCCCAGGCCCTGGCCTACCCAGTCAGCAGTGCAAAAGTTGACGGCCTCAGCAAAGTTGTAGCCCTGGTTGAAGCCACTGTGGTAGGCTCGGGGAAAGGTGATGACGAATTCTCCCGCACACTGGTTGGTGCGGACAACCTGAGAAAAAAGCGTGCAGGCTCAGGGGAGGGGGGAGGGGAACACTCAAGTTTTTGAAGCCAAGCCAAGCCCTAGCCATACAGAACTGCCCACAGAGACATGGGGTTCAGATAGACGGGGGCAGAAGGTGCCCTAAACAAGGCTGAGCTTTCCCTTGGCTTCTCTGGACACCAGCAAGGATGGCAGTCTGCCAGGAAGCCCATTCCAAGAAGGGCAAGGGAGGAAGAGCTGCTCCTGGACAGTGGCATAGACCAGCAGCTGGACCCTAAAGGGAAGAGGCAGCACCCTAGACCCCACAGCAAAAAGGGGCAAAGTTGAGTGACTCTGGATGGAGCCCACACACAGGAGCAAGATGGCCTCCGTGGCCAGGGCACTGACCGGCACGCCATGCGCCATGAGTGTGTTGGGATTCATGAGTGTGACCAGCTGATGGAGGAGGTCAGGCTGGCTGTCAAACAGCTCCGGTGTAAGCTTCTTCATCACTTCCTCCAGGTGCTCAGCTGCAAACGACGGGACACCGTACCACGTCTTAGGCTCTCCCCTGGCCACAGGGTAGAAGGTGGTCAAGGGCAGGGCACAGGCACTCAGGGACAGCCTGGCCCTCCCTGAGCCACCACGCTGGGCACCTGCCTGCTCACCAGTGGAGGTAGTTAATGGAGTAGCTCCAGTGATCCTCAATGTGCCAGCAGAAGGCTGAGAAGACCATGCCCACATACAGCCAGGGTACCTTCATGCCAGAGATGTCAGCATTGATGTGGCACAGGACTGACTGTTCCAGGACAGGCATGACATTCAGGTTCCACCCACTGGCCGCGTACTCCTGGAGGGGGGCAGATCCGGGCTGAGGTTCCAAGAGGGTGTGGTCCAGCCAGGGTTTCACTCATGGGCCTCTGGGATGGCTCCCCTTCCTCCCCAACCCTCTAGGTGACCCAGCTTCCCAGATGGCACAAGAGTGGAAAACTTCATTAGGCCCTGAGATAGAAGCAATGCATGTGGCTTCCCTACTTTTTCAGGGGATGATGCAAAGGCTTTGAAGTGAATTATGTTGTGCTGGGGGACATGCACATGCCCCCGGGACCTTCCTGACTCCGATGAAGAAAGCCCAGCCTGGCAGTATTTGAAAGGGAACCCCCCGCCTTTCCCCCCTCTGTGGAGGGGAAGGGCCCTGGCCACACCCCACACCTCCTCCTCAGGGGACAGGCTCCTGCTGCTGTCACTGATGGGAAAGCCACTGCCAAACTCCTTGGAGTGGATGTCTGCACCATACTCCACAGTCACATCCTCCTCAATGCTGTTCACGAGACGCCAGAACTCCTTCTCCACTAACTCTGTGGGTACCATCTGGGGACACAAAGGGGGTGTGTGTTGGGGAGAAGCAGGTCAACTCTGGCCTCCAAACCCTGCACCCAGAGCCCGCCCAGCCCCAGGTACGCACGTGCACAGGCATGTTGAAGTAGTCAGCCTTGAAGGAGTCGGCCATCTCGCCAAAGCTCTGCAGCGTGTATTCCCGTGTGGCCTGCTCAAAGCCAAAGGCCTCTGGGGGGCGTTTGCATTCCTGCAAAGCAAGGAACAGCCACGGATTGCATGGCAGAGCCACTGGCAAAGGGCCCAGTCTTCCCACCTCCCACCTCCTGCACCAAGCACCTTACCGCCATGACACACTTAGGGCAGCGCCAGATGCCCTTGGGGATCTCTGGAAGGGGGGGCAGGAGGCAAAAGATGTGGTAATTGTCATCACAGCCATCACACAGCAGGAGCTTGTCATCCTCATCCCCTCGGGTACACATCCGGCAGACATAGGACTCAATCTGGCCACACAGAGAGAGGGCTCAGCAGCGGGCAGGCCCACCAAGGCCCACAATCCCCTCACTCCCCCCAACCTAGGTCATTCAGTCTCTGCCTAAGCCCCCATGGGACCAAAGCACTCACTACATGCCCCCTTCTGCCCGGGGTCCCACAGCTGGGTCACCCAGGCCCCTAACCTGCCTAACCTGAGCCAGGGGTGGGGGCTGGGAGGAAGGGCTTCCTTACAAACTGGGCATTGCTGTGACTCCTCCTCAGCCGCATGGTCATCTTGGTGCAGGGCTCAGGGCTGTGGCTCAGCTCTTCTTTGCCATCCACAAAGGCTTTAGGGGAAGTTTGCTCCAGCTTCAGCTCGGGGCCCACCTCCTCTTTCACCACCACTGTAGGGGGGCACTCGGGGCCATCCTTATCTGGGGAGAGCAGCAAGTCAATAGATCTGGCCAGCAGCAGGTCCCCCCTCCCCCCGCTCTGGCCCCAGCACCCGCCTCACCCTTCTTGCGAAGACTCTTGTCCTTGGCCATGAGGCCCAGGCCCATCATCTTAGGGCCAGCCCCATAGATCTGCAGCTTCTTCAGCTCGGGATTCTTCTCAATGTCTTCCTCGGTGGGTTCCGGCTGAGGGCATGGGAGGGAGGAGAAGAGGGAGACACGACACGTGAGAGAGGCAGGGAGAAGAGCAGGTAGAGCCCAAGACAAGCAAGACGATATCCGGGGGAGTCAGCCTCAGTGGGTCAGAATCACAGGATTGGGGGTGGGGGGGCGGCACTCACATCAGGCTGCAGCCTTTTGGCCCGCCGTCCGTAGCTATTAAACTTGGAGGGCTGCACTGACTGCCGCAAGGGGATGCTGTGTGGTTTGTACTCTTTGTCCTTCTCTTCACTATCAAATGGACGTGTGTTACACTGCTGGAAGAGAATACCGTTGCCTCAACATCAGTAAGCACCAGCACCCAAAGCCTCCTCCAGAAAATCCTCCCTGACCAAACCCCTCTTTCCTTCTCCCCTTGACTCAGTTCCCCCAACATACTCAGTGCAGAGTCCAGCCCAACTGGCCAGGGAATGGGGGGTGGGGAGCCCCACCACAGGCAGGCAGTCCCTGGGTGGCACTGGAGGTAAGTAGAACTGCCAAGGGCTCCCAGCCCCAAGCTTGCCAAAGCAGTTCCACGAGGGGTGTCTGTATAGGTGAAATGATTTCCCTACCTAGTCCATCCTTCAAGAGCAGAGCATCAGCCCAATGAGGTAAGAGGAGGCTGAGAGCCGGGCCAGGACAGGGGTGGAGTATATGTGTATGGAGGGGTAAGGGTCACAAGCTTCTCCCCTCCCTTACCACCAAATTGGCTCCGGACTGGTACATCTCATAGGGGTAGACAATGCGCTCATAGTGAGACCGCAGCAGGGAGCCAATATTCTTGCCTGCTGGGTAGTTGAGGCGCTGGGCCACACGGGCCCATCGGCGGTCTTTGCTGATTGCCTCATAGCCTCCCTCCTCTACCACAATCTGGAAGGGAAAGTATGGAGGGAGAAAAGTCCTAGGCATCCAGAGGCCCAGCCAGGCTGAATGCCCCCCCACCTGCCCAGCAGGTACCCACTCCCTCCCACCCAGCTCAGAAGCATGTGCACACCCAGAGGCCCAGCCAGGCTGAATACCCTCCCACCCGCCCAGCAGGTACCCACTCCATCCCACCCGGCTCAAAAGCATGTGCACATGCAGAGGCCCAGGAAGAGGAATGGGGCCTACTTTGCTGAGGCTGTAGAGGTCTAAGATACGCCGTTCCACATTCGGGATCTTCAGGGAAGAGCCCTGGATTTCCCAGAACTTGGCGATCTGGTCCAAGTAATTGAGTTTCACCCTGGTCTGGGCCTGGGGATGTGGGTTAGAGTCACATGTGACATGTGTCCTGAGTGCCAGGGAGCATGGCCACTCAGCCTAACTCCCCCAGTCATATGGTCTCCTCCTAGGAAGCTACTCGTTAGGGAATCCCTGAAGGGGCCAGTGGGGCTGTCTGGCCTCACCTCCTGGTTCACTGTCAGCCACAGCCTGCCCTTTCCTAAAGCCCGCCCACAGTGACAAGATTAGCTAATAGGGCTACAATGTGTTTGCTGTGTTCCAGACACTGGGACCCTCACAACAATCCTGGGAAGCGTCATCTCCATTTTATAGAAGAGGAAACTGAGGCAGACAGCAAGGAAGGGACCAAGGTCATATAACTCCAAAGTGCCTGAGCCTAGATTTGAACTCAGGGCTTCTTGACTCCATTTACTATGGTGCTACCTAGCTACCACACAGGCTTCTGTGCCTCAGTAAGAGCTAGGAACAGACTCTAAGAGGGAAGAAGTTTGTCTCTAGGGTTGAATCAGTGTCTGCTGAAACATAAGAGCTGGTGCCTCATACCCAAGCCCAGGAAGAAAATAAAGGAAAAAAGAGAGGGGGAAAGGCAATGTGGGCACAGAGGACTCTCCCCTCCCCCTCCCAAGGACCCAAAGGCTCTCTAGTGGGGCCTGGGTCCTACAAGTGGCTAGCCTTGACCAAGGACCAAAACCCAAGTTTTTCCCCGACCCTCGCTCCAGCCTTAGGAGGTTAAGGAAGTAATTCTCTTTTCCCCATCGATCAGAGGGAGAAACTGAAGAGTACTCAAGGCAGGAAAGGCTTCCTAGACAGCAACAGGGCTGGACCTGTCATGCGCCAGGTCAGGCCCACAGCCAGGTTCTGCTTGCTCTGGAGGTGGGGGGTGTTGAGCTCAGCTGAACACAGGCCATGTTCCTTTTCTCCCTTCCTGGGATATCTTTGGACATAGCCAGAGAGCAGAGGAGCACACACATGGCCTAGGTTCATCTGCCCACCCTCAGAGCACTGGAAGGGTGACAACCCGGAAATGTTCCTAATACATGTCTGGAGAGCTTGAACTTAGGCCTCAGGAGAACTCTGCTGCTGAAGGCCACCTGTGGCTTGATCTCTGAACCTCTGAGTCCTCAGCAGCCTGAGGCTCGCAGAGGGCTGTTGGAATGCCTTTAGTCAACAGGACTGAACTGTTCCAAGGGCTCCTTGAACCCTCTGGACAATGCGGCATCAGGAGCCGAGCCAGCGATCCTGCCCACCCCAGCAAGCTCAGGCTGTCTGGCCTCATCTCTGCCTCCACCTTCCACCCTCAGCCCTCTCCCTTTTACCTCCAGTTCATTCAGCCTCTGGATCCGGGGGGTGAACCTGAAATTGTCCACTTCCACAGCAAAGGGAGGCTGCCAGTCCTGCAGGAGGACAAGGCCTGGCTTTAGGTACCCACCACGGGCAGGGGCAGAGACAGCCGTGGGCGTACCCAGTCAGGGTGATCCCCTGCGAAGAACATATCTAAAGGTGGTATCTGAGTAGAAGTCAGCCCATGGGGCACTGGGCACTCAAGGGTGCCGGGGGAGAGGGGGCAGGGGCAACTAGCAGGCAGGAGGCTCCTTCCTGAGATTCCCACCCAAGCTGGTCTGGGGGCTGCTAGGCGGGGCCGCCCGGGGACAAAGGATCGGCGCTGTCCAGCGGGGGGGGAGGGGGGGGTGCTAGCCAGGATGGGATGGAGGCCGACCGAGCCACCAGCTCAGCAGGAAGGGGGGGGGAAGGAGGAAAGCACGGAAGGGCGCTGCCTCGACCTCCCTTCCGGAACCTGGCCTCGGAGCTCGGCCCCCTCCCTAAGCCGGTTCCGGGGACGCACGCGCACACGCAGGCGCCGGCCTCGGAGGGGGAGGGGCGCGCGCGCCCGGCCCGAGGAGGGGCGCCGCGCGCGCCCCCCCTCCCGGGGCCCGGCCTAGGCGCGAGGCCCCAGGCCCGAGCCGAGGCCTAGCGCGCCGGCCGGCCGGCCGGCCAGCCGGTCCGCCTGCCTCCCCGCCTCCCTCCGGCCCAGCCCGGCCCGCCTCCCCGCTCACCGGCGGCGGCCGGATCTTGCAGATGCCCGACTTCTCGGCGATGGGCCGGATCTTGGCGATGTAGCCCAGGGGGTCCCGGAACTCGGCCCAGCTCGGCTCGAAGACGGGGCACTCGGGCGGGGGCACGAAGTCCTCGGGCCCGGCCTCCATGGCGGACGCGGACGCGGGGGAGGACGCGGACGCCGACGCCGCCGCCGCCGCCGCCAATGCGGGCGCGGACCAGGACGAGGCCCGGCGTGCGCGCGTACGTGGGGGCGTGCGCGCTACCAGGAGCGCCCCCGGGCCGCCGCCACCACAGCCGCTGCTGCCGTGCTCACCGCGCCGCCCCTGGGCCCGACCACTTCCACTGCCGCCGCCGCCGCCGCCGCTGCCGCCGCCGCCGCCGCCGTCGCCATTTTAAAATCGGGCAGTCCTTCTCTGAGCAGCTGAGAATCCCTCCGCGGCACCGGCTGCCGGGCCGGGCCCCCGGGGAGTTGGGAAGGGGCGGGGCCGGGAAGCTGCGACGGCTCGGGCTCGTGGGGGAGGAAAAAGTCCCTGAGGCAAGGTGGCGGAAAGGTACTAGGAAAGGTAAACAAAAGCCGGATCTTCTTGAGCCTGTCGCTGGCCGTGCACGTTTAAAGGCCAGATCTGCGCAAGCGCACTGGAGAAGCCAGGAAGCTAGTGCCGGGAATGGGCGGAGCCAGGCCGGGAGAAATGGGCGGGGAGAAGAAGGACGGCTGGGCGGAGGCGGAGGTGGGGATCTCAGCCCAGCTCGCAGGGCCCTCTGGTAACAGCGCAGCCCCAGCAGTGGGAGTAGTCGAGGCAGGAAACCCAGGTTCAAGGCCCGCCTCTCAGTGTCTCTTCCGCTTTGTGAAGGCTAATACCAGAGGACCTGGACTGAAGGATGAAGGGCAGATGATGCTCGGAGCCACGTCCCCCCTTCACACTCTACCCCCACCAACCCCCCCTCCTTGCCCCCCTCCCCGTCCCGGCCCCCCCAGGCCGAAGAAACACAGGAGGCGAGATGAGCACAGGCCGGAGATGGGGCATTTATAAGACGTCAAATATACATTCTTATGTACAACAGAGAAGAAAAAGGACGGAGCAGCCCCAGGCGAGCGAGCCAGACCCCTCCCCAGCCCCCTCTGTGCAGAGAAGGGGCCAGGCCCTTGTCCACTCCCTGTAGGCAACTGGGGCCAGGTAGGCAGGGAAGGATGACATGCGGGCAGGAAGGGGGCACCGGGCTTGGTACGAAATAAGGACGTGGAGGAGGCAGCCGGGCCGAGAAGCGCCCTTACTGAGTGAATCTGGGCCTGGAGCTCTGCTTTTCTTCCCTTTTGCCTTAGCTTAGCCTGCCCAGTCTTGCCCAGTCTGTAGGACTCAAACCTTGCTTCAGCGGTCTCCCACCCTGCCCCCCAACACACACACACACACAACTCTCCCAGGATCCTGCATTGGGGGGGCGGGTCTCTAAGAGGCCCTGTCCCAGCATTTGGGGAGGACTGCAAGTTCCATCCCCCCCAGGCCTATAGAATGCTTTGGCTCATGGAGAGGGGGTGAGAGCAAGGGAAGACGTGAAATGGTGGGGTTTAGTGTTTCTTCCTGATCATCATAAATCAGGATTTTTACTCTGGGTAGGGAGAGAAAAACCGGTGGGGAAGGCTATTCCCCAAGCTCCAAGATGACAGGAGGCAGATTCGGAAGGAAAAGGCAGACCTAAAGGCAGAAGAGGAGGGGGCTCCAGTACCAGGGGTTCAGGTCAGCTCCAAGCCTGTAGCCCTTACTTCTTGCCAAATAAATGTGGGGGGAAGGGGAGTCCAGAAGGAGAAGGGAAGTAGGGGCAAGCCCCAAACCCTCATGCCCTGGGGGATGGCCAGGCTTCATGGGGGCACCAGAGGAGGCCTCAAATATTCCCCTGCTAGTGAAGTCTAGAGCATCTCCTTCAGTTCACATAATCTCTCAAAACTCCAAACAGACCTTGTCTAAAACTCTTCTGTGACTCCTCAGGCACTGCAGGGACTATCGATTTGAAGACTTCATATTCCTTCCCCACCAACCTCTCCCATATCTCTTGCTCAGTGACTGGGTAGTTTGGTGGGAGCTCTGAGCCCCTGAGGAAAACTCTGGGATATGTGGGCCCCAGGTAAAAATCCTAGGCTGATGCCAGATTGATTTCACCCCATCCAGGTGAACCTTCTTGTTCTACAGGAAAATCTGAGTCTTGGTGGGGGGAAACAACTGAAGATTACGGACTAGAAATCTGGAAGTAACCCCCTCATTTGACAGAGAGGAACTAGGACCAGGGAGGGGAAGTGAGGGTTTACCCAACATCCCCTTAGGAGTAGAACCGGGAATAGGGTCCATTAGTGGCCACATTTCTCATGGTCTCTGTACACAGAAGTATTTTTTTTATGAAGGGCAGGCAGAGGGTGTCCTAGGAGGATCCAAGGCCAACCCAGAAGGTGGAGTGAGCCGACCTTCTGCTTACAATTCAAACGACAGTGCTGATCCTACTTGCTGGCTTGGGCTTGGGGTTCCCAGGACCATGGCCATGACCATGGGGGTGGCCATGACTGTGGCTATGGGGTGGTGGGTGGGGAGAGGTGGGTGGTGCAGGTGAATGTGGGGTAAGTGGGGTATGGGGTGAAGGTGGAGGAAGCGGTGGGTATGAAGGGTGGGGTGGTATCACAGGTGAGTGAGGTGACAGCGGTGACTGAGGAGGGTGCCCTGGGCCAGAGTGCCCCCCCCCACCTCCTCCACTCCCATAGGGCCCTCCAGGTGCTGAGCGGGACATCATTGGTGGGGGGTGCCCACCAAAGATAAAGTGCTTGGGGCCCTGTTTGGATGCACTGGCCACATGGTGGACACCAGGTGGTGGTGGGCCTGACACAGGGTACGCGTGGTGGACCAAACCATGGTGTGGGGCTGGACTATAGAGGGGCAGGGGTGAAGTAGGTTGGTGTAGTGGGTAGCGGCCCCCCATGGAGGCTCCCCCAGCTGTTCCCCGTTTGGCTCGGCCACCAGCCCGGCCCAGTGTAAAGTGTTGAGGCCCATGCCCACCTAGAAAATGACGATGTGGCCCCACAGGTGGCGCCGAGGCAGGTGGTGGTGGGATAGGGCCCACCTGGGGTAGAGGAGCTGGCTGGGGTGGGGGTGGGGGTGGGGCTGGCTGTGAATGGTAGGGTGGGGGAGGTGGGGCTGGTCCCCCAGGCACATGGCAATACTGGGCATGGAGTGCCTGAAGCTTGGAGGGGCCATCAGAATGGATGTGGTGCGGGGCCGGGGTGGGGGCTGGTGGAGGGTGGTGATGGTGGTGGTGGTGGTGGTGATGATGGTGAGAGGAGGAGGCGGAGGAAGAGGAGGCAGATGTAGGCCCTGGAGGGGTCTGGAAGGGGCCTTTGCCCCTTCTACTGCCGAACAGTGAGCCCAGAAAGGAGGATGAGTTGGAAGCAGGGCGCTGCTGTGTCTTATACTCCTCAGGTGGCGGTGGCGCTGGAGGCAGGGGTGGAGGCATCCGCTGGTGTGGGCGGGGGCTGCTAATAATAGAGCCCTGGCAGGATGGGGGACACCAGGAAGTGGGGAAAGGCAGAAGGGAGAGGGGATCAGGCCCAGCTGGACGCAGTCGCCCCTGGGCCTCCCCACTCACACTCCCATCTGAACTCCGCTGCATCTATTGCTGGCTTCCAAAGGAGGGGGAAGGGTGGGGAGAGACATGAGGAAACAGGCTTGGGGCCTTCCTGTACCCCCTGATTTTCTGGGCCGCAGCCACCACCTCCCCCTTTTTCCTATGCTAGTCCTCCCTCTTCTCCTCCTTCCTCTCCTCCTCTGTCTCCTCCTCTAACCCCATCACCTGGACATCACCAGAATCAACTCCCTGGAAAATCGGAACAGAAAGAGAGAATGGGAAAGAAGGACAGATGGACAGACAGAAGGAGCAGAGACAGAAGGGGCTCAAGTCTCGCCATTGTTCCTCCCCAGAAGGGGCAGCTAGGGGTTGGACAGGCACAGGTGGGCAGGCACTCAGCCCCATGCAGGGGGGGGAGGGGGTCAGGCCACCCCACTTACTTCGATAGTGCTGTCCAGTGATCCCACGCTGTTACGTCGCCCCCGTTTCCCTGCGCCCGCAAGCAATGAGGGTCAGGGTAGGGCTTCTTCGCACAACTCAAACCTAGGGCCATCCCCCTGAAGGATCTTCTCCCCCTTGGGCTCCCCTCCCTTCTACCCTTCCCTTCTAGGAGGCAGATGGAGACAGCAGAGGAAAAGGAGAGAGGCAAGAGGAGGTAGAGGGACAGGAGACAGAGTGAGAGAGCGCACAGCCCCTCCTGGTTCCCTTGCATGTCTCTCACTCCCTGTACTCTTCTGGCTACTAAGCTCATTTCTGTTAGCCCTTCTGTGGCTCTAGGCACTTAGACAGGACAAGGCCCTGGGCCCTGGGCCACTGTCCAAGGAGCAGGAGAGATGGCCCAGATAAAGAGGAGGAGATTCCTTCCCCCTTCCTTGCTCAGAGCCAGATCCTACTGACTCTACTTCCATCACCACTTCCCATCACCACACCCCATGGGGGGCAATCCTGACCTGCATCAGAGAGGTCGCGTAGGGAGCTGCTAAGGGCACTCCGCTTCAGGCCATCACCAAGGCCATATGTGTCCTCCAGGCTGGACCGGGGCAGCGTGCCGTTGACTGTGTCCTTGGAGCTGGTGGGCTGGGAGGCGTTGGGGCGCATCACCCCCTTCTGCTTCTCTAGCTCCGCTGTGTATATGAGAGCAGGTCCCTTTATCAAGCTCTCTGTCTCCAGATCCCCTGAGGGCTGAACTGTCCCAACAGGGGCTTCCCAAAGATGATTCAATGGGTGAGGCTGGGGTATAATCTCTTAAGACACAAAGTTACAAACCTCTATGTGGTCAGATTTGTGGCCTCTAAAATTGTGCATTCTTTCCTTCAACCCGAATATCTGAAGACCTTTAAACTTTTTAAAACGTTCATCTTTGGCTTGGTCAGTCCAGAACTCTTTCCACTCCACAGCTAAGACCAGGGCACCAAACCCGGCTCGGCCGTACTGAACAAGTGACTCCCCTCTTTGTACCCCAGCTGCCTGCTCTGTAAAGTCATCATCATATGACTCCGACTTCCAACTTTGGGGATCCTGGAAGGGAAGAGCTTTCTAGCCTTTCAGTCACTGGAAACTTGCTCCCTAAGTTGGTAGACTGTGTGGCTGCTGTCCCAGGGCCCATTCTGGCTAAGTTTGGAGAGATTCGTCACTTATTTGCCTACAGGAGGAATTTTTCAGCTCAAGCTTTAATCTCTCTCTGCGTCTCTCTCTCTCTCTCACCAGTAGAGAACCAGCTCATGACAAACTCTTAGGAACCCAGAAGTGACAATTCTTGGCATTTCTAGACTCAGAATAAAGAAATCACAACAGTGATTCCTCTTGCTCCAGGAAAGCAGATATTGAAACTGATTTCGCATCTCAGATTTGAAGCTGCTCAGCTCCTTAAATCTTAAAATTGAAGCCCTTTCCCCTAGGAATCTTTGCTTCTTCAAAACCCCAAGGAGGATGCAGAGGAAGAGGAGGCAAAGGCCTTCAATCTGAGCTCAGCTCAGCTTACTTCCTGCCCTGTCCAGGACCCTCCCTTGCCAACTGTTTGAAGGCACAGAAACAGGAACTCCATGAATGGCTGCATGTAAACAGGAGGCTGGCTAGCCCCTGAAGGGTCACGCTTAGGGGGCCACTCACATTCCACCCGGTATTTCTCCATCTCTTGGACTTCAGCTATGGATTCTCGGAGGTCAGACGTGAAGCGAAGTCGGTCTTGGAGGCTGGGTGCATTGAATATGATGAGCACCTTCCGCTCCCCACCTGGCACTGCAGACAGCAGTTTGATGCCAAACTGGTAATCTGTCAGGTGCCAGGGAAAAGAAGAGACAATAGATACCATCAGAGAAGAAAGAATGTCCACCGTGGGCTGGAATCTTCATTATTTACAGACTGCCACCATCCCCCCCAAAGGTCCTTCAGTGTGGGACTCACATGAATTCTGGAAGAGCTGTAGGTGCATTTCAACAAGGGGAAAGGACTGGCGGAAACTGTAAGTCACCAGGATCTTCTTCTTCTGGAAAATTTTGGTGACCTGTGGTGTAGAACAGACAGCTATGGTATGGAGGGAGGGGACTCATTATCAGTGGCACCAAATCACAAAAATGCAAGAATGCCCATTGAAGGAGCTCCAAGCCTGGCTTCCTGTAGCCCTCCCACTTGGCAAAGATGGTTCCAAAATAGAAAGGAGTCTGTTGGAGGAGCTGCAGGACACTGGACACACTATCCTACCATGCTGGCAGAAACTGGCTCCATTTATCAGAAAGGATTCCAAGCAGCCTTGTTTGTGGGAGCCCAACACTGAAAACAACATGGCTACTTAGCTGGGGAGGGGGTGGCTGGAGAAACTATGGATCATTGCTGCATAGCTTGGAATGAGGGCTGTGAGGAAGCCACGGAAGAAGCAGAACCCAAGAATGATAGACATGGTGATTCTGATAGCACCCAAAGGTTGCTCCCTCAGACTAACTGCCCTCCTGGGGCCTTCCTTGCTCCGCGCTCCCCACAGAGTCCAGAATGGTGCACGTGCTGCTGCTGAACACGTTTAAGGGAGAATTCAGTGGGTTGCCAAGGGCATATCAGTCACTTTAATTGGTCCCAACTTGAGACTGAATTGGTGGAGTGGAAGGAGCTCCTGGAGTTCAAATGCTCCCTTCTCCAGTGCTGAGCTGCTAGTTAACCTTCCCAACTTTGCCCTACACATTAAGGTCCTACCATTAGTGTGTGCCAGAGCAGGAAAGCAAACCCAGGTGTTCTGGATTCCAAGGTCAGCCTTCCAACTATAACCCCAGGAGTTCTTATTTTTTGGTGTGGGAATTCGTTCTTTCTTCCCAAACTGATTGCTTAAGGGCTCCATGACAAAAAAAGGGAAATAGCTCCAGCCTTATACCACACCACGTCTCACTGGCAGATTGGAGCATAAAAAACAAAAGAAAAAGGATGCAAATTGACAATCTTGGTAAGACATGCTCCCCCCCCCCCAAAAAAAAAGTTGACCTCTCTATCCATAATTGTTAAGTTTAAAGTAACTGGAAGTCTAGAAGGATACTTTGAAAACAAAAGTCCAGCTGTCTACCCCATCCTTGTCCTGTGGAGAGAGGGGAAGGAAACTGAAACCCCAGATGTGGAAAGAACATGACAGGACTCAACATATCCTCCCTTCCCCCACCAGCCCCAGCCCCCTTTGACAACCCAGCTACCCCAAATGTTCATACCACAAGTAGGTCATTGAAGAGAAAGACTTCACGCTGGTGAAGACCAAGCCTTTGTGGCCTGTTGGGGTCAGGTACCTCATACAGTTGGCAGCAGCAGACCAGGCGCCGATGGGGCAGGGAGAGGACCTGGATAGGTGGGCACCAAAAGGTGGGAAATCAGGGGAACAATGACCCTTGGTTACTCCCCAGACTCCTCAGTTCAGCTCATGTATTCTCCTAAAACAGGGTTTCAGGGAAGAGTAATGGGCCGTTTGTGATCCATTTGGGCCAGGCACAGCTTTCAATACTCACTGGTTTCTTGCCTACGATCATGCGTTCCACTGCCTGCACCTGGGATACATGGTCATCATTGGTCCTCAGTTCTCGGCCCTGGATGCGCTGGTAAATGCCGACCAGCAGGTCCCGGGGGATGTCTTCTCCATTGTCAACTCCTGGAGGGATCATGAGATGGCATGAGGTCATTTGCTCTCTTTTCCTTCGAACCTCGTCATTCAGAGTCACCACTGATCTCTCTGCATTTTCTCAGTACTCATTTTCCTTGACCTGTCTGCAATTCTGGACACAGTTCACTACCCCATGCTCCTCAAGAGTTTCTCTGGGTTTTCCTAACATTATTCTGTCCTGGCTCTCCTTCTACCTGACTGATTCTTCCTCTTCAGTCTCCTTTGCTGGGACATCACACCCTCTAACTGTAGGTGTCCCAGAAGGTCTATCTTGGACCCTCTGCTCTGCTACCCTATTTCACTGCAGGACCTCCTCGGCTGCCCTGGATTGAATGCCCATCTTTCTCTATGCTGAGGATTCTCTGATCGCCTTTTCTGCTGACCTCCAACCTCACATCTCTAACTGCCTCCCAGGCACCTCCAACTAGATGTCCAATAGGCATTTTAAATGTGTCTAAAACAGAACTCACTCTCCCCTAAACTGCCCCCCCCACTCCTGACTTCTCTATTACTGTTGAGGACCACACCATCCTCCCAGTCCCTCAGGTTGCACCACAGGAGTCATTTTGGACTCATTGCTATCTCTAACCACCACCCCCCACATTCAATATGGTGCCAAGGCCTGTTAATTTTACCTCTGCAACGTTTCTCGAATTATGTTCCCCCTCCTTGTCTCTTCTGAGACTGCCTGGACCCTGGTGTAGGCCCTCATCTCCTCACTCCTACACTATTGTAATAGCTGTGGGGGACTGCCTTGCCACCAGTGGTTTTCCTAAGGAGCAGGTCTGATCATATTACACACTCACCCCCACCCAAAACCAATGGCTCCCAATTGCTTCCATGGTCAAATACAAAATGCTCTGGCCTTCAGAGTTGTTCATCATCTGCTCCCTCCACTTGCATTATGCATTAATCCCCTTTTCATGATGTAGCCAAATTGGATTTTTGTCTTAGTTCCTCACACATGGCACTCCCATTTCCCACATGTGTCTGCATAGGATGCCCCTGTGCCTAGAATGGCCTCCCCTCCCTTCCATTTCAACCCTAACTCAGCAGCCATCTTCTGCAAGAGGCTTTTCCTGATGCCTTCCCTCCCAAACCGCCTTGGACTGCATAGTTTGAAATTTATTGCTGTTTAGAATGAGCATGTTGTCCCTCTTGTCTGTTTCCCTCTTTCTTTTTGTATTCCTAGCCGCTAGCCTGGTGCCTAGTAGTAAATGCTTGCTGCATGCCAGGCACCATCTTTATGTTACCAAATAAATACTTGGTAGTTTGGGGAGGGAAGAAAAAGCTTCATATATATATATATATATATGAGGTGATGCTTGAGCTTAGCAGAAGCAAAGGTGATGAGGGAAAAGCACACCAAGCGTGGGGGCAACCTGTGATGGTGCCCTGAGATGGGAGCCAGACAGTCATCAAAGGGAGAGGTCAAGTTAGGTAGGACTGGAAAAGCCAGACTAAGGCCTACATATTTGATCCCAAAGATACTAGGCAGCCACTGGAGCTCATTGGGATAGGAGGTATGGTCAGACTTTAGCAGCTGCATAGAGGGCATATGGGAAAGAGACAACATGAGGAGGCCATTGCAGTAGTTTAGGTGAGAAGGGGTGTTTGTAGGTTTACTGGACAGTGGTAATGACAAGATTTACAAAACATCTGAGTAAGGTGGATGCTTCAAGATCTCAAGCAATCCCCTCATTTTACTGTGGCCCAGAGAGGGGCAACATCAATGGGTCACAGGTGCCCTATGTCTCTCCAGTCAAGAGTTGGCACCCTCTCAAACTTGCCATGTCTGAGCCATTGAATCGTAAAGCCCCAGAAATAGAAAGGGCTTTAGATCAGTTTACAGGGAGAGAAGCTGAGGGTTTCCAGTATGACACAGGGAGGCAGCAAGTTAGGGAATCTAAGTATCTGCAGGTAATCCCACTTTTCATTAAAGCTCCCTGATCTGCAACATCCAAGTCATGGAATGTCATCACTATGGATCTGAAGGGAGCCTTTGAGGGCACTCTTGGTGGGGTGGGAGGGGACAAGGACCAACCCAAGGTCACAGTACAGAATAGGTATCACTCAATGTACCTCTGAGGTTCTTGATGAAGTCTTCAGGCTTCATCTTGCGTTCAGCCTTTACATTGGGGCTATACATGTCAGTGTTGAGTAAGATGATGGCGAAGGCCAAGATGAAGATGGTGTCTGGGTTCCGGAACTGCCTCACAAGGGCTGGGTTGCACACACAATACCGCTGGCTGCTCAAGGAAAGGAAGTCAGATGTGCTCACTTCACTTTTGAATTCCCCAGTCCTTTCTCCATGGAAAGGAGACACCTGTTCTTTTCACTCTGACCTTGGGTCATGCCACCCAAGAGCCTGTATCTTCCAGACAATGTCCACACCACTCCCTCCACCCCCGCCCCTGCACTCAGCTCCATCTGTAGCTGCTTCCACCTCCAGTGGCCTTGCCCGAATTCCTTAAGAAGAATAACAGTTCATATGTTGTACTTTCCTCCCCAAAGCCCTGTGAAGTAGGTCATTCCAGAAATATTATCATATGAACAAGACTTTTTCAAAGAAATCCAAGCTGTCAATAGCCATGTGGGAAAAAAGGCTCCAAATTATGAATTGAGAATCGCACAATTAAAGTAACTGAGCAAAAGTGACCCATCAGACTGGTGAGAGGCCCATGCCAATGTTGGGAGGGGCTTTGGCATTGTGCCTCAAAGGTTATTGAACTGGGATACCCTTTGACCCAGCAATACTATTACTACATTTATACCTCAAAGAAAGAGGGGAAAACCTCATATGTACAAAGCTATTTCTAGCAGCTCTGTTTGTGGTGGCCAAGAACTGGAAGTTGAAGGGGCATCCATCAGTTGAGGGATGGCTGAACAAGCTATGGCCTATGAATGTCATGGAATACTATGGTATTGGAAGAGATGAAGAAATGGCCAGGTGGTACTCCTGCAATGAGGCTGAGAATGGTGGATTAGTGGAGCTGCAATGGCTAAAATCTATCACATATCTCCAGTGAGTCAGGCATCAACATGGTGAGCACCCAGGAGCAGGAGTTACCAGGATACCTAAGGAGGGCCGAACAAGACCAGGTCAGAAATGGAGCAGGTCAAAGCTTCCTTGCTGATTAGCAGTGGCATTGAGCCCATGAGTGTCTGATGCACTTCTAGCCTGGACAAGATCAGGAGACCCAGTCTTGAAAAAAAAAAAAGCTCAAATGAATGGTTCCAGAGTAAACTGGAAAGACCTCAAAGAACTGGTGTAGATAAAAGTGAACAAAACTAGAACAATTTCTACACTGACAACAACAATGTGACACAGAGAAACAACTTTGAAAGACTTTAGAACTGTGGTCAATGCTGTGAGAAAGCCCAAGTGCAGCAGACCAAAGATCGAACATGTCACCTGCCTCCTGCCAGAGGTGATGCACTTACAAAGCACAGTGAGACCTACATGTTTGGACATAGCCAATGTGGGGATTTGTTTTGCTGCCAATTTGTTAGAAGGGTTTTCTTTTTCAATTTGGGGAGGAGGGTAAAGTGAGAAGGAGAGATAATAAATGGCTATAAAATTTTTTTAAAAATTAATATCTTTATTTTGCAAAGGCAGAAACCAAATCCTAAAGAGAGGGAGGGACTTGTCCAACCAGCCTTCCTCTACTTGCCTGTCCTTCCTCACAAATGCACAAAACTTTCCAAGGTTCTCATCATCACCAAGTCCCCTACCCCTGGCAGCTTCTGCTCCACTACTGTCTCCAGGAATGGTGGTGCCGGGGGCTTACCTGAAGGCCTCGATAAGCCGCTCCACTTTTTGAGCCTCTCCCTGAACTCGAATGTGGGACTGGAACCTTCGAAGAGCGTCATCCAGATCCATAGAGGAGAAATCCATCTCATCCACCACGCAGCTATTTGAGGACCCAAGAGAAAGAGGGTGTACACTCTTTAGCTGGCCATCAGCCCACTCCCATTCTCCTTCCCTTGGCATCTGTCAGGGAATGGGTATAGTATGGCAGAGGTGGGAGGGATGTAACCCTAATGCCCATTCCAGTCCCTTGACAGGCTCAGAGAGGGAATGAGACTTGTCCAAGGTCACACTGCCAGGAAATGGCAGAACCACCAAGGACTGACCTTCCCCACCCCCTTTTTGTAGAAGGCAGTAAAGCCTTGAGAGTTGAAGGGACTTTCCCAATCTGGGGGCATCAGACAAAGGGAAGAGATCACCCAAGAGACCACCCTCAGGCTGCATCTTCCCTCCCACCCCACCCCTTCTCACTCGAGCACATCCCTGTTGAACTGTTTTTGACGGTTGCCTAGAAACTCCCCAATCATCTGGCGGCTCAGGCCCTTCCGCTCCAGGATAAAATGGGCCACCCCCACAGGTGTGTCTGACAAGAATCCCCGCTCGATCAGGTACTGGATGCCTTTCTCCGGTTTCCTGAGAAGAATTCGGGTTACATCGTTCACGTTTGCAAAGTGATTGTTGGAATGTCACTTACAGGTGAACATGTTCTACCTATACGGTATGCTAGGGTGTGTGTGCACACTCACAGATGTTCACACCCAGTGTACACCATTTATGTGTACACATATGACACTCAAGATCACACACAAAGCTTTGGTGGTTCTCATGCTCTATTGTTTCCAAAGTTTTTGGAGACTGAGGTCCAAGGTCACATAGAGTGTAATCACATGGAAACCCATATGACTCCCAGATCACTGGAGTTCAGGGAAAGGAAGGGGTTGAAAAGAGAGAAAAGAAGGGAGAGGAGAAGATAGTGGAAGATGGAGAGATATAGAAGGCTGAGTCTGGGGAAACCTACTTGTTAAAGAGGTTGAGGCCTATGCGGTAATGCCGCCTCTGGACCACATCATTGTTGAAGGCTGGGGAATCCCAACTGTGCCTTGTCTCCCGTTGATAAGTCTGGGAGCCCAGCGGGGCAGGGGGCTCCCGCAGGCTGTCTCTCGATGAAGATCCTGAGCTGCAGTTGATGGTCTCATTTGAGTTGGTTGTGCTATTCAAGCTATCAGGCTCCCCATCAGAGTTGTCCCCACCACCGCCACCACCACCACTGCCTCCACTGGCCACTGGAGCTGTGCCAGCCTCACATTTGCCCATGAGGATTCGGCTGCCACCACTTCCAGGGGGACCACCACTGTTGAGAGCAGAGCTTCCAGGGGGGGGGGGTGGGGGCCCCAGGCCACTAGCCTCAGGAGCTGTGTAGTGGCGGAGGGGGTGAGGGGGTCTCCCAGGTGGTGGTGGCTCTGGGTGCTGCTGCAAGGTCCCATGAGGGCTACCAGTCCCACCAGCTTCATAGTTGCCCAGCTGCCGGTGAATAGAGCCCCGGTCAGAGCGGTCACTGAGGTCCACAGAGCTATCACTGGGTGGTTCAATGGTCAACAGTGGAAGGTGGGCTGCTCGCAGGCGGAAGTCCCTACATTCGAGGCAAGGGGGGCCCCGGCGGGCCCCCATGTCCTCCTCCCGAGCGTTGGCAGCCCCAGGAGGGGGTGGTGGCAGAGGCAGCTGTGGGGTATCACTGCTACCAGCTGGGTGGTCTGGGGAAAGCGGGGACACAGGCCCAGTGGCTTCATCCAGGTAGAGGGTTACATCACTGAAGGAAGTGCCTGTGCTATCCCCATGGTGGTCCCGGTCCCGGGCTTCTGCCTGCTCTGGGAGGGGCCCTGAGACCTCCACTTGCCCTGTCTCCACTGGCTCCTCTTCCTCCTCCTCTTCCTCTTCTTCTTCCTCCTCCTCCTCCTCTTCCTCCTCCTCTTCCTCCTCCTCCTCTCCCTGAAGACTGTGGCAGTTCAGGGCCTCATCAATCGATTCCGCCAAGGACTTCACCTGCTCCTCAGAGGTTGGCAGGGAAGGGGGGGGGAAGAAGGGGAAAAGAGAGAAAAGGGTACAGGCCCCGTCAGTCAGGCTGAAGCAAAAGATGCTCTGGACCTGGCCCCTTCCTGCTCACCCAAACTCCCAGAATTCCTTTCCCAAGGGGCCACTCATGTTTGATTAGTTTGGGGCTTGACTTGGGCTTTCTGCAGGGTGGAGCACTCCCTGGATGGAAAGTCCCTCCACTGAGGCAGAATAGCCACTTGGCTTTCATTTATGAGCTCAGGATGTATCAGTGGGACTGGAAGGCTCAGAGCTCCGTTTTCCCTCCCATATGCTAACAACTGAGGAACTGTGGAAGGGGAAATGAACGAACCTTGTCTTAGCCCAAACATTCCCATCACAAGGCCCTGGGCCTAGCAATGAGGACCCACTGGGCCTTCACTGCTTAATCACCAAAGGGTCTGAAGGGAAGTAAGGGAAGAGGCCTCACCTGCTTGGAGAAGGAGTCTTCCAGCTCAGTGATATCATTGGAGAATTCCCCAGAGGTGGTGGCAGAGCTGCCTCCATCCAAGCCACTGCAGGAACCACCATAAGGGAGACCGTGCTCTAGCCGATGGGCCCGAGCCCCTGCCATGGCACCCTCATCCAAGGAGGCTGGCTTGCCCTCAAAGTAGGGAGCAGTCTGGCCCTTGTCATATTCCTCAAAGGAAAACTGCATGCGCATGTTGGACAGGATAATGCGCCTGGACATGCGGCTCTCTGAGGCCGAGCTGCGCAGCCGCTCAAAGTTCTTGTTCATGCGGTACTGGCGGAAGGCGGTCTGGATGGTGCGCGCTGCCCGCCGACTGAGAAATGGGCCACCATACTTCCGCTCCAGCATCTCCACCTAAACAGAAGGAGAGGAAAGAGAGGAGGAAGGAAGGAGAACATAGGAAAAGAGAGAAGGAAGAAAAGAAAGGAGAAGGAAGAAGAAGAGGATGATACAAAGAAGACAAGGGGAGGGGAGGGAGAAGGAAGGAAGGGAGGAGGAAGGAGGTGTTTGCCAAGGGCTGGCTCAGTGTGGATTACCAACCAAGAGGGTTCCCAAATAGATGATCCCCACTCCTGACACACCTACCTTCTTATCCTGCAGGTCTGTGGAGAGCTCATAGCTGTCAGACAGGGCCTTAGACCTCTTCATCTCCTCTTCCTCCTGCTTTCGCAGCGCCAAGCTGGCAGGCTGGAGGCGAGCCCGCTGGGCCCAGGGCAGGCCAGTGGCAGCAGACGGACCAGGCATGTGGACATGGCAGGCAGCCGGGGGCAGCTCATAGGGGTCCGACAACTTGGTGAACTCGCTGACAACAGCACTGCCCCCACAACGGTAGGGGGCCTGGCTTTCCGGACTGTCGGCCCCGACGCCCAGATCACTGGCTGGGGCATCGCCCTCCACACTGCAGGAGGGTAAGGGATGGATGGGGCCGGGGACCTGAGCAACTTTGCTCTGGGGTCCCTTATGGCCCCCTCCCACTTCTAACTGGTCACCTGGTCTGGGCTTCAGCTTTCCCAGCACTCTCCCTCACCCATAGATCAGGGGGCCAAGGAGTGGAGAGAAAGGGGAACCTGGAGCAAGGAGAAATGTACAGGTACGAGGCCTTCCCTCCTCCCTTCTCCTTCCCTCCTTTCTCATTCTGCTCCTTCCTCATTTCCTCCTCCCTCCAAGCTCTGAGTTTCTCTCTCCTCACAGGTAGAGGGCAGCTCTTCAGGACCATCTCTCCTTCTTCCTCATCTCCTCCTCCTCCTCCTCCTCGAGGGTGTGAGCCCAAGGGAGCCGAAGGTGGCACTGGCAGGGGATTGTCTGGCAAACTTCCCTCCTTCCCTTCCTGGGCCACTTGGGCCCCCAGCACCTTTGGGAGGCAGCTGGCCTCCTGCTGCTATGGTAACCTGGCTGCCAGGGAACGGAGAGCAGCCAAGGGTTCAGCTAGCCCAAAGCTGGGGAGTATTTTGGCCCTGGCTCCAAGATTGCAAGAATGTAGTCAAGGAGGGAGTGAGCTCCCAGAAGGCCAGGAAGAGGCCAAACCACATGGGGGAAGGGACAGCAGCATAGGCTCCTCCGGGCCGGGATGTGGGCGTGGGGCCCTTGGCAGAAAGGTAGGGTAGAGAGTGGTCCCAGGCTGACAAACTGGCCATAGCCTGCCCTGGGGGCCTTGCAGAGCACCAACACTGGAGCCCACAAGCCTCTCCTTCATGGGACTATCTCTCTGCCTGTGTCTTCCCAACTCTGTCTCCCCACTCTTTCCCTGTCTGTCTTATTTTCTCTCCTTCACCTCTCCACCATCCCCTCTTTCTCTCGCCTTCTGTTTCTCTTTTATACAATCTCTGTCTCCTCTGTCTTCCTCTTTTTCCATGTCCCAACCCCACTGCCATCTTCCCCCCTCCATCTCTCTGTCTCCCCCTAAGCTCAGCCACCTCCCCAAACCCCAGCAGATTGGGGGGGGGGGGCTGGAGATGGACACAGTTGCCATGGAAATGGAGGAGGGGCTTGGCCAGTTGCCATGGCTTCCAAGGCGGGAAGTATCCTTTGGATGAGGGGAGGCATCACCTTGGCAACCAGGGACCTGTCAGCCCCCCAGGCCTGAAATGGGGAGCCCGCTGTTCCAAATCCCACCCCCAAGCTCAGAGCTCCTCACAGCCCAGATTGCTCATTGCCGAGGCCTCTGGCTGGTGCGCTCAGCCTTTCTATCATCCCACACCCCCTGACCCATACTTGGACTTTCTCCAGTTGGCATTCAAGGCCCCAACCTCTGGCTCCCAATTTCATCCCTGAGTCCAGTCCATGAACACCCCCTCCCACTCCCCCACAACACATCCCTTTCTCAGATTTGACATCTCTTCCAGGCAGCCCTCTGAATGAAATGAGAGAGGGAAGGCAGCAAAGGGGTTCAAAGTCAGAGCAGAGGACACTGCTCGACTCCAAACTGCAGAGTTGTGGAGGCCCCAAAACAATGCACAAGATAGCAAGGCCCCCCCCTCAGGCAGGTGGGAACAAGGAGGGGTGAGAGCCCCCAGGGAGCTTCTCTCTCTGCCCTTCCAGGTCCTGCTGCCCCTGGCTGAACATGTCACAGATCTGCTCCCCTGACCCAGCCCCCAGCGAGCCCCGAGTGCCAGCATCTAGGGCCCATCCCCAGCCCAGATCTTGGATTCCCGGAGAAGCAAGAGCAAGGCGAATTCTGAAGGTGAGTGGCTGGATCGAGTCTGGGGTTTCCTGGTGGAACCAGAGGCTCAAATCTCTTTGATGGAGACTGGACTGGTGGGTCCAGCACCTTGGAGTCTTCCAGAGGCTCAGTGGAAACAGGCAGACCTGGGTTCAAGTCTGGCCTCTGATACCTACTGGCCCTGGAACACTGGGTTTGAGTCCCACTCTCCATCTCCAAGCCTCAGGCAGCGATCCAGAGCTCCAACTCGGGCAGAGGGTCAAGAGCCTTTCTTACTTGTTATTGGCCACATTTAACGTCAAGGCCTAGTCACTAAGGTCTCAGAAAGGGTGAACGACTGAGTGATTTAACGAATGACTGAATTATAAGCAAGGTAAGAATGAGTTTTCGGGACCCCCACCCCTACTCCATATGGTTTACAGAATGCTTTCCTCACAACAACCCTGTGAGGTAGGTGGGCCAACTATAACCTGGATTTTACATATGAGGAGACTGAGGCTCAGACAGAAGTGACTTGTCTAAGGTCCTGCAGCTAAGATCTCCAGGAACCAGCCGACCCCGACCCGCCTCATTTACAAAGAGCAGACTTGCCAAGGTGCAAGAAGGAAGAAGGCAGATTTGTTTTTTTATTGAAATGTCTGTGCGGGTCCAAGGCCTGGGAGGGGGCAGTAGGCAGAAGCTCTGAAGTCAGTAAATGGTAGGAATGGGGGAGGGGATGAGGTTCCCCATAAGTGTCCTGGGAGCCACCCTCAATCTACCCACTTCACTGCCCCCAAACCAGTGGGACCAAGTTCCTAATCCAGCCTTTCTCCACCCACCCTCCCCTGACCTCCTCTCCCTTAGCCTCATCTCCTCTCCTCTCCTTAGACCAGCTACTTTCCAGGGTACTTTCCAGGGTAATTGGGCTCCCCAAGTCCATGGGAGACCAGGGCAGGGGATAAGGGTTGGTTGAGATCCAGAGAGCCAGTTCATTCTTGTCACCAGCAGCAGTGATGTCCCTAAAGCCAGGGGAGAGAGGAGACAGGGAAATGCCTCCCGAGCAGAGGCCAACACAGTTCTTTCCAGTTAAGGCTTTGGCTTCTGCATAGAGACCTGAGGAGGGTAGGAATGGGGACCCTGATGGAGGGCTCAGAGGAAGCATTCTCCAGCCGCCAAGGACGAAGCCTCTGGACTTCCAGGTTACCTAGAAGCAGGGCTACTGGACTCGGAAGGGGGGCAGCAGAACTGGTGACCGTCCACGTCATCCTCCATTAGCTCCTCGTCCCTGGGGTGGGTAGGGGGGGAGGGGCAGGAAAGGTGAAGGGGAGTGGAGAGAGGTGGGGCCATGAGAGAGAGGGAGAGCTGCTGTTAGGTGGGCAGGGAGCCAGGCCTGGGAATGCTCTGGCCACAGGAAGGCGGGCAGGAACTGAGCTAAAGTGGCCCTACACAGCTAGACTTGGAGGCCAACTCTGAGGCCTCCCCCATCCTTGATCCCCCCTTCCATCCCCTCCCTCTGAAGATTTTCAAAGCCTCCCACTTTAGGACTGGGCCAGGCCTTGAGGCCCCACCTACAGGATTCTGGACACAACGTGCAGAACAAGATCCTAGGAAGCTCGGCACCAGAAAGGACCAAGGGCCTCCTCTTCCTGACAGGATATGTGAGGCCCAAGGCTGGGAGATGGAGATGTTCACCCTTGCCCAGCTCCTCATCCTGGGCTTTCTGCCCCCAAAGACCCACAGGGCCACCTGAGGCACTATCTCCTCAATGCCCCTCTCTTTCTCTCCCCCCTTCTCTTTAGAGCTCTCATCTTCTCCCCATTCTGAGCTTTCTCTCTAGCGGGGTCTTAAAGGGACACCTTGAAGGTTCCTTCCTTTTTAAGGTTCAGAGAGAAGAAAGTCACCTAAAGCTATCTACTATAACAAGCCTAGCTGGGAGTATAACCCAAGGCTCCTAACACTCGCTTCAAAGTTTTTTCCACTGTTACCCCATCTTTCACTGCTTTACTGGACCAGTTATAGCTCTCTTTCTCTGGGCATATGGATTCACAGGCCTGAGAAGGTAACCTTATGGCCTAGAACCAACTATTCATCTACTTAGGAATTCACCTATATATACCTCTATCCATCCATCCATGGACCTATCCATCCATCCAAGGACCCATCCATCCATCTAAGGACCCATCCATCCATCCATGGACCCATCCATCCATCTAAGGACCCATCCAACCATCCATGGACCCAGTCATCCATCCATGGACCCATCCATCCATCCAAGGACCCATCCAACCATTCATGGACCCATCCATCCATAGACCCATCCATCCATCCATAGACCCATCCATCCATCCATGGACCCAGTCATCCATCCATGGACCCATCCATCCATCCAAGGACCCATCCATCCATCCATGGATCCATCCACCCATCCATGGACCCATCCATCCATCTAAGGACCCATCCAACCATCCATGGACCCAGTCATCCATCCATGGACCCATCCAT
>CM053588.1:14631865-14650259 GCA_028646515.1 Pseudochirops corinnae
CCCTCTCTCTCTCCCCTCCCTCTCTCTCTCTCCCCTCCCTCTCTCCCTCTGTCTCTCTCTCTCCCCTCCCTCTTTCCCTCTGTCTCTCTGTCTCTGTCTCTGTCTCTCTCTCCCTCTCCCCCTCCCATCCTCCTTCCCTCCAGCTGCATGGTTGACTCATCACCAGAGCTACTAATTACAGCCGTCAGAGACGCCAGAGATGGGTGGGAGGGAGAAATGGAGGCGGCCTCAGAGGTTATTTTGGTAACTGCCTGACCTCCCTCCCCTCTGTCCTCCCCCCACCTTGGGGTCACCCAGTCAGCCTCCTGTGGCAGAGACACATTCGAATAACTTCAAAGGTGGACTTAAGCAGGACATGGACCTTACTTTCCAGAGGAGGAAGGCTGAGGCCCAGGACCACACAGCTCCACCCCAAGGACCAGCACCCAAGGGAGAAGAAGTCAGTCAATGTAAGGGTATGTGAGAGAACATTCAGAAAGAGGAAACCGTTGACTGTGCCTTCTCCTCCTCTCCCTGGCTTAGAATGTGAGCACTAGAGAAGGTCAGAGCTGGAAGAAGGCTCGGAAGGAGAGGGAGGAGCTGGGAATGGGCCAATCTGCACCAAAAGCAGCAGCCGAGACCTGAGCAGCTGTGCCTGGGGATTGGAAGGCTTGGGAGCCAGTGCATTTAGGACTCTTGCTTCTGTTCCCTGGGTCTCCCCTTTTCCAAACTGTCATTGGGAAAGGGGTTGGGACCTTCCCCTTCCCCTGAGCCGAAGGAATAGGTCAGGGAAGGGGAGGAAGCCTGGGAGGAACAGCACCCCCACCCAGGCATAATGAGGTCCCTCCCTTTCTCAGCCACATTTCTGTTGCCAAGGGAACTCTGCAAAGAAGTGTCAATATCTATACTCCACCCACCCACCACATAAGCATGCCCTTCCTCCCGCATCCCCTTAGCAACTTTCACTCACTGCCCCCCCACCCCCAGCCTGGCTTCAAACAGTGTGACCTTGGCCAAGAGGCTGGCTGGCCTTCTCCAGACCACTTCCCTCCAAGCATTCCTGAAGGCCCACCTTAAGCTAGCTTCCTGCCCTCTCACTTTAGAGCTGCGGAAACTCAAGGCCCACAGTGGGGTAAAGACTTGTCCAAGGTCACAAAACAAGTCAGGAAGAACTGGGGCCCTTTGGGCTGAGCCCGCAGGAAGGAGGCTGAGGGGCCAGGCCTCACTATCCCTCCCAGATGCCAGACGTCTCCCCCCCCCTCCCCCATCTCCCCTGGCGCCGGATCTCCTTCTGTTCCTCCCCAGTACTAGACAGATGTTTCTTCCCTCCAGTCCATCCCTCTCAAATTCAGGCCTTATGCTGCCCCTTCCAGCCATGCCTCACTCCCCTCCCTCCCACTTCCCATAGTCTCCCTCCCATCCAAAAGGAAACTGGGACTGACCTGACTGTTCGGGAGTTCTCCCCATCGGACCTGCAAAAGGGATTTGGAGAGGCAGGGAAAGGGGGGAGAAAAGTAGACAAGGAATTAGGGTTATATCAGGGGGGTAGAAACCTGGCCCTCTCCCTGGGAGCCCAGCCCTGCCTCAGGAAAGATACTGCCTCTCAATGTATCTATAGCCCTATCAGGATGACTGTTCTGCCAAGAAAGCCAGATGCCTGCATGTCTGTGGCCTTGGGGGCCTTTTCAGCTCAAACTCTGTGGTTCTATCCCTTGGACTGTCCTTCTTTCTGTCCATCTCTCTCTCTCAGATAAAGATCATTGCCTTCCTGGGCTGGAAGGGACTTTCACAGATTCATTCTGGGGATGGAAAAACTGAACCCCAAAGAGTCCAAGGCAACAAAGCTCCCAATGAAACAGTTTGTCCTGCTAGTGAAGAGAGAGGTGAAGGCATCTCTGTAAAGAGGTAAGGTTCTATGGGAAGCAATAGAGCATGAGGGGCTTGGCTTTCTTGGGCCATTTTTATTCTCTGTTGTAAGGAATGGCTCTCTGATAGGTGGGGAAGGCTAGATTGGGAGATGTAGGTGAGGCAAAGGGCCCATGGAACTGCTCACCTGGCTGCAATGCCCCAGATCACATGGGAATTCACTAGAAGGCATGGCCAGGGGGAGGAACCTTGGGGGCTAGGAAGGGGGAGTGGGAGAAGGCTGCCCAAAAACCGATACTTGCAGAGTCAATGATAGGTAAAAGAAAGCACCATTTCCCAGCCCCCTCCCCATTCTCTTCCCAGCCCAGGCACTGTAGGTGTGTGTTTCCTTCTCTTCCCTGATCCATCCTTTGAGCAAGAAACCACCCTCACTTCTACCTCCCTTCACCCCATGGCTCACCTTTCCTCATACCACATGTGTCTAATTCATCTCTCCTGAAAGGAAGCTGCCCCACCCCACCCCACCCCACCATGACCAAGGCAAAGACCGGGAGTCACAAGGTCCAGATCTGCAAACTGGGAAAGCAGTGGGGCTCTGGGCAGAGCCAGCCCAAGGACCACTGGGACAATATGGGCCCTTGGCAGATTGAGCAGAAAGTGGAATCCTCAGGCCTGATGGACAGGAGGAGGAGGAGGAGGAGAAGGAGGAGGAGGAGGAGGAAGGAAAATGGGCTCTGAGAACCTTGACTCCAGACAGATTGGAGGACTTGAGCTACTCCCTGTCTCTGTTTCCCCTTCTGTCAAATAAGGTGGCTGAGCTGAATTTGGGTAAACTGGGACAAGTCCCTTGACCTCTCCAGACCCTTCATCATCATTTGGTGCATAAGTCTCTTACCTCCCTGGCACCCAATGGCTACTTAGCCAGCTCTGGCCCACTTCCATCTGGCTTGGCTTTGGAGCCTGGCTCCAAGGCCTGTGGGCACTTTTGCCCTCTTTAGGCCCCTTCCTGGGGCTCACCATATCAATGCCAGACTCAGTGCAGACACTTGGGAAGGGAAGAAGTACCTAGATAACCTTTACAAATACCATCTCATTTGGTCCTCACCTCCATTTTCCAGTGAAGGAAACTAAGCAGACAGAGGTGAAGTGACATGCCCAGGGTCACACAGCTAGCGAGTGTCCAAAATCAGGTTTTCCTGCTCTGAGTCCAGTGCTCTGTGCACTGTGGCGCCCCCCTAGCAGCTTCAGCTCAACTATTGCTCTGAACTCCTGGGCTCAAGAGATCCCCCAGACACAGTCACCCTAGGAGCCATCAGTGCTCTGACACCGTAGTTGACTTTCCCAAGATGCCGCCACTAGGGGGAAGCAGGGAGGCTGGAGCCCAGGCTGCATCTCTACTGGGAGTCCAGCAGCCTTCTCACTTTGGGAGGGTCCCCATCCCCAGCCGGGAAGGCAGGCACATCTCCTCAACTGGCCGCTAGCCCCACCTAATTTAGAATTTCAAGAAAGGACCTGAGACACGTGGAAGGCTGAGTTCTGTCTCTGCACACTTGGTCCATGGCCAGCTCCTCCCCATATCTCTCCCTGGCCCCCACTGAGGCGTATACCGCCTCCTTCCTGGAACCTCCCGACTTGCCGCCTGCACACCAGCTTCCTTTCCTTGGCTTCCTTTCCGGAGGGAACAGACTTGCCTGCCACTGAGGAAAATTATGTAACAGGAATAGTGCGGCAGGCCTGCAAGCTGCCCACGTGCACCTGGGAGGCCCAGCAGTGGGCTACCACGTGAAGTGGGCTGACCAGGGGGAAGGGGAAATGAGACAGCTTCACATTCTCTAAGGCCCACTGGCCCAGCCACCTTGGCAATGGCACTCCCCCTCTTGGGGCTCCATCTTTACTATCTGTCAAACAAAGGTGTCAAAGTGCTAAGATGTTTGCTAAGGTTCCTTCTAGCTCTGATATTCTTTAAAGCTAAATCCTCTGACGGACCTCAATTTTCTCTTCAGTCCAATGAAAAGGACCCATAAGGTGTCTTCCAACTCCAATGTCCTGTGTGTGTCAGCCTAAAATAGCTTAGATTCCCAGGAACCACTGGGACCCCCCCCCCATTCCTCATCTAAGCAGTTTCTAGCCTCCCCCGGCGAACCCCACACATGGTGCTGGCAACATGAGTATGTCTCCTCCTGTCAAGGTCCTAGAGTCCAAGACCAATATGTACTGGAGGAAGAAAGAGCAGAAGAACATGCCAGCTTAGCCCCCTCCCTATGTCCCTGCACTTTCTCTGGGGCTGCTCAATGCCCCCAAAAGTAAAACACCACTCACTCACCTGGCCACTCAAGGGGTCCAAGGAGAGGGGGAGTGACCCATGGGCAGGGCACTGGCATTCCAGTGGAATTTCCAGGCTTGTGAAATGATTACTTCCAAAATTCCTCTGGTTCTAAATCTGTGGCCCTTACACCCAGGAGGAGAGTCTGCAAAAGATCTCTGAGGTCTTTCTCAAATTGCCATGACTCTGTCACTGAAGTTGAGCGGAACAAAGGAGATGTGGTCTGATTTCCCCACTGCTGACAGAGGATAACCCCAGGCCCCCACCTCTAGCAGAGACTGAAGGAATCTACGATCTAGTCTAACTCTTCCCCCTCCCCCATTTTACAGATGGGGAAACAAAGGAGCAAAGAGGGAAAGGGACTAGCCAAGGTCACCTCTGCTTTCTCTGCCTTTCTCAGCTTCCTCCATGCCAGAACTCACACCTCTCCAAATGCTTCTGCTCAAACACTTCCAGTGGGTATCCATTCTTAGCTAGCTCTGCTGCAAGAAGTGGCATCAAAGGTCTGGGGTTGAAACGCTGCTTCCACCACTGAGCTGATGGATTGGTCTGTCCTCCAGTTGTTCAATGAACATTTATTAAAGCGCCTACTATGTTACAGGCTCCCTAGTGACTCAGTCCAGTAGCCCTCAGCTCAACACTTCAGAAGGAGACAGAAGCCTCTTCACTAAGTTCTCTTCAGCAGACTCATCAACCCAAACAATCCCTGCCCCTAATTCTGAGTCAGTTCTTTGGAGACAGGTCAGCAGGACCAGCCCCTAGTAGAAAAACTCCACCTCTCTATTCCATAAGTGGTCTATGTGTGTCCCAGGTAGCTCCAAACCTGAGGATGACAAGGTTTTAGAGGGGCTTCAGATGGAAGATGTCATTCCCAAAGGGAATGCCTGCCTGCCTCCCCAACCAGGGAATGCCCTTTCCACTCTGCCACTCCCTTGCAAGCCTTCTCTGGGCAAGTGTTTCCAGCTCACTCTGCAGCTTCCAAGGAGCTGCTTTGTAAAACTGTGGCCTCCCTGGGAAAGTGACTAAGCTGATCTTGGCTTTTAGCCGCAATCTCCCTGCTAAGCATTTAGCCCAAGGAAGCCAAAACCAGAAAGAAAGGCCCTGTATGGACCCAAATATTTGTGATAGCTCTTTCTGTGGTCATTGGGGAATGGCCGGCCAAAAGTGTGCATGTGAAGGTAATTAAATGTTGTGCCACAAGAAACAATGATAGGAGGAATTCTGAGAAAGGCTGGGAAGACTTGTATGAATTGAGCAACCAGGAAGAGATCACATCATCACCACCATCATCATCATCTAACTAATACTTCCATGGTTAACATACCCAAGAACCCCAATCAGAATTGCACAGGACTATGCAATGGTCAACAACAGCAACAAGAAAGGTCTCCTTTTCTAAGAGAAGGTACTGTGGGGGGAAATGAATATGCATTTTGAATAAAACCTAGAAAACGCAAAAGAAAAAAGTGACTTCCTCTAAATATCAGATGTAAGTCCTCAAGCTAGAGGTTGACTAGTACAGAGAACTATGGAACTAACTATGGACCCTATTGGCCTGTAAGCCCCAGAAGTGCCACTTGAGGGGAGGTTGTCTAGCCTCATTAGGCTAGCATTGTAGTGGCAGGTAGATTCCCCAAGGCAGAAGACTTCCAGACCCCACAGCCCTGCTCTGGGGAGGAAGAGAGATACATATGAGGAGGCCAGGCAAGTGCAGGGAGATTGAGTGGGACAAGACCAAAGAAGCCCTCCTGGGTTAGATGATTAAAAGGTCCCCCTCAGTGGCCTGACTGGCCAGAAGAAGGGAGAAGTGGCAGGTCAAACAAAGAAGTTTCCCCAACCTCAAAGAGCTGCTAAGAGCCAGAGCTGGGGGAGCCTGGGCACCAGTTCATCTGGTAGAGCTCCAGAAAAGCTCTTCCCCCCTTTTTTATTTTAACCTGGGCTTCTCTCCCATCAGCACATCAACCTGTTCCCTGCTTTTCCAGCAAGATGTACCTGTCTTGGATAATAATCTCTAAACACCCATGTGATCTCAGCTGCTATAACCTTCCTTCTACTCAGTCTCAAAAAGACAGACCCATACAACCAGAGACACACAGACCCAAAAGAGAAAGTTGGGGTCAAGAGAGGCCCTAACCCTTTGGCTTCTGCCAGGCCAGATGGAGAAGGCCTTAGAGGGACCATAACCATAACTCCCACTCCCAGAACCAATCTCCTCTAACTCCCAGCAAAGGAGGAGACTGGCAGATCGTCCCCAGTGTCTAGGAGACACTTAGGAGAAAGAAGACATGGGCTCCCAGGGAGCACCAGAGAGGAGGGGGTGGGAATGGCCAGTTTCCAATCCTCTGCCCGCCCTTCCTGCAGGACTCCCAGGGGGCGGTGTAGGAAGATGGCCAAGGGGCTCAGAGCTGAGGATTCAGCCTCCCTCTTAGGGTCACAGAATCCAAGATTGAGAACTGAAAGAGACCTCAGAGGTCACCAAGTCCAATCCCCTCAATCTACCAAGAGGGAGACTGAGTCTCCAAAAGGGAAAGTGACTTGCCAAAAGGCACCGAAGGTAGTAAGCAGCAGGTTTCCTGACTCCAGCAAAACGGGGCCCCAAAACCTCCTTAGCTGGGAAAATGGAGTTGGAGAGGAGAAGGAGAGCTGAGCTTCGGAGGCCAGTCTGAATGGGCCCCAGGGCTCCTCCCTCCGCAGGACTGAGTCAAGGGCAGAGCAGGGGGGGGGGGAGGGAGGGGGAGGAAGAGGGGAAACCGGGGAGAGCCAGAGCCAGATGTGCCAGGATCCACGGAGAGTGCTCCGATGTGGGGGGGGCCACGCGTGCTGAATGGGACAACTCGGGGAGAGTTCCCACGTGCGCACACGGCATAGCCACAGACCTCTCCCCTGCATCATCCCCCAGGACCCACACGAAAGAACCACGAAGACCCTGCCCCACACCCGACTCTGCGGGCCTGCCTTACTTTCTCCGAAGCGTCGTAGCTGGGCTCGTGCTTCCGCTGGTGCTGTGACCCCCGCCCGCCCCCGGACTCGAGCTCCTGGAGGCCCCTCGGCTCATTTGGCCCCGGGGCGGCTGCTGGGGCTGCTGCGGCGGGGGCGGCTGCCCTTGGAGGGGCTGCTGCGGCGCCTGGGGGGGCTGCTGCTGCGGGGGCTGCTGCGGCGCCTGGGGGGCCTGCTGCGGGGGCGGGGGAGGCTGCTCCCCCCGGACCCCCCCGGGGTACGAAGAGGGCTCCTCGCAGGGGCGGTGGCGGCTGCCCGGGCAGTCCCGGACGGCGCGGTCGTGGTGCAGGTGGCAAGGGGCGCCGCCGAAAGGCCCGTCTCTCTGCTGCTCCCTGCGGGCGGCGTAGGGCGCCTTGCCTGCGATGGGCGGCGGCGGCAGCGCCCGGTGAGGGTGGCCCGGGTGGCCCGGCCGAGGCTCGCGGCGCAGGTGCAGGCGCTGGGTGTCTCGCAGGTTCTGGTAGGGGCTCTCCCGGGCCTGCAGGGGCCCCGCTCCGGCCGCGGCCGCGGCGCCGGCGCGCAGGTCTCGGTTCTCCCTACTCAGACGGTCCACTTGGCCCTCCAGCTCCTCGATGCGCCTTCGCTGCGTCTCCAGCAGCTGCTGCTGCCCTTCGATGATGTTATTGAGCTCCAGCAGGTACTCCACGGCGCGGCTGGGGCTCTCCCCGGCGGCCCCCCCCGCGCCGCCCCCCGACTCGTCCATGGGGGCCCCGCGCCACAGCCCCCAGAGGCAGCTGCCTCGGCCGCCGCCTCCTCCTCTTCCTCCTCCTCCTCCTCCTCTCCGTCCTCCCCCCCCAGGGCCGGGCGCTGGCGCTGGTGCCGGCCCGGGGGGAGGGGGCCGCCGGGGGCCGCGGGCGCGCACGGGGGCTGCAGGCCCGGGGAGGGGGGTTGACAGGAGGAGGAGGAGGGGGAGGAGGAGGAAGGGGGGGGGGGCGACAGCCGGACCTAGGGAGGGGGTGGGGGGGAGCAGGGAAGGAGGACCGAGAGAGCGATCGGCCCCGCGGAGCTGGCCTGGGCTCCGGCTCCCCGCTCGGGTTCGGGTTCGGGTTCCGGCTCCGGCTCCGGCTCCGGCTCCGGCTCCGGCTCCGGCTCCGGCTCCGGCCCCGCTGCGGAGTCACTGCGCAGTGCCCAGACCGAGCCCGCCCCTGGGCCCTCCTCCCCTGCTGCCCTCGGCTAGCTCCGCCTCCCTCCCCCGAGCATCCGAGCATCCGAGCATCCGAGCATCCCTCCCTCCCTCCGTCCCTCCCTCCCTCGGGCCTGCCCAGAGCGCCGGACGCAGGACGGACGCAGGACGCGGGGTGCAGCGCCCCGGGGCCCGGCCGGGTGGGGCGGTGCTCCCCGGGCCCGCCCCTGCCAGCCCCGCCCCTTCCCTCTCCCTGCCCCCCACTTTCCCGAGCCTCTGCTCCTCCTCCTCTTTGGTCTCCCGTCTCTCCTTCCCTCCGACCGAGTACCATGGATTTCTCCCCAACTGGGCCAAAGGGCTGGAGAGGAGGAAAAGTTGGGCGGGCTGGCCAGACTCTCCTCCGTCTCGCCGGCGACCCTCGGGAAATCGGGACCAGCCACGATCTTCCCATTGCTTCTCTGGTGGCTGGCTCTTGGGATCCTGGCCATGTGAGGACGGGGGACAGGCAGGTTTTGCAGCCTGATGGGACTGGATTGGAAACGGGAAGAAAGCACCCACTCCCCCCCCCACACACACACCTGGCCTTTGCTCAGCCCAGGAAGGCCACTGCATGATGGAACAACCAGCTAGGTCCTTCCAAAGACCTCACTGAGTGCCGGCAGGAGAGACAATGGAGTGGCCCAAGGGAGACCTGGCCCTTGACTGCGGGACCTTAGCCAGTGAGTCAGTCCAGAAACGCCTACTACGGGCCGCGCGCGGTGACACACGGAAAAACCATGACACTCTTAGCCCTCGAGAGGCTTCCAGTCTAATGGAGGACGAAGCTGAAGGGAGGGGAGAAGGCGAGTCCGGGGCCCGCCTTGGGGCTGTTAGGAAAATGGGAGAAGACTGTGTCCTGGAGCCTAGGACCGTCAGAGGGACGGGTCAGAGAGGCAGGGGAACTGAGGAGATGTGGGGACCGAGGCACATTCAGCCTCGCGGGATAATGATGACATTTGCCAGTGATAAGTTTCTTGGCGAAGGAAGCTATAATGGCCCAGAGCAGTGAAGCTGGTGGGAAATGGGTCTCAGTTTCCCCAGAGGAGCTGGCAGAGATGCTCTGAGAGCCAAAGTGTCAGTCCCTCCTGAGGGAAGGAGAGATCGGTGTTTAATCTGCTAATTAGACAGCTATCCTGAGGGCCCCCAATGGGGGTGGGGTTACCCACTGCCTGTCACAAAGGCAGGCTACTGATTCTAGCCCAGCTCTACCACCTGGCTGCCTGGGAGCATGGGGGGGGGGGGGGGGAAGAAGGCTTTGCTTCCCCAATCCCTGAGCCTAGCCTTGGGGTCCCTCCACCAAAGACCAAACTCCCACATTACTCTCAAATCACAGAGCAAGAAAGAGAGTGGAAAGGGGAGAGGGAGAGACAGACAGACTGATGAACACAGCTGAGAGAGACAGAATCCGCCCATGGGCTTCCACCAACTTCCTGGACAGCTGTTTCACCTCCCTGCCTCCCTTTTCTTCCTCCTCCTGCTTCACCCCAATCTAGCCCCCCCTCCCGGCTAGTCCAGCTCCCCCGGTCCTATGTTCTCCAGTCCTGCTCACCCTTCCTGCTCTGTTCAGAGAGCCAGGGCAGACCCATCCTCCACCTCCCCTCACCACACTGCCCAGCACTCTTGAGCTCCTTCCCAGCCCTGGTCCCCACTTTTTCCTCTACCTTCCATCCCTCCTCTAACGCCTTCCTTTGAAGGTGGGGACAACATTGGGGTCCCCTGGAATCTCTGGGAAGGGGTGGAAGTGCATCAGGGAGAAAGCCAACGATGCAGTTCATAGTGCACTGAGCAGCAGGTTGACTCTCCAACAATCTCTGAAGCCTCAGGTGGAGAATCGCCAAGTCTTGGGAGGGCGAGGCCCCACCCCCAACGGGCAGACAGAAGGAGCAATTTGCCCTGAGGCTGATGAGAGATCTACCTGAGAGGAGGAAGTCCAGAAGGGGGCTCTGTCCCCAACTTTTCCCCTTTAGTGAGTCCCAACCCAGAGGAGACCAAGAGGCCCAGCCCCTGCCTCTTACTCTCAGCTCCTGCCAAGCGCCCATTTCCCTCCCCCTAGATCTTCTTCCCCAAGTCCTTCACCTGCAGATCTCTCCCTCCCACTGCTATTTGCACCCTTCCCCCTCCAGGAGGTGGGAGCTCTTTGGCAGTGCAAACCCACAGCTAGCGATCTCCATCTCCCTCTGCTGGCAGGACTCCAGAACCAAAGACTGGCAGAGAGCTGAAAAAGGGCTTAACCAATCACCTGGTAGGGTAAAATTTGACTAGAACCAGGGCCCATGCAACTGCACAGAAGAATTCCTGGGGGCTGCATAGTGACTTAGAAAACCACATAGTAACATTATCTCTGTTCAACTGTATTTTTTTATTTTGTTAAATAATTCCCAATTACACTGTAATCTGGTTTGTCAGCTGTCTTGTAGGCCACATATGTTTATACCTCTGTCTTAGTAAATGGGCCAGTGAATCCATGGATGGATGAGAGCCTCTTTCCTGGTAGTTGGCCCTCTCATCATCCACAGCCAGACCCCTCCCAAATCTTTCTCTCTCTCTCTCTCTCTCTCTCTCTCTCTCTCTCTCTCTCTCGCCTTCCTCTCTCAGCAATCTCTCACTTGGTAACCACCTCGGCTCCCATGGGTTCAAGTCTCACCTCTCACTCTATGGGGTCCTAATCTCCCTCCCAAGGCCCTGTTCCACATCACCAACTAAGTGCCTGTGGGATATCTCTTGGATGTTCAGTAGATAGAATCTCAAACCCAACGTGGTGAAACTGCAGCGCATTCTCTTTCCTTCCTCTCGGTTTCCTTATTTCTGGTGATGGCCCAGCTCCAACCCTTCCAGTCACCTCTGTTCTCAGCCTCAGGATCATTCTCAATACTACCTTCTCCCTAACCCTCCCACTCTATATTTCCTGCATCTGTCCTCTTCTCTCCACTCCTGACCCCCAAATTGCTCCTTTCTGACCCTAACTTTCTACCCTTCCACCTCTCCCTCTGCCTCATCCCTGAAGCCTCCAGGCCCTCCATCGCTCCCTCCTCTCCCTGCTCTGCCCTCCAGCCCTAGGACACAACCCTTCTGAACTCCATCTTCTTTCCCACTTTGTACAGCCAGGTCCCAGTTAGTGCAACCAATGAATCCCATGGTCACAGTATTCAAATTCCATTGGGCTGGAACAAATGACCACATTTTACACAATCACAACTTTGAACAATATAGATTCAAATATATGGGCCCACTTCACGGCATTCACTGTTGACATCAATTGGGACCCAGATGTACTTCAAACTCCCTTTCTATCACCCCCCATCTCTCTCCTCTTTTGCTCCAGTCTCTATTTAGGTGATGTGACTCTTCTCACCAAGGTCAACCACTTAGCTTGTGCTTTTAATCCCATCTCCACCTTTGGATTGTCCCCACCCCCCACCTCAACTTCAGTTTCCTCCTTCCTTAGCCAAACTCCTAGAAAAAGCTGTCTACACTTGGTGCCTCCACTTTCTCACCTCCCACTCACTTCTCAACCCCTCACAATCTGGCTAATTCCGACCTCATCACTCAACTGAAACTGATCTCTCTAAGGTTAGAAATGGTCTCTTCTTAATAGCTAAACCTGATAGCCTTTTCTCAGCCATCACCCTATCTCAGACTCAGTCTCCTCATCCATAACAATAATATCTACCTCCTAGAGTTACTGTGGGGTGTATCAAGGAAGATATATATGTGCAGCACTATAGAAATGTTGGTTAGTCTTCTCATCAACCATCATTCCAGGACTTGTCTGCAGCTTGGGACAACCCTAATGCTACCCACTCTCTCCTCTTCCTGGCTCTCCTCCTGTCTTGACTGCTCCTTCTCTGCCCCCTTTGCTGGAGATGCATCCAGCACCTGCCCTCTAACCCCGTAGGCATCCCAATGCCATCCTGGGCACTTTGTGTGTGTACGTGTGCATGTGTGCGTGCATGTGTTGGAAGCAGTTGTCCCTTTCCTCTTGAGCTCCAACTTTACGTTAACAACTTCCTGCTGGAAATCTCCAACCTCACATGTCCAAAACAGAATTCATGGGCTTTTCCTACCAAACCTCACAATTCCTGCCTGGATTTGTAACCACAATCATCCCCACACAGTTCCTCCCCCTCTCCCAAGTTCTACAACATTTCTTGCACCCCTTCTCTCCACTCACAAGGCCTAGCTCAGAGTTTCATCTTTTTTCATCTGATTCCTCCATTCCAGTCTCCTCTGCAATTCAGTCCCCACACAGCTGCCAAAATCATCTTCCCAAGGCCATTTCCTTGTTCCAGGAGCTTCAAGTGACTCCGTGGTGTCCCTACAGCCAAATACAAGCTCTTCCCCTTGGCAGATAAAGCCCCCTGCCTTCAATGACGTCCTTTTCATGAGCTTCATGACCTTTGTATTCCCCTTCTCCATGCTCAGCCATTCGCCTTCTTTCAGATTCAGCCAAGGTGCTGCTTCCCACACACTGGGTGTTCTTGGTTGTCTTGGTACCACACTACTCTGCATTGGTTAGAGGGCTTTGTCTCCCTGGATGGGCATATGCCAGAGTGGAAGCTCTTGGAGGCCAAAGTCTGTTTCCTGGTTTTCTTGAGCTCTCTAGTGCCTGTCAAAGTGTGGACACCGAAGTCCTGTCTGTCCAATGCGCTCTTCCCAAGTGATCACTTCTTCTAGTTCCCTCCTGCTCCAACACTGGTGTTAGGCCAGGGGCCAAGAGATCTGAGTTCAAATTCAGCTTTAGCCACTTACTATGTGACCTCAGGCAAATCACTTCCGCCTCTGCCTGCCTCAGTTTCCCCAACTCTAAGATAAGGATACTAATAGTACCTACTTTCAAAGGTCGTTGTAAGGATCAAGGGAGATATCTGTAAAAGTGTTTTGGCAGTGCCTGGCATACAGTATGTGGTATATAAATGTTTATTCCTTCTCTCCCTCCCCCTTGTATCTCTGCTGCTCTGGGGAGTAAAGCCAATGGCAGCTTCTAGCTCCTTCCATTTTTCCCAACTTCCTTACCTCAGATTCCCTCCTTGGATTTTGGGGCACAGACCTGCCTGCTCACCTTCTCAGTCCAGGGTCCCCAAAGACACCAGAGCACAAATCTCACCTCTTCCTAGCTCTCTGACCTTGGCTAAGTCTCTTAATCTCACTCAGGCCTCAGTTTCCCATTTGTCCAATGAGAGGGTTGGACTTCACCTCTGACATCCTCTCCAGCAGAGGAGACTCATATGAACTCTAGGCAGGGGGTGGTGGTGGTTGGGGGACACTAAGAAAAGGGGGCAGGGAAATTTGCCAGAGATCCAGATAGCCAGGTATAATGTGTGTGACCTGCTACAATATGGGACTGAAAGGTGAGTGTGTGTGTGTGTGTGTGTGTGTGATTAATGTGGCTTTTTCCCGGGGACCTGGAGTTGGTTCTCTCCTCCTAGCCAGAATCGAAGGGGGGGGGAAGGGGGGGCAGGGGCGTGAGGGAGGAAGATGAAAGGCAGCACTGCGACACCTCACCCCTGGTCAGTAGACCAGACTCCACCATCCCTTGCGCTCCTGACTGCCGCACAACGGGACCATCATCCCCTCAGATTTCGACCCGGGCAATCCAGGATAGAACTCTCAATGTTTGGCAGAACCATGCTGCTACTTGGAGCTCCAGAGTTCATCTAGGCGCAGCGTCTCTAGCTGCTCTCCCACTCCATCTCTGCGCCTGCGTGCAAGCGCATTCGCCTTACAGCTCTCTGTTGCCGTTTCCCCTCCTTTTGTGTGTGTGTGTGTGTGTGTGTGTGTGGGCATGACAGCCTCCCTCCTGGAATCATAGCCCAACTGCCTGCCCACACAGCCAGCTCTATGAGGGTGGGGGGGAAGCAATGCTTCTGGCTTGCAGGTGGGTTCCAGGGAATTGGGTGAGTGACTTTGGCCCAGAGCAGGAAAGACTACTGGGGATGAAGGGGTAGGACATCGCATCAAGCCAAGATGGAGCTGTGAAGGATAACAAGGCTCAGGCTTCTGCTTAGCAAGCAGAGAAGACAACAGGAAGGCCGAAGGTCTGTTTCTTGAAGGCTCTAATGACACTGAACAAGATATAAGCAGGAAATCACCAGGAAAAGAGCCAAGTACGGTACCAAGCTAGGTTCAGTTCAGCCTCTGATGTACACATTAACTGTGCTGTGATCCTGGTCAAATCCCTTCCCCAAGCTCTGTGAAACCCTTTCTTGGTCAGCCAGTGTGTTCTGATATTCTGCCCTAGGACTACCAACCTTACTGAGGTTGTGAATGTTGCCTGGCAGCAATGTTGTGTTCTGTAGTCCTGGGTTGGGCAGTGCTGGGCAGAGCAGAAGAGCTCCAGCTCACAGGCCCTAGAGAAGCCCGTAGCCACCCACTGCCTGCCCATCCGCCTGCCTGCTAGCCTGCCAAGCAGGCCCTCCAACCCCCACCTTCACTCTGAACACTGGCTAGGTTGCCAAACTGGTTCCCATGACAATGGGTTCCAAAGAACTTGGCAGAGAGGGATTATTAACCCTGCAGGTGCCAGACAGGAAGGTCTCATATCTCATTCCCTGAATCCCACCACTGGGCCCTCAGCCTAGCAGGAAAAGCTGTGGGCCTGGCTCCTGCCCCATCAGAGGAGGCCTTAGGCCCTCCTAACTTGCTGTGCCCTTAGAAAGGGACAAAGGGCTTCAGACAGCAATCTGGCAGAATCCTAGCCTCGCTCCTATCGGTACCCAGTCCTGGGCCTTCAAACTCCAAATCCATAAGGAGAAACTTTCAAGGTTTCCCGATTCTCTGGGTGAAGACTAGGCAATGGCAAGATCCAGGCTGATGGGGCTTAAAAGGTGCCAGGGCTTCCAGGTCTTCCCACCTCATTCCTCCTCCTCAGGTTATAGCCCAGGGCAGAATGAGGCCTAGGATGTGCCACCTCCCATCATGGTCTCATAATCTTGCTGATCAATGAAGGGAACTCTAAGAGTGAGTCCAAGGCCTGTCCATATGGGAATTTGTCTTCTTTCTAAGTGGTCATCAGGCCCTCTCCTTGGAAACCTCTGGGTTAGATATAAGGAACTACCCACTGCCTCTCATTTTTGGACAGCTATGAATGAAACTGACATTGGATTCCATCTAGAAGAAAGATTTCCAACTTTATTTCAGGGTATACATGACCCTTAAGGAGGCCATAGGCTCCTTCCACCCCACACCAAAACAGGGATGGCCCACTCACATGGCTTCAGCATAAAGGCCATGACTCTCTGCCAAATGAGATGGACAAGGCCAGAAGCCCCTGAGCCCCTCCCCTTTTCCCAACTCCAGGTCTGCTTTCTTCAGCTTTGCTGTCCACACAAAGCCAGGGTTGGCATGGGTATCTGGTGAAGCATCAGCACCTTGATAACATAGTCCCCTTGCTGCAGAAGAGAAAAAAACTGAAAGCAAAAAGAAGCCAATGACTTCTTGCCCCCACAGGCCCTGGAAAGGTGCTCACTCTGGAGACCCCCGTTCTCTTCTCAGACTATCAAAGTTCCTTTCTGATCTGCCTTTTTGGCCATCTCTGGAAACTCTCAAGCACTGGGGGCCACTGGGGGCAGGGCTAAAGATCTGAAGGAGAGAAAGCCAAGGTGCAGAACTGGCAATTTCTCAAGGCCAACCATAGCTTCTGGTCTAGCCCTCCGGGGCCAAGAAGAGCCAGGCTGACACTCTTCCATCGACAAGCCCTTCAGCTCTTTGGAGGCATACCTGCCTGGAGATCTGATGTCTCCTGGAACTTGTCACAAACGTTTTTCAGGTCAGGGGTCAAAATGTGCCCTCTCAATTGCTCACACCATTCCTCTCCTCCTCCATCTCTTTGGTCCAAGCATCCTGCAAGCTCTAGGCCCAGCTGGCAGAGGCAGGTGAACCCTGGCCTCTCCGGTACCACCAAGGCCCTGGTTTCTCCTCCCAGAAAGTATCGAACCCTAGCAACCTGTGTGGCCCCACAAGGCACCAACTGCTTCCCACTTTTTGGAAGGGGGAGGTACCTCAAAAGAACTCCCAAGTTCTTAACCTGGTCATAGCAGAGGAATGGGATGGGGGAATGGGGAAACAAAGCCATACTCAGATATAAGCAGATATGCAGGAAGCTGCCTCCCAGTCCAGGAATTCTCCCCTTCAGGTCCTGAAATCATCAATATAATCCATTCTGATGGTTTCCCAGGCTTAAATGTTGGACAGTTGCTGGGAGCTACTCCCTCAACTGGGTGAGAAGGCAGAATGGCATAAGCTCCGGATGGATGCCAGGGACCACCTCCCTTCTAAAATGGAGAAGTAGCAAAGAGTCCTTTGAAAAGATTGCAAGGCTAGGGGAGGAGGATTCAGACAGCACCAAGGCAGGCCAAAGAGTCCCCTCTGGGACCTCTGGAAGTCTCTGAACACCTCCTCTCTAACAGGATACCAGGACCAGCCCAGGAAGTTTCTGTCCCTCTTCTCAGCCAATGAGGTACCTGTCGCAAGAGTGAGATGCCACGGTACACAAAGTGCTGGGCTTTGACCTTGTAACATGAGGAACAAAACGATAGCACGGTGTACAGCACGTAGTAGGTGCTCCCCCAATGCTTTCCCCCCTACTATGGGCCAGCTAGCTTGGCTTCATGAGGAAGCCAACTCAGCCCATTTTCATCTACCTTCAGCACTTTGGACATTTCGGGGGAGGGGGCACACAGCCCCTCTACTCTGCCCAATCCTAGCCACCCTAATTCGCCCCAGCTTTAGGTTATTTCTCCATTCTATATATTCTCCACAACCTCTAAGCCACAATTACTTCTTCCTCCTCTAAAATACCCAAATCCTTAGCGTCAAGTGCACACACGTAGCATGTTATGCCTAGGGTATATATTCAGGGTTAATTTTTCAGGTCTTTGGGGTGTATGTGTAGGCATGTGTGCATACACACCTGTGTTCTAAAGATACAGATACAGAGAATGAATAAGATAGGACAGAGCCTTTAGAGAGAAAGCAATAGGTCCAAAGCTTGAGGCCCCAAAGGGCCCTGACTTCAGGTTCATCTGATCTCTTTCTTTCTCCTTTGATTCTATCACTTTCTTCTCTTTCAGCTGTTTCCACCTTGGTCAGGTTAATCTGCCAGACTGCTCTCCACCTCATTGTGGCTATCACTCTTACCCAGCGGGAGGAGCCTGCCCCCTAAGCCCAGGGCACAGTGGATGGTCACTGCCCCCAAGTGACTCACATTTCTGTCATCCTCCAGCTCTGCCTCGGGCTAGTGCTCAGCTCACCATTCTTCCAATGGCAGTTGCACTGGGTGTCTTCCTCAGCCTTTCCCACCAAGCCTCAAAGTCAGGTCACGGTCCCAAACAATTCAAGGCGGGAGATCTGTCCTCCTCAGGAGTCTTCAAGGGGAGCCCATCTTATTCATTGTTGGGAAGGCTGTGGATGAGGACCCAGTTGGCTAACGAGCTCCTTCTAGCACCATCCCGCTTTCAGAGAGCTCCAAAGTGGATCTGGGGAAAACCTGACCAAGGCTTTCAACTTCCTGCCGTTCCAGACAAGTCTGGGGGAGCCGGGAAAATGGGAACAGGAAGGAGAGTGCTGTGGCGCTGGGGCCCTCGAGGCGAGGGGGCCGTGGAGTTTGTGGCTATGGAGATGCCCAAAGATCAGTAACCGCAGCCAGAGAGTACCTGCGAAGAATGCTGCAGCCAGCACAAGCAAGGGGGAACGGAGAAGGGGGGGGAATCCCACCAGCGGGCGTCACAGCGGAGCCTGGATTTGGATCCCCGGTGGCAGGGGCGCACGGGGCCTTGAGCAAGGGGAGCCCGCGCCCTTCCCCCCGGCCCATTTCCGCCGCCCCCTCTCTAGGCACCCTAAGAGTCACTTCCTTAATGGAATCCACGTGTGCTCCCAGTGTCCCCTCCGAAGGCCCCCTAACTAGGCTTCCGCCGCTCCGGGACCGTCCCCGCCCCGAGGTGAGCCCGCAGCCCTCCCGAGCAGGCGCAGAACTCGGGAAGAAGGAGGAGGGAGGGAGGAAGGAGGAGGAAGAGGGGAAGGGGCGGGGCCCACTCGCGGCGCTTCCGGCCGGCCAGGACGTACCACCTAGGCCA
>CM053588.1:14650759-14686789 GCA_028646515.1 Pseudochirops corinnae
ACCCCCAATTTAGGAAGATTATTTTGGTGGCTGAATGAGAAAACTGGACTCAAGTGGGGAGAGACCCCCACCCCTCAGCAGCTACTGCCATGGACCATGCATGAGGATATCAGGGCCTGCACCAGGGTGGGGGGCAGGCTCAGAGGAGACAAGGGGGCCTATATGAGGGATGCTGCAAAGGTTATAATTGACAGGCCTTGGCAACAGGCAGATATGGTGATGAGAAAGTGAGGTGTCTGGGAGGAGGTCTGGAGCCCTCCATAGTGATAGGAGCCAATGGGGTTTCCAAACACATGACTCCATTGTTGAGGTAGGAAGTGGAGAAAGGTTACGGGGTTCTGTTCTAGACATGTAGAGTTTCAAATGCCCAGTTGGAGATGTCTGAGAGGTGGGATGTCTGAGAGGTGGACGGAGATGAGAGTTTGGAGGTCCAAGGAGAGGCTGGAGCAGGGAAGGGAGATCGGAGAATCCCCACCATAGAGAGAGACGGGCATTCAATCCAGGGAGCCAAGGAGGTCCCATGTGGGGTAGAATGGGGGGGGAAGAGCAGAAGGCACAGGACAGAGCCCCAGCACCCCTAGGGCTAGAGGGTGTGATCTGGAGGAGGAGCCAGAGAAGGGGCCTTCAGAGAGAGAGAGCAGAAGAGAGAGAGGTGTGGCCTGGACACCTAGAGATAAGGGAGGATCCAGGAGGAGAGAGGGTGATCAACAGTGTCAGAGGCCACAAAGAAGTCAAGGATGAAAAGAGACCATTGGATTTAGCAACTAGGAGATTGTGGATAACTCCAGAGAGAATAGTTAACAGGGTAACAATGAGGTCAGAAGCTGGTTTTATAAAAGGTCAAGAAGTGACTATGAGGAGAGAAAGTGGAAGTGGCCACAAAAAGGAGAGGAGATTTCATATAGTAGTAGAGATAGAAGGATCAAATAAGGGTGTTTTGAGGATGGGGGAGACATTTTTGTAGGCAAGGCAGTAGGGAAGGAACCAGGAGAGAGGGAAAGATTGAAGATTAGTGAAAGAACGGGGCTGACAGAGGCTGGAAGGGTCTCAGTAAGGAGTAAGGCCACATTTTTGTGTGAGGCAGGTGAGGGAGGAGATGGGGCAGAAGGCACTTGAGTGATAGGAGATGGAGAGAAGGGGGGAGCTCTCAGTAAATAATCCCCCAATCGATTAAGTAAGATATGAGGCAGGATTTTCAGCTGGGATGGGAGGCTAGGAAATGGGAGGTTTCAAGGGGGAGGAAAGGGTTTTGTTGATAGTGGATGACATCTGTATGATAGGATTGCCTAGCAGCAGTGAGGGCCCAGGTGACATATAACAGTCTGACTGAGTTAGAATGATAACTCGATTTTCCCCACCTTCATGCAGCTACCTCTGTGGAGGAATGAAGGGAACTGATAATAAGAGTGATCTGAAATTGAGGGATGGCTGGGCATAATACGTAACATAAGGGAGTAAAAGATTTGGGACAGGAGGCGACCAGAGTTGGACTGGTTTCTCAAGGAGTCATGATGGGGGAAGGAGGGCATGGCCAGTACAGTAGACATGGCCCAGGAGAGACCTGAGTTCAGAAGAGGCTGCCAATGGAAGGTGCTCCTCAAAGGTCCAACCTGGAAAAAGGCTGGAGAAGAATGCCACACTTGACCCCTACCCAGGGATCCATTTTTGGTGGTGCTTGTTTAGTTGTTTTAGTTGTACCCAAATCTCCGGGACTTCATTTGGGGTTTCCTTAGCAGAGATACTGGAGCACTTCGCCATTTCATTCTCCAGCTCATTCTATAGATGAGGAAACTGAAGCAAACAGTGAAGTGACTTGGCCAGGGTCACATAGCTAGGAAGTGTCTGAGGCCAGATTTGAACTCGGGAAGTTGAGTCTCTCTGACTCCAGGCCTGGAGCTTTATGCACTGCACTGCCCAGCTACCTAATCTATTTTTAGCTGACCCCTGAAACACCTGGGGACCGGTGCTGGGAATCTAGAAGGATAAAATCATGTGGGCAGAATGGTTGGCAGAGCCGTTCCCTTTCTTTGTCAGGCCATTAAAAGCTGAGTGTTGGCCTTGAGCAGAGGCCTGATATGGCCAAACTCCCCCTCCTCTATGTGGCTCCCCACTGAAGCACAGGGCTGTCCCACCCCCACCCCGCAGTGGCATGTCCATGAGGAGTGCCCTTCCCCTTACTTTTCTCTGCCACTTCTCCATAGCCTTTGGGGAGGATTTGCTTAAACCTTTCATCGGCCTTCTGAGTTGGTTTTCTGCAGGCCCTTTCTGGTCTCCACTAGGAGCCAGAGGCAGCTAGAGGCTGCTGTGATTGCTGAAAGGGTCATTTGGAAGGTGATGCCTGATGTGGCCGGTTCCTTTCTGGCTGCTGCTGGTGCCATACCTTGGCTCTTCTCTGTTTTGGATATGAGGAAATTTCTAGGGATTCTCGCAACTGTCCTCCATAGAGAGAAGCTCCTCCTCTTCACCATCTCCTCCAAGCTTGTATGTGCCTTTTCTGAGGAGCATTTGGGCCTGAGCTAGACCTTGGGGCCCTAACTCTGCTTCCTCTGACCCCTTGCTAGCCTTTGAATGGGGGCCAGAACCCATTTTACCTGAGGAGGGAATGTAAAGGGGAGATTCCCTTAAGGCAGGTGATTAGAGATGTCTCTGGGAAGGGCAAGCACACTCCTGCAAGGCTGGCCTGGGCCACTGCATGGCTTGTATCCCTTCGACTGGGTCTTGGAGCCAGCGTGGCATTTTCACAGCCGAGAGGGCCTCACAACGTACCCTGACCTGGACTCTTAAGTGGCTGCAGAACCCTTGACATTGTGGAAAGTTCTCATCACACTGAGTGTGGACCATCTTCTGGGTGCCTTAGTGATTTCCTTTGAATCCTCCGGGTCCTCAGAGGGTTGGCCCATGGAGAAGGGCCTCTTCCATTTTGCTTATTGGATTTAGCAGAATTCAGCCCTATTTAGGGCAGCTGGCACACTTTTCACCAGAACATGTTGAGACCAACCGAACTTCATTTCCTTTTTGGAGTTTGCCGAGATTTTACCGAATTTTCCCTTGTTGCTCCTCTGGGGAAGTCCTCTAGGGAGCATTCCAAACTGGTGGGCCCCGGCTCATTCATTAATAGATCAGCACTTTTGTGGTCTCTAGTGGAGTGGCCCAAGGATCTGTGTATGGCCCCAGGCTGTTTCACATGTTCATCAGTGAGTGCCTTGGATAAATGCCTAGCTGAGACAGGCAGCAAAACCAGTCAGCCTTTACCCCTCACCAAGGCACAGATGCTCTTGCTGAGAATACAGCATTCTGCTCTCTTGAGTTGTCTTCAAGTGTTTGGAGGTTACCACTTGTCCCTGTCGGTCTCAGAGGGCTCCCTAATGATCTGAGCCATCCCAGAGGATCAGCTTCAGAGGTGCACATGGATCCAAACGGTTGTGTGCAGCCCCCAAGTCTCATTCCTTGCTAAACCTGAAGCGTGGTGTGTAAAAAATGGGTCCTCCTGTCACACCTCTCTGTGTCATTATTGTTTAGAAGGCTTTTGTCCCTGGGACTTGGAGGAGAACACCTTGAAACCTGGACTAGTTGGGATGTTTCCATCTATTTTCCAGTTGCGTTGGTGTAGAAGAGGAGAAGGCCGCTGACATTGACCTCTACCACTGCCCCAATTGTGAGGTCCTCCATGGGCCTTCTGTTAGTAAGTCAAGTCTTGTTCGCTTGTGGACAGAGAAGGGAGTGAGTGTCGGGGGGACCCCGAGGAAGCTGCCACTGCTGTGGCCTAGGTTCTCTGGTAGCTAACTGCGCTTTCTCCCCCACCATAGATCTTGACATGTTCGATTTCATCATAGAACAACGTCTAGTAAGATGTTCTTCATGTTCTAATAAAAAGAGAAACACCTCCAATTTCATAAATCATGTTGCACTTATTCTGTTATTCACATGATTATGGAAAAAGGCAATAACATGGCAATACCCAATTTATGAATGACCAAAACCCCAAAACAATTCTAAAGTACATGCCTGCTCAGGAAATCTGGGCATGTTTTGCTGGGGGTTTACTTGATAACAGTGCAAAAACCACTTTATGCTATGTTGAATTATTCTGAACAGCCATTTCAGAAAATAAAGAAATTTCCTCAACATAGTTGAATTTTTAATAGACCCACATTACAGTGAAATTTCTATGCCTCCTTTTATGTTGATGGATGAAGCAAAAAAATAATCAGCCCCAAGGAAAAAAAATAAAGAACAGTGCTGTCTTCTTTCCATGGCAGTCTCTTAGGAAGTCAAGCACCATTCTAGAATCCTGTCTGATTTCCAATATTCTCAGGCCTCTGTGGGCCTCGCCAGGTTGCTCCTGTGCCCTTGAGCATAGGGCCCTAGGCATCAGTTCTCCAGCCCAAGCCCAGCCTCGTTAGGCTGTGTTTAAGAGCTCTGGGAGACCCCGAGTTCAGATTTGGCTTCAGACAGTTACTGGCTACAGTGCTGAGCAAGGCGCTTCACCTACACCTCAGTTTCCCCAAAGGTACAATTGTGATAAGAACAGTTGCTGTCTCCCAGGGTTGTTATGAACATCTGTTAAGTGCTTAGCACACTGCCTGGCACATAGTAGGCACTTTGAATATTGATCCAGCTAGCTAGACCTGTATAGATAGATGTGTGTATGTGTGTGTATGTGTATGTACATGTATGTATGAAAAAATGCTTTGTTTCTTCCTCCCTCTCTCTGTCCTTTTCCATACGTTTCTTGGCACAGTGAAAAGGCGCCGAGGGGCCCCAAAGGTGCAGGAACTGATGGTGAACAAAGAAGCAGGGAAGACGGTGCAGACTGGGAGCCCCATGTTCATCCGGGAGCTTCGGGGAAGGCCCTTCCGCAGGTAAGGGCTTCTGAGCAGAGGTGGGTGGCTGTACCTCCACACTCTCGCCCCAGGATCTGGCCACAATGTCCCTTGGCAGGTGTGTGCCAATGCCTCTGTTCATCTTAGATCCATATCCAAGTGGAGAACTCCATTAAGAAGGGGCCTGGCCCATTCTGAGACACAGAAGGCTGCTGCCTGTGGGTGTGCCCAGGCCAGCCCTCCTCTCTCCCTGGCTTGCTATTTTACGATATTTTGGGCAGCTGAAACTTTCACAGATGCCCTCCATCTTGGAATAGTGGCCTAACCGAATTTTTCTCAGATCCTTCTCACGTTCCCTCCATTGCTAGGCCAGAGAGCCAGTGGAACTCCCAGGTCTCTGTGCCTCTGCCTCTTCTAGTGGTAGCACAGCCTGTCAGAATTTGTTCTGCCATCAGGTGTTTCTGTGAGATGGTACCATGTGTGGGACCTGCTGAGCTGGGACAGCCCCATGGCTTTGAGGAGGGGGGTTGATTAGGCCGGCCACTGGGCCTGGTAAGGATGGCCACAGGCTGGGGACGAGCCCCTCCCTGCTCCTCTGTGTCTCCTCAGTGCTGATGAGGTGATCTTGAAGCCCACGGGGACCCAGCTGACTGTGGAATACTTGGAGGAGAACAGCTTCAGTGTGCCCATTTTGGTGCTAAAGAAGGATGGCCTGGGCATGACCCTGCCCTCCTCAGCCTTCACCGTGAGGGAAGTGGAGTATTATGTCGGTGAGTGCCTGGAGCTCTGGGGCAGCCTTCCTTTGCAGTCTGATGGCCCAGGTGCTGATTCTTCCTTCCTTACACTTGTGGGCCAGGGGTGGGGACCTGACTCCAGTGTTCTCTCCAGTGTCCCTTAGCAACTGTGACCATGGACCACTCTGACCCTTCACTTCCTCATCTGGTATTTAGAGGAACCATCTTGTGTCTAAAATAAGATGATATCTGTGGAAGGCTCTTTGTTTTAAAGAAGTGATTGCTCTTGCAGGGAGTAGGCAGGCCTTTGAGAAGAACTGGAGCCTAATGGGAAGGAAGGCCAAGCTCTTTCCTAGGTGGAAGGGGGATGATGGCTGGGTCAGGATAGAGTGGGGTGCTGTCTGGCCCAGTTTGTGTGAGGCCCCTCCCTCTGGCCCAGGTTCTGACAAAGAGATCGATGTTATTGACGTGACCCGGCAGGCTGATTGCAAAATGAAACTTGGGGACTTTGTGCATTATTACTGCAGCGGCAAAAGGGAGAAAGTCCTCAACGTCATCAGCCTTGAGTTTTCTGATACCAGGTGAGTGTGGGGGCCTCGTGATCACCTGACTTGTTTCTTTTGATTTCCCCTCTCCACACATGCTTGGCATAGGACCAGACCTACAGTTGGCCCTCCAGAAAGGCCTGTTGCTCGATTGGTTTTTATGTCTATACCAAGACAAAGTTCAGTATGAATAGCATTCAGGCCTCAGAAAAAGTCCTTGTCCTTGGGAATCGATTTTGCAAAATTGGCTCCAATGCATTTTCCCTTCAGTTAAGCTTTTGTCAACCTTCGAAGAAAGCTGAAAAACTTGCAGCGTATCGCTTGAGTGATTCAACATGTGCTACCTCCAGCTATCCATCCAACAAATGGCCTCATTTGGGGCCAATGCAGAGAAGTGTTCTTTACCCTCAACCTTGGGGAACTTGTTTTCTGCAGAATGCAGGTGATGATGTGGGCATGTGCGCCAAGGAGCCTGGCGAACTTGTCATGATAGTAGTTGTTACAGGATTCCAGAGAGGGAGTTAGAACCCTGTGGCCAAAGGCAAGACTTAGTAGAGAGCCCGAAGCAGTTGGGGGCTGGTTGGTTGGCCCGAGGAGATTGGAAATAGGCCCAAAAAAGGACTTGTCCGAGTAGCAGTGCAACCTGGCTAATTCCTTCCCACATATCCCTATGGACTCTGGGAAAGAATTCTTTCCAGGCTCATCTGTTTCAAAGTACCAGACACCCTAGCACCTTTCCGTATCTAACCTTTTGCCTTGAGAATCCCCCAGTTGTCCAAGAGGACAGGGTCATGACTGACATTGACCCTGATCCCTCTGTTTGTAGGCTTTCGAATCTTGTGGAGACCCCTAAGATTGTCCGGAAGCTCTCCTGGGTGGAGAACTTGTGGCCCGAGGAGTCTGTGTTTGAACGGCCCAGTGTGCAGAAGTATTGCCTCATGGGTGTTCGGGACAGCTATACTGACTTCCACATTGACTTTGGTGGCACCTCTGTCTGGTATCACGTGCTCAGGGTATGTGGTGGGGCCCTTTGCCCTGCTCTAGCCCCTGCAAGCTTTCTTGCTTATGACTCACTGATCCCAGGGACAATATAGACCCCCCCCAGTTCTGCCTTCTAGTCTGTTCAGGGATGACCAGGCTTGGGTACAGTTTCTGAGGAAGTCTCCTAGGTCACGTGCAAACACTTGGTAGTTTGAGCATGCTTGTTGTGAAGGTGACCTGTTGATTAGGAAACTCTTGGCCATCTGGTTGGGGCCCACTTCTCAAGGGCGCCTTGGCCTCTGGCTACCTCCCCTACTCATTCTTTACCTGAGTAATAGAAACTCGGTAACAGAGTAACTACCTCCTTGGGAGGGCCATTGCCAACCAGGGACTGACTTGTGAGAGTTGACAGTGATTTTTTGGAAAAGGCAGAGTCCATTATTTTTAAGCATAGACAGTTGAGGCAGAAAGGAATGAGATGTCCGTTGACAGATGTGGCGGGCTACCCCAGCGGTGCTTCTCAGGAGAACCAGGTAGCAGCAGATTCTCTTGGCAGCCCCTTTCTTAGGGGGGACTACTTTTGTGCGAAGCACTGTTGCCATTCCTGAGTGGCATCCTTTTTTTGGGCCAAGCCCGGTAGCAAGGTCAGCACACAGCTAAGCATCCAGTTCAGACACACTGAGGCCTGGCCCCAGCATTCACAACCCTTCAAAGCAGCTGCTGCTTGGGGATAGTTCGAATTAGGGATGTTTGTTGGGGGCAGGACTCAGGAACCCTGGGGCCACAGCCTGTGTTCATCCCTCTGTGCCTCCGTTGCTTTGTCTGGCTGCTGCCTTAAGGCCCCTCAGTCTCCCCCTCTGCACCCCCCCCACCTTCTTGTCCTTCAGGGTGAGAAGGTTTTCTACTTAATCCGCCCGACCGCAGCCAACCTGTCCTTGTTTGAGTGCTGGAGCAGCTCCTCCAACCAGCGAGAGATGTTCTTTGGGGACCAGGTGGACATGTGCTACAAGTGCTCTGTGAAGCAAGGCCAGACACTCTTCATTCCCACAGGTTCTTTGCAGCCCTCTCAGGGGAAGGAGGAAGGCAGTGCTATTGCCTATAGGAGGCCTGTCCCCACCCCCATCGGGGCTAGCCAGGACCCTCCTCATGAAGGAGATGGCCCTGGCTAAGTCTGGGGCTAATGGGAGCCTTTCTCTGGAGGTTGGGGCCTTCTTCCCTCTAACCTGCCTTTACGATGGGGGATGTGTACCCCTTGGGGATGGTCCTAGTCAGGAGAGGCAGAGAACTGGTGCCGAAGAAAGGGAGAGGGCTCTGAGAAGGAGGAGGTGCTCAGCATTGGTGGCCCTTGGGGTCAGGGTGAAGAATGTGGGACATGGAAGGAAAGAAGGAGGGAGGGAGGGAGGGAAGGAAGGAAGGGTTCTGAGTGTACCTTGTGCTACTTTGGATGGCTTGGCTATAACTGCTGGCAGCAAGGGATTGTAAGAAAGCCGTTTGGCCTTTGAGGTGAAGCCAGCAGATGTGGGCAGAGTACACTAGGTCACAGTGATGGCTAGAGTGGGAGAGCCTAGGATCAAAGGCCAGAACATTCCCTCCAGGCTAGAAGGAGAAATGCTGAAGCAGACCTGGGGCCCCCTGATCCCCACCCTATCTCCATCCTTGGGGAGCTGAGGAAGACTTTCTCCCCAGGCTGGGAGGTGCCAGACCGTGGGGATTCTCCTACCTTCTAGTGAGGCCAGCTGGGTTAGAGGACAGCTCTGAGCCTGGCCCTATATCCCTGTGGCCCTGTCATGCCTCAGCCTGGAGTGGGTGTGACTTTCTCTTGTGGTGCTGGCAGGTTGGATCCATGCAGTGCTGACTCCTGTGGACTGCCTTGCCTTTGGAGGGAACTTCCTACATAGCCTCAACATTGAGATGCAGCTCAAGTGAGTGCAGGCCTCAGGTTGGCCACTGGTTCTAGCCTTTCCCTCCCTCTCACTGCCATGAACCCGAAATGGGGACCTTTCGAAGCAGAGGGTTCAAGGGGATGGAGAAGGCCTAGAGCAGCCACTGCCTGAGCCCAACAAATGCCCACCCTACTCAGTGGCCTGATGTGCTGGGCCCAGGGCGGGACAGGACAAGAAGGGGAGGGAAGAGTGGGGCACCAGGGTTCTGACTCAACCTGTCTCTTCCCCTCAGGGCCTATGAGATTGAGAAGAGACTGAGCACAGCTGAACTCTTCAGGTTCCCCAATTTTGAGACCATCTGTTGGTATGTGGGAAAGCACATACTGGACATCTTCCGAGGTAGGGAGCCCCTTCTTGTCTCCTCTCTGTTCATCTACTCCCTCCTTGCCCTGCTGTGCATGCCTTGGCTTTGGGGGGCTGAGGTGAGAGTGGGGCCAACATTGAATTTGGGGCCATTGGCTGCCCTTGTTTCCCATTCCCCTGCCCTACCGTGTATTCCTTTGCTTCTATAGAAGAGGGACACATTCGGGAGGGCTGAGTCCCCCTGATTCTCACTAGATGGTTTAGGGGTACCTTTTGAGGCCAGGCTCACCCCCCACATGGAGCATCTCAAAAGCAGGTGCCCTCAAGGAGCTTCTGTTCTGGGCTCATTTGTCCCCAGCTGCCTACATCTGCGTCATGCTTAGCCCCCCCCCTTCCAAATTAACTTAGCCAGGGAAGTTGCCCAGACAGTTGAGCAGGCCTCTTTTCCCTGTGTGGATTCCTGCCAGGCTTGACTTGAGCAGGCCTTGGAGCAGTCCTAGGGTGACTGCCAGTGTCTATTTTCCCTTCCCTGTCACACACAGGATTACGAGAGAACAGGAGACACCCTGCTTCGTATCTGGTCCATGGAGCCAAAGCCTTGAACTTGGCTTTCAGATCATGGACCAAGAAAGAGGTAAGATATTTCCCTCCTATGACTGTCCAAGTTTAGATTCAGTGTGGCACAGAAACCTAGCTGGGGGGGTGGGGGTGGGGGAGTGTCCAAGCTGGCTTGTCCATGGTCTGGGGCACCATTCCATGGGCAGAGAAGAGCCTTGTCGTCCACAGGGCTCTGCATTCAGTGGACCAGGGCCTTTGAGGCAAAAGGTACATTCTGGCCTTGTGTGGTTAATTCAGAGTCCAGGAAAGGAGGCCCTCAAGGCACAGCTTGGGTTTTCTACTAGTAGGGGGCAGGCCTGCCTTTGGAACTGCTGCCATTTCTTATCCCTAGTTCCATTTCTAACCCTCTTTTGCTGCAGGCTTTGCCAGAGCATGAAGCTGAGATCCCTGAGACCGTGCGGACAGTCCAGCTTATCAAAGATCTGGCCAAGGAGATCCGTCTGGTTGAGGTGAGGGCCCTGGAATCCTGCCTCCCCCTCTCTGTTTGATTTTCTACTTACTTCTGGGACAAGGGATTAGTGAAGACATTTATTTATTTTCTTGTTAATACCCTGAGGGAGGACGTTTGGTTGATAGTCTCTTCCGTTTGACAGATGGGGAAACTGAGGCTGAACAGGCTTGTGGTTCTTCCTGTATAGAGTGGAGATGTGAAAAGGCTGGGAAAGGGTCCTGCAGAGGCATTCACCTCCCCTCTCCCCACCCTTTTCTGGGGCCTGCTCACAGCAGTCTTAGGGGCATCAAACATCCATGTCCCGATCTCAGAATCCTCATTCAGTCACTCTGGCCTGAAGGGCTTGGGCTACATGTGAGAACCCACGTGTGTACTTGTGTCTGTGTGAACTCTCACACACGTGGGGTGAGTGGGCAGCTAGCTCACTTCCCTGTCAGCCAGTGCCTCTGTCCCTACTGCAGGATATCTTCCATCAGAACATTGGGAAGACTGGCAGCCCCTTTGGCCTCCAGAGGCCTGGCTCAGGCAGTGGCACCCCAGCCTCCAAGTCAGCCCCTGGCCCTCCAACCTCCACTGCGAGGCTTTCCCCAGCCTCCAAAGCCAGCTCCAAAAAGAAAAGCTCCCGGAACAAGGTAGAGGCTGGGAAGAAGCCAGAGCGCAAGGGGAGAGAGAACATGGCCATGGTGGATCCTTGCGAGCTGGACCTCACTCTGCTGGACAAATATACACGGCAGGCCCTGAAGGCAGGCAGTCCTCCCAAGGGCCAGGTGGGCTTCTTTGAGGCCAGGGGAGGGGGGAGGGTCTCAGGCCCTTGTATACTGGGGGCCCCTAGACCCCCCCTGACTATCTGATCCCTCATCCATCAGCAGCTTCATTTTACAGAGGAGGAATCTGAGGCCCAGAGAGGGAATGAGTTTGGCTTGGGTCCTCTACTTTCTTGAGTCTTGCCTGGGGACAGGCTTCAGCTAAGCTGGTACCATTTTGTTCCACAGTTTCTGATCACAAACAGCTGCCTGGCTACCCCAGAGGAGCAGCTGGAGCTAGACCCAGACCCAGATCTAGACTTGGACCTAGAACCTGATATTGAAGAGAGTCAAGTTACAGCAGTGCTGGCCAATGGCAAAGCCACAAGGTGAGCTAGGCCCTGATATCGAGAGCAGGCCAGGACCTTCCTCAGAGTGAGCAGGAAAGGGTCCAAAGGCCCTGGAGGTGCTTTAGGAGGTGCTGGAGTGGGGGAAATGGTGGAGTGGCCATTGGACACCAGAAAGAATCTGTTTTCCTGCTGTGATCCCTTGTCTCAGGCAGCCTCCTAGGGCTGAGATGTAGCTAGAAGGTTGCTCTTGACTCTGGTGGCTCAAGAGCTCTGGGCCAGGGGTCATGAAGCCGAGGGGAGGGCAAGGCCAGGGAGGGCAGGGCCAGGAAGGGCCAGGCCGGGCCATTATCCCTTGGGAAATCAAGCATTAGTCACAGGGTACCCAGCGCAACTTGGAGCTTATTAGGAGCCTCTAAAGCATGTAGCATCAGGTTCTCCACAGATGGGAGCTCTGGTTAGGGTAGCCTGAGCCATCATTGTCACATGGAGGCAGGCGGCTGGCGACCTCACCAGCTTTGTCACTTAGCACCAAGAGGCCTCAAGCTGGAAGCGATGTATGTTTCAGATATTTTCCAAATCCAGGCTTCACTGCCACGTTAGGCCTATGTAAGTTTGGAAGTGCTTTTAGGGCTTGAGAGGAAAGAGACAGGCAAGAGGTGGAGGGCACAGAAGAAAAGGGCCATGGGGCAAGCCACCACCGTGTCATTGTTGACGCTCACCTGCTATTCAGAGACCTTTCTCTTTTGCCTCATCACCCACCCAAGGGGGAAATGGATTGTCTGGGCTCCAGCTGCCCAGAGCAATGGTACCCTGCGGGTCAAATGAACTCAGCCACACCCAGCAAAGGGCCTTGGGTGCTTTCCTCTGGTGAAGGGGATCCAAAGGGCCCAACACTCACTATGTGTTTGGGCTACAAACGCTCTGCTGAGAGCATTTTGTTCTTCCAAGTGCTATTCCTTCCTTGGCCTGCTCTTCCTGCTGGCTTTCTTGGGCCTCCCTGGCAGTGTCTTGGTTTACTCTATGTGTGTGTGTGTGTGTGTGTGTGTGTGTGTGTGTGTGTGTGCGCGTGCGCATGTGTGTGCACGCATGGGTGTGTGCACTCGTGTGTGTGTTTGGCTTTCTCCAACCCAGTGACAAGAAGGTGAAGGTCTCAGCCAGGTCCCGAAATTCTAAGAGCGCATCAAGACGGGGAGCTAAGAGCAAGCTGCTGCTGAAGGGCGAGTTGGACCTGGACTCTGAGGAAGACCTGCAGATTGATGAGACTCCCCGAAAGGAGAAGAAGGTCACGGGCCCCAGGAAGAAGTTGCCAAGTGCGTCTCCTTCCCTCCTCCTTGCCCCCTTCCCATCCCCCAACTCTCTGCAGATTCTGCTCCTTCGGGCCATCGCCTCCCTGCTCAAGGCCAGAGGTGTGCGATTCACAGCACTCTTGATTCTAGAGCAGAGGGATGAGTGATGTGTGGTGCTTGCTACCCACACAGGGCCCCACCTTGACTCGTGGGTTTGCCCTCACTACCGGACACCCTCCTAGCCCTACCAGCCACAACCAGCTGATGCCCTCCCTGCCTTCTTCAGCTCAGAGACGAGAGGCTAGGCGTCGTCCTCTTTGTGTCTTAGAATTCCCCCGGAAGTTGCCTCGTGCCAAGCCCTGCTCCGACCCCAACCGAATCCGAGAACCAGGGGAGGTAGAGTTTGACATTGAGGTAGGAGCTAAGTTCTTTCCCGCGTGACTTCAGGCTTTGTTAGGTTGGATTAGGGCCTTCCTGGGAGTGTGTCATTTTGTGAGGCCTATCCCATAGCAAGTGCCCAATTCTGGGCAGGAGAGCATCCCCTGTGATGGGGTCGGGAAGAAGAGAGAAGGGCCAAGTCAAGGCAGGAGGAAACCTCAATGTGAGCCAGGGTATAGAGATTACAGGGGCATTTGGTGTGACTGGAATGAAGAAAGCATTAAAGGGGGAGATGGTGCAATGAAGCGATTGGAATGGCCTTGTGAAAGGCCTGGGCTTCTAGGGTGTGGCCTGCCCCTTTGGTTTGCTCCAGGAGGACTATACAACAGATGAGGAGCTGTCAGAAGGAGTGGAAGGCCAGCTTGCGCCCAGCGCAGGAGCCACAGGGATTCTAGATCTGCTCAAGGCCAGCAGGCAGGTGGGGGGACCCGACTCTGCAGCCCTCAAGTGAGTACCTGCCTGCATTTCTCCTTCCCCTGGCAGTCACACAGGTCATGGCCAGACTGAGGTACTTGGGTTCGGTATGTAATAAAGCCCAAGCTGCCTCCTGTGCCAGTCAGCAGAAGTCCAGAGCAAACCATGAGAGGGAGCTTAAGAGGACTGACTGTGTAGGAGATGGGAGGAGCCCCCCATTTACCTTACCAAGCACAGCTACTCAGCTTTGTTGGGGGAAGGCTGGGCCCCTCGATATCTCATTTCGGAGCTGGCTTTCCCCTTCCTTGGCCTGTTTCCATTGGGCGGCTCCCTCTCCAAGAGGGCCTTTTTTCAGCTCCTTTTCTTTGCTCCTTGCAGTGAGGCCCCTGCATCCCCCAGCACTCAAGAAGCTATCCAGGGAATGTTGTGCATGGCAAACCTGCGCTCCTCCTCATCCTCCCCCTCAGCCTCCAGCCTTCAGGCCTGGTGGGCTGTAGGGCAGGAGGGTGGTGGCAGCAGTGGCAGTGGGAGTGGCAGTGGCGTCTCTGCTCGTGGGAAGACTGATGGCCCTAGCACCCTAGCCAACCAGCGGGCCCTTAGCAAGCGAGCCCAACAGAGAATGGAGAGTGAGGAAGAGGAGGAAGAAGAAGCTGAGGCCAGCCTGGATGATGAACAGGAAAGCCTGGGGGCCTGCTTCAAGGACGCTGAATACAGTAAGGACGAGGCCAGTGAGGCTGGCGATGGGCTTGTTTGAGGGCCACATCTGTGTGCCCAGGGTGGCCGGGGATAGTGATTTGGCATGGCTTAGCTCAGCCTGGATCTTGGGGAAATCTTGACAGCAGTGGAGTTCATTCTATTCACCTTGGGAAGGTGTCAGCTCAGTGGAAGGCCAAGGTGTTACTATTGTAGGGCTCCTAATATGGGACCCCCTCGAATTTTTCAGAGGCAGCCCTTGGGTGGGAGGGAGAGGGGTGCGCATGGGCATTTTCTCCACAGGATTTTGAGGAGCTTGGGGCAGTGAATGGGGAGGGTGAGAGACAGAACACACGTAAATAGCCTGTAGCAGAAAGCTGGCTAGCCAGGGGAGTGAAGTGGCAGAGGGAGATGGGCACCTCAGTCCCTGAGGCACCAGGCTTGAGGAGACATGAAGAGAGGGCAGGGACAGGGGAGAGGGGTGGCTAAAGGCTCAGCCCAGAGTCTGAGTTTTGGTAGTAAACCTTTGGGGACATTAGTGTCCGGGCTTGTGTGGATTGACACGTCTCTGGTCCTCTGGCCAGAAGTCCAGTAACCAACATGGCTTCCCCCTCACAGTCTACCCATCTCTAGAGTCAGACGATGATGACCCTGCTTTGAAATCGCGCCCCAGGAAGAGGAAGAGCACAGATGATGCTCCCTGGAGCCCCAAAGGTGATTTCAGGGTTCGGGCCTCTGACCTTCTGATCTATTCCCAACTCGGGCAAAAGGGCCAGGCCACTAATCTGCAGGGGCAAGGCAGTTGGCAGCATGAATTGAGTCACTATTTTCCAAACCTGGCTCTGATGAGATAAGCAGTCAGGGCCCACTGAATCAGCCCCCCAAGGAGGGAGCAGTGACAAGAATGCTTGGCTTCACTTAGACAACAGGTATCATTTGATTGTGGGGGTCCAGTTCTTTCTCTTTATTATTGGGACTTTGAGCCAGGGGCTAGCTGACTGTGGCCTGCCCCTGTTTAAACCCAAGAAACTCTTCACAGCCATCCAAGCCACTCTCTGAGTGTGCAGGCACACCAGGATTTGCTGCCCCCAGCCCTGGGATATCTTAAGAAAAGCCAGATTGCTGAAAGGTCTATTTGTCACCCATGAAGGTGGCCGATATGAACAAAGGAAGCCATGTTAGAGCAGTATAAGAAGGCAGGACCCCCAGAACGTGAATTGGGCCAACTGCTTTGGAAAACACTTTGGAGTTATTCAAGGAAAGTTGCTAGGTTGTCCTTCCCCTTTGACCCAGAGATTCCACTGTTGAACAGAGCATATCCACAACAATTTCTGTCTTTGATGCCCTTGGAGTCAAAACCTGGAAGAAAGCTAGGCACTGTGTCCCCTAGTTTTTGTAGGTATGGGTTTCATGGTGTTGAAAAACTAGATAGAAGGCCAATTCCTTAGCTTGGGTCAGGAGCAGAGGCGGGTCTTTGTCATCCCTAGTTTGTGGGTCACAGGTTCTCCTTCCCATAGCGAATCAGGATTAGGGTTGAGATTTGAATCCAGATCTCTTGGATTCTATACTCCCCGTCCTTTCTTTGTACCAGAGAGGCCTGGCGTGGTCAGGAGTTTGGTTTGGGAAGTTGGTGTAGCGCACCCATTGCAGTAGATATAGGGCAAGGAGGACCTTGGAGAAGAGGAGGCCTAGAGCAAGTGAAAGGGATAGATGGGCACAGACCTGACATGTCAGGAGAGCAAGGCTAGCTGGGGCTGGGGAAGCAGCAGGACCCTTGTTTCCTGAGAATGGACACTGTCTCTATTGACTCTCTTTTCATCATAGCCCGTGTGACTCCAACCCTCCCAAAGCAGGCCCGGCCTGTTCGGGAGGGTACTCGTGTGGCCTCCATTGAGACGGGTTTAGCTGCAGCAGCTGCAAAGCTGGCTCAGCAGGTAGGTTACTAGGGGCTGGGCTCCTCATGCTCACCAGGGGCCATCCTTTGTGTTTGGGGGGAGAGGAGAGGGTAAAGAAATGGCCAGGCTGCAGCCTCCCAGATAGGCTCCTCTCCATGTGCTCTTTGTATTGGAGCAGAGATGAGCTTTGGGTTAGGCTCAAGGGAAGCCACTAGCCACAAGATGTTTTTCAGAGTCATGCCTTGGCCTCTGGAGCTTGGAGGTTCCCTGCTGGGCCTGTCCTCTCCGAGGCGCTGGGTGAGAGGAGGCCCAGTGCTGGCAAACTCAGAAGGGCTTTTACATGTTGTCCTGAGGCCCAGCAGATATTAGGGGGTCATCATTAGTGGAGCTTATCATCAGTAACTTAGAATGCTTCTTGACATCAGACCGGGGCAATTGTTCAGTTTTGTTAGTGTGTGAAATGGAAGGAAATAACAGTTGGGTCTCCATAGAAGATGTGGCACTAAAAAGTTGAGTCTGAAGAAGAGCTCCACCCTTAGCCTTCTCCAAGACATCGCCTGCCCTTTCTCTCCCACTTGCCTTGTATTTCAGGAGCAGCAAAGGGCCCAGAAGAGGAAATATTTCAAGAAGAAGCCATTGGCGAAGGAACTAGAACAGTTGCGCTCTCAAGATAATGGCTCTAGCACAGCTGCTCCTGTGCCAGTACCCCCACCTGTAGTTGTACCCCTTAGCCCCCCCCCACCCACTGAACCTAAGCAGGAACCCTTTGCTGGCAGCCTAGCTGACCATGAGTACACTGCTCGGCCCAGTGTTTTTGGCATGGCCCAGGTGAACCGAGGTACCACCCCTATGGCACCTGGTGTCTTCCTGTCTCAGCGGCGGCCCTCAGCCAGTTCCCAGGGGAGTCAGGCAACACAAGGTGAGCCAGGTGTTCCCACCTCCTCCTACATAGATGTTGCCTGGTATGAAGCATTGTTCTAGTCTCTTCATTGGTCAGCTGCCAAGTGCTTTTCCTTGTGTGTCCCCTGTGCAATGAGTTCCTGTGGCTCCCTACTGTTTTTGCTATAAACTACAAAGTCCTTTCTAGGGGAAACCCTAGCAACTGGCAGGGAGGCCTCAGGCAGGAGATAGCACTTGAACTGAGGTCTGAAAGAAGAAGGATTTGCCGAGATGGAGGTAAAGGAAACGTAATTAATGTCTCAGGCAGGAATGGGGCATCATGGGAAATCATCCTGGCCAGGTGGGTTGATGGTAGATGACTTGGAGGGGCTTGAAAAGGCAAACATTTGGCCCTTGAGGTAATAGGGAGCCACAGGAGCACATTGAGCAAGAGAATGATATGGTCAGACCTTGACTCTTGGGCAGTTCACATCTCCCCTCGTGGACGCATCTCCCAGTTCTCTGGACTCCCTAGAAGCTCCCGTACACGGCCTTCCTTGGCGGTGTCCCCAGGGAGCAACTGCCCAGCTTCCATCTCTCTTATTTGAATTCAGGCCCCTCAGCAGTAGCTACCTTTTGGACATCTTTGATGTGCTGGAGATCCTTTGAACTCATCATGACATGGCCCAAGTGGGACTTTCTGTCCCTTTTTTCCCCACTTAATAGTGTTGTTATTTTTTCCAATTACACGTAAAGATCATTTTCCACATTCACTTTTATAAGATTTGAAGTTCTTCCCTACTTTTCTTCCTCTGTTCCCCTCCCCCCACCAAGACAGCAAGCAATTGGCCATATTGTGCTTTGTTGTACAATATCCGTACTTTCCTCTTGACTGGCCACACCCTTCCCTCTCCTCTCCCCACTCCCCACTCGCATCCCTTCCCCCTTGTTTTCTTGGCAACTGTACCTAGTCCAGACCCAGCCTCAGGTGGCACTGATCATCTGCTATTCACAAGCTGGGAAAAGTCGCAGAACTGAGACTATCGGGTCAGCTACAGATGAATGTTACAGAGCCTCAGCTAGGCCCTCACTGCAGCAAGGCAATCCTTTCTACGTCTCACTTGCCACAGAGACTTTTCTCAGGCTTCCCCCAGCACTCCCCTCATCAGCCCTCTTGAGGTGAGGGTCACACCACATCTTCATCTCCCACTAGCTGCTCTTTCACTGCAGTCTCTGATGAAGAGGTGGACCTTCTTCTCACCAAGACCAAGCTTTCTCTATGTACCCTGGATCCCGTCCCTTTTCATCTTCTCCAACTGATTAAATCCCCTGTCTTCCTGATTCTCTCATCTGTGAGCCTTCCCTATCTCTTGGCTCCTTCCTTGCTGCATACAAACGTGCCCATGTCTGTCATTTTCTTAAAAATTTTCCATTTGATGTGATCATCCTTGGTTCCATTGGCCTAGAGCTCTTGTCTCTTTCATGGCAAAATTTCTGAAGAAAGTCGTCTGCACTGGACAGCCTCCTTTCTCTTTCTTTGTCTTCTAAAGCTTTGGCCACTTGGCTTCTGACCTCATCATCCAGTGTAGGCCTTTTCTAAGCTCTCATTCTCCTTGACCTCTCTGCAGCCTTAGACACTGTTGATCTTCCTCTTTCTGGGTCCTCTCTCTGATGTGGCTTTTTTGGCCACCACTTCCCCCCTGGTTCTCCTCCATGTCTGATGGCTCTTTCTCTGCCCTTTTTGAGGTTCTCTTTGGCTGACCTGCTAGGTGGCTGACTGATTCTCTGTGGTTATGCCCTAAGGCTCTATTTCTGGCTCCTCTTCTCTGTATACTCCTATCGCTTAGTGGTCTTCGTCACTCCTAGAACAATTCATCTGGTCTCCCCCCTCCCCCCCCCAACTCCAGACACACACCACCAACTGCCAGCTGGCCACCTTCTGCCTCACCCCTAAGACACCTCTCTTCCAAACTCCTTTTTATCCCATGATCCCTTCAGTTTCTTGACCATGGTGTCACCCTTAACTGAGTGCTGTCCTCAAGCCCCCCACACGTTACAATCAGTTGCCAGGTTTTTTCAGCTGGCTGGCTCAAAGGATAGCACACTAGACCTGGAGTCAGGAAGACTCATCTTCCTGAGCTCCAGTCGAGCCTCAGATACTTTCTTTGTGTGACTCTGGCCAAGTTCACTTCACCCTGTTTGCCTCAGTTTCCTCATCTGTAAAATGAGCTGGAGAAGGAAATGGCAAAGCCCTCCTGTATCTCTGCTAAGAAAACCCCAAAAGGGGTCATGAAGTGCTTGACACAACTGAAAAATGCCTGGACCTAACAGCATTGGGCCTGGAGTCAGGAAGACCTGAGGTCAAATCCAGCCTGTCAGTTAACCAGCTGAATGACCCTGGGCCAGTCATTTCACCTGCCCCACCTCAGTGTCCTGTAAACTAAGTGAAGACAAGCATGTGCCTCCCAACCTCGATATAGTCGGGTTTGCATGTGGCCTTACTGATTATCACCAGTTTCCTCCTGACTTCTCACTGTTTCGTCCCAGGAGGAATGAAGCCTGAGAGCAAGGTTGGCCTGCCCTTTGGCTTTGAGGGCTCTTTGCAGATCAGTTTGTGACAAGGACCTCAATCTCAGGGGAGCAGGTGTCATGATGGAATCGGAGGCATTTGAGAAGCTGGCTTATACCGGTGGGGGTGGGGCAGGATACAACAAACAGGCCTTCTCCCAACTTAGGTCGTGGTGAAACCATTCCATAGGGAGAGCAGGGATCTGAGGCCCCGCATCACATGGTTCTGTCGGAAAGGTCAAAGCTGAGCTTGAGATCCACCTACTTCTGTGAACTTGGCTAAGTCATTGCCCCGTAGGCTCTTTATCTTTAAGGTAGAGCTAATAATGCTTAATCTCCAAGGACTTTCAGCCTTTGAGATGTGTATTCAGGAGGCCAGACAAAGGTGAGGCCTGTGTGTTTGAGGAGGCCCTAGACAGAGTCTCGTTTGGGTCTCCCACTATCCCTGAATTTATTTTCTCCACTTCACACATAAGGAAATGGAAGCTTGCAGGCTGAGAGGGGAGTTGGGCTGTTGGGGTCCTACCCACCTCAGCTGGGCCCTCATTTCCCTTTTTTCCTTCTGCTTCCAGGAAAGCGGCCCAAGAAGGGCCTGGCCACAGCCAAGCAGCGACTTGGTCGCATCCTGAAGATCCACAGAAATGGCAAACTGCTGCTGTGAGCCCCGCACATTGCCAGGGTCCTGCTCCGGTCTGCTGGCCCTCAGAGGGTTTGCTTTTCCTTTGTAGACACTCCTCACGTTGGCTTCTCTTTTCTTTGGAGCCCTTTTGGCCAACATGGGGGATGGTGAATGTCCTTGGTGGAGGGAGGGAGGAAGTCTGGCCTTTCTTTCATTCACTGGCCTCCCTCTCTGTTTCCTTTTGCCCTTTTTCTGGCCTTTATTTCTGTTCCCTGTCCTGTTAGAGAATGGGGAGGCTAGAGGAGTGAAGTCTGACTTATGAGGGGCCTTCCTACAGCTTTTCCCCTGTTTGAATCACTTAGGACCCAAGAGTGAGGGGACTAAGGGGCCTAGGTGCTCCTTGCCAGCCTTCCCCCTTGGCCCATTCACTTAGTTTGGGGGGAAAGCAGCAGGAGGCTCGCTATGGGCTACCCCCACATCACTGTTGTGGCCTGTAGAGAAGCGACGTATGAATACCCAGCCCTGTTGGCTGCTCTGCCCTCCTGCCTTGCTCCTCCTCGTTCAGGGGACAGGTCTATGACACTGAACACAGAAGAGGCTGCCTTCCATCACCTCATTAGACCCAGAAGCGCCCACAAGCCAAGTATTGCCCCAACCATGACCCCTGCTCAGTCCCTTCAGCCCCAATTTGACTGGTTTGGCAGGGATGGGCATCTCTATGCCCCCTCTGGGGAACTGGTCAGGGTTGGAAAATGGATTCTATGGTGGAACCACTTCTCAGCTTGCTGCTTGCTCTGTGTGGCTGGGATTGCCCTGGTGACTCAGGGACCTGGGGGGCATCTCTCCACTGGAGCCACACGCTCAAAGCCTGAGCTAGCAGCTGTGGGGCTTCCATCCCTTGCACCCCCCCTCCCTAAGCTCTCCCAGCCACCTTTCACCATACTCCTTGTTATCCCTGCCACTTGGGTGGAATGGGGCTCGGCAGGGAAGCCTGTGGGGCATGGTTTCCCTTGGGTCTGGTGCTGCCCTCTTCCCTCAAAGTTCCAGGTAAGCATGGGCCTAAGCCTGACTGTCTTCTCTCCCCTGCGTGGAGGTAGGCCTCACGGCAGAAAGAAGCCAAGGCAGCTAACCGCTAGTGGAAGATCACCTGGTCCACCAGGATACTTTCATTTCACCTTTTTTATTTCGGAGCTTCGGGGCCCCTTGTTTTGCTTTTCTGTTGTTGTTGACGAATGACGGTGAAGGAAAGTCCTATCCCTCTCCCTCCAAGTCATCTTACAAAGAGCTGAGTGGAGTGTCCTGTCTTCTTTCTTGGACTGGACTTTTCAGGTTGTGAACTTTGGGGGGGGTGGGTACTGCCCAAGGGAGGGAGCCCGACCTTGAACTCTCTCCCTCCTTAGCCAAAGAGCCAGCCAGAGGCTGGGCTGGGGGCCCAGGAGAAAAGCATTTCTATTCATCTGGATTCTATTTTTACAAAAGAGAAAACGCACTCAAGCTGCCACCACACTTCTGTACATGTTGAAATCTATTTTTGGAAGTGGGGAGGATTGTGTATTTCGGACACGAAGCCAGACTTTGGTGGTGGTGGTGGCAGTTTCTTTTAGTTTGAGGCCCCCTCCCCCCATTTGGTGTTATTACTGATGTAATTTATATTTTTTATTTAGATCCGTCCTTTCCTAGAGAGATAAAACTTGTTATATCTTGGCACTGACTTGGCGTCCAGTTCTTTGGGCAGTAGTAGTCTTCTCTTTTCAGGCTCCTTGGGTCAGGGAAGGAGGAGGGATTAGGGAACACAAGAAGCCTCATTTCTCAAAAGCTCATCCTAGTCCCAGAAACCATTTTGTGACCTGATGCAGCCAACCCGGTGCTGATGTTACCAAGGCCCTGAGCCTTGGACAACAATCCTGAGGGAGATGGGCTGGGTGACTTGGGCCAGGATCACATAGGGTCTGCCACTCTTGGTGCTACACTCTGCTTCCTTCCCTCTTCCAGAAGAGGCAGCTCAGTTTCCAGGGGAAGACACTCTGCCTTGCTCTCACCCACCACCTTTTAGGAGTTAGGCCTCTGATAAACCCCCAAGTGCCTGAGGGAGGTACTATGGTACAATGCCTGGCCAATCACTGCTCTTCGTCAGACTCCTGTTCTCATATGCTGTGGCCTGATTGGTAAATAGGAAGTGCCTACCTACCGTGTGCAAGCAGTGAAACAAGGCCTGCCTTCAAGGGGCTGACATTCTACGAGGAGATACATATGTGTACATAAACAAGTTTTTCCAAGATTCATGCAAACACACTGTGACTCAGGGAGGTGGCACCTGCCAGCTGAGGCATCCCAGAAAGGCTTGTGGAAGGATGTGGCCCCTTGAGCTGAGCCTGCCAGGCTTTGGGTCCTGAATGAGGAGCACAGGGACCAGTCCAGCTGGAACCTTTAAATGCCCAGCACGAGTTTGGATTCAATTGAGCTTTAGGAAGATCAGCTGGACAGCTGTGTGGAGGGCTAAAATTAGAGAGGAGAGCAGTAGTCCAAGGGACAGTCTGGCCCAGGGGGGAGAAGGGAGACATGAGACCTAGTTTGTTGAGGGGACATCAGGATGGAGGCATGGAGAATGCCGATATGTGAAGGGGAGAGACTAGCCAACCTCAATGGCCAGAAGGAAGGGACTGAGAGGTCTGTTCTGGGTGAGTTTATGTTTGAGGCGCCTGTCGGATAACTGCTGGACGTGTCTGGGAGCTGAGAAGACAGACCACAGAGGGAGCAACGACCCACAAGTACAGGGTAGGTTCTGGATGAAAGGTGCTAGAAAACCTGGAGAGGCCTAGGGTGGCCCACTTGTGGGTGGTAGCACTGCCAAGAAGTCAACAAGAGGGACGATTGAGAAAGCACTGGGAGACTTGATATTTCAGAGTGAATTGGTACCTTTTCAGTTGATCTTAAGTAGGTCCATCAGAAGCCACGTTGGGGGGCTTCAAAGACAAAGGGGAGCCAGACTAGGGCCCTGGAGCATGACTGCCCCCCAGCTCATACTTCCAACCTGCATCATAACTGAAAATAGTAGTGGCAGCGGAAGGACCTGGGGACAGGCAGGAGGCAGCACAATTGTCCAGAAGAGGGCAAAGGGAGTCAGGCCTTGATTTCAGGATTGGAAATGTTCTCAGCCAATACAAATATTTCACTATATAAAAAACAGGGAAGAAAGATAAAAGTTGAACAAAGTAGTCCCCAAATTGCTGTGTTCCGATCTGCATTTTGGTGAAGTGACACCCCCTCCCACTCCCCAGGATGAAGTCGGGGAGATCGGGGAACAAGTGGGCTGATGCTGTGCCGGGAGGCCAGAAGGAGGCTTCCTCGTCACTCCAGGCAGACGCTGTGCTCAGTTTTTAGGTCTTCCACATTGAATTTGCCTCTCAGTTCTCAAAGTCCTTGAAGTTGTCTTGGGCCTGCTCACTTTACTCGACATCAGTCCATACAAGTCCCCCCATTTCTCTCAGACCATCTCCTTCAGTATTTCTTGGGGCCTAATAATCCATAACATTTAGATCCCATAATTTGCTCAGCTAGTTTCCCCAATTCTGTTTACAACTTTTTGTTACCACCAGAAAGTGCTTGTAAATCTGCTTGTCCCCAGGGATTCTTGCTGTCTTTCTGGGATATCTTTGGAGTTCACGCCAAAGGGTATGTACTTCGTTGGTGACTTTTTGAATATAGTTCCAACTTGCTTTCCAGAATGGTTCCACCAATTCCCAGCTCCCCTGCCCCAGTCTTCCCAAGACTTGTCATCTTTGGCATTCTGATGTATTCAAGGGTGAAATATTCATGTCATGTCTTAGAGAACAAGCAGTTGGGGATAAATTCTTGAATAGGATTTTCCTACTGTATTTTGTAGTTTGTTGGTGCAGGGGTGGTTTTTTTTTTCCCCTAAATCTGGATGGATGATTTGAACTGGGGATTTCCTGCCATGGAAAGTCCTTCCAACAGTGCAGGTGGGGCAAGTCCTTCATAACTCCAGACATTTCCTAGGGAAGCTGGGACCTAGAGGGCCCCTAGAGGGCTGCAGGTTCACCATCCCTAGATTAGGCCAACTAGCCACAAAGCCTTTCCCTGCCCCTGGAAGCCAGTGCATCAAAAATCCCAACACAGAAAGGCCATCCCGAGGCTCCTAAGCTTCCAAACACTCTGAATCTAAAGACAGCCTCCGTCACTGGCCAGCATGCTCCTCCCCTTGGGCCATCCCCCACAGGGGTGGTCAGGCTGGGAGCACACAGGTCTCACGTAGGGCACTGTGGCTTTACTGGAAGAGGGGATGATTACATGGGCAAGCAGATGCAGAAGATGCTGCTGAGGGCACATGGAGGGATTGACTTTGGCCAGGACAAAGTCCACCATGGCAGACTGGGGGATGACAAGAAGCTATTAGAGAATGGCCTCTATTTTCTCAGCCCAGTATGATGTGAGGACCTAAAGGGGAGGGGTTGGAGCAAATTGGGAGCAGCTGCCAGTGGAGCTTGGCCCTACATCATTCTGGAAGAGTGAAAGGCCTGGAGTTAGATGGCATTGAGGCCTTGGTTTCAACTCTCCCTTGTGTGTGACCTTGTTAATAGGTGTGACCTTGCCCAAGGGCTTTCCCCTCCCCGAATCTCTGCTTTCCCATCTGTTAAACGGGAATGTTGGCCTCTGCCGAGTCCCAGCTCTCAATCTCGATCTTTGAGATCAGGAACATAAATTGATAGGCGAGCCAGTCAGGAGGGTCAGAGGAATACTCGTTTCGTTTTCCATATTGCCTTAAGGTTGCGAGGGAGGTGTTAGCACAGAATCCAAGTTAAGAGGCCTCAGCAGCCAGTCTGAGCCGTGCCCACCGTGTGCTGCTAGACCTGTGGGGCATTCCACTAGAGAACGTTGGTTTATTGGGGCTGAAGGTTCTGCCACCAGCCGGCCTCATCCTTCACTTCCTATTGGCCCTGCCTAGAGCTCGCTGGGAGGCATGTGTGCCTGGGGTCGCCACCATTCCGGGCCGGGGCCAGGCTTTTGTCTTTCTTTGTGTCCCCAGCACGAAAGATGCGACCGGGTGGCCGGTGCCAGGTGCTTCATCCATGTGGCGCTTAATCAATGGAGCCTGAGGGCCGGGCTCTCTCGCAGCCTAGTGCGTACGAGAAGCGCCCTCTAGAGGACAGCAGCCGTAGCAGCAGTCGTCACTCGGGTGGCCAAGGGCCTGGCAGGTGGTTCGATTGCGGGAGCTGCAAGAGGAGTGGCAAGGGGCAATGGTTCTGGCACCACGCGGTGCCCCTCAGCAGCGGGCCTCTGAGGCCCGGAAGGTCAGGAAAAGCCCTCAGGAAGTCCCAGGAGCCGGGACAGGTTACCATCCTCCCCTTTTCCCCGCCCTCCGACCCAGCCCTCTGGCTCCTCCCCTTTCCCCCGCCCCTAGGCCTCCGCCTTCTCCAGGGAGGGCTCTCGAGATTTGGAGGCCTTATCGCGTCAGCTCGGGAACCAACCGGCTGTCCCGGACCCGGCGGGCCAGCCAATCCTGTTGGGGCGCTTGGTAGCTGGGGCGGTGGCGGCGGTGGCGGTCGTGGTGGTGCGGAGCTGTGCATCGGAGGTTTCTCTACACACATATCCGGAGGGGCTCCTTCTACAGGCGAGAGGCCCGGTGGGGTAGCGCGAAGCTTCGCCGGCTCGCCACCGGGGGGAACTGAATAGGCCCTGGTCGGACACTTTTGATTTTTTTTTTTTTTATTCCTGCCCCTCCCCCTCCCCGCAGGAGCAGAGACCTAAGAAGGTGAGCTATCATCTCGCGATACCTTTTTCTACTCGCGTACTCAGTTTCCCCCTTCCCTCCCGCCTTGCTCCGCCTTTTTAAGCCTCGCGAGAATTCGTCAGAGGAAAAGGCTCAGCTAGCAATGCTAAAGGAAAGCCAGTAGGAAGGGCTAGGGCTGCCGACTTCTCGCGGAATCCTCTCTCTCCTTCCTGCTTCGCTGGCCCCGCCTTCTTCTCGGGTCTCGCGACACCTCTCGTTAGCGGGGGCTGTGAGAAAGCCTGAAGGGCCCGCGGGAGAACCTTCTGCTGTCCCCTCCTACTGAAGCTTCGGGGAGCGTGTGGAGGCCGGGGGTGCGGGAGCGTGCTCTGAGGGATCGGGAGGTTCGTAGCCGAGCGCGGATACCGACTCGCGAGGTCGCCGCCGCCTTTGCACGTGGGGGTGGGAGGGGTGGAGGGGGCTAAGTTCCTTTTCCTAGTTCGTGAGGTCCCAGGCGAGGGTTATTGGAGGCGAACAGGGTGGAGAGGGCCGTGCGACCGGACAGAACTAGGAAGCGGCGGGCGCGCGCCTCGGCCCCGCCCCCGCCCCATCAGGCCTGGTCTTGTTGCGAGCTGGAGGGCGGCGGTGGCGGCGCGCGAGGGGGGGGGGGGCGGCCTCGTCCGAGATCTCGCGGGAATCTCTCCCCCGCTCCTCCCTTTTCTGGGCGAGATCTCGCGGGATCCGGTGGGAGGGCGGGAGGGAGGACGGACCGCGGACGGGTAGCGCCGAAGCCTAGGCCGGCTGCTGTTAAGATGGCGGCGGCGGCGGCTGGCTGCGAGGTCGCTGAGTGAAGCCTTTGCGGCCCGTACCGCGCTGCTTTCCCCGCCTGGGCCCTCTCCGCGGAGCCAGGTAAGGGCGGCTGGGGCCCCTCCCGCCGCCCCTTCGCCTTATTTTTCCCTCATGCCTTCCTCCTCTTCCTCCACTTCCTTGGAGTCAGGGCCCTGCATAGGTCGGCTCTGCCACGTGCCGGGGTGGGAGGCGGGACCCTTCTCGGTGTTTCCAGGTTCCCCCCCTCCCCGCAGTTCATTGGAGGGGGGGGCGCGGGAGGCGGGGCCCTTCCCGGTATTTCCTTTCCCCCCCCTCGCCCCCGCGCGGGCACGTGGTGACCGCGGCCACCTCGGTGTGAAATCCTTGACCATCACCGCCCAGGCAACCCCGAATTTCCGAAAGGGGGGGACTGGGCCACATAGAAGCTGACAAAGGACTTCTCGGCGACGTGTTCTCACCACTCTGTCTTCCATTTGACTTAATTCCCATCACCCCCTAGTGTCCTGCCCTGGTCTAGATTCCCCCCCCCCCCCCTTTGGGCAGCCTCTTCTGACATGTGCCCTTTAGCACTGATAGATTTGCCTGTCATGCATTTTCTGGGAGCCTCCCTCCAGCCGTTAGTCAGCTCTCCTGGAATCTTCTTCCATCTCAAATCAGAATCAACGGAGTGAAATTATTCCCATTGTTTGGTCTGGTACCGAGAGTCAATGCCTTTCCAATCAATCTGGGAGTTCCTTGGTCTTTGCCATCCTTAGAGGGTTTTGTGCATATTTACTGCTTTTGCCGTTTTCCAAACCATTTGCCATTTGATTATTTCAGCCATAAGTGGCTCGTCCCAGACTACCTGTAGTTCCCATCTCTCAAAGATCTTGGGATCAATGGAGGTGGTGGCCATCAAATTCTTGGCCAGTCTTGGGGTGCTGTGTAAAGGAACAGTAGTAGGTGTGGTAGTAGGTATGATGCAAATTGCCATTTTTTTAGGTATGAGGCACTGTTGGGGAAACAGCAGGGTCTGGATGAAGTAGATGTAAATAAATTAATTATGGGTTCCTTCTTTAGTCAAGTGACTGTTTAGATCAGAAGCTTTGACTTTAGAAGTAGGCCCTACCCCACTCCCCCTTTTTTTAAAGTGATGAGGCTGGGGTCCAAGAATCCCCCTTAAAGCCTCTCTGCCTAAGCAGTGAAAAGAGAAATGGCATTGGGGTCTATTTTGAAGGCCCAATTCTCGATTTTAAGTTGAGAGCAGCTGAGTGGTTAAACCATAGCTTCAGGGTACGCGTCATCTGCAATTCGAAGGCACTGGGCCTAGGCAGATGTGGCATAAGGTGTTCTAGGTTGAGTGTGGCAATCTGGGAGGGGACCTAAGATGAGTTTGTGCTAGAGAATGTAGCTATGCTGAGATCAGTTTGGAATTAGGTGATCATCAGAAATCTTGATCAGGGCCAAGTACACAGAACTGATCATATCTGAGACTTGACCTTTCTAGGGCTCAACTTTGAGCCTTCAGCACAGCCTTCAATAATGAATGTTGGGCAAAGTGGAGAAAATTGTTTCTGTAAGATGGCCTTTTTTCCAAAGCTCCCCAGTAGTCTCATTGTATTGTGAAATCACAACAAATTGAATTAAAACTCAGGGCTGAATTGATTCTGAGGGTGCTTTCATTAATCTACCTTTGAAATCTTTGCCTAAGGTACTGAGGGGGCTGGGGTTATGGTTTTTGTAGCACTTGGGTAGAATTGAGTTGTTGAATTACTACATGATGCCAGTTCTAGAACTAAGGGCATTGCCTTAAAACCAGTAATATTGAAATCAGTGTAACTGGTGAATGTTGTCTGTTTTCTTGTAGGCCCTGAGCTGTAGAGGACGGTGCAGACATTAGCGACTGGGTCTGAGAAGGCCCTGGAAGGTGTTGGCTTGGGGATTCATTCAGCACTTCAGCCTGAGCTCATTATGGATTGGCTGTGATTTTAGGTTCGTTTCCACAGCTGTGTGGGTGTCTGAGTTTGTATGTCCTGTCCCTTTTCTGGAGAAAAAGGGGAGGGGGCCCAGGAGGCATCTGGCTTCTCTTCATTAATTGAACTGCTTTGAAGGTTGATGTTGCCTGGGATCTCACCTAGGATCACAGGGTTTAGTCCGCTTTTCAGAATCTCTTCCCCAACTTCCTCTGTCAGAGGCAGTAAACATTTAGTAAGCCTCGGCTGTGTTCTGGGGATACAAAGAAAGATAAGAGACGATCCCTGTTCAGTCCAAGGGGAAGACAATAAAGTGGGGGGGGGGGGCACCTGGTCCTATAGCCTGGGAAAGAAGATGTACAAAAGCAGGCACTGCAGAGTCAATGTGGCTTTGCATATTGTCCAGGAGAGTGGCGGGTGAGGAATCCAGAGCTGCAGAATTCTCTCAAGCGCTTTATGCTGGGGTGTTTGAAAGTCCCACCACACTGCACCTTTTTTTTTTTTTTTGGCATAGGAAATTTCTCTCCCTTTTGATAGAGTGAATCTTATTAGTGGAGGGTTTTTGAGGCCTTACTTTGATGTTGGTGCAACTTAATGGCTCACTAAGCATTGAAGATCTGGGGCCTTGTAGGTACTTAGCCAGTGTTTGGATTCTAGCCAATGCCTGCCTACATGGATAAAATTTCAGTAGATTGGCTTTAGGGGCTTTTAAAGCCCCTTTTGTTCATGTTGCCCTAAGATTGGCTTATCTGCTGCCTCTGGCCTAGGGTTCTAGATTGTGAAGAACATCAGCCCTCACCAACAGCTTTAACAGTTGTTCCTTCTGATATACTCTGAGAATCTGCTGTCCTCATTCATTTGGCCTATCTTTGATGCTTCTAACTGCAGAGATTATTAGCTACCTTATTTTGCCTGTAGCATTTGTGAAATAGTTATTAATGAATCCTTAAGCTACTAGGCAATTGCCTTCATCAAAAAGCATGCATGTGATCTTAGACTTTATTGGAAAGCAAAGGAGGGTTTTGTATTTGATCCTGGGTATCAGGGAGCTATTGAAATTTCTGGAGCAGTGAAGTGATACCGCTTAGTGTGGAGGCTACATTGGAGAGGGCAGTCTGACAGTGCCCATTTGTTATACCCTTGCCTTCCTATTCACAATCTAAGAGGGGGGATTGTACAAACGTGATATGTAGACAAGATAAGTAGGAAATAATCAACAGCAGAGGGAAGGCCCCAGAATTCAGTGGGATTGTTAAAGGTTTCCTGTAGCTAGTGTTTGAAGGGAGCCAGAAGGCGGAGATAAAGAGGGAAAGCCTTCCAGGCATGGAGCACAGCCAGAAAAAATGCCCAGAACTGAGAGATGGTATGTCCTGTTTGAAGAATAGCCAGGAGGCCAGCATCACTAGATCGGAGTGTGGATCAGGGAGCAAGGTGTAAGAAGACTGGAAAGGTAGGAAGGAGTGGGCTCTGGGGCAAGCAGACTCAGCTGTGAACTGTTGCAGCAATTCAGGCGTGAGGTGATGCACCTATTCCAGGGTGGGGGCGATGGCAGCAAAGAGAACTTGTAAAGGTAAAGTGGTTAGGCCTTGGAACCAATTGGATATGGGGGAGGGGAGATGAGAAATATTGAGGGGTCCAGGATGATTCCAAGGTTGGGAGCAGAAAATTAGGGTTAGGAGAGAAGCAGTAGTTCTGGGGAGAAGGCCTCAGAATGGTGGCCATGTGAATTGACTGGGGTAAAACAAGAGAGAATGGGGATGATGGGAAGGGGCTATCATATAGTGTAGGAGAGAAGACAACTCAAGAGATGTCGGCTTTCTCAGTGAAATATGAGGCAAAGGCTCATATCAGGACAGGGGAGCTTAGGAGAAATGAGAAGAGAGATTGCTGCTGGGGGCAGAGTGGGGGGGAGCAGTGACAGCAAATCAGTGTTGTCACCATTGGGCCCCGGTGAGATTAGATCACATAAATTTGTAGGGCACTCCTCAGTCTTTTCCAGTACCATTTGGCTGCATGTGAGCAGCAGGGAAGGAGGAAGATGGTAGGAAAAATCCAAAATGAAAAACCTGAAGATGGTAGGAGATCACTCAAAGGGCTTGGAGAAGAGAAAATGGAGGGGTAGAGGGTGGCATGGAATATGATTGCTCCATGGGAGTAGATGAAAGAATCATCTGACTTGTTCTGCAGAGAGCAGAACTAGGAACGAGAAGACAGATTGTAGGAAAGCCTTCACAGACCAACCCACTGCCAGGTGTAATATGCCAGTGCATATGCCTCTGATCTGTACCAGTGCTGAGGCGGAGTTCCAGAGTGCTGGGCTGAACAATCAGAAATCCTGACTGAGTCCAGCACCAAGATAATGAGGCTTAGGCTGCTAACTGTCCAGGTGAGAAATCAGTCCAAGCCAGGCTGGGGTAGGTCATGAATTTAGTTTGAGTAAGATAGGGATACCTAGTCTCTTCAAAAGAAAACAGCCCTGCCCCAAAATGAAGATGGTTCCCCCTTCGGAGAGGTCATGGTATGTCATATCCTTGTTGGGCTTTTGTTTTGGGATGGGCTGGACATCCCTTCCACTTTGGATATTCTGCTTTTTGGGGAAGTTTAGACCTGCCCTCAGGTCCTTGTGTTTCCCTTGGCAGAACAACAGTTGACCTATTGGTCAGGCATTGAATTTGGCTTAAAAACTAATTTACACGACAACAACAAGATGAATGGCCAGAACTTATCCAAAAACCCTTCAATTAGAGTGACCAAACTTCATGTGGAAAAAGATTGAGTGTTAAGACACTGGGGGCTGCTTTTACTGGCAGGTGTTGGGAAGAGGTTTATTTTGGCTTAGCTGGTCTTTTCTGATCTTTGTTAGAAAGGACAGCTTGCTGGCTTTGGGAAGGAGGGTCAATACATTGATTCAGAAAGAAAGGTGACGTAAAGACCAAAAAATTAAGGATGTTAGGAATTTTCTTTTGGAGAACTTTAATGCTCTGGTCCAGGGAGGCTAGTTTTTGTTCTTCCCATGGAGAAGAGCATCTGAGGCATTAGTCCAAGGCCTTACATGCATGGGGCACTGGGGAAAGTATTGAATAATTGAGTAAGTGCGGACCAGTCTGGCCAGCCTGATGCTGTGACTCCAACCCTTTCTTTGCTGTTTCCTTGAGCAGGGCTCTGGAAATTAGGTTCAGATGTGGCATCCCACCAGAATTCTTGTGTGCTCTTCATGAAGCTTTACCTGATTACCCTGCCAGGCATGTTTTCCCTCACTAAACTGGCTTGAAGAGGCTGCATCTAATCCTGTTCCTTGAGGGCAGGGTCAATCTTACTTTTCTTTCTGTCCCCAGCCTCTGGTACATAGGGGCTTACTAAATGGTGTTTGGTTGGGTAGAAAGACTTGGCATTCAAGTTGGTTAGAACCGAACTCACTTGTATTGGCAACATTGGTCCCTCACCCTCAGGCGTATCCATGGTGTTGTGGTTCTTGGATATTGTTTGCAGAGATTGGATTGGAAAAGTAGGTAGTGTCCTGCCTGTTAGACATCATCAGTGTCTTGCCTGGCCTTTTGTGTTCTGTGGGGCTAAAACTGGATGGACTTGCCGACCAGCTTTGGTTTAAGAGGCTGTTGCAATTTGAGCAAATAAGCCAGGGCTGCTTCTGGGCCTACCCCTAACACCTGCTGCCCTTTTAGCTCCCTGCCCCACAACTGTGCTTTGGGGCCTTGAAGGGAGCCTGGAATAACTGGGAGGGGAATTTTTAAATCAATTGATTTGTGTCCTGAGTGACTTATTGTGAATGGAGTGGCCCAAAGAACCCAACCTGCCTGTTTTGGGTATGTTACATGGTATGTTGTGTCCTGTCTCTCTCCCCCCTCCCCCCCAGCTTATTTAACCTGCATGTGGTCTGCTTTCTTTGGACAGCTTGGGTCTCAGCTCCTTGCAGAAAGCATTGGATAGACAAATGTTAGATGCTGGTGATGAGAAGCCAGGATGTTAGTGGCTTATTAGTCATGTTTTTTGACAACCCAAATGGTGTCAGAGGGCGGTTTATTCGTATATTGTTCATCAGCTTCATTTTCCTGTTCTCCTTTCTGGGTTCTCACTGGGATTGATTGGAAAGTTGGGTCTCTGGGGATGCCTGAGAGTGGGTTGGCAGCATTAGGATCTAAAATGAGGTTGCCAGGCTGCAATGATGAACCATAGCTAAGCAAATGAAATGGAGTTGGAATAAATGCAGAGTTATCCGTCTCAGTTCCAGAAATCCACTGCTCATGGGCAACAGAAGCACACTTAAGGGAGTTTGGGTCCACGCTAAATGGCTGTTAACAACAGGTCCTTGGTCAGAATTCCCAGTTGAAGACAGGAATTGTTCTGCAGGTGGCCTTGTTCTAGTCATTGTATTCAGTGGAGACCTTGAGAAGCCTGAACTAATCTGAAACTCCACTGACTCCCTTTTACCTTCAGTAACAAATACAAACTGCCTACTGCTTAGCTTGTCAGGCACTTCAGCAAACAGCCTCTTCTTCCCTCTTCTCCTCTTTGCACTCTCCCCTCCTATTCCCAACTCCAGGCTGTCTTTTCTGGTCTTCTGCTTCCCAGGCTTCCTTCAAGGCCCAGTTCAAATTCTGCCTTCTCCAAGGTTTTCCTATCCCCCTTAATGCCAGGCCCTGTCCTCTCCTGATTCTCTCTGGTCTGTCCTCTTTTACCTGCTTGCTCCATGGTTGCTGGCATGTTGTTTCCCCCATTAGAATGAAAGGGCCTCGGAAGCCAGGCCTGCTTTTTTGGTCTTTCTTTGTATTCTTAGCACTTAGCCCATTGGCTGGCATGTAGTAGTCCCTGGCTAAGCTTCTTGACCTGAATGAGGTTTTCTCAGGGGGTTTTCTGTCCTTGAGAATGAAAAGATGCAGTTGGAGGTGAATCCATGTCTGAAGAGCAGAGCAGGGGCTGCTTTTTGGTCTTCTAGTGAGATTGTTGGTACACTGCCTTCATTTCCAAATACATGCCTCCTCTTGCCCATCAATCTGCTGCCTCCCTTGGTCCCTGCCTCAGCAAAGAAAGGCGACAGGCATCCTTCTCTTGAGGGCCAGGCTTAGTGAAAGAAGCCTGAATTTAAATGGTTCTCATCTAATGGTTAAGATCAGAATCATTGTTTTTCAGTAAAGAGATTTTTTGCCTTTGTCTGGTCTTCACGAGGCTGTTTCTAAAGAGCTGAAGCTGATTGTTTGGGAGGTGTGCAAGTTAGGCCCAATGCTGCTACGGTGAGGGAAGGCCTGACTGGCCCACTGCCTTAGAGTGATGCTTAGAAGTCTCTTACTTGGCCTCTGGCAATTGAGGACATTAGACCAGGTGGTTTCTTGCTTTATTGTATGGAGGCCAGCACCTGCCAGGCCGGTAATGAGGGACAACTGTCAGAACCCCCAGTGTGTTATAAGCCCATTGTCATCTTGACTCCTACTCTATGGCAGGCTTGGGCTGAGCTCTTGGAGGAGTTGAGGAAAATGAGGCAGAGGGGAAGTGACTTGTCAGGATCACACAGCTAGGCCAGATTGGAACTTGGGTCTTCCTGATTTTGTGCCCTGTGGTTCCCCTGAGCTGCCTAAGCTTGTGGAGTAGTAGCACAAAGTTTGAACTCTGAGAACCTATCCATTGCCTCTCCGCCATGGTGCCACAGCTGCTCTTTGGATTAAGAAAGGGAGAATGAGTCACAGAAATAGTTCTATAGGCAATACAGGTGCTTCCAGTCTTTTTGTGCTTGGAATGGATAAAGGCCAAATTTGAATGAGTTAGGAAAGGAGGACATGGCTGAAGAGGAGGATCCACAGTGTAGCCAGAAACCACAAAACCCTCCTGGGTGGGCCTGCCATTGGCATTCACTGCTTCCCCAGGTTGGCTTTTGCAATTTGAATGTGAAGGATGGTTATTTAACCTCCTCCTGGACATGGGCAAGGCTGAATGAGGACATTAGATTGTCTTCAAACTGGGTCATCACCTAAGATCAACCTGAACCATCTTTTGTATTACTGTTACTTGAGTGTAATCTAGCCAGTAACGCAGTTGGATAGGGCTCTGTCTCAGTCTCCAGAGCAAGGATTTCTCTGCCACACCCCCTTGCAATTTGGTTTTTGGGTCATTCTCTTCTGCTTCTTGCTCCGTGGCTCCCAGCTCCTTCCTCTCCTCCAAACAGAACTGTAGGGTTAGCCTTACAAACTTGGGGGCATCTGTCCAGCATCTCTTTTGCCAAATCCCTGCCTTGCCAATGATCTCCTGTCCAGTGGGGGCTGACTCCCTGATTTGTTTGCTGCTTGTTATACAGGCATAATAGGGCCTCCTCTGTTTCGGGGTTTTCTCTGCCCTGGGAACTTCCACGCTACAGCACTGTGGTGAAATTTTCTTGGCTTCTGAAAGACCTGCTGGCCTGGCACAGAGCAGCCAGGCTGATGGTTTCCCAATTTGGGAGTGGGGGACTTGTAGGCCTTTCTGAGGACATGAGAACCCAGGGCAGAGTCTACAGGCTGCCCTCCAGTCAGTTGGGAGGATGAGAGGATGATGACCTCCTCCTGCCTCCAACCAACAGCTAGACCTCATTTCCTTTAGTTCATTCTGGAATCAGACGGTTTCTGGGAGAGTTGTTCCCTTCTGTCATAATAGTTGTATGTGTTCAACCTCTTTGCTTCAGTTCATACTGGTTTGTCCCCTATTTCTTTTTCTTTTTATTAACTTTTATGTTTATTTTTAGTTTACATCATTCATTTCCACAAGATTTTGAGTTACACATTTTCACCCCATCTTTTCCCTACCCACCACCCCAAAACAGCAATCCCACTATATATCCCCTCCCCCAATCTGCTCTTTCCTATGTCCTCCCCCGTCACCCCTCTGACTTTCTGGTATGGCAAGATGGATCTCCTTACCCCTTATCTTATTTCCCAGTTGCGTGTAAATAATAGTAATAATATTTTTTAAACATTTGATTTTGAAACTTTGAATTCTAATTCTTTCCCTTCCTCCCTCATCTCCCACCCTTACTGGGAAGATAAGCAATTCAATATAGGTTGTACATGTGTAGTTATGCAAAACATTTCCATAGTGGACATATTGTGTAAGACTGACTATATTTCCCTCCACCCTATCCCATCCCCCACTTGTTCTATTCTCTACTTTGTCCCTGTCCCTTTTCGAAAGTATGTGCTTCTAACTACCCTCCCCCCAACCTGCCCTCCCCTCCATCATCCCCCTTCTTGTCCCCTTCCCCCC
>CM053588.1:14687289-14705118 GCA_028646515.1 Pseudochirops corinnae
TTGGCTTTTTGCGCCTCTTTTGCCATTTGAGTTAGTCTATTTTTTAAGGTGTTATTTTCATCAATCAGGCTGTTGACCCGCTTTTCATGATTTTCTTGTGTCATTCTCATTTCTCTTCCCAGTTTTTCCTCCACTTCTCTTACTTGATTTTCAAAATCCGTTTTGAACTCCTTCCTCCATAGCCTGCAACCAGTTCATATTTTTCTTGGAAGCTTTTGATGCAGGAGTTTTGACTTTGTTGTCTTCCTCCCATTCCATGCTTTGATCCTTTTTGTCCCCCCAAAAACAATTCTATGGTCTTGATAGCTCATCTTGCCAGCCAATCACTTGACTTTTGAGCTCTTTGCCCAGGTAGAACTCTGCTTCCAGAGTGGAGAGAGCTGTGTGTCCCAAATTGCTGGGGTTTTTGCAGTTGTTGTCAGATCTGTTGCAGAGGTCTGAGTAGGGTGCCCTCTCTACAGCCACCACAAGCTCCGGCACACTAGCTTTCCACACTCCAGCACCACCACCTAACACTGTGACCCAGATTTAAGCAGGTCAAAGCAAGAGCGATTACACTCTGAGTGGTCCCTTAGTCCTGCTACGATCTGCAGGCCAGGTGCTGCTGCCACCTGTCACTTCACAGGTAGGGGCCAGATAAAGCTCTTCTTTTACCCAGTTCTAACAGAGTTCCCTTTTATTTTTTCTTTGGCGTTTATGGGTTGAGAAGTCTGGAAACCACCACAGCGGCCAGTGATTCACTCCTGAAGTCTGCTCCAGCCTGTCTGGGCCGTGAGTCTGGGCACTGGGTTATCTTTAAAGAGGTTGAAACTGAGTGTTGTCAGCTTCTGAAAACCTTGAGTCTTCTCCCTCTCTACTAATTAAGACCGGGAGCTCCTTGAGGACAGGTAATATTTTGCCTTCTCTTTGTATTCACAGCATCGAGCACAGTGCCTTGCACATAGTTAGCCTGACATGATCTTCTGGTTCTGCTCTTTGTTCAGTGGAGTAGCTTAATTCCTCCTGCACATTTCCTACTTTGCACTGCCCTGTGCTTTGAGGACCCAGAGAGACTTGGGTGGTAGGAGCTGCATCTGTACCTTTTTAGTTTGGCTATAGAGGAGAGCATTATCGAAATGTGAGAAAGCTTAGCTGTTCTTGTCGTTCAGTTGTGTCCTGCTCTTTGTGACCCCACTTGGGGTTTTCCTGGGCAGAGATACTGGAAAGGTTGGCCATTTCCTTTTCCAGCCCATTTTACAGATTCAAAAATTGAAGCAAACAAGGTGAAGTGAGTTGCCCAGGCTCACACAACTAGGAAGTGTCTTAGGCTGGATTCAAACTCAGGTAGATGTCTTCCTGACTCCAGGCCTGACACTCTCTTCATGGCAGCAGCACCTAGGTGAAACTCACCTGAGAAGCTTTCAAACCCTAGTTTGAGTCTATTGAGAAAGATAGTTTAAAGCTTCTACTCTGAATAATGGAACTGGAACAGCTAGGTGGAGTGGACCTTCACACACCCCATTTTCCTTTGTCATCTTTTTCTTTTCAGCAACTTCTGACTCCCAGGACTGACCCATTTGCCATTCCACTGACAGTAGACTGAGCCCTTCTCATTCTGTTTGGGGTCAGTACAGTTCTTTGGAAATCAGATATCTCAGCTAACCACATTTAAGAGCCCCCAAACTGCCCTAGCACTTTGGATTTTTAGCAGTAAGCATAGGTTTATTGTCCATCACTCTGTGGATGTCCCGAATATCTGGTACTTCGGTTTGTGCACATTGGACCTGTGCCAGAGATTTTGCTGTAGGCTCACACACTGCTCGGTTCTTGTGGTTAGGTTCCCTGAGAGCTCAGTATTCTAAATGGATGAGCCTTGGAATTCTGTGCGAGTTGAATTTGGTGACTTTTTCGTGGTCTTTGTGTATTGTATATCTCTAGATTACAGAATAGTGAGTGGTCTCATGGGAACATGTGCCTACTCATTGGAGGTCAGAGTGTTGACTGCTTGCTTCCAAGATACTAAGACCATGTACTCTTTCACCACCTGTAACAGGCTGTGGGCTTTTAATCTGGAAAAGTTGAACCTGGTTCTTTGCAGACCTCAGTGTTTCTGTTTGCTGGAATATTGTAAAAGAATGCTGATTCGTTCCCATTACTAATCAAAAGTAGGAACAAGTTGTTCCTTCTTTTCCATTTGAATGATGTGTGAGTGGTCTCTCCTCAGTGACCGGACAGGGAAAGTAGTTACCCCAGTTACTTTTCACTCCAGGACTCCTGAGTGGGCTGAGGAAGGGGGGTGATAAAAGTCTTTTTCATTTTGGACTACTTGATCGGTTTTTTAGAATGTTGCCATTGCTGGCACTTTCTGTTTTTGAATACTTGTCTTCAAGGTCAGGGAGGGGGTTTGGACAGGCCCAGCAGCAGCTTAGATATGATACTGGGGCTCCCCTTCCCAAGTTCATCTGTGTCAGTTTTTTCTAATTTATCAGCTCCAAAATAGAACAGTTTTCTAAAAAGTTGCTAAGCAGAATAACATTTGTCTTTGTGGGTACGTCACCATCTAAATCAGCAGGTGATGATCCCATTTTCAGAATGTTGGAATAAATTTGCTACCAGTTAGAGGCTAACGGTCTATGTGGTTAGGCAGTCACCATGGCCTCCCAGCCAGCATGGAATTAGCCTATGGATTTGGAGGCTCCTTTTGTGTGACCCCATAACATATAGAGCAGAATTGGCATTTTTTCATTTTGTTGACTTGATGATTTTCTTTTAGGGCTACACAGAAAATTTCCAAGATGAAGGTGGACAGGACTAAACTGAAGAAGACCCCTACCGAGGCTGTGAGTATTTGAGGCAGATGGCAGCTTTTTCCCTGAGGGAGCCTTGGTGCCCAGGCCAAGATGTAAGGCTGCCTTTCTATCCCTGAGCCTCCCTGCCTTGCTCACAAAGGCCTCCCACACACCACGCCTTGGAGTGGGAGCAGTGTCTCTGTTCTTCCTGCCATCGGTGGGCCTGAAATAGTGAGCTATGCTCCCCAGACCTCCATGCTCAAAGTGTAGCCTAACTAACTTTGGCTATCCGAAGGTCTCTTTGACCTTATTTTTGTGACTCAGGTCCAGTCGTACACATTCCTAGTTCATTGAACCTACCAATTGATTTTAAGATGGAGCTAGCCATTGACCAAATAAGAAGTGAAATTTTAAATTATGAGAAAGGGCTGTGGATTTTGTGGCAGCGCCAGATGCCAGATAAAATGATTGTTATTGACTGGTCGGGATCGCTCGGTCTGAAACAGTGGGGCCAGGCAGTCTTGGAACCTAGGTGAAGGTGTGAGAGCAGTTCAAAAGCCCAGTTTTGCATTAGGATCAGTCTAGGGGAGTAGAGGTTATTGGAAGGAAAGAGCCTCCCTTGGAAAGTTACTCCATGATCTGGCACAGAGGTATTGGGCTAATGAGCCATGAGATCCACCCAGCCAGATTTGGGGCTTTGGGCTTGGTGGAAGAGTTAGATGGTGGAGCACAGGTAAACTGGCCCCAGAATTTAGACTCTGACTGTATTAATAGCTTACTAAAAAAAATAGTGCTCTTGGTAGGCTAAGGTGAACTGTCTGGGAGAGAGTCTTGGTGCTTTGGACTCTGGGATGGCCTCTACTGTATTGAGGATGTGACTTTAAGCCCCTTGGAAGGCAGGGCGAGTTATGAGACCTCAGGTCTTCTGACCCTTCCAAAGCTGCTTCTCCTAATGACTGTGTTGGGGAAGGAATCCCAAGAAAGAGGGATGGATAAAGTATATACTCGGTGCCAGAGATGCCAGGACTCAGCAGGAGAGAATTTGAGAGAGAAAGTGCCAAGGAAGAGAGAGGGGGTCCAGGCCTTTAGGTCTTACTTTACATCTGAGGAAATAGCCACATTGTTGTTGTCCACAGTCATACAGGGAAGCAGTGGGTTTGAAGAAAGAAATTGGAAAATGTCAGGGGATGTCAGAGTGGACTCTCTGTGCTGGGGCCTGTGTTACTTTCCTTTTTGCTCCTTGGATCCATCTCCTGTCATCACGACACCCTTCCTAGTCTTGGAATTTTTGTAGGGAGGGCCCTTAAATCATAGCCAAATCAGCTCTGATAATCACCTTTCCTGTCCAGCCCATCATTCAGAACAATCCCTGTTTTGGTGGTGACGGAGGCTACTCTGGTAGGAACTTGCAGGGGGGGACCCCAATCTTGAGTGCAAAACTCTGTATTTCCTCTCTCCAAAAGTGGGTGTGTGTGATTTTTTTACCTCTTCATTTGTTATATGACCCCACTCACTGCCTGGTTATAGATCTGAAGGAACCCTAGCTTCATGTTGGGAGAGGGGGAGTGGCATTGCTGAGAAAGCAGACCTCCATTAATGAGTATCCTGGTGTTTTCTTCTAGCCTGCAGACTGCCGGGCTCTCATAGACAAACTTAAGGGTTGTAATGATGAGCAGCTCCTCTTGGAACTTCAGCAGATCAAAACCTGGAATATTGGAAAGGTGGGTAGGATGGTGCAGACTGGCTTCTTCCACCCAAGGGAGGCTTAATGGGGAGGACATGATGTGCCTTGGCTGGTCTCATCATGAGAAGCACCTTAGGGTGCACCTTGCTGGCTTCTGTGGAACATGCCCTTTGACCCAGAGTAGTTGGATATATGAACCACCAAGAAAGATATGGGGTTAAGAGGAAATTATACCTATTGTGGATGACGAAAACTTGGTTGGTTCTGAACTTCCAGTGCCAGTTCATAGCATTTCTTGTACCTGTTGGGTGACACTACCAAGAAACGTTGCTGAGATTTGTGTACAAAGGCTTTTTTGTTCTGTTTCCCCGAGTTCCCTCAGGAATCTTACTGTTTACTTCATATAAAATCAATCCTGGGTAAGAAAGATTGACGTTTCTCCTCTCACGTTGGAGCAAGTGGAGCCTTTCACTTTGTAGGGGTAGATAGTCAAGTGTTCCACCTTCACCACTGAGATGACTTTGGTCAAAAAAAAAAAAAAGTGACTCAGGATGCCAGACCCATGAAGACAACCTGGGTCTCTTGAGCCCCAAAAGGAGCAAGAATGTGACAGAGATGAGCAAAGGTGGGCTGGACAGGCAAGAGACCCACTGCCAGGCTTCAGGAAGCACACCCTCTTCCTTCCCTCTTTTGCAGTGTGAGCTGTACCATTGGGTGGACCTTTTGGATCGCTTTGATGGGATTCTGGCTGATGCTGGACAGACTGTGGAAAACATGGCTTGGATGCTGATGTGTGATGGGCCTGACAAAGAGCATCTGAAATTATTGCTCTTGGCGGTCCTGAACTTTACTGCTCTGCTCATAGAATACAGCTTTTCTCGGCATCTGTACAGCTCCATAGAGGTATGTGGGAAAAGTGGGCCACTCACCAGCAACCTGCCCCTGATCCTGCTCTCTCGTGTTTGAATGGCCAAATTTCTTAAGCATCTACTGTATGCCTACTATGTAGTAAAACAGACACTTGGGGTATGTTCTCCCAGAGCACCCATATGCGGGGGCTGATGAACAATGCTCTTAGTCCTTAGGTTCAAGGGCAAAGCCAGCATCTTCTTTGGTGTCCTTTTCCATCATTTGACAGTGCCGTGGATGTTGGTTGCGATCATTTTCCTTCCCTGGTCTCCAGTTACCAGGCCTTGCCAGGGAGGGTTAACTTCCTCTTGAGGGAGGCTCTTGGCCTCACATGCTCTTTGCAGGCCTTTAGTCTGCACCTGACAGTGGCACTAATGCTTTGGCTTGGCTAAAATGGCACACGCCTCCTTCTGTCTTTGCACCTTGTTGATTCATCAAGGTTTTAAATTGTGATCAATGTTGATCTATTCAGTCTTTGGGGGGGGGGGGCAGATTTGTTATGATCTCTGTTGCCAATAAATAAATATCTTAGCCTATGGTGTGAAAGGGCTGGTGCATTTGGGAAGATTTCCTGCCTGGAATTGGTGCCCTTTTTTTTTTTTTTTTTTTTTTGTCCCAGATATTTAAAAAAACCTACCAAATAAAACCCCAAAGGCATTTTCCCAGCCTTCCTCGAAATATTTTGAGGAAACTGGTTATTTTCTGAGCCTGTTCCAAGCCTAGTGTTCTCTCTGCCTGCCAGTGGCTCACCCTTCTCACCCCTCCACCCTTGGCTAGTCCACGTTTCTGCAGCACTGAGAGTGCCTGTTGCTCTTCTCCGAGGCCTGGGTAGCCCTTGGGAATGGGTCACAATGGGCAGGGGGTGCAAGCTGGGAGGTGAAAAGAGATGAAGCTTACCAGCCACTTTTGTTCTGTCATTCCTCCCCTTTAGAACTAAACCCAAGCTTGGCAGGGATCTTGCCAAGTGTTTGAAGGAAAAGAATGAGAGTGAAAGAGCACCAGACAGGTTTTAAGAGATTGGCATGGGAAAAACATGAATCTGAGTAGTGAATGGCAGTTGCTTCAAGGCAGAGCATCCACCTCTACTGAAGCCCTGCTCTAGGCAAGCTGTGTCTTTGGGCAAACTCTGCCATTTCCTGCTTATTAAATCTCAAGAAGATAGAAGTGTAGAATTAAGCCTGGAAGGTGTGTTAGAAGTCATTTAGTCCAGTCTCTATATTTCACAGACAAGGACACTGAGGCCCCAAGTGGTGGAGTGGTTCTGGCAGGGCCCTGCATCTGAGTGGGCAGTGGCAAGGCCCAGGGCTGCTGCCGTCAAGTTGGGTAAACTTCAGAAAGCTTATACTTGGCTGGTCCACATCTGATAGTTGAGTCAGCTCTGTCAGCAGATCCAAAAGTGCTGGAAGTGAGAGGAGGCACATTCCGCGAAGAGAAAGCACAAGAGAGTGAGTCGATGTTAGCAGGGATCAAGGTCTCTGCTCTGGGCAGTTGGAGAGGAACTGTCCTGGGAACTTGGGGTTCTTCAATCTGTCTTTCCTGTTGTCTGGCTCCTAAATGTTCCTCTTTCTTCTTTCTCCCTCCCAGAAAGTCATTATTTAGCAAAACATTGCTTTTTGTAATGTGATAGATGTAGGCTGGGAGCCTGCATGTGCTGTTGCCCTTTGGTGACAAGGTTGGACAGATCTATGGAGCAACCAAGTCAAACATGGTTGGAAGCATCTCCCACTTCTCTCTGAAACCCTAGGGTGGGCTCTGCAGAGCCTGGTCCTTCTGTTTGGGGGAGCGACTATCCCCACAGAATGGGAATCTGTAAGACCAAGCTGAGAAAAACAGGCAGCAGGAACCTCTTGGCCTGTTTCTGGCTTGTGCCCTCATTTAGTCCCCTACTGGCCCTGATCTTGCATCACCAACAGCTCTAGAAACTTGTGCTCCTCACTGGAAGGACTGTGCTACTTACTAGAGCCTTGAGGGCCAGACTAATGTGTGTGTCTGGGTTAGTTGGACATATGACATTTGCAGCTTTGGGATCAACTCCTTTTGTTTCTCTGAGGCTTCATCTTTTCCTCTTTGTTGAGATGTTAGAACCTGCTTCACTCAGCTCATAAATGTGAGTAGTTATCATAGAGGAGGGGAAAGATGTATGCATATGGAGCCCATTGAATCCAAAATTCTTGGCCCAGCTTGTGTGTGTGTGTGTGTGTATCTGTATTTATGCATATCTAGGTCCATACGTGCATCTGTACACTTGCCCATCCATCCCTTCAGCTCAGCACCAGCACCACAACCATCTGTGATGCACTGGATGATTTCTTTATCAACAAGTAGTTTGCAAAGTGCTGTGTGGTCGTTCTTATTTTCCAGATGAAGAAGCTCAGTGAGCCTGTCTGCTAATCCTACAATCTAGAAGTCTATCAAGCCAAGCCTCCTCATCTTTGTCCTGAGCTTTGTTCCCACATCCCCCACTGCCTGTCAAACTTTTTCACCTAGGTCTCTTTTGGACACCACAAACTTCACTTATCCAAAACTCTACCCTCAGAATCTAGCACTTTTCTGCAATTGCCCATCATCCTCTAGGGCTATCTCTCTCTTTCCCATTTCTCTCTCTATGATCTCTCTCCTGTCTGTCCCCATCTCTCCACTCCCATTGCTACCCCTCACTTTCTGACTGGCATCACCACACCAGGCCAATTGCAGTTGATTCTTTATTTGTTTTTGCATAAACATTTTGCCCTCCTTCACCCAGTCCTCTCCATCATTTCTCCCATGATCTTGTCCTAATCAAGACTACCCCAGCTCCCTTGACCATCAGTTTCAGGCATACCATTCCCAGTTTATTCATCCTTCTCATACTTGACACACTCAGTGAATGTCCCAGATGGACTTCCCCCTCAATCAGTGCCTTCCAAAGCTGCACCTCTTCAAATTCCCTGCTTCCTTCCAATTTCACTCCCATGGGGCCTTTCAGTTACTAGTGGTGGTGTGGCCCCACCCATCACCGCTTTCCAGGCTATTGTGCATGTCTGTCTGTCTGTTCTCATGTCCCCTTAGAAAGGAAATGAAGACTTGGCTTCTGGTGTGCTGGGATAAATTCTAAGCCCGACTATTTTGGTCACTGGCCGAAAGTGATCACCACCTCATTTACCATGGAAAATTTGCTTTCTATCCTCATAGCATCTGACTACATTACTGGCTTCGTCTGATATGCAAGTGGTCCTCGCAGTGCTGAATCTCCTATATGTCTTCAGCAAGAGATCCAACTACATTACCCGCCTGGGTTCTGACAAGAGGACTCCACTGCTATCCCGTCTGCAGCACTTGGCAGAGGTCAGTCTTGGTGGTAGATAATGGTGGGCAAGGGGATGGGAGAGGAGGGGAGGCCCTAGCACCTGTGGTCTCCAGAACCTTCCAAATGGGTGCCTCGAGTGCCTGCAGCAGACACTTTGATGGGCAGACTTAGAGCGTCGCTGTGCCCTCCAGCAGCACATGAAGGGAAGATCCCTGGTTCTAGGTTACCACTACTTTCCGCGCTGTCCACTATTGGTACTTGGATTGGCAGGCAGACTTAGAGTTAGTAATGACAAAGAATTGTTGGCCTCAGTCTGTGCAGCTCAGATCTGGGATCTCAGCGAGAACTTACTGCTTGTTCTCCTCATTTGCCATTTCTCCTCCTGCCTCCCTCTCTTGTTTCAAGAATTACCCGTTTACCTTAGATGTACTCTTCCTTTTTGGGATGTGTTCTTAACATTTGCAAGTGACTCTAAATTGGTTTAGGAAACTGATGGAAATAGAGCACATGGCGGCAGAGTGTTCTTCTCCAGGCCACCAAGCACTGGGTGCTACATTTGTGTAAGTCCATCAGATACTGGGGAAAAAGATTGGGCTTTCCCAGTGGCTTGCTGGAGAGTGTTGCTGCACTGTTGCCAAGATTAGCCAGGATCTCTTGATCGTTTAAAGCTTTAGCACATGTCTTAACCTGTTAGGCTCCTATCACATATCCAGGGATGGTGACTTGTTGCTCTTGAATACTGGCCAACAAAAGGCAGTTTCTACTTAAGTTTGGTTGCCTTTAGAAAGATGGGGCTTGGTGATCTCCACAGGGCTGCACCCATTACCCAGGGGCCTCCAGCACCTGTGTCTACTTCTCCCCACTCCCAGGGCAAACCTTCATCCTTGAACTCAGGATGCTCCATCTGCTGCGTGCTAGCAATGGTGCCCAAAGGCAGTGGGGGGGACCTCCCGCATTGCCTTTCTTGGAGCTTCAGCTCTATATGCCTGTTTGTACAGTGTATGTTTTTACATTTCTGGGTGGAACAAATTCACTGCAAACAGGAAAGGAAGGAGTGACCACGTTATCAGGTCTCAGCTTTGTTGTGTCCTGTTAAGATGCGGTTTTCATTCAGCATCATTGCTGCCTTTTGTCTTTTATGCTACCCTAAGCAAGTCACTTAACCTCTTTGCCTCAGTTTCCTCATCTGTAAAATGAGCCAGAGAAGGAAATAACAAATTGCTCCAGTATCTTTGCCAAGAAAACCCCCATTGGGGTCAGGAAGAATTGAGTGTGACTGAAGTGGCTGAATGACTGCCATTATCTGTTACCCCTCATAAAGAAAAAGGAAGAAGGTATTCAGCTCAAGCAGCTGCACAGCAGCCTTGCTTGACAGAAGTGCACAGAGCTTTTGTTCCTGTACTTTTCTGGCCTTTCCCAAAAGTTGGGATGCTTGTTTCTTTGCCTCTACTTTTGGATCAAGGCTGATCGTTGCTTGTTTGAGGATTCCTTTATGTTTCTTTTTCTGCCTGGCTCCATATACTTCGCTTTACTCTAGTTCATACCTGGCCTTTCCCTGTTTCTCAGTGTTCCTCATAATCATCATTCATATATCTCTTATTCGTACAGTAATGGTCCATTATGTTCTTAAATTCAGAAATTCACCAATTTTCAGCCTCTACTTTGTCTTTGAACATTTCGGTGTGGATCCGTAGGCTTTCTTTCTACCTTGGTTCTCCTTGGGTTGTATAGACAACAGTGGGATCACTGGCTCAGAGGTAATGAATCCTTTAGTGAGCCACTCACTCTTGGACCAGCTCAGTGAGTTAGTGCACTGATCTTCTCCCAGAGCTTTCAACATTGATTAGAGTGGAAGCTTTTTAAAAAAATTTTTTTTATTTGTTCTGTTTTCCAGGTGACCTGCCGTTGATCATAGACATTTTACTTGGTTTTCCAATTTGCTGTATTTTTTGACTTTGCTCTGATAGTTCTTAATTGTGTCATTAGGTTTTTGAGTTACGTTTCCTTTATTTTTTGTGTGTTTGTATTTTCTGTAGGATTTGTCTAGTTTCTTTTCTTTTTCTTGTGAGGAAATCAGAGTTAAGTGACTTGCCCAAGGTCACACAGCTAATTAGTGGCAAGTGTCTAGGGCTGGATTTGACCCAGATCCTCCAGACTTCAGAGCAAGTGCTCTATCCATTCCGCTACCTAGCTGCCCCAAGTGTAAGCTCTTTGAAAGCATTTCTGTGCCCAGCACTTGGGGAGCAGCTGCTGAAGAAATTCTTGGTGATTGATTATCTACTGCAATCCCTCAAGATCTTGGACTTCCCTCCTCAATGAATTCCCATCCCTCACTCCTCTGCCCTTGCCCTCAGCTCCACACAGATGGACAGACCCAGGATCTTGCCGGTGGGCCAGGAGTCTGTGCTTAGAATCATTCCATTGATAATTCCCTTTTTCTCTCCTCTTTAGAACTCCTCATCTTGTTCTCTCTCTCTCTTCATTGACCTTCAGTTCCTCCATCCCTCACTTCTTTCCTAACCTACTGGTTACACTTTACTCCCTTTCTTATCTAAACCCATTTGTGAATTAATATCTTTGACATGAGGCCCTTGCCCCCTTGTCCTTTCTACACTTGATCCTTGCCAAATTCCCCAATCTTGGACTTCTACCATCAACTTCCTTGGCTACTGTTAATGTGCTACTGAATAAAACTAGAGCGAATCACAAATTCATCCTGCCTGAGTGTACTACACATTGATATTATATAATCTTAAGTGGGCCCTCACTACAGTTAGGTGATCATTGGGTACCTGCCTAATTTGATTCACTCTCCCGCTCAACTGCATCTGCTCTTTACATCTCTTCAGACCTCCCACAGCATTCTCTGTGGGTTGTTTCCCTCCTCATTCTTCACCCAAAGTGAGGTTATTTGCAGAGAACTTCCTGTTCGCTCTTCCTCCTCCTCTCACATCCCTCAGACATCATACCCACTAGCTTTGCCTTTGTCCTTCCTTCCAAGGCCAACCCCTCTACATGCATAACCTTCTTTGTCATCTCTGCTCTCCCAGTCTATAATAAACATCTCATTTGATCTCTCTATTGGCCTCTATATCTCCTCCTTTTTGTGGTGAAGCCTCTTGAGAAAGTTGTCTCCGCTCACGGCCTCACTTCTCTTTCACTCTTTTCCAAACATTCTGACCTCATCATTCAACTGACTTTCCTTTCCAGAGTTATCAGTGACTTCTTCATTGCTAAATCCAGTTGAGGCCTTTGGTCAGTCTTCATTCTTCTTGACCTCTTGGGAGCCTCTGACCCTGTGGATCACCCCCTTTCTAGATTTGTCAGGAAAATGCTTTTCCTTGGTTGTTCTGCCTGCCTTGCTAGGCTTTGTACATGAAATTAGGAATCTCTGTTCTATCTAGCTTCTTTTTCTTTTACACACACACACACACACACACACACACACACACACACACAATAAATGCAACTTCAACCTTTGAAGCCATCCCACTTGTCTGTGGTTTCATTTTTCTGGCCTTGTGTTTTCTTTGTTTTAAAAACAAAAAAAGAATGCTTTGATGTCTCTTCAATCTGCTACCCAATCTTTGTCACTCTCCCTCCCTACCCCCAATTTAAGAAAGAAAAAAAAAGTTAAGATCATAGGCAAAATCAACCAAAACATTCATCTGTTGCCTGCACCTAAAACTGGATCTTAATTTGTATCTTGAATCAATCTCGTGTGATTTGGGGGGGTGAGGGAGTGGCTTCATTCATCATCAACAAGGCCTCTGGTGGCATGGTTTCTAATTTCATTAATCAATGTGTGATCTTTCAGAGTTGTTTTTCTTTATGATGTTTTTTACTCTATGAATTTATTCTCCAGGTTTTGCTCATTTCACTCTGTATCATTTACCACGTTTCTCTGAAAACATTTCATCTTTCTCAAGGCTCTGTCCTATGCCATTATGTTAATATACAGTAAGTGGTTTAGTGTTTTCCCTGTGGGCATTCCCTTAGTTTTATGTACTTACGTGTCCTTCTCTTTTCCCCTTTAAAGAAAATTGATTTTTTTTTTCAGTTATTAAAAATGTGTTTTGTTTAGGGGAGAGACACAAAAAACAAAATCTTCATAAAAATAGGCATTCTCAGTTCAAACAAATTGTCACATTGGTCATGTCCAATATCTTCCCCCTTCTACCCCAATATAGAGATAGATTGATGTCTGATTCTCTACCCTCTCTGTCACCTGACTTCAACATTAGTCTTCTGGAACTGTGATGAGTCATTGCAGTAATCAGTGCACTTTGGACATTCCAAGTTGGTTTTCTTTATAGTGTGTTTCATGTTGTGTAAATAAATGGTTCCCGTTCTTTTCTCTTTACTCTGCATCAGTTTATATGTCTTTTGCAGGTTTCTCTCAAACCTTCTGTGTTATTCCAGCAAAATAGTATTTTATCACCTTCACATACAGTGATTTGTTCATTCCTCTGTCTTCAGTTCTCATCTTTGTGCAGATGATTCCTGTACCAGTTTCTCCACCTCAAGTCTCCTCAGTTCCAATGTGGCTTCATCAGCCGCCTGTTGGATATTTCCAACTTGATGTCCCATAGGCATCTCAGACGCAACATTTCCAAAGAAGACTCCTCTTCTTTCCTTCCAAACCCTCTTCTTTCCTCACTTTCCTTTTAGAATCATTAATTAGAATCATTTCACTTTGCCTTCATCTGCCTTGACTGCAAGCTTTCTCTCATTCTCCTGTCAGATCTCATCATTTCTACTTTGATATCATGCCTTCTGTTTGTGTTCTGAATTTAAATACCAAAAAAAAGCATTTGGGTTCATGTAGCAGAAGCCAAAAGCCAGGATTTTATATATCTGGGAGTCACCATTTCCTGCCACTTGCATGTTAAAAATTGTATCACAAATTCTGCACATTGATCCCAAAATTCTTCTGCTTCTTTGGGTTTCTTTCTCCTCCCTTTGTTCACTGAAAAGAACAAACCATGTCAGTGATCCTCTTTGCTGGGGATCCATCACAGTTGCTAGACCTAAAAGGCGTGCTCTGATTCTTTGCTTTTCTTCCTTTCTTCTGCCCTTTAGTAAGTTTGTTTTGTTTCCAGCTATTCTCTCCCCAGGACTATTTTCTTTCTTAATCTCTTCATCCCCACTTTTTTTACTTTAGATAGATTTCAAAACCAAGTTGTGTTCTTGTCTGTTTGTGTTTGTATCCATCCAGTTCCCAACTCCCTCAGCCCTTTCTGCTTGCTCTTTATGGGCATATACATGGCCAATCTTCTTTTGGGCTGTTTCCATTAAGAGTGAGCTTTTGCCTCTTATTCACTCCAGTCTTAGTGTGCCCCAGGTTTGAGAAGAAGCCAGATCCACCATCACCCCCATCACCACCCTATTTCTCTCAAACTGTTGCCTGCGCCACTTGGTCATCTTCTCCTTGCCCTCTTCAGTCAATCATCCACTGAACTGTTGATTCTGGTCAGACCACATGTGGAGCATTCTCTTGGGGGGACGCCCTTTGGGGGAAGTTTCTGGAGGTGGGGCCTTAGACTAGGCACTGGCTCAACCATGGTGGAGATACCACGTGTGATAACTGCCCGAAAGGCCCTGGTGACTGCTTGGCTCTGGGGGCTTTGTTGAAGTGACCTTAGTCTTCATGGGAAGACAAAACTTTTATTTGCTCACAACAGAAGGCTGATGTGGCTTCTGACAACATGGAATTGCTTCTGTTTCAATTCACTGGTGCACCCTTTTATTCCGTTTAACTATATGCACTTAAAGTTAAGTGGTCTCCTCCCTTCTGCCTCCCCTACTCCATCTGTTGGGCACATTTGTCCTTCCGTCCCTTGGGAATGTACGTGGAGTCCCAGTCAAACTGCTGCTGCTGTTGATTGGATCAATGAAAGAGTAACACCTGTGTGTGATAAGTTGTAACTCTGCTTTGTTCTTTCCCTGCAGAGCTGGGGTGGCAAGGAAAATGGCTTTGGACTTGCAGAGTGTTGTCGAGACCTGCACATGTTGGTAAGTCAGTCTTTCCATTTGGGATGTCCCTTGATCTGACCTGACTGTGAGGGAGCTTTAGCTACTGGAAAGTGTTTGGATGGAGTGAGCATAAATAAAATGAGTTGTGGAGGAATCAAGAAAACACTTCAGCCTACTTCAGGTCTCACTGGTGCTTGTCTGTGAGGATGGGCACACTGTTCTGGCTGTGCACAGCTCTTTTGAGAGTGGAGTTTGATAGTTAAGCCTGGAAGAGAGAACAGGAAGCAAAGGCCCACTTTATAGTGTCCCATTGATGTCATTGGGGCCCTTGGAACTCGTGTGGCCCAGTTGGGCAACGGCAGCCTCCTAGAGGTTTACTGTGGATTAACTGTCAAGCTTTTCCTAGTGTAGACAGTGCCAGTTACTTTGCATGAATCTGTGTGCTCCCCAGAATAATTGACCCCCTCCTACATTCATGTCATCTCTTTTGACACAGCTCTGCTTTTCGTTGGCTTGGCTTAACGTGGATCTTTGCCCTTGCTTAGGTCTGGCCCGAGCTCCGAGGTCAGTCGTTAACCCTCATATGTTTGCAGTTGAGGGGAGGGGTAGCACATTTCCTCTTCGCCTCTCTGTTCTGCCCTTCTGCCGGATAACCATTCCCTCTGCACAGTCGCAGCGCAATGTGCAGTTGTGTCAGGCTCTGCTTTCTCTGAAGAATTCTTTTTCCACAGATAAATTCCGTGGTCTTTGATGGAACAAAAAGCAGATACTGTTTTTCTCTTTGCTGTATGTACTTATTCCCTGTTGGCCAAAGGGAGCTTAGTGATTCTCTCAGGGTCAGGTTTGAGCCTCCCTTTAGGTGACTTATATCAAAGATGAAATCTCTTCAAATACAGTTTGCACTTTTCTGTGCTGATGTCAGGCTGTGTTCTTGGGATTCTCTTGTGCCCTTGAGGTTATTGAGGTGACTTGGGATCCTTCCTCCCCAGGGCATTGTTTCTTACACTTTTTGCTTTAAGATGTGTACACACACACAGAGTTACTGAGATTCAGTTGTTTGGGAGTCATTTCCTCGGCCTCTTTCTTTTGTCTTTGGTAAGGACTTTCCTGTCCCACCTGCAGTGGATACCGCCATTTCATGCCTGTTGACATGAGGAATTTCAGCCTGTTGCATTAAAGCCCAGTTTGAGGAAGGGGATTTGCTGCAGGAAAGAGCCTTCATGGTACAGTGGTCGTGGAAAACAAAGCCTTGGCACACTGTGCCTGGAGCTAGAAACTTGGCCTCGGACCTGCCCTAATAGCCAACTCTCCTTCTGTGCTGTTCTCCTGCTGCCCATCAAACTGACTCGTTGGCAAAGGAAGGCCCAGCTGAGGTTATGCCCTCTCAAGAGAAAAGGCAGGCAAGGGTTCTTCTCTAAAAGAGAAAGCCTGTGTGACCGGAAGCCAGAGTAATCAGGGCCCCCATAGCTCCCTTCTGCTACTACACCCTACCCAGCTGTCAGGACTAAGACATCAGGTTTGGGAAGGGTCACTAGCTTTATTCCCTACCCCATTCTAGCCCAGTATCTGATGCTGTTCTGTGCTTTATCCACAGAAATACCCACCCAGTGCAACTACGCTACACTTTGAATTCTATGCAGACCCAGGGGCTGAGGTCAGAGTTGAGAAAAGGGTGAGTCTCATGCTTGTTCTGGTAGTGTCTGCAGCACACTATGATGGGAACAATTGGCTAGAAAACATCTGTTAACTAGGGAAGGGATACTGAGTTCAACTGTCAGCTTCTAAGCCTGACTCCCTCTCCTCAGTGAAAGGTGCCATTGCTAGCACCATCCCTCAAGGCCTGCCTTTCAAGGGTTTTTGTGAAGGTGGTTTGGTTATAGCTTGAAGTATGGCCACTTCCCTCACATGTCCTCAGGCCTTTCTCTAGGAAGCCAACAAAGAGTATAGGCCAGGGGCCATTATGCTCCTGGCCACCTGCATCACTGCCTATTGAGTCAGTCAAAATTAGAAGTAGCTGTTAAATTTTTTGCAATTTGTTCGCTCCTGTAGATTTAAATTATGTGCCTATCATTCACACTTCTTTAGTGCCTTCTAAAAGTTACCTTTTTGAATGTTTAATGAGATACCAGTTTGCTTGGCTCAGACTTTATAAACCTAAGTTCGCCCACAAATTGTGTATTAAGAGTATGTTTCAGGTCCAGTCAATGTTGAGTTAGAAGCAGGATGTTCAGGGGTTACCAGAGTGGTATTGGCCTGGCTCTGTGCCTATGGCCTAGATTGTGGGCCAAAGGAACTCTCTATCCCAAGATAAGCCCATACCTAGACGAGATCTTTGCTACGTCTTGACTCAATGTAGTTATACCTTGTTGATTTTATTGTAAGTCAAAATCAGTTCTCTAGTCACCTAACTTTAGAACACCAAGGCCCCATTGTAGGATGAGGTAACAAAGGAGGCTGAGAAGACAATATCTTCTTACTTCACTCTCCCCTTTCTCTTCCTTTTCCTTTTAGACACCCAGTAATACACTACATTACATCCATATAGAACAGCTAGACAAGGTAAGAGAAGTCTCTGGCATGGCCGCGTCCAGTTGTTATGAGTTATTAATAGCTTGGACTTTAACCATTGGCTTTCTCAAACACCCCTCCCCCCCTTTTTCTTTAATACAGATTTCAGAAAGTCCTTCTGAAATCATGGAATCTCTCACAAAAATGTACAGCATCCCCAAGGATAAGCAGGTACAGTATTGGCCCAGAAGGGGCCCTGAGTGGGGAAGGGATTGCTAGCAAAGGTTGTGCTCACGTATACAAGGCAACTCGTGGACACATGCTGTTGTGTGCTGTTTTGATTGGGTTCCATATAAACCAGAATGGTCTGTTGGTGGGCGTCAACTTCCTCCCAGCTCTCTGAAGCATAAGTTCCTTAGATTCTGTTAGTGCTGCCTCCCCTGAGGTGATGTTGAACCCCCACTCCCTTGTATCCCTCATTACCGCTTTGGAAAGGGAAGCAGGAATTCATTAGAAGACCCTGCAGCTTGTGTGAAGGCAGAAAGTAAGTGCTCATATTGCCTCCTCACAGATGCTGCTGTTCACACACATCCGCCTGGCCCATGGCTTTTCTAATCATAAAAAGAGGTTACAAGCTGTTCAAGCCAGACTCCACGCGATCTCCATATTAGGTAGGATTACTCTGATTGATGGTGTGA
>CM053588.1:14722413-14736387 GCA_028646515.1 Pseudochirops corinnae
GAGGCTAGTTGCCTACAAAATCTGAGCATGGGAAAGGAGGCAGTTGGACATCATAGGAAGTTCTTTGTGCTAAGAGATTGAAGGCCAAGGTTCTCCTGCTTCAAAGAGTGATGTGTTACCTACCCTTCTCTGGGTCTGTTTCTCCATCTTTACCATTAGGAGATTGGCCATATATGGCCCCATATATGGGCTCTTTTCTCACTTGGTTTCCAGTACTGTGCTCTGAAATGGAAAACCATGTTCCTACCAGGAAGGGTTTCCCTAGGCCCAGTCCTAGCTTTGAGTAAGCCTCACTCCTTCTCTAGCTTTTGCCAAAGCTCCCCTATTGGCCAGTCTAGTTCAGGGACTGCTAAGTGTTTGGGTAGACTGAGTCACGTAACTCCCGTAGAGACAACACTGTCTTTCTTTGAGCCCCAACTTTTGGTTTGTGGGCTGTGACAGGATGTTGTAGTAGGAAGAGTTCCCGGCCTTCATTCTCAGCCCTTCCAACACTTTCCCTTTGATCATGGCTAAGACATTTTCCTCTACAGGGAATATGATCAATATGATTCCCTCATCTCTGGAAGGCTCTCCGGAAGCACTGTGAAGAAGCAAGTGCCAGCCTCGTAAAAGGGCTTAGGGTAGCAGAATTGGAGGCTATCTTTGGTACTAAGGTTGAGGTAGCCATTGCCAGATGACCTTCCAATCTGAGATTGTGGCTTGTTTTTATAGGATTGCAGTGTGCTGGCATTTGTCCTGGACCACCTTCTCCCACATACCCAGAATGCTGAGGACAAGGATACCCCGGCACTGGCCCGTCTCTTTCTTGCCAGCCTGGCTGCAGCAGGCAGTGGCACAGATGCCCAGGTCGCCCTGGTGAATGAAGTCAAGGCCGCTCTGAGCCGAGCATTGGCAATGGCCGAGAGCACAGAGAAACATGCCAGGTAAATGGTCAAGACCTGAAAATGCCGTGTCTAGCATGCTATGGCATGACTTCAGTCAGTGAGCATTCATTAAGCACCCATGGTGTGCCAGGTGCTTGCCCCTCCCCTCATGGAGCTTACAATCTAACAGGGGAGGCAGCTCTAGACAGGATACATACAGGGTAGATAAGAGAGGGAAGGAATTGAGAAGTTAGGGAAGACTTCCTGTCATAGGTTAACCTTGAGTTTCAACTTAAAGGAAGCCAGAGAGGTCATTAGGCTGGAGCAGAGGAGGGAGGGCATGAGAGCCAGTGAGAATGTCCAGGCAGAGGGTCTTGTTCATGAGATAGCAGGGAGACCGGTGTCACTGGATCAAAGAGGACTTGTCAGGAAATGACGTGTAATATAAGAAGGCTAGAAAGAACAGACACCAAACAGAGCATCTTCTCTTGGGTCCTGGAAGCAGTACAGAGCCCCTAGATTTTCTACTGGAGCGGGGTCTGGGGCCACATGGAAGATTACTTTGACAGCTGAATGGAGCATGGGGGCAGGCAGAGCCACCATAGACTCCATAGGTGTGAGGAGATGAGGGTCTGTTATCAGGTGTGATAGGCAGTGACAGAGAAGGGGCCAGGTTATAAGCAAAGGTGAAATTGACAGACCTTGGCACTATATTGGATACAGGGGGGTGAAAGTAAGCGTTGTCCAGGATGACTTCTAGGTTATGAGCCCCATGGGGGTGGGAGAGCAGTGCAGTTTAGGGGGAGAGATTATGAGTTCTGCCTTGGACATACAGCGTTTAACATACCTGCTGGGCATCCAGTTTGAGACATCTACAAGGCAACTGGACAGGCAAACTCAGAGGGCACTAGAGAGGTTGGGTTGGGAAAGCTAGATTTGAAAATTGTCAGCGTAGAAAGAGATAGTCATTCAATCAGTGGGAGCTGGGGAGGTCCCCCAGCGAAGTTAGTGTCGAGGGGAAAGAACAGAGGGCTCAGGACAGACCCCTGAAGGACTCCTACAGTGAGGGTGTGATCTGGAGAAGGATCTCACAAAGGAGATAGAACAGGAACAGTCAGAGAGGGAAGAAGTGAACCAGGGCAGAACATACCCTCAAAACCTCAGAAACAGCGAGGATTGAGGAAGAAAGGGTGATCAGCAGTGTCATAAATCTGCAGGGAGGTCGAGGCATATGAGGATGGAGAAGATACCATTAGATTTGACAGCTAAGAGATCATTAGTAACTTCGGAGAGAGTGATTTTTGTGGAATGGTCAGGTTGGAAGCACCATAATACTCATGGGAGGACAGGAAGTACATCTGTGTCCTGCAACAGTTGATGCAGTAATGCCAGGGTGCTCCCAACTCCAGATGTGTTGGGAGTACTGGAGACTAGGTCATGCTGTGCGTTGAGTGAAAAGTTTGGCCTCCATGGAACAAAGCCCTTATCTTCTGGGCTGCTCCAGAGTGTGGCCTTGGGAATTGGGGGTAGAGCAAAGAAGCAGTCCAGGAGTTCCTGGCAGCTTTCTCATCCCCCCCAGGCTCCAGGCAGTGATGTGCATTATAAGCACCATCATGGAGTCTTGCCCCTCCACCTCCAGCTTCTATAGTAGCACTGCAGCCAAGACCCAGCACAATGGCATGAACAACATCATTCGGCTGTTCTTGAAGAAGGGCCTTGTGAATGACTTAGCAAGAGTGCCCCACAGCCTGGACCTCTCCAGGTAAGAACTGAGCATGCAAGGTAGCAGAGTGAGTGCTGTTTCCCACCTTAACCTCTGTTGGCTCCTTTCTTCCTACCTTTCTCCCATGCGCCCTTTTGACCTTGCTGGCTGCCTGTGAAACTGAGGTCTTCAGCTAGGCGATCCTGGAAGGTCTTGAAAGGCTTCTGATTGACTAGGTGCCCGCTTGTTTCATCTGCTGACAGAGCTCAGATGTCCTCAATTTTTCTTGGCTGGCATTGCTGGCTTCTTTCTCTGTCCCTGAGCTCCAGTGTTGAGTCACTGAAGAAACCATGATGGATGCCATTTTTAGAACCATATGCTTACATAGATCAAAGACCATACCTAGAATTATAGAGGAAACGCATTTCTGTTCAAATACAGTGATCAAGGAATCGAGGGGGGCTCCAGTGGTCCCTCCTTAACCCTAGGGATTCTCTTGACCTCATGATCCATACAGGTGGTCACTCCACTCTGAGAGCTTTGCAGGCTCCCCTGTGCTCACTTCACTTTCTCTCTCCCTGTGTGTCAGCCCCAACATGGCCAACACTGTCAATGCTGCCCTGAAGCCTTTGGAGACACTGTCACGGATTGTGAACCAACCCAGCAGCCTCTTTGGCAGCAAGAACGCTTCTGGAAAAAGCAAATCTGAGCAGGATGCTCAAGGAGCATCTCAAGATGCCAACAGCAACGCACAGGACCCAGGTAGGGGAGTTGGACTAGGGAGACAGATGTCAAGCTCACAGGCGTGAACATGAGTGTCGTTTGCAGATGAGGTCCACTAAGTATAGTGGGGTCTCTCAGCCCAACCACAGAAAGAGCTACTCTGCTGTTCCTGAGTACTACAGTTTGCTGCTTCCGCTTTTCTTTCAGCTGGACCCTGCCTTTATTGATTGAAATGGCCCTCTCCTGTCTTCTTTTTCTCTTCTTGTCTGCCTTCCTCATCTAAATGAGTGTCATGAAATATATGTTCATTGTTTCAGGGGAGACGGGGGAGACAGAAGTACAGGAAGAAGACCATGATGCCACTCAGACGGAGGTGGCAGATGCTGATATCATGGATGGAGAAGCTGAAAATGACACCGTAGTGATTGCTGGGCAGCCACAGGTGCTCAGTACTCAGGAGATGCAGGTATGGCCCCTGCTTGGCCTGCTCATAACCGTTGCCCCGGTCTCCAAAACTCCAGGGAGACAGCTGAAGAGACACTGACTGGCTTTGTGTCCCTGTGTGACTTAGGCGAGTCCCAGCATTTCTAGGTCACCAGGAAAAGAATGTTGGCCTTAGTGATACCTAAGAGCCCAGCATGAACAAAGCTAGGTTAGTTGGACCCAGATCAGAGACCTGTGGGCATTGGAGCTTTTGGAAACCTGCGTATGTTTAAGCTAGCCTTTTCCTCTTTTCTCCAGCTCATTGAGCCATTAGGGAAGGTAGGAGTGAGACTTGTGGGATGGTGCTTCCTGCTAACTCCACTCTGAGCAAGAACCACGCTCGCATTGCTGCCTCTTGTTTCTCCTCAGGTTGAGAACGAGCTTGAAGACCTAATCGATGAATTGCTTGAGAGAGATGGCGGATCTGGGAACAGCACTATCCTAGGTAATGGCTGTAGAAGGAATCTTTCTGTTCTCTGGATCTGTCTCTCTTCTCTGCCCCATGCACACCTTCTGGCTCCCCCCTCCTCTCACTTGCCTCCTTCCTTTCTCTCTTCTCCCTCTCCCCTCCTTCCCTTCTCTTCTGCCCTCTCCCCACCCCCACGACTGAAAGAATGCTGCTCCTTCCTCAGCCCCCTGCTTGCTCAGCTCGACTTAAGCGTGTCTCAGTGGCATGTTGGGGCCTAGGGCCCAGCCTGTGGTACCATCAGGAAAACAGACATGTTTCTCCCTGTACAAAGTTCTTGCTCTTCCTGGGGGTTTTGCATGAATTGTAGGTTGAAAGAGAGGTTGACTTCAGGGCCTTAGCAGTCTTGATACGATGGTGGCCCTGCCCCATGGTGACAGGATCATGGAAAGGGGCAGAACTCCTTTGTTGTTATTTAGTTATGTTTCAGGATGGGCTGAGGAGGGTAGGAACTTGCCCTCTGAGCCACAAAGAAGGAACAGTTCTGGGACCAGAATGTGTCCAGGCTCAGGGTCCAGAGGTAGCCTGGGCCGCCCCGAGGTAGAAGGGGAAGCCATTTCCTCCAATTTCAGTGGCCTGGTGGGTTCTGCTCTGTAACCTTCAGTGGGCAGAAGTGGCGAGGACGAGTCACAAGAAGATGTGCTGATGGATGAAGCTCCCTCCAACCTCAGCCAGGCTTCCACCTTGCAGGCCAACCGAGAAGGTGAGAGTGCAAAGGCAAATGAACCCTCCCACCATGCCCTTTCAAGCCTGGCACTCCACCCTGGCCAATTGGATGAAGTCATGGGGTCTCTGTTGGTCTGCATTTGGCTCCCAGGCCACGTGTGGATACATCTGCAGGTGGCCCAGTGTGTCCTGGGGTAGTTGGCAACTTACTGGTTTGGCATGTCTCACTCTTCCTCAAGTTTTCTCCTCCTCCATCTACCCATTTCCCTTGATTCTGAAAGCTCTCAATAAGAAGGTTGTGACAGATATGGGGAGAAAGCCAAGAGAAGGAAGGGTGGGTAGCTTTGGGTCCAGTATCTAGAAGTGTGTTCCCCTCTCCCCCACCCCGCACCCCCACCCAGCCTCCTCATTGCTACTAACCCTAATTCGCAGCTTGTTTTCAGGATAGGGGCCTCTTGGGGCTTGCAGGAAGCCTAGGCCAGCAGGAGGCCTCCAGGACTTGCCTTCATATTCCGCCTCTACCCCCAGCCCTCCTTCCCTGCCACCTGCCACCTCTTTGGCTCCACAGCCCTCTGGTGTGATTCTTTGTTGTAGATTCAATGAATCTCTTGGACGCTGAGGATGAGGAGGAGCACACCCAGGAGGAAGACAGCAGCGGCAGCAATGAGGATGAGGACGAGAGTCAGGATGAGGAGGAAGAGGAGGAGGAAGATGAGGAGGATGATCAGGTTGGTTCTGCTACCCCGATTACCCCAGGGCAGTGGCCAGAACATCGTCTTCCCTCTTCGGAGCATCTTACACACGCTGGCAACATCTGTCTCCTTCCTTAGGACGATGAGGAAGGAGAAGAGGGAGATGAAGATGATGATGATGATGGCTCAGAAATGGAGTTGGATGAGGACTACCCCGACATGAATGCATCTCCTTTGGTCCGATTTGAGCGCTTCGATCGAGAGGATGACCTCATCATTGAATTTGACAACATGTTCTCCAGTGCCAGTAAGACTCACACCAGTACTCCCTGCTTTTCCCCCTCTGTCCTTCCTTCGTTTGAAGGGGGTCACTCCAGCTTACAACTGCTGTTTTCCTGAGGCCATGGGTGGACTTGTCCTCCCTGGGTTAGGCTTCAGCCTCAGTGTACCCAAGAACACTAAGGGGGGGGAGGGGGGCTGGTGAGCACATCTGTTTCCTCTTCCTTGGGCGGCTTGGCTATTGTAGACTTTGATGAGAAAGCCAACTTACCTTTTTGAACCAAGACATCTTCATTTTGGTTTTGAGAGACAAAGCCTTTCGGCCCTGAGACCTCTGTGCCCATGTAGTTAAGCCCCAGAAGAGGTGTGATGCTGCCTTTTCCCTAAATATTAGGTCCTACCCATCAGACTTAAAAGGCAGGTCCAACTGTATAGCAGAAGTGGAGTTAGGGCAACCTTGAACACCGCTACACACACTCCCAAAGAAGTGTGACGAGGGAAGGTTTGGGTCTTCTCCAAGGGTACAGAAAAAGAATTTGGTGGGGCAGAAGTTAAAGTGGTTAGAAATATCCTAATCATTGAATTCCTCTGAGCCTGCTATGGGCCAGGCCCAAACTAGGCCTAGGGCTTCAAAGACAAGAAATGAAGTAGCCCCTTATGAGGAGCTGCCATTCCAGAGAGAGACAAGCAGTCTGGAGAAGGCCTGCAGAGGCTTTTGGCGCAAGGCCAGATTGAGAGTAAATCACATGAGCTTTGTAATAGCTTGAGAGGATGGGGGAGAACAGGAACGCCTTCCAGTGGCACAAACCAGACATCTCAGCTGTGCGGGAGGACCACAGAGTTTAGAGAGTACAGGGGAGGGAGCTAAGCCTAAGCCTGTGTGCTGAGGCAGCAAAGCTAGGCCCAGAGCTGCTTGTGAAAGGAAACTTCTACTCTGTACTATATGCTAAAAACAAGAGACCCCATAGACATTGAGTTTGACAGGAGTGACATGGTCACATTTGTGCCAGAAGGAAGGGAACTGGTGGCAGTATGGCCCAGTACAAGGAGAGTGATAGCCCCACAGGCTTGAATCTATGGGAAAGATCCTTTGGAGTCAGAACTGGCCAGGTATATGGGGAAAGGAAGAGTCTCAAATTAAGGTTGCTAACTAGGAAATTGGGACGGACAGTTTCAGAAGGGTGTGCCTTCGGTGAAAAAGGTGAGTTGTTGATGTCACGGGAACATCTAGTTTGGGAAGTATCCGGTAGGCAGTTGGCAATGGGGCCTAACACTCTAGAGTAAAACTGAGTCTGAGTCTATAGTTCCACATGTTGTCTATGGAGAAACGTAAACCCACAGGTGCTGTTGAGATCTCCTACAGCAAGTGTAGACAGGATAGTCGGGCCTATGAAGAGAGCCCTAGGGAACAGCCACCATGAGGGACCATTTTCAGGGCAGTTAGCCAGGTGATCAGAGAGAGGATCCAGGCCAAGAAGATGCCAACTGTGTTTGTTGCCCCATAGATGTCAAGAATAGTGAGAGTGCCACTGCACCCCACTCCTCCCCTGCCTCTCTTTTGGCACTGGAACTGACTAACTGATTTTCAGGAGAGAAGGTTCAGTGGGACGAGTTGGGCAGCCGGACAGCAAAGGCGTAGAAGACAGGAGAAAGAGCGAATGGAGGTGCTGAGTGTAGGGCAATGTCAAAGGCCAGCAGCTGGAGGACAACCTGTGGAGTGTTTCTTAGGGATGTTGGAATGCACGGGGGAGGGGATCTGGAGAAGACAGGTGAGAGGGCCTTGGGCAGGCCCCAGCCAATGGACATGGACTGGAAAGGAATTTGGAGGGGACAGGGAGAGTGGCATTATGGCGGTGGGCTTGTGCCCATTTGTTTCCCTCAGGTCTGCACCCAAGTCAGTTCCCTCATCTGTAGACTTAGACAGGTTCTGACTTTCTGTGACTTCAGATTTTCAGCCCACCAAGGCTTCTAGTGCAGCCTCTGGGTTAAGTGGGGCCCAGGAGACAGCAGGTGGCTTAGGAAGGTGCCCTGTCTGCCCTGACACCTCATGTATTTTCTTTATAGCAGATATTCCTCCATCCCCTGGGAACATCCCCACTACCCACCCATTAATGGTACGGCACGCAGACCACAGCTCCCTCACCCTGGGCAGTGGTTCCTCTACCACCCGCCTCACCCAGGGCATGGGCCGCAGCCAGAGGACACTGAGGCAGCTGACGGCCAACACGGGGCACACGATCCACGTGCACTACCCTGGCAATCGGCAGCCCAACCCTCCCCTCATACTGCAGAGGTGAGTTGACCAGGAAGTCCCTATGCCTGCTTGAGGTACAAGGTTGCTCTGCTGGATATGTAGGGGGAGGGGCTCAGACTGGAATTTCATTGGTAGAGGATACCTTCCAATCTGGGAAACACCAACGACCACTTCAGGTCATCTTTTCTGTAACTTGGTGTCTCCCTGGGCGGCCTAAAGGAGCAAGAGCTGAAGTGACCTGGTTGGGTTCCCACAGCCACTGTGCCAAAGGCAGGATTTGAACCCAGGGATTGCTGGCATAGAGGCCAGCCCCTGTGACCTTCACTTTGCCTTGCCAGGACAGGGCTTGGGCCACGAGGGAGGGAGGCCAGAGAAGAGTTTGCACACTGGAACTTGTGTGTTTCTGGCCAGGCTCTGGAACCACCTCCAGTGTACGTTCTGTGAGCTCAGAGAACATGGGCCGGCAGCATCCAGTCTGGCCCTGATTGCCCTCACCTCTTTTTTTTGGCAGATTAATGAAAGTTCCCTGTTTTCAGCAGGGCATCAAACACATGCTCGTGCTGTAGGGAAATAGAGATTATTTGTTGGTGTGTCTTGGTGTTTTCTTGACAAAGCTACTGGACTGGTTTGCCATTTGACAGCTAGGGAGATAGAAACACAGAGGGTTGTGTTACTTGTCCAGGATCATATAGCTTGGAAGTGTCTGAGGTCAAATTTGAACTCCTATCTTCCTAACTCAAGGCCCCACGCTCTATCCACTGTAACACTTAACTATCTCCAGGGGTTTAACAAGTAAGCCTTTTAAGTGACTCTGTTAGCCTGGAGAGAGAAACGTCTCCAGTGGAGTACCAGGGATCTCCTCTGAGCTGAGCCTTGTCCTGCTCAGCACTGTTGGCAGTGAGGTGATGGTATGTGTAACAGCACAGCCAGCCTGTTCAGCTCGCAAGGCCCTGGCCCATGGTACAAAAACCTGTCCAGAAGCCAGAGTTGAGGACGGTGGGCTGTCTTGAGAATTGTCTGGGACCCCACAAAGATCTCAAGGGAGGAAAATTTGCTGAGCCAAGGCAGGTAGAGCAGGCACAGGAGATGTGACCGTTGCTGTTGTACAAGACAAGCTAGCCAGGGTGAGCCCAAGCAGAGTTTGCTTGGCCTCTCTTCCTGCAGCTTGTTAGCGGTGTGGCGGGATGCTGCTGATGGTGACAATTTATTCTCATCCTGCTGCTTTACCTGAATGCTTTTCTCTGCTTTTTGCCATGTGCGTTTTCTGTGAATTACGGTTTCTCCTTGATTCTGTTCACCTGTTTTTCTTTAATGAATTGAGAGTCGGGGTTCATGGCATATCGGGAAGGGAGGGATGGTGAAAATCTTTGGGTGTGGAAAAAATTGGTTGAAGCAGCTTTTACAGGCTTCTATAGCCATGTGGTTTTGTGGTCTCCATGAAGAAAGACCACGTTCTCTGCCCCAGTCACATTCCACCTGGGAACCTTGGGCTGCTATCCTAGTGTAAGAAGACACCTGGAAACCCACATCATCCAGATCTTGTTTTATGAGAACTCAGGTTGTTTAGCCCAGAGAAACACTTGATGTTTGTGACTGGGATGCGTAAAGGGCCACAGGCCAGGGCAGGGAAGTAGAATGCATTGTGCTCAGCTGTAGCCTACCAAGTGGAGTGCTGCTGGCCTTGTAGTCAGGGCATGTGTGGCCCTGAATGTGCTGGCCCTTCAGGCCTGTCCAGTAACCGTCAGGCTGAATGATTTCTCTGAATCCCTTCAGTCCCTTGAGATGTCACGATTCCAAAACCCGGTAGGAGCTGGCAGTCAGTGGTGCAGGCTGGGAGGGTCTGAGCACGAGGTGGAGGCGGGCCATGTTGCTGAATGGACCTGGGGCTCCCAACACTTGGCAGGTTCTTTCTGAGAAGTCACTGCTTTGTGAGCCACCAGAGATGGAAAAAAGCTTGAGGCCGGGGGTGGTGGTGGTAGGGGGGCACAGGGGAGCAGGTCTTGAGGGCCAGGTCAAGGCACTTGGCCCTTCCTTCACATGGGTGCCAGAGGCACGGCTTTAGCATTACTGCCCTCTCCTGTGCAGATTGTTGGGTCCTTCTGCTGCAGCCGATATCCTTCAGCTGAGCAGCAGCCTGCCCCTCCAGAGTCGTGGCCGGGCCCGCCTGCTGGTGGGCAATGACGACGTGCACATCATTGCCCGCTCTGATGACGAGCTGCTTGACGACTTCTTCCATGACCAGAGCACAGCTACCAGCCAGGCAGGTATGTTGGCCCAGCTCCTGATATTGGCTCAGCAAGAGGACAGGGAATGATAGTCCCTGGGAGGCTGGACAGAGAGAATTCCTCAGAATGAGCTCTTGGCTCCTAGGGAAGCCTCATCTTCTGCATTCATCCCCCTGATCTTCCATACTCACTTGCTCTTTGTTGGCCTTTGAGAGGCTTGGGACTCACGGGCCTTTTCGGGCCACCTTGGGGCAGTGCATTGGAAGGAGCTCCTGGCTCCAAATCCCAGCCCTGCTGTCGTTTACAGCCTTGGGTGCATCACTCCTATCAAATTGTAAAATTCGGGCAGTTGTGCTGGACCTAAGTTCTGGCTCTCAGTCTGTGACCCTTTCATCATTTAACTTGCCTTCATTTGCCCCTAGCACTTACTGGGGGGTAACAGCCGCTGCTGAACTTGAGAGCTGGGCGGGGAGAAGGGGGGTGGACATTGGGGCCAATCCCTCCCTTGCTTCCTGCCACAGGAACCCTCTCGAGCATCCCCACAGCTCTGACTCGCTGGACAGAGGAATGCAAAGTGCTTGATGCTGAGAGTGTGCACGACTGTGTGTCTGGTGAGTTGGGGCCAGGGCCACTGGACTCTAGCTTCTCTCCGCCAAGCCTCATCATGTCTAACCTGGCTCATGGCCTTGTTCTGCTGGCCATCTCCTCTCCACAGTGGTGAAAGTGCCCGTCCTCAATCACCTGGAGTCCCTTAGGGATGAGGAGCTGGAGGAGAGGCGAGAGAAACGGAGGCAGCAGCTGGCTGATGGAGAGTCCAAGGGGAAGGAAGAAAAAGAGAATAAGGAGCAGAGCACACAGGTGAGTAGGCGTGGTCAGAGCTGGTGGGGACGTGGGGGAACAGACGAACTAGTCAGGCCCCATCTCATAACCACATTTCTGGACTACAACCCAGACTCACCAGTGGAAGTTGCAGGGGCCAGCCCGTTGTCCCCTGGTCACCTGGCCCAACAGTATAAGGCCCCAAAGTCGACCTCCCTTTTGTTGCCAGTGCATATGCTTGTTAAGGGCCACTCTGCTGTCTAGTGTGGCAGGGCTCAGGAGTAGAGTTCACATAAACCCAGGCAGTGAGTCAGCGAGCTCCTGGAAGCCACCGGCCTCCCTCAGGCCAGTCCCACGTTGCTCTTCTGCTTCCCTCCACAGGACACTGCATCCAAAACGGACACTTCTACCCAACAGAATGCCTCAGGTAACCGGCCCCTCCTGCCCTTGGCTTCCCCAGTGTCGCTCTCACCGTTGGCTCCTTCATGCCCTTTTCTCTGTCAGGTGGGCTCAATCTCAAGGAGGAATCACTGTGCTCTGCGGGATGAGGTAGTAGATTGTATAGTTTTAGGGTCACACCCGATCTCGGAGATAACTATACAGTCTACTGTCTTTCTCACGGGGCTCCACTCTCACCAGCCATGCAGAGGTGCTGCTCCCATCTGGCCTCTCTTGGCCCCAGGCCAGCACTGCAGGCCACCTTCTGCCAAGGAGCCTCTTGGGGGCCTGTGTATCAGGGCCACAACATCTAGATGGGAAGGGACTTCAGCCTTCCGGGCCTCTGCTGACCCTGCCAACATAGATGGTGCTTGGAGGGGGCCCTTTGCACCCTGTTCATTTTCAATCAACTGGCCCTCCGGGGGGGCAGATGATGATTACATTGACATTTGTAGAGTACGTCCTACATTCCAGATACCAGCTCAGAGCTTCCTCCCAGCAACCTTGGGAGGCCAATGCTGTTATTATCCCCATATTACAATTGAGGAAACTGAGGCAGGCAGCCATGAATTGATTTGCCTTGCCTGTCACAGCTTTTTAAGTGTCTCAAACCAGATTGGAACTCGAGTCTTTTCTGACTAGGCCCAGCTGCCTATCCACTGTGCTACCACCTAGCTGCCTACTTGGATTGGAATTAGGGTCTATCCAGCTTTGAGCCCAGGTCTTTGGGCTCCCAGTTTCTCATCTGGGGACAGGGAGAGTTAGGCTTAGGATTAATGGGATTTTATTTATGTAGCCAAGGTAGGTCTGGGACTGTAGTCCGAAAGCTGCCCCTCCAGGGTCACAGCTGGTAGTAGGTGTGTGAGGCACCTTTGGAACCAGCTCTTGTTGCTTCTAAGACTTGTGTGCATCAATGTGCTCACTCTCTCACGCTCTTTCTCTCTCTTTCTCTCTCCCTCACTACCTCCTCTTATTCCCCGCTCTCCCTCTGTCTCTGTATCTCTCTCTTTCTCGCTCTCTACTTCTTCCCTCTCTCTCTTTTTTCCCCTCTGTTTCTCGCTCCTTTCTCTCTGTCCCTCTTCTTTCTGTCTCTCTCACTCCTTTTTCTCGCTCTCTCCTTTTCTCTCCTTCTGTCTTTTTCTCGCTCTCTCTTTTTTCTCCCTCTGTCTCCTTTCTGTCTTATTCCTTTTTCTCGCTCTCTTCTTTCTCTCCCTCTGTCTCTTTTTCTCACTCTCTCCTTTCTCTCCCTCTGTTCTTCTCCTTTCTGTCTCACTCCATTTTCTTGCTCTCTCCTTTATCTCCCTCTCTTTCTCGTTCTCTCCATTCTCTCCCTCTGTTTCTCTCTCCTTTCTCTCTCTCTGTTTCTCTCTCGCTCACTCTTGCACATTGCTTGCTTGCTTTCTTCTCTCTCTTTCTCTCTCTCTTCCTTCTCCCTCCTCCTTTTCTATAGTAAGAGGAATCAGGTCTCCAGAAGGATCACGAGGTAGTAAATTGGATTCTTTGGGCATTGGGATTGTTTTGGCCCCTTCTCCACTTTTCCTCCTCTCCCAGTTGTGTGCTCCTTTATTGCCCTGAGGCTGAGTTCCACAGGCACTGCTTCCATGCCCCCTGTGGGCAAGCTTCTGCCAGCAAACATGTTACATTCTCCCTCCTCAGTCTGATGGAAGGGCCTGCAGTGTGTCTTTGCCACAGTTACTGACCCAGGAAACAATGGCAGTGCCCCTGCTATGAGCTAAGAGCCCTGGGAGGCAGCCGGGAATGGGGCAGCAGCAGGGAGGTGGCCTTCTGTTTCTCCAGGCCCCACTCCTGAGTGGGCACTGTTTCCCCATCCCAGCCCAAAGTGGAGCAGTTGTCCTGGGCTTGCTGACCCAGGGCAGCCCCAGCACCTCCCCCTTGCCTGCTGAGGTCTGGCCTACTTCTTACCAGGCTGTAGATGTTCACTGGCTTTAACACCCCCTCCCTACTTTTTCCGAGAAAGATCAGACTCCTGGATCTGACAGCTACCCAACGACCCCATCTTCAGCTGAAGGCGCCTCAGCTAGGCCCAAGCAGACCCTTGTCACTCTGGAAACCTCTCAACAGCCACTTCCAGCATCCACAAGCAACCTCGACCAGGAGCTCCCTGGCCCAGCACCAGCCACAGAGGCTGCCACTCAGCCCCTGATGCCCGCAGAGCATGAAGATTTGGGTGCCGGGCGAGCCAGTGGTGAAGCTGAAGCCACACAAATGGAGTTTTCCCCAGCCCCCACAATAAGTAAGCAGGAAGCAGAAGGTGCCAGTCACAGGGACTTGTTAGGGGCCATCATTGGGACTTGGGACCCTACAAAGCATGTAGGCTTGGCCCCTCATGTTCCAGGCCCAATA
>CM053588.1:14736887-14753538 GCA_028646515.1 Pseudochirops corinnae
AGTAGGATAGTTGTTGGCTTGGGGATTGTGGTTTTTTTGGACCACAACTTTTCCTTCTCCATCGACCCCCAGCCATATTTCACACCCACACCCACACCCACCCACACACACACACACACACACCCACACACACCCACACACACACACACACACCCACACATACACACACACACACACACACACACACACACACACACACACACTGTTGTAAGCTCAGTGAGGCTGCCGTGCAATGGGCCTACCAAACAAGCTGGAGCTATGTTAGGAGGGGCCAAGTTTCCAGGCACATGTAGGGCTGTGGTCCTCTAGGTGTGAGGTGATGACATTGCACCAGGTGGCAAACAGTGTCAGAGGAAGGATATGTAGGGGGCGAGTCCAGGATAACATTTAGACTGACAGCCTGACAAGCCAATGTGGGCAGCATCACCTTTTCCTGACCCATGGAGGGTGCTGGGGCATGGGGAATCCTACTTGATTCAGACTCTATTACAAAGAGGGAAGAGAACCCAGGAGGAGTATCGGGAAGGAAGGATGACGATGGAGAAGAAGCCATTGGTAACTTTGAGGGTGATGGAGACATGGGGATGTTTGTCCCTCACAGACCTGAGTTACCTTGGGCACAAGGACTTGCTCCATGTAACTCCTGGCCCCTGAACCACTGGGATCAGCACACAAGAAATATGACCTCCCAAGAGGACTTTGCGGAGGATATGACTATTTATTTTTGGTGGGAAAAAGGGGGTCATCTAGGGAGGTCAAGGTGCAGTTGGTATGTCTCCAGTACAGTCTTGCCCCTCCTCTCCTTTCATAGATATTGGAAGTAGGAGATAAGGAGTGGAGGAGGGGAATGGCCTCCCTCCCAGCCAGTTCTAACGGTCCAGTCTCCACTTTGGCTGTAGGCAGGATGAGCCCCCATGAAGGGTTTGGGTGAGGCTGGAAGGGGGCAGTATCCCTATGCTATGAGGCACCCCAGCCAGAGGGTCAATGGTGGGAAGAGAGAAAGAGGGCTCCCAGATCCTGCCCCTGCTGCAGACATGACAGGGACAAGCTTCCTCACGGACTGATTGAGCGCGATGTGGTCAGTCTGGACAGAAGATGTCTTAGTGATCCACGGGAAGTAGGGGGCCAGGAGGAAAGCAAGAGACTTGGTGTTGGTGAGTCCAGTCTGCCTCCAGGTCCCGTTCATGCCCCCTGAGTGACACAGCAGGGCACTGCCCGGGCCCATAAGATCCTGCAGCGCAAGCCCAGCACCCTGAGGCCCGGCCATTGCTGTCCGATTCCTCCCCATCCCAAGTCCAACAATGGAGAACCTGGCTTCAGTTCCTGACCTCTGCCTCCAGCCCTGACTATGGACCACTCACCAAAGCCATTTGGAATTCTGGCAACTGGGGACCCAGGCAAACCACAGAGCTCCTGATGCCACAGGACAAAGCATCCTTCACCTGAACCTGGAGGGCTTGTGGGTACCAATCCGTCTCCCCTGCAATCAAATAAATCTCCCTGGCCCTATGGCTTGGGGGCCAGTAGGTGGAGGGAATGGTAAGTGATAGCTGAACCTCATTGGTCTCTGTCTGCCTAGGGTCATCTTGTCCATTATCCCATCCCTTTGGACAAGGCGAGGGGGCACACTGATCAGAGTGTGTGCTCTGATGCCAAGGTGACCAGAGAAGTGGGATGGACTGTGCTAGTCTGATTCTCTGTTTGGGCCCCTGCCTGGGGGGCAGGGCCCTAGGCTGAAGGAAGAGCAAAATGGGGTCTTATGGCCAGAGGCGCTTTCTGCTCAAGTTCTTACTGGCTTTGAACCAGCTCTCAGGACTTCTTCCTTCCAGGGGACACTGAGAAAAGGACCAGTCCTGTGAGCTCTCTGCTCATCTTGTAAAGTAAGAGGGCTGGCTCCTCTGGTCTGTCAGGGCCTTGGTATCTAACCCTTATTCCATGTCTAACTCTAACCCCTTTCTCTCCCCGCCTTCCATTGCAATATGATTCAAAGTTCAGTGAAGGACCAGACAGCTGACCTGGTGGGGGCGCCCCAGTGCACAGATCCTGAGGCCTGGAGTTGGGAAGATCTGAGTTCCACTCTAGCTTCAGATACTTCTGAGGTGTTGACATGGGGCAGATTGCTTTACCTCTGTCTACCTCAGTTTCCTGATCTGTAAAATGGGCATCACAATAGCCCCTCCCTCCCAGGGCTCTTGGAAAGGTCCAAGGAGGTCTTGTTTGTAAGGTGTGAGCTTTAAGCCAACAGTGTAGGTGGGATTTGAGTCATTGAAGGCTCCATTGGCCAGAATGGGGACATTTCTTTAGCCTAGCTCAAGACAGATTTGATGTATCACAGCCCCAAAAGGCCAGTGTTGCCAAGAGGGTTCCTGAAGTCTCATCTAAAAAAATTTCCTAACAGTTGGGCCTTGCCCAGTGTTCAGGAGGTGGATGGCTCTCCCTGACTGGAAAGGCAAGCCGCTGTCCTCCATTGCCAAGGTCTCATTTTGGCTTGGGCTTTGGGGGCTCAAGGCTACTAGCTGAGTGCAGCTCACCTTCTCGGAGTTCACGGGCCCCTGTGAGCCAGCATTCAGCTTTGTGCAGGTCCTCCACATGGCCCATGGGCGCCAAGGGCTGGGTAGGGCCTAAGGGCTTCTGCAGGAAGATGAGAGCCAGATCATTCCAGGGGACCCCATTCACTGCTTGGTACTGCTTATGCAGGACAACACTGGAGACCCGTGCAGCTGTCATGTTGCCCCCAGGCTGTGGCAGCCCCAGGAATACTGCTATGTTCTCTGATCTCCTGTCATGGCACAAAAAACGGTCCCAGTGGGCTCACAAGAACTCCCAAGTGTGAGTTCTTCCTACCTCATCCCACCCCACTCAGCCTTGAATGGTATGACTGGATTTGACCAACCATGGGATCTCTGAGAGATTTTGAGAGAACAGCTGGTACCTCAACCTCCCCTTTTCCATCATCTGGTTGGCTTCTCAAATTCCCTACCACATTTGAGCTCCGATTTGCTGTGGAAGCCTCTTCTCTAAGGAGGCTCCCATCAGCTAAGTGCTTACATGTCCCGGATGCAGTGGGTTGAGGTGAGGACCCAGTAAGGGCTGAGGATGGACCCAGTGCAAACGGTGCTGTCACAGGTCACAATCAGGGCTTGCCAGGGCATCGCAAAGCGTAGTGAAATCTGATTCACCAGGGCTGGAGGTGGGCATGGGGGAGGCTGCACTTCGGCCAAGCCATTGTCTCAGCCTTACAAACCCTGTCTTTGGCTTTCTGGGCCCAGCTCTCCCAGGGAGCCCTCCTCCTCCTGCTTCCATTCCCCCCAGGGCCAGGGCCCCTAATGGGAGGGAGGAGGAAGGTTACTGACCTTCAGGTTTGAGGAGGGAAGAGAGTGTTGGCCTGGGGGCAGGCTTGGCCCAGGGGGGATGCTGAGGCTTTGTGGAGGCTCTGAGCCAAAAACTGAAGGGGTGGATTCGACTGAAAACATATGGCCGAGAGCAAGCCTCATCAAAAGCAGTGAGGAAGCCCATCTGTACCCAGGGGGTCTCTGCCAGGTGCAGCTTTGAGCGGCACATCAGTGGGGCTCCCAGGTCTCCCTGCCAGGGGGGAGGTAGGAGGAGGTAGGAGGGCCTAGGAGAGCTGGCCAGATCCTTGGGAAGGTGGCCTGGACAGTGGCGGGGGGGGGGCACTTATCACCTTGCAGCTGGTCTGGCCCATCACTTTCTTGGCCTCCACACAGAAGGCCTTTGAGTTCTTGATGGGCCAATAGTGGGCACAGTTGCTGACCTCGACCACATTCAGTTGCCGCTTCTGCATCGTGACTAGGTTCCCTGGATGGGATGGAGCAGAAGGCATCCTGATCCTCACTGAGCCTGGAGTTTCTGAAAGGTGCCCTCCTTAGGGGCTAGTTTGGGGGGCAGATGCCACCATTTCTACCTGGGTGACTGGGAGCCCTACGTGCGTCTGCCTCATCGGCCTCTTAGTATCTGGTGCTCAAGACTTACCCTTGATCAAGGTCCAGCCAGGGACCCAGCAGTCGCAGAGATGTAGCTGAGGCCCTGCTAACTGCTTCTTTGGGGATTCCTCGAGGCACACAGCCAGGGCTCTGGGCTGAAAGTGCAAGGGCTCCTGAAGGAGGATCAGGCCCAGGCCCATGGGCCCTTCCATCCCAAAGTGTGGCAGGGCTCGCTGGATACCCACAAGCTGGGCCCGAACCTGGTCTTCTAGGTTGATGACTCCTGCCTGGATCCAGGCCAGGCTTTCTGAATTCCGTCTGCAGTCAGATGGAAAGTCTGTCCATATGCAGGTGGTGGTGGGCCCACAAATGGGAAGGAAATGGCAGGATGGAACAGGGCAGGAACAAGGAATCGTTGGCCCTCTCCTCCCCCTGGATGTTCACATGGGTACACTTACATGATGTTGGCACAGCTGGCGGTGGTCAGGACCCACCACTCATTCAGGATGGAGCCTGAATAGAAGTGAGACAGCGCGAACTGCAATGACACCACCCAAGGAAACTCGCCTTCCTCTGCCTCCCAGCAGCTGGGGCACCGAGCAGCAAAGCCAGGCCGCAGCCCACACTCAGCTGTTGGGGAGGAAGGCAGGGCTGGGCTGAGCACCCAGGGCAGAGGCCGCCACAGGAGCTGTACCCAGGGCAAGTTTACCACTCCTCAGTCAAGAGCTCACCTATTCCTTGCTCAGAGGACAAGGCTGTCTGGAAGAGCCAATAGGCTTGGAAGTTGCTCCTCCAACCCAGGCCCAAGCGACATTGGGCCAAGGCAACCCTGAGGGGGAGCTCCTCATGCTGTTGGTAGGTGTCAGGCACAGGGCCACTAAGCTGAGAGTGGAGGGGGGAATGGGAAAAGGAGGGGGCAGAGGAATATGAGAAGGAAGGGAAGGGCAGCTGGTCCTTGGCATGGGAAGGGCCAGGCCCTGAGAAGGAGCTGTTTTGCTGTGATTCTGGCATTGAAGGACCTGAGGGGTCCCAGGCCAATGCCTGCATACCTCCAGAGAAGAAAGGAGGCTGAGTCTGAGCAGAGAATGCAGAGAAAAATCTGGGGGAGAGGAAGGGGCCTGGGTAGATGAGGGAGCCTGAGGAGAGTGGAGCTGGTGAAGGCAGGAGGGGGCTCAAATCTGGTCCCTGCACCATGGAAGGTGCCAGGGCTCTGGCTGGAGCAGGGCCAGTCCAGGGGATGATGGCTTCAGAAGCTCTCACAACCACAGGCCCAGCCCAGGGGATAATAGCATCCACAGCTGAGGTTGGCACAACCCAGAACCCAGATGCATCGGCCACTGGCTGGGACACAGGTGCGGCAGCATCGGATGGGTCACTCTCCAACTGAGTCTGGGGTTCAGCAGGCTCTGATGTGTGCTGAGGCCAAAGATCAGCTACTTGTGCCTTAGACAGAACCCAGGGCCCAGCTGTCTCTGGTACCAGCTGGTTCAGAGGCCAGGCTGCTTCTGGTTTGGGGACCATCCAGGGCCTGGCTCTGTCAGGTGCTAGCTGGGCCTGGGGTCTGGCTGCAAGAGACTTTGGGAACACTGCTGGGGGAGGCTCTACTTCAGCTGTGTTTGTTTTGGGAAGAACCCAGGGTTCAATAATATCAGTTGCTGACTGAGCATGAAACCCAGCAGCTGGCTGAGCCTGGGGTCTGGCTGCATCTGCCTTAGAAACACTGAGGAATCTGCCTCTTTCAGCTACCAGTTGAGGCTATGATCTCGATGTCGGTGGAGTTTTAGAGAGAGACCAGGGACCCACAGTGTCAGCTGCCCGCCGAGTCTGGGGTCCAGTTAGAGCTGTCTTGGGGATAATTGAGGACCCAAGAGGATTGACTTTTGGATGAACCTGGGGGCCAGCTGGCTTGTCAGCCTGTTGAGTCTGGGGCCTAGCTGCCTCAGTGGCTGACTGAGTCTTGGGTCTAACTGGGTTCTCAGCTCTAGTGAGGCCCAAGTGAGCTTGTGCTATGCCAACAGCTGCTTGAGGCTTTGTTCCAGTTGTACGTTCACTCTGCTGAGGCTCAGATCTGGCTTTGTTGGGAGTCAAGTGGGCCTGAACTAGGGCTGCCTCATGGACAAGCTGAGGAGGCCCACTTTGATCCCTTGACATCTGCACCTGGGACTCTCCAATGGGAGGGAGTGCCAGGGGCTCAGTTGGGTCGTCAGGGAGGAGCCGAGTGGCAGCTCCAGGGAGCCTGGAGGGCAGATGTCTGATAAGATAAAGTTGCTCATCCTTCCTGCTGCCCCCAAGACCAGGGCCCATGCCCAGGAGGGCAGGCTGTTCCTGCACAGTGCTGTGTATGCGACTGGTGACCTCTTGGAAAGAGGACAGTTGGGGTGTGACCTCCAACCCCAAGCCGGAGATGGGCAAGGGTGTCCAGGAACTGCTGTTCAGACTGCTTGGTAGGGAGAGACTGCAGGGTAAGGTCAGAGGTTGCTTCTGCGTGGCCTGGACAACAGCATCCATCCAGCTGCGATATGGGGCTGTGCGCACAGCAAGGATGGGGACGTAGCAGACCTTTGATGGCGCACTGACCAGCCCCACAAGTTCCCAATGATTTCCAAAACGGCAGAGGACCGGGCTGCCAGGCTGCACCTACATGGGCAGGGGGCAGGGGGAGGAATAACCTCTCTTGTTATAAGGTGTCCATGTCTTAAGGCTCCCTGCCCCTCCCAGGGGCTCCCTTATTGCCCTCTTGGCTTTCCCTCCAGACCTGGTAGTTCCTTTCTATACTACATGACCTCTGCGGGGTGAGGGAGGCCCTCCCCTGCACCCTAGGCTTAGTGTGTACCCAACAGTCTGGGCCCGGCCAGGGATTGATCCAAATGCAAAGACTCTCAGTCTCAGCAGGATGAACTCCCAAGTGATGGCAAGCCCAGGACCCCAGGAGCTTCAGCATCATCCTCTTGGCTGGTGCAAGTCCAGGATCTTGGGGGGCTAGAGGAGATAGATGGACAAAGTGTGAGGCCCAGTCTCTGCTTGCCTCCTTCAAGCCTGTTTCCGCCCTATCTCCTGGCCTCCTCCCTACTCTGCCCCATCCAGAAATCTGAAATCTCTCAGATGAAACAGTAACACCCCCTTTCCAAAGCTTCTGGGTGGACGTTCTCAGTGCTGACTGCTGAGGTCCCGGCCAAGTGATCTTTGAAGAATGAGGCTTTGAACGGGATTTGGGCAACAGGTAAATGCTCCAATTGTTGCAGAAGCCACAGAGTGGAGGCCAGTGAGCTTGCTCTGGACTCCAGACCCAACTCTGGGCAGGGACAGAAAGGGAAGGAATGAGTGCCAAGAGCAGGCCAGGCCAGGCTGGGCTTCCCGACCTCACTGGCTTTTGCCATGGAGTTGCTCAATGGGAAAACAAAGGAATGCTATGGAATTTGCTAAAATACTGACAAAATACATCTCATGCTGTTATTGTGGAAGAGATGGTGAAATATTGACCTGCACATTAATGGTTCAACGTGCACTTGGCCGATCTCATATAGAGGGCCTAGGTGTTTCTCATTTCTACCAATGATACAAAGGCAGGAGTCAGCTTGGCAATGGGATCAATGAGGGAGGAGCAGCTGCCAACACATTGGGGGCCAGAGGCAGTGTCCCAAAGGTTCTTGGCTGAAATCTTCTACCTGGGTGGTGATTAGTGGAGAGCTGAGAATTTGAGTGGTTTGCAGGCTCCCTGAGTCAGCACAAAAGCCAACTGGCCTTAGGGCTGTGTTATTAGAAGGGGTGAAGCTTCAGGAACAGGCATCAGGAGGACCACGTATGAGTGCCCAGGAGGGGAGAGCACCACTTCACATCTCAAGAGAATGTTCAGCCTGGGGATGGGGACATGGAGCCATTTCCTGACAATGTGACCCTGATCCCTCCCCTCCCCAAGCACTGCAGGATCAGGGGTAGGGTTAGAAAGAGCCCTTGGTTTGGAGCCAGAAGGATTTTGCCCTTGGAGAGTATGAGTGGCTGCCAGGTTCTTCTTCCTCAGTCATTTTTTGAGCTGACTGGAGGCCTAGTTTCATTAGTTTAGGGCTAAATCTTTTCCAGGTGGAGTGCTTTCCACTTTGGTCCTGAAATTTTGAGATTGGCAGGGAGGAAGTAGCAGCAAGTTCCCTCTTCCTCAAGGGACTTACTCTGATGTTGATAGAGCTGGCAAGGCTGATGTCCACAGAAGGGGCAGGTTTTTTGGGCCTTGCTAGTGTCTTCGGCCAGCTGGACCTGACCCCCAGTCAATCTGGTCGGCTGAAGGAGGAGGACCATGCCCAGGTCACTCTTGCCTGCAATGGCCCTGGCTGGGGGCACAAAGTTGGGGTGCAGGCAGATCCAGGAGCCATTGAGCCAGGTCCCTGAACCCCTCATAGGCAAGAAGCCTGGATTTCTGAGGGGGACAATAAGAGGAATTCAGGTCCCTGGAGTGGAAAGAGGATCACTAGCACCTAACACCTGTCTTAGACACACAGAACAATTATCAATCCAGCAGTTCATTGATCAACCAACAAGAATTTATTAACTAGGCCTCTGGGCATGTGTGTGTGTGGGAAGGGCAGGAAACAGCTGATACATTACAAAGACATGGAGATGGGAGATGGGGTGCCATGTGTGGGAATAGAGAGAAGGCCTATCTAGTTAGACTGGACAATATGAGAATTGGCTACAGCTGTCAGGAAGGGATCAGTGTGAACACAGGGGCTTAGCGAAGGCTTGTCAAGTAGACTGAAGCCTCATTCAACCAATACTACTTGGGAAACTGCAATCCCACCCACTCATAGTGGAAAGTCCCTATTAATCCCACCCGTAATGGGGGGGGGGGGGCTCCTAAATCCCACTTACGAAGAAAATTGACACGCTTTCCTCCCCAACCAAAATATGCTTGACAGACCTCACTCCATGGGACAGCTGGGCCCACCTATTCTACCCTACTATGGCTGGGTGGAGAAACCCTGAGTCCTATCCTCCCAAATCCCTCTGCCCTCCTCCTTGGGCACGTACACATTTCTCAGACAGTTGGCAGTGGAGAGGACCCACCAGCGGTTTAGAAGCACCCCCTGGCAGACCCCGGCCACAGATACCAGCCATGGCGGCTCCTTGTGGCCACCTGAGACATGGTTGCTTCTTGGCCTTGACTCCTGAGGGCTGGAGACTATAGATGTGGGAAGGATGGAGAAGGTGGGATGGCAGGGCACATGAAGCAGAGCCCAAGCTCTCCCTGAGAGAGCCTCCCCACAACTCCACCCCATCATCTCCCTGGAATATATTTCTTGTTCTGTTTTGTTCTAAGAGAATGGGAAGAGAGGGAGAGAGAGGGGAAGGCGTGGTCAGATTTGGGAGGGAGAAGAGAAGAAAGGAAACCTCAGCTGTGTCCTGTCTCACTGGGTTGTGCTGTGTTTCCTGGGACTTACAGCCAGCAGCACAGGGGAGAAGAAGGCTTAAGCCACAGAGGCCCAGAAGAGCCCTCATTGTCCTGTTCCTGTCCACAGAATGGGGCTTTTTGTCCTGGAATGGCGTCCTCAGTGCCAAGGATGCTCAAGCCCTGCCCACTCTGGAGCTGGGCTCTGGGGCTTGGGACTAGCTTGTGGAACCTTTGAGGTCACAGGGCCCCCTCACTGTGACATCGTCGGCATCGTCAGTCTCTATCCTAGTGGTAGCTCTTCCTGCTCCTGCTGCAGCCCAGTCCACACCCCCTTTTCATCCACACTCAGTATCAGCTGATTCAGCCAGAGGTGTGGAGGAGAAGGAGGAAGAAGGCAAAGGAACAGAAGGGAGAAGTCTGTCCAGGTCTTAAAGGATGGAGAATTAGCCAGTCATGGGGCCAAACATGATTCTTTAATATCTTAGCCTGCCGGCTTTTCTCTGTGGCCCTAGGTGGGTGGCTTGGCTAATGCTGAGACTCCAGGGAGGGAAGAAGGGTTGTTGCAGGCCCTTGGGAGTCTCCCATAGAGTCCATAAGCAGGCTGACCAGCTCCTCCTGCTCCTCCTCCTCCTCCTCCTCCCCCTCTTCCTCTGCAGGTGAGAGCATCTCCGTGACGGTCTCCATCTCTATCTCAGTACTCTCCACATTCTCCAGGGTGGTGCTCATGTTCATCTCAGTGGCTGAGGCCTTGCAGCTGTTTCCCCCACATGGGTGAAGACTGAGGTGCTTTTCGTGTTCCGGCTAGAGCTGGAGAAGCTGCACAAGAAGGAGGCAATATGGCTAGGTTTCTTAGTTGGGGCAGTGGCTGGAATTGGGAGATGAAGAAGCCAGTGACCTGCCTTAGCATCTTCCTTCTCCTCCCCCCTCCCTCTCCATTTTTCTGGAAGACGGCTGTCGGCTAGGAAGGACAGAGGGGGAGCAGAAAGTGGCTTAAGAGGGCTGCTGATTGAACTCTTGCTCTTCACAGGTTTGTGAGAGGCCCTGGAGGCACGGGACAAGGCAAAGAAAACGTGCAAAGTTAGCCTGGCGATGAAAGCTACCCAACACATTTCTGGCTCAGACAAAATTAAGATCTTCTGAGTCTTAAAACAAGAAGCCCCTCTACCCCCTTCACATTTTGTTTACTAGATTCTCCCTGAAGAAAATGGTGGAATAATAGGGATAACTCAACTCTATTAAAAACAAAAAAAGACCCTTTTTGGGCAATGTGAAATCTCATTAGGACCCTTCTTTTAGGGGGATGTGAAAGTGGGGGCACAGCTAGTTGGCAAGCGACTCTTCTCACCTGGAATCCTTTGCGGATGGGCTGTGGCTAGTGGCTTTCTGGGAAGACGGGCTGTGGCATCTTCTCCGGGGGCTGGTGGCTGGATTTCAGAGTCTCCTTGGAAGTCACAGCCTGCCAGGATGACCTCCTCTGACCACTGTTGCGTTTTTTGGTCCCTTTTCTGTGCCAGGAGTGCCTCCAGGTTGACCTCCCTTCCTTGGATGCCTTGGGGCTGGCCACGGTCACCCTCTGACTTCTGTCTTGCTCACTCATGTAACCCTCACTCTGCAAGGTCGATATGAGGGGGGACCCATTGGGCCCAAGTGGGGTGATGGTTCCTATGCCTGCTATGGTCATGGTCCCAGTTCCAGCAGAGGCCATGCTTATGTAGCCTGAGGGGATCAGGCTGCCAGTGCCTGCTGAAGCCACACTCACTGAATCCAGTGACATGCTGGCAGCACCAGCCAGCATGAGGCTCACGCTGCCGGAAGATATGGTCTCCGTTACCTGCCCAGTTGCAGTTCCTGCCAGGGCAACACTTATGCCAGGTTCCCCTGACTGCCTGCTGTGGCGGTCCCCATGCCTGGAGGGCTCCCAGCCAAGGCCTTGCTGATAGGACCCCTGCTGGCAGCAGCTGACACTGCAATGCTTGGGACAGATGGTGTACTGGGGGGAGACATGTTGGGCACCCCTTGGATGCTGTAGTGATGACTCAGCAGCTCCTCAGTGCATCTGGGGCTAGGGAAGCCCTCCCCAGCTCTAGCTGCTATGATTGTTTCCGGCTTTACTGCCATCTTATCCTGGCTAGGGATGTCGGGCGTCATGTGAAGACTCTTGATACTCACTTTATCTTGCTCCTCTTCACTGTGTATTACTGGGTCCTGGGACTGGGGCCCATGTTGTGAGAGGCAGAAGAGGAAAGAAAGAGGCAGGGGTCAAGGTCAGGTCATAAACTGCCTAGGGTCAGGAGTCCTCCTCTCACCCTATTAGAATGGAGGACGAAACTGAGCAAGCACCAGGGAATTCTGGGACCTAGAACATGTGCCCTGTTCTGGTGAGTGTTGCATGTGTTGGGGTGGGCTGCGTGGGCTGATTCCCAAAGGAAGACACATTTTTCCAACTCTCTCCCCTCCTCCCTGTTTTCCCAGCTGGGATTGGCAATCAAAGTTTTCCTTCTCCCCTGTGGACCCTAGGTCAGAGGCCTAAGCCAGAAGTTGGACATATAGCTCTGGTCACTGTCATCAGCTAAAAGAGTTGGCCAAGAACAGTTATAGAATTGTTCATCATTCCCCCCTCCCACCCCCACCCCATTCTCTAGCATGGGTGATCAGAGAATATAGTGAGTGATGGAGGGAGGCCCTCAGAGGCAGGCTGTGCAAGGCTCAAATTGGGTCCTTCTATGGCTCGACTCACAGGAGATTTCAGCCATGAAAGCAGGCACTTCGACCCCATTCCCAGCAGGAATGGCATGGATACTGCTGTGGCCCTCCACAGGTGGCCGCAGGAGGTAGATGAGCTTCTTGGAGTAGGAGAAGAGGTCCTCCCGGGCATCAGAGTGTGGGCACAGCTGCAGGTAGAATGATCGTCCGCTGGCCAGCTTCAGCCGAAGCTGCTGCTTCTCACAGTCATGCACAGAAATCTTCACAAACTTCAGGAGGAGTAGCCTGTAGCCCCCCCAGCCCAGGAAGTATGTTCCACAGTCCTCCCTCCTCCTCCTCCACCCGCCTCCGCATTGCTGGCTGCCTGAGGCCTTGAGCACCCTGTTCATTGATTTGTCACACTGGGGGTGCAGGCTCTGCTCTGAGCTGACACCTCATTTTCCAGGTGACAGAGAGATGGAAATAGGGCATCTTGAGAAGGTGTTGGCATTCAGAAGTCCATGGGTTTTGAACCCTTGTTCCTTGACCTAAATCCAGTTACTATCTAAGTGACTTGGTTAAGACCATATTTGGCAAGAGATTGTCTGAGTTGGATGGGGAGAGCTCATCCAAGTCGGGATGCCGGGACAGGACAGCTGTGGTGGCTGGCTCACCTGGTCAACTACAGGGTCTTTGAAGGGTGAGGGTGGTACATCTTGCTCTTGGAGCTGGCCTCTTCAGGGGGCTGGTCCTCAATGTATTTGACAGGTCGGGCTAGCAGCATGACATTGGGCAAAGGCAGAATTGGGCTGGTGGATGCAATGCCCACAGTCACCATGTGTACCTGGTTATGCACGTCAATCATTTCCCCTCTCTTGCTGATCTGCAGGGGGAAAGGGGGAGGGGAGGGAAGGGAGATGTGGGGGGGAAGAGACCAGATGCCCAGTTCCAAAGAGCTCCTCTTCTTCCTCCTCCTCTGGATGGACTGGAGGCAGAAGGACATTGTCTAAGACAGATGATGAACCCCTCACCAAATTCAAACCTCCTGGCTCCGTTGTTATTTGGGGCGGCCTTCCCTTCCCACCCCATTCTCAGAACCCATGTATCCTGCTCAGCCAAGTCTTGTCCATGGACGTGCCTCACTTAATCACCCTAAGACTGGGACAGCATGAGGAGTCTGGGAAGCAGAGAGCTTGGGCCCAGAGGTAGTGCGGGTAAGACAGGCAAGGTCGGGGATGGGGGAGTGGGTGGGGCCAAGGCTTCCCATGGGAGGCACCTGAATGAAGTCGCTCTTGAACATGGAGGCGTACTTGAAGGCGTCATACTCCCCCTTGTACAGCTGCTTCTGCAGCTCCCCCATGGATGTGTTGAACATGCTCACAGCGTGCCCACTGGCTGCTGTATAGTAAGGGAGCATGGATTCGCTGCTCACGGTCCTCCCTCCCTTTCTTCTCTTCAGAAGGGACAGCCGCGAGTAGGCAGCAGTGGGTAGCAGGTGGCCAAGTGGGCAGGGCAGAGCAAAGAAAGGTTAGGGCTTTAAAGGAAGTTTCCTGACCCTCCCTGCCCCGACCTTTAGAGAATTGTACTGGAGACAGGGAGGGGCCCATGGTCGCTGGAGGGTGGAGGCAGAGGCAGCCCCCTCCCCCTGTTAGGAAGGAGGGCGGGTGTGGATGAAGGGCTGCCTCGCTAGGAGCCCAGTCACCTCACGGCAGGGGAGGGGCGGGCTCACCTCGGCTAGATCAAGATCGCCACTGTAAGACGGGGCTTGTGGAGCATCCATGGCTGCGGTCACCCGGTGTTTCTTCCTTCCCTCCCTCCCTCCCCCTCCACGCCATTGACAGTCCTGAGGAACGGACAGACTGGCGGCTAGCCGGGGTGCAACCCCTCCACGGCTTCCCTCCGTGCTCCTGGCCGAGTCACTCCCTCGCTCGCTCACTAGGTACTACTAGGCGCGCCGGTGCAGAGGGGGGAGGAGGAGGGCACGAATTAGGCCTGGAGGGGCGTCTTTCCTTCCTCCAACCGTCCTGCAGCCATTCTGGCTGCTAGCAGGTTCGCCTGCTTGTTCCATACCAGCGGCCGGAGCTGGGGGGCGGCAGCCCTTTGTGACAGCGGAACCCCCCACCTGTGACCCCCGCGGGCCCCGCCCCCAGAGCACGAGCCCCCAGGTGCACAGGTGTACACACAGGCAGAGAGGGACACACAGTGCACAGACAAACGCAGCGGTCTGTCTGCACTCGCACACAAAAACCCACGGCCCAGGCCTCTTTCAACCTAAAGCTTTATTGAGGCGAGGGGGCCCTTTCACCCCCTCTGGAGCCTGGGGGTGGGGGTTGGGGTGGCCTAAAGCCAATTCCATCAATACTGATAGGGGGCCAGTGGGAGGAAGGCGGGCGCTGACCATGCCCCCGGTGCTGATCGCGGATCACAGGTCCGTGCTCATGGGCCCTCCCTCTCACTCCTTGCCTCCCCCAAACTCTTTCAACAGCTTTAGATGAAGTCCAGAATTGGACACTGCATCTTTTTTTTAAAGAGTTCACTGAATAAATAAAAGAAAAAATGGAAAGAAAGGCCCAACCAACCACCAGAGCTGGAGTTCTTTCTGAAACTATTCCAGGCACCCTACACCTCCAGACCCCAGTGGACCGATGGTGGAGGAATCAGGCCCAGAGTGGATGGGGAGCCCACCCACGAGACGAAGAACAGGCTGGCTGGTCTCATCCCTTGGGGATCTGAGCTCTTCCTTATTTCTAGGAGGAGGCTACACCCCAGGGCATCCTGGGCAGGCCAAAGCGGAGCCCTCTTCTCTTGAGAAAAGCCAGGATCAATCAATTAGAAAACTTTTAAGAAAAAACAAAAAACCCTTTTCCACAGGCTGGTGGCAGAGAAGCAGAAGAAACATAGGCATGGGGAGGGGAGGTCTTGCCAAGAACGCTTTATTGTAACCCTCACCTGGAGCCGGGGAGGCCGATGCCGATCCCCTCCCACTGACTCACTATATGTGCGCACCAACACATTCCGAGCACGAATTAAGAAATGCAAACAGAACCAAAAATATATATATATATATGTATATGTATATATATATATCATTTTTCCGCTTCTTCCCCCATCCAAATGCTTCAAGTTTCAACACAGCTAGTTTTCCAAGGGAGAACAGGGCCTGGGGGTGGCCGCCACCAGCTTCTCCACTCGGCCTGGGGTGAATGCACTGGGGAAGGGGCAGGACAAAGGTTGGGCGGTTGCTTGATTACTGGTTAAGTTTCCTTCTGAGGTTTGTCAAACGTTTTTGTGGGGTCTTGTGTATCTTCCCCTCCTTTTTCTCCTCTCCCTATCCCCAAGTCTGACAGTAGACAAAAGTAACAGGGTGGCAGCGGCAGCCCTTTGGGTCTAAGCCAACCCAAAGCCCTCCGAGCACTCCTGGATGGCCAACAGCAGCATATGGCGCAGCTTCTCATAGCTCTCGTAGGCCGGCAGGTCCAGCTGATTGAAACTACAAGGATGGGACCACAGGGAGTCAGTCAGTGATTGTAACCCTGGAATTCTGTACGTACTCCTCCCCCTCTTGCCATCATGCCACCATTCTCACCATGTGTGGGCTGAAGGCAACCGGTCTGTGGATCTGTCATCTCGGTGGATCTGGAACTTTTGAATGCCATTCATGCCCTCAAGTGCTGCAAAACCCTGGAGAGGTACCTTGGAGGTGCCTGTCACAAATTGGAGGAACTTGGCACGGTCAGCCTGGTCAAAAGAACGCAGGGCTCTCCAGAACCACTGAATCTAAAGAGAGAAGACACCCAGGCTGAGCACCAAAGGGTGGGCTGCTAATCAAGAGGCTTGAATTCTAGGCCTTCCTTTGGCACTGCCCCCCAGATGCAGTCTGGGACCAATTCTTTCTCCTCACTTCCCCATCTAACAAGTGAGAGACAGCCTCCAAGTCTCAGTTCAAATTCTACCTTCTGCCCCCTCTCTGTGAAATGATCGCTTTCCTCATCTCCACCTCCTGGCTGTCAAGTCAAAGTCAGGTCAGTCAATAAGCAACTGTCAAGTGCCTACTATGTGCCAGGGATATACAAAGAGGCAAAAGCCAGTCCCTGCCTTCAAGGAGCTCACAATCTAATGGGGAGAGAGCAAGCAAACACAGGCTAAATGGCAAATAATGAGGAGATGCAAGACACTAGAATTGAGAGAGGTTGGGAAAAACCTCCTGGAGGAGATTAGGTGGGACTTGCCAGGAAGCAGAGATGAGACAGGAGAGTGCTCCAGGCATGAGGGACAGCCAGAAAAAATGCCCAGTCCAGAGACAGAGGGTCTTGGTGGTGGAACAGGCAGGAGGCCGGGGTCACTGGATCAAAGAATATAAGGTGTAAGAAGACTGGAAAGGGAGGAGCCAGGCTATGGAGGGCTTTGAATACCAGAGCTATCTTATATTTGAACCTGGAAGCAATAGGGAGCCCTAGTTTACTGAGTAGGAGTGACATGGTCAGTCCTGTGCTTTGGGAAGTTCACTTTGGTGGCTGAATAAAGGATGGACTCAAGTGGGGAGAGAATGAGGCAGGCAGGTCCACCCAGCAGCTACTGCAATAGCCCAGGAGTGAGAGGATAAGGGCTGTCATCAGGGTGGGGGGCCATGTCAAAGAGACAGGGGGTG
>CM053588.1:14759378-14770445 GCA_028646515.1 Pseudochirops corinnae
GCTCACTTTTGAGCTTTCTTTTAAAAAATTTGTTTCCTTTTGGTCTTTTCCCCCATCACCTCTTTCTTAATATTTGCTTTTTCATTTCCTTTCTGTTATCCCTTGTAATGGGAAAAAAAAAAAGCTGTTCAGTAAAAAGGCATTTGTTGATGAAGTCTAGCTCTGATCTTTCTCTTGCAAAAAAAAAAAAAAAAAAAGGTCGAAGCCTTCTCTCGCCTTTCTTGAGGTCCAAACTTTGGGTTCTAATTTTCCTGTGTTCCATCTGGAGTTGGTATTCATTTACACTATCATCATGTTTGTGGTCCTAGTATTTCTTACTTCCTTTCCTCTGCTTCTCTGGACTCCCCATATTCAGCCTTTCTTGAATAAACGTTCTCCAGAGCTCTCATGGCCACTTATCACCATCACTTCTCATTAAGTACCATGCATTCACCAATTCTTGCTACTGTCCACTCATACCCCCCATCAGATAGCACAGCAGTTGAGAATTAAAAGATTCCTTAGTACCCAGCTAGTGCCAAGTGTACCCATAACAAAATCTTCATGAGAAATCCGCCACTTATTTCACATTGAGACATTCTCATTGATGAGGAACTTGTTTCCAGCTTCAAGCCTGTTTTTGCATCTTTGCCTCTGGGGCCGTGCAGAACAATTGGAAGCTCGCTGCCCTGTGAGCTTCCCTCCAGCCTCATTCTTCTCTTAAGTGACATCATGCCCAGTTCCCTCCCCTGAGCCTTGTGCTATGGCTCTCATCCTCCAGGTGCTCTGTCTTCTCCTTTCACTGGTGTCCAGACCAGAACTGAGACAGAGAATGGCAGAGCTCTTTTTCTCTTCTGCCATGTTTACCATCACATTCTGCTCTGGATCAGAGTCATTCGCCTTCTCTCATTTTGTATTTGGATAGAAAGTAGGCGTTGCTACTGTTCTCCATATCAAAGCACATTAATCTGTGCCAGACCATTCTCGCCTCTCCTTGGCCCAGTCAACTTCCACTTGGTCTCTGCTTCTTCCTGCTTTGTACCTCGACTTGTCTTCCCACAACTCCCAAAGTGAAGATCCTCAAGCTCAGCTCTAAGCACAGCTCTTCTTAGCCCAGGAAATCTCAGGGCTCCCTTTTGTTTCTCCTGTGTTTTCAGCTTTATTTCCTTTTCCTCATTCTCAATCTAATCTACTCTCTCACCAACCCTCTGTCATGCAATATTACATCCCCTTCCTCCATACCTTTAATACTAACTGGTCCCCTTGTTCTTCAGATAGAAATAAAAGTAAACATTTCCTGCCCTCAGGGAGTTGAACGGAGGGGGATGGCAGCCAATGAAGAGCTCTCAAGACAGGACATTTTCTGGCCTGGTGAATGGGGCTGTAGCAGAGTAGTTTGAGACCGATGTCAGCAATGATGATGTGATCTAGTGTTTGTGATTCTGGGCTGGAGGGGGCGGGGTTCCAGGAAAGGGAGTAAGAGATGCTGTATTATGGGCTAGTAAGGTGATGGGGTAAGACAGGTGTCAAGACACCAAGGTCCCAAGGCAGGGTTCATTCCTGAAGTATAGAGCCGACAGACTCTTGGCATGGTCTGTAGTGTGTCAAGGTGGTGCTTGGCAAGACTCGCGATCTTTCATACGTCAGTGCATGTCCATAGCAAGAATAAGGCTCACTGTATATAGGGATTAGATGACACGGTCACTTCAGTAGCTGGGGCAGTCTGGGGTCTTCCTAATCTCCAACAAACGTGCATCTAGCTTGGCTCTTGACTTTCCCCAGCTAGCAGTGCTATGCAGCTGCTTTGGCCTTCTTCCTTGCCCCAGGGTTCTGGGTGTCATTTGAAGCCCAGTGGTACAGAGCATAGCCCTCATGACCGCTTGGAACTCCTCCAGTTTTTGACCAGTCGTGGGTTGTGGTATGGGGAGGCAGGCGGACTGAGGCCTTCTTGGGCTTCGTCACTGAATGGTGTTAGCAGGCTTGACCACAGCTGTTTCTTTTGACAACTCAGTCTAAAGCTTTGTTTTGCCCCTTCAGAAAATTCCCACCTGTAGATCATTTTTGGTTCATTGTGCATCACTTTCTTCATTTTATCATGCATGTCCACGTTTTGTTTGATTCGCTTTCTCCCTGTGGCCCTGGCCTAGTCCTTATTTTGGAGAGAGTTTGGACCTTAGTGCTTCTTTGCCAGGCAGATGAAATGGCCAGCTGGTTTTTGTTGCTTGTGATGGTAAGAAGAATGTGGGTGTGGAAGGGGCTGAGAAGGAAGCAGGCAGAGGTTGGGAGAGTTAGAGCCTTGGTGCTTTCTTCCAGTCTGTGGACCAATCCATGTCTTTGTGGCGGGAATGTGTTACAGTCTTCCTCTGCTTCCCATCTGTGCGCACAACCTGAAGTGCCAACATACTGTAAGGCACTGTGCTGTGCACACAAACACACACACACACACACACACACACACACTTGTATTTCTTTGTTTCGTCCTTTGAGAAGGTGATTTGTGGCTTTCTTTTTCACTATTTATTCCTTTTAAAAAACGTTTTGTTCCTAGTCGTGAAACGACCTTTATAATCGTTTTTGGAATAACTCCACAATTCCTATTTCTCATTGTTTCTGAAGTTTTTGTCTGGATTAACGTGGGGTTACAACCCTCTTCTCCTTGTAAAAGTATTTTCTCTGCCTCCTTCCCCCCCCCCCCCCTCCAGGGTTGTTGGAACAGAAGAGCGGGTCCCCATTCCCCTCATGGATTACATCCTCAATGTGGTAAGTTGGCCCGGTGCTGCTACTGGGAGGGTAGGGGGGTTGCGGAAAGCAGAGGAAAGAGAATATGATGACATTGTGCCACCCCCAGGGGAAAAGGTCAGGGGCGTAGGGAGAGCTTGTCAGCTGCAGTCAGATCCCCTGGCCTAGCAGCGAAGGAATCATGCACTTTGGCTTTTGTTCTCACATTTATAAATGTGATGGGGGATGGGGTGGGGGCACAGGTAAGCAGTCCTAAAAGCCTAAGAGAAGATTTGGGGATTTCTACTGTCTGAGCTCTCCAATCATAATCTTAGTTCAATTCCTATTCAGGAATTGAATTTGGTTGCTTGTGGCCACACATAACCTCTGGGGTTATGGGTTGGTGGACTCGGGTATGATTGCCGCTGAGTAACTAGTATTGACCTGGGGCTAGCCAGATTTATTCAATGAGACCTTGCCTGCTTCATTTCCAGATATAACTCTCCCTGCTTTTTTGTTACTAGATGAAGTTTGTGGAATCCATTTTAAGCAATAACACAACAGATGACCACTGCCAGGAGTTTGTGAATCAGAAGGGCTTGCTGCCCCTTGTGACTATCCTGGGCCTCCCCAACCTGCCCATAGACTTTCCCACCTCAGCTGCCTGTCAGGCTGTGGCAGGGGTCTGCAAGTCCATACTGGTAAGGCCCAGCAAAATGGCCACCCACCTACAGGCCCTCTTTGCTCCTTCCCTTTCCCTCACCAATAGAAATGGAGCCCCAATGGGCCTGTGTGCCTATGAAAGTATCACATTGAGAGAAGAGATACTGGGTTTCTCCATCAGAGTTGTCTTTGGGTTTTGTACCTTGCCCATTTCTCCGGAGTAGCACTGATTCCCCCAAAATCCTCTCTCCTATAACAATGGAATTTGAACCACTCTAACAGTGGCCATTTTGAGCTTTGTCCCATCTTTCAGAACCAAGATTGGTCATTGCCACTATTTACCGTTTGATGTTCCCATTTTGTTCTGGCTTTCTTTGTGTAGTTTTCTCTTGGTCTTCCCACGTTTCTCTGAATTCATCCTTTGGATCTCAAACAGCTCCTCAAACCTCAGAACAGACAGAAAGGAATTATACAACATTGATGGCAGTTTAGGAAGGGCAACCTTTGGATCCCACCTCCCAGGTTTTTTCCCTCCTCATTTCCTTTGCTTCTAATTCTTTTGCTCTTGAGATTTGTCCAAAAATGATCTGACTTTGTTAGAAAAGAGAGACCTCTTTCATATTCTACCCAGTGCTGATACCCCCATCATCACACATGCAATGGCCTTTCATGAGCATTTTCTACCATTCTACATTTGTTGTAACATAATGAATTCCAAATGATGGAAGCACAAAGGATCTGTTCATTAGAAAAATTGGAGAAACTCTAAGTTGGGAAGAGAATTCACAATGAAGCTGAGCATAACAGAGGAGAATATAAAGGGATGAGGTGACATTAGATCAAGAACACTGTTAGCACATCTAGCCTATGAGGGGTACGGTGACATCCAATCTGTAATCAGTTTATATGACTAATTTCTTTCCCCTGTACAAATGTTGTCAACAAATAAATTCTTAAAAAATAAGGATCATCAGCTGTCATGGGAAAATACTACCTATCGCAAATAATGGACAGTTGAAACTGGAACAATTCTCCCATTGGCCATGATGCCCTTTAGAGACAGAAACCATGAATGTTGGAAGGACTGTGGAAAGGCAGGCCCAATAGTGTGCCCTGGGGCGAGTTTTGCTCTAGTCCAACCATTTTTATTTGTGTTATGGTTTTTCCCCCAAACCATAACACAAATAACAATAAAAATTTCCTGCAAAACAATTTTTAATGTTCATTTTTTAAATTTTGAGTTCAAAATTCTCTCTGCTATTCCTTCCCCACCCCCCTTATTGAAAAGGTAAACAATTTGATATAGGTCATATATGTGTAGTCATATAAAACATATTGACACATTAGTCATATTATAAAAGAGAACACAGACACACACACACACACACACACCCCCCCCAAAAAAAAAAAAAAAACAAGAAAAATAAAGTTTAAAAAGCATGCTTTTATCCGTATTCAGACATCATCAGTTCTCTCTCTAGGGATGAATAATAGTCTTCATCATAAGTCCTTCAAGGTTGTCTTAGGTCAAGCCTTCAAGATTCTTGAAAAGCCTTTTGGACACATGTAACAAAAGCAACTAAATTGTTTGGTATCTTTGACCTGGCAGTCCCTTAGCAGAGTACATTGGGTGGGTAGATGTTTGCTAGAAGTAAAGGTCCCCTGTTCATTCAAGTACTTTCTGTGGTAGAACAAAACGGGTAAACCAAGAAGCCAAATGATAATATATCCTGAGAGTCCCTGAGCACCCACAGTTCTGAGACTTCCCATCACTGCCTTGAAACCCAGAAGGCATCCATATTGAGAGGAATGTATGTTCTTTAGTTTACCATTGGTGTAGACACCAGTTGTTCCATCTGTGGAGGAGAAACAGTGGAGTACGATGGAGTATGGCTAGGGGAGATGCAAGACAGGCAGACGTCACTCGGTGTGTTCCCTTTTTGTCTTGGGAAATCCTGTCATTCTCATGGAGAAAGACAGGTGAATCCAAAAAGATAGCCGAAGTAGTCGCCAAATAGTAGAAAGTCAGGTACGTTTTCACCCCAGCTGGTTTTGTTGTCTGTGGCTCTGTTCTCTTTCTTCAAGCCCTTTGACAATGAACAATCTTTGGTTTTACTCTTGGGGAAAGAAGCAAACAGACTTGCAAAGATGGATACCTTCTTATTCATGTGTGGAAAGGAGAAGTGAAAGTTGGATTTGCTGGTGGATCACTGGGAGGCTCAAAGGAGAGTGTGATTCCTTGTCCTGGCCCGGTCATCTTGCCATCTGCTGTTGGGCAGAATCGTGTCCATGGTGGGCCTCCTCTCCTTTGGATGGTGCCATCGCAGCAGCGAGGCTATGTGGCCTGTTCATTCTGGCCTTGTATACAAGACCTAGGCTCCTCCAGGATGCCCTTTGTTAGTATTTGCTAGGGAGGGAGGCAGTGTCACAAGGGGAGAGAATGGCTGGGAGAACCCTGTATTCGTAAGCCGCAACAACACTGAGAAGAGCCCAGAGCACGTTGTAGTTCTAGGGCTTGATGAGCAAGCCCACCCCCTCCTTGGGAGTGAAGAGGAGGCTCTGCCTGCTGTCAGGCTGATGGTTGCTTTGGCTTCCTCATAAAGGAGATTTGGGGAGGGAAGCAGGGACCAGGTTGTTTGGATATGACAGCGATGTTGAAAAACAAAAGTGTAAGTGAAATATTGTAATCCTCAGATCTTTTATTGCAGACTCTGTCCCATGAACCCAAGGTCCTGCAGGAGGGTCTTCTGCAGCTGGACTCTATCCTCTCCTCTCTGGAACCTCTGCACCGGCCAATTGAGGCCCCTGGGGGCTCTGTGCTTTTGCGAGAGCTTGCCTGTGCTGGCAATGTTGCAGACGCCACCCTCTCTGCCCAGGCTACCCCTTTACTGCACGCCCTCACAGCTGCTCACGCTTATATCATGATGTTCGTTCACACTTGCAGGGTTGGCCAGGTAATGAGATTCTTCGAGATGAATATGCTGTTTTCGAACTCGGGAATATCTTCCAATCCCTGTAAGGTTGCTTTATTGAATCACCAGAATGTCTGCGTTCTTGGTGAGTTGCCACCAGGGAAGTGAATTTCCTTGAAGGTGCTAATTTTCCTGTCTAGATTAAAGTCAGCAGGATTATTAGCTCCTGGTGGACGATTGCTTTCCATTGCTATTCTTTAGTCTATTTGAATTTCTTCTGGTGAAATTGGCAAACGTTTCATCTCTTTCGGTGGCAAGTGGGTTGGTTCAAATTGGGCCCATAGGAAATGTTTCAGACCTTCAATATTGGGTCATTGGCTTTGAATCTAGTAGGCTTTATGTGCTGTGGGCACCTACCACCCTGTACTAAAGGGGCATATGGAGTAAGGGATGCAGGAGGTCCCCTGAATTGGGTCCACCATTCTTTTCCCAAGAGTGTTGTCTTCTGTGGAGTAAGTGAGGGTATGGCAGAGTTATCAGGGATTGATATCTTTTCTGTGCCAGTGTGGGAGATGCCTGTCCGTGGGATGGCGCCATCTCTTTTCTTTATTCTAGAGTGAGATCCGTGCCATCTCAGTGAACCAATGGGGCTCCCAGCTGGGTCTAAGCGTCCTAAGCAAGTTGAGCCAGCTCTACTGTTCTCTTGTGTGGGAAAGCACAGTTCTGCTCTCACTGTGTACACCAAACAGGTAGGGAAATAGAGCCCCTTCTGTCACATTGGCAGCTAGGTCTCCCAGTACTTAGTGCTGAATTCCAGGTCTCCAAGCTCTTGGTTCATACCCTACCTCTGAGGCTTTGAGCTATGTTCCCTTGTCGGGGCCTTCACATTCTCTCTGTCATGTTTTTTGAAGTGTAAAATGGGAGATCAGGAGTTGGCCTCCAAGGTCCCTTCCAACTCTAAATCTGTGATTCCGGGATCACAGTCCAAGCCAGGCCTTATCTTTGGACCTTTGTTACCATCTCTTTGTCCCAAATGTGCTCCAGGAAGAATTGGTTTTGGGTTGTCTCTGACTTGCCTTCTCAGCTCATCGGAGAAGCCATAGAAGAGAGTGGCCAGCAGCAGCCTGGCAGGCAGTAACGCTGCTGCATGCAGCTCTGTGCCTGTCACCTTGGCTCCTCTGGTGGCTGCTTTCTTAGCTCTCAGTACTGCTACCTTGGGATTGCAACTTTTCCTTTGATAGAGCTGCTACTTCTGATTTCTCTAAGAGAGAAGCTGCTCTTTGCTTAGCTCCTGGGCATTGGTTAGCAGGCAAGATGGGAGACCTTATGTCATTTCTGGTGTGATTTCAGCCTCCCTTCTGGCTGTGAGTTTGGGCAGGCGGACATGCAGAAGTTGGTACCAAAGGAGGAAAAGACAGCCACCACAACAGCTACCCATGGAACCAAGAGAACAGGTAACTCTGGTACAAGTTCTGTTTGGCGACCGCTGCTATTGAGCCTCACCCAAAAGATCAGCTACTCATGAAAGCCCCGTCGAGTAGAATCCTCCTTGGGCTCTCATTTCCAAGAGGAAGATGGCACAGCCCAAACAGTTTGTTCTTTGGCTCTCCTTGCTAAATGCAGTGCCCCAATATCGTGGTACCTACAAGGGGATATTTTTTCCCATGGTCTCTTCATCGGGTTCCTGGTTAGTTTTGAACCCTCTCTGGGATTCAGTGGAACTTGGAGGATGTCTCTTTTTAGAAGTGGGTAGATAAAGGTCTTCAAATGCAGTTGCCAAATCCAGTTGAACACCCTCCACCCCACCCCCAAGCCCATCTGTCTACTTCTATGGGTGTTCCAGCCCTGCATTAAATGTATTCATTTTCAGCCAGAATGGCGAGCATAACTGTTTGGCCTTCCCCATTCACACATTGGAAGATAGCAAACTGCTAGACAGACTTTGATCAGGACTAATTTGTTGGACAGGTTTTTCTTTTGCTGACATCAGTGACCTTTTTCCTTCAGAATCCATTTGGGGTCACCCTTGCCTTATACATAGTTCAGTCCTAAAAACCGGGGTTGAGCTTAGGATGAGACCAAAAGGTCCAGGGAGCCAGAGCATTTCCAGTCACCCTGTTCTTCATTTCTCTGTTTCAATCTGTGCAGAAGGAGAAAGCGAAGGGTCAACAGCTACCGTGGAGGCCTCTGCCCAGGGCTTATTGGAGGGCATTGGCTTGGATGGTGACACCTTGGCTCCCATGGAGACTGATGAGCCCAGTGCCTCTGATGCCAAGGGCAAGTCTAAGATAACCCCTGCCATGGCAGCTCGAATCAAACAGATTAAACCTTTACTTTCTGGTGAGTGACTCTGCTGTCTCCCCCTAGACCTAATGGACCAAAGTGGCTGCACAGACGCCTTGGGAAAATGGGGCCAATTCAGGCTATTCCGAAGCCGTTTGGAGTCTCCTGTGCCTTCACCTTCCATTTCTCTCATGAAAGTTACTAGTTTTTGTCTTTGAGTCACCATGGTTTCTACCCATTCCTTGTTATTCTCCCATGTGTGGCATTCCTTTGCAACAGAGAAACACCATTAAGCAGAACCATTGGTGCACAGCACAGAGCTGTGTGATTTTAGCGGATGAACCTTCTGGCTTTTTGGAGACCCACACTGGGTGATTCTAGCGAGTCATTTGGACTTGTGTAGTTACTTAAGATTGAACTGAAATGGGTCACTTGCCTACCCAAACCTCGAAGCGGGCTAAATTAGCACCACAGTCAGGTAATAAGCATTTATTAACCACTTGCTGTGTACTGGGCACTGTGCCAGTCTTGGCAAACTGCTGATGCCAAGAATGACAAAGACTTGGTTCTTTGCCCTAGAGAAACTCACATGGAAACATATCTGTATATAGAAGATAATACACAACATAAATCCCCAAGGAATGGCACTTGTAGTGGAGAGAGAGGGAGGAAAGAAATGGGATTTGGTAAGGTCCCCCAAAAAAGTTGCAAGGTTAGTCCAGATTTGAAGGAAGCTGGAAGGGAGAGCGTTTCTGACTTGGACAGCCAGACAAAATTCCCAGAGCTTAGAGATGGAGGGTCTTGTGTGTGTAAAGCAGCCAGGAGGTCACTGTCACAGAAGGGAAGAGTATGTTTTGGGGAGTCAGGGGTAGGAAGACTGAGAAGGTGGGGGGAGGGTGGGTCTGAGTCATAAAAGGCTCTGAATGCCCAGCAGAGCTTTTTTATTTGATTCTGGAGACCATAGGGAGCCACTAGGATTTGTTGTTGGGGGGAGGGGGCCAAATTCGGACCTTTGCTTTAGGAAGAATGACCTTGGTGGTTTCGTGGCGAGTGGAGTATAGAGGAGCTTTAGCGGGCTATGGCAATAGTCCCAGTGTGAGATGAGGAGGGCCTACGTCAAGTCACAGTGTGAGAGAAGAGGGCCTACGTCAAGTCGCAGTGTGAGAGAAGAGGAAGCGGTATATGAGAGAGGTGCTGCAAAGGTGAAATGAATAGAAACTAAGGAGGCATATTAAAAAGATGTTCTGCAGGTAGAAACAATAAGAAGCAAGGACTGATTAGCTATGTGGGATGAGTGGGAGGGAGCAATCAAGGTTGCTTGACAACGTTGGTGACTGGGAGCCTGGTGATGCCCCGGATAGTGATAGTGAAATTAGTGGAAGGGAGGTAATGAACTGCTTTGGAATATCCATAGGACATCTTGTTTACAACAGTTAAAAGGTTGTTGGTAAAGTGAAAATGTGCGAGAGCATTGGGCTGGAGAAAGAGAGATGATGATAGAGCCCACTGGCCTGAATTAAGATGGTGGGAGAAGAGCGAGCAGGCCAGAGTTTTAGCACACACCTGGGTTAGCAAGAGGGACCTGAGAAGGAGCAGAATGAGCACCGTGGAGGCTCCAGGGCCCCTCGTCAATCTCCCAGGGTGTTTCTTGGATGTCATGTGAATTGGTCACCCTTCCTTATAGGCAGACAATTTGCCCCTTCCGTTGGTACAGCTGCATGCTACGACCACTATGTTGTTGCATGAACAAATAAACGACGCTGGGTGTTCCAAATCTTGAAGCCTCAAAGGCTCCATTCATGTTCTACTTCCTTTTCTGGTGCCTCTTTTCAATCCTTTTACATTTTTTGACCTGTCCATGTCCAATATTCCCCAGTAGAATGGAGGGAGGCCTGTTTCCCTTTTGCCTCTGTGTCCCAGGGGCCTTGTCCAGTAACCCGACATCTTTTTCATGCTTCAGAATTGACAGGGATGGGTTTTGTGTTTCAGCCTCCTCACGGTTAGGCCGAGCACTTGCTGAGCTCTTTGGGCTTCTTGTTAAACTCTGTGTGGGATCCCCTGTTCGCCAGCGGAGGAGTCACCATGCAACCAGCACCACGACAGCACCGACCCCTGCAGCCCGGTCAACAGCTTCTGCTCTCACCAAACTCCTCACCAAGGGCTTGTCCTGGCAGCCTCCACCATATACACCCACACCCAGATTCAGGTGAGCCATCCCCAGAGGCTACTGGGCCTTAGCACTGGGCACTGCTCTCTTAACATTCGATACTACCTTTGTTCTGGTCTTCTGCAGAAGTGGTTACAAGTCCTTTGGCCTTTGTGGGCTTCTGTAGCAAGAATCTTGTTGATTTCTGCTTAACCTCAAATGACCATTCTGTAATCTATTTTTTTTTAACTTTTTAATTAACTTTTGTTTATTTTTAGTTTACATCACTGATTTCCACAAGATTTTGAGTTACAAATTTTCTCCCCATCTTTCCCCTACCCAACCCCCTAAAACAGTGATCCCAGT
>CM053588.1:14780960-14792821 GCA_028646515.1 Pseudochirops corinnae
TTGGCACGCTAGATTGTTCAGAGGCTTAATCCTTGTGCTTTTTGTCTCATGAGTGGAAGCTGAAGGTTCTAGATGGAGGCCTTTAGGTTGCTCTGGGCCTGTCTCAGTTAAAGGAATAAGTTACATTTTCATGGTGAAATCCAGGGCCTGCCCTGCCTCCCCCTCCCCCAACTGTGACAGGAAGCCAAGCCTTGGATTAGACTTGTCAGGTGCAGAAAGCTCCTAGGGTTGTTCTGCATTCAGTATTCTGCTCGCCGTTTCTTTTAATGTGAGGACTTTGTGGGGGCTGAGTATCCATGGATTCTCATCTGATTGCTGAGGTGCCTTATTATTGGCCTTATTAGCAACATATTGATTCCCGGCTTCCCCCACAGTTCCCCCTTGTTGAGACCTGGCATGTGGAACCCAACAGAGTGGCCCTGGCCAGACTCCCCAACACCAGGGCCTGGACTAGATTCACATTTGACTCCTTTGGCCTGAACCAGATTCAGATGGCATTGGGAAATATTTGACTGAATCAGTACAAAGACAGTACAATGTAGGTAATCTTCATTTGCTGTCCTGGATACCACTGGGCTAAACAGATAAGCTCTGACACTTCTCAGACACTTCCAAAGGTCCAGAGCCTTGAACAGAGGCCCTTATAGCTAGATGTGGAACCAACTGGCAAATCCTTCTGCTGCTTTCCCAGCCACCCCACAAGCTCTGAGGAGGTCACTATATTAGGGGAGTCGCCGACACCTAACAGGCTGGAAAATGAGCCAGTGGTGAGTTGGGTAGCTTTAGAATCATGGTTGGGCAAGGCAACCTGGGCTCCCTGGCTCTTTGGTTGGTTTTGTGGGTATCTTCTCTTTCTCATTTCTACTTTGGTGCTCATTCTAGGACATGTGTGGACCTTACTTGGGTGAGGCACTTTATGGAATGATTGATGGATCTAGTCACATTTGAAATACCTAGGGGACAGGGGCCATGAATATTTCCAGAATGAGGTTCAAGCTGCCCCAGCAGCCACCTGTCCCCCCAGACTGGGCAGAGCCCAGGAGGTCTCACAGCACGCATCTTTTAACTTTGGAAGGGAGTTCATCAAGTGGAGTTTTTCTCACCACCCACTGTATAACAAGTGCCATTGGGAAATAGCTGAGGTGTACTTTAGAGGCCATCCAGTCTAAACCCTCACTTTACTGAAGCCTGGAGAGGACAAGAGATTTGCCAAGGGTCATATAGCTAATAAATGTCAGAGGCAGGATTGGAACCTTGATCATCTGCCTAACGACAAGCCCAGACCATTGACTGTCTAGCTCCTTCCATCTCCAGGGGACTTCTAGGAACTCACTAGGGCTCAGGTGAGGCACCACAGGTGCAGAGGAAGGCTGACTCTAGATTGGAGGCCCAGGTGTATGTATGCTGAGTTAGTGTGTGCATAGCGTTGGGAGCACTCACAGAGAGGAATCTCCCGCCATATCTGGATAACAAGTCGGTCCCTGAAAAGTTAATGCTAGCACTTCTTTTGCTGCCTTTCCTGGCCCGACCAGGCAGGGTTTGAAGGGATGGGCTCCAGCAAGCAAGGGAGCAGTGAATTAGGCAGACTTGGTGCTGATTGGTAATCTGGACTGATATCTGCAGTGGCTGGCACCTTCCAGTTTTCCTGCTTGGGTGGCAGAGTCGGCAATTAGAGGCTGCCTTTCCCCAGGAAGGCCAATCTATTCCCTTTCTAAGTGTTAAAATAAGAGATTGGTCATTATGTACCTTCTGTGGTTTTCCTAGGTTGGTTAGAGGCTTTTTAGTAGATCTCTAAGCCAGATGTAGTCTACATTGTACTTTGGGCCAGGGAATAGCCTTTTATGTCCTGAGGTCAAGGCCCTTCCTCAGGACCCAACCACAACCAAGGGATTGAGCTGATGGTACCATTGGCTATATTATTGAAGGAGAGTAGATAGGTTCTCTGTAAAGGTAAAAAAAATTTACCAAAACCCTGGAATAGCTGTCATTAATAGCTACCTTAGAAGATGGCTAAAGGCCTCTGGGAGAACAGAAGGATTGACTTAGTTGTCTAGATTGGATTAGTGAGCAAATCTGGACTGAAAGCTGCTGATGAGGTCATGGTTGGAACAAAAGGAAAGATAAAGTGTGAGGGCCTGGGTGGCCAGGTAGCCAGCTTCAGTCCAAGCAAGGGCTGTTTGGGCCTCAGTGGGAAGAGACTGACTACTGAGTCTCTCTCCAAGGTGATGGCGTGGCCATTTCTCTTCCTGCCTTCCCTTGTTCCTTGAGGCAGTGCTAAAGAAGACTCCCAAGGCATTGGCCTGCAAGTATATGTGTGGAGGGGGACAAGTAAGGTTCCCAGAGCTCCCTGAGACCCTGTGGCTTTGGCTCACCCCCTCCACTCCTGGTTCTAGAGGAAAAACTAATCCTTCTGGCAAGTCACTTAAGTGACTGCTTTACTTTCTGATTTCTAAGTGGGACAGAGAAAGGAAGAAGATAACTGTGTTCCTGAAGATGTTAAGCTTAGACAAAATTAGTGTTTGAAGCAGACCGCTCTTGTATCCCACATTGGTCTTCAGTTCTGATGGTATAGACGTCTTTCAATGTGGTAGGGCCTAGTCCAGGCTGTCATTTCACAAAGTAGAAAAGTGAGGCTCAGAGGTAGAGGGTCACATAGTGATCAAGAAATAGGTGGGCTGGGATTCAAGCCAGCCCTTTGGGCCTCTGACTCCATGGCCACCAATATGGGCTCAGCTTTAGCTCTGTCCTCCCAGGAAGTAGCTTTTCAGCTCAGTCCTTGAATGTCTAGTAGTCAGAATCCACAGGAAGGAGCACACCCTTCCCCAGACAGAGAGCACCTTTCCCAGGAGAGTTGGGTTTCTAATGACCAGTCTGTTCCACAGCATCGGCATGCCTGTGTTGAGAAGGGAGACGTTTTGTAAGAGATAAGCAAGTATCTTATGCCCCTCCTTCACAAACGTTGGCCCAAAAGAAGCTTTTGGGGACAGTCCAGCAGGTGCCCAAGGTCCAAACAGCCAGCTTGGGGTTCTAGAGACCAGTGGAGGGACTTGGGTAATGGATGCTGGTGGTGTGCTCCCATATGCCCCCTATGGCAGCTCTTCCCAGGCTTTTGGAGCCACAAAGTCATTTCACTGGGGAGGAGTGTGGGCTCTTCTGACCCCCAAGGCCATGGCCTTATTCTTAGTTAGGGTTTCATCCTTTAAGCATGAGGGCATCAGAATGACAGTGCAGATTTGTTTCCCAATACTTCTCCTTCCCTAAAAGATTGACGGGTTAGGGTTAGGGTTGAGAGTGGTGAAGGGCACAGCCTAGCTCCCAGAGCATTGGGATACCTTCTCACTGAGCAGCAGTGGGTGCCTGGGGCTTCCCGGAGATGCCCAGGCACTCTGTACTCATTTCCTTCTCTCTTGTCCTCCACCAGCACATCTGGACCCTTTCCAGAGAGCAAGGATAAACTCTGGCCAGTGACAGGCTACCTCCCTTCCCATTGCCCATGGGTTCAGTAGGCCCCCGGCAGCATTGCTCTTGGCCTAACACCTAGGCTTGGAAATTGTCATGAAGCAGATGGAGGGGGGGACAGGGACTTGGGAGGTACCGTGCATTTTAGCTATTTTTCTGATAAGTTTTATTCCAACAGAGCTCACAGCCTACATCCCAGGCACCAATAGGAGACCTACAAACAGCTCTTCCAAAAGCAGATTTAGTCCGAGGGTGAGTGTGAACCAGTGAATTCTCTGAGAACGAAGGAGGTGTGTGCCCTGGACCATTGATTAGAGTGAAGCTAACCTTTAACCTCTGAAAAGAAGGGTAATCTGCTATTACCTTTACGGTTTCTCTTGAGTGCCCTCAGGAAGAACCATGTGAGTCTAGGGGGCTTGGGGAGCTTGGCCCGTCTGCAGTAGGTGCTGATCCTCTGAGCTCACTGTCTCTGTTTTTGTCAGAAAAGCTGAGTATTTTGTAGAGTAGGGAATTTGGTGTCAAAAAGCATTGAAAACAATTGCCAGAGCTCCCTAGGGCCTGGCATTCCTCACCAGCAAATGAGGTGTAGGGTGCCTTGCAGGCCCACCCTGCCTGGGCTAGGCCACTTTTGTCTTTCATGTTTCTTGATGACCTCAGTTAATAGCCCTTTGTGGGTTAATGCCAAGTGCAGTTCCTTTTTCCTGCTTTATTTTATTTTTGTAGCTTTTTAAAAAATTCCATCTTCCTTCCCATTCCAAAGTGTCTCCTTTGCCCCCTCCTACTCTGACCCATTACAAAATGTGTCTAGGGTTGAGACAAGTGTCCCCATCAGGCACATCCCGAAAAAATAAAGCAAAAGAGGAAAGGCGACATATGTCAGCCTGCCCTGAGCCCACCAGCTCTGGCTGGAGGTGGGGTGCAGGCAGGTTCCTTCCTGACTTAAGGACACTCTTTAACTGACCTGCAGGAGATGTTATCTCCACCCATTAGCAAAAGCCCCCCAACGAAGCCTCCTTCCCTGTTCCCTGAAGGGCTGGCTTCTCCTGACATCTACCTTTGCCCTCTCCTGCTCTTGGGGCTCTGACTTTCTTCTCCAGGGTTTTCTGGGCAAGCTAGTCACATTTGCTCCGGGGACAAAACCTGGTGGACTCTTTGGCAATGATTTGGGATAAAAACCATTTCCTTGGTGGAAAAGCACACAGCCCCCTACTCCATAACACCGAGGTCTTCCCCCATCCAGCACGGCTCCTCGGGTGTTGGGAGCACTGGGGGAGCTAGCAGCCTTGGCATGCTGGGACCTGGGATTTCCATTCCTCTCTCCAGCCCAGCTTCCCATCAGCTACCCAAGTTGCCTTCTGAAAGGGCCCACCCTGATCACGTCACCCCCTTGCTCAGTGAGCTCTGGGGCTTCCTCCCCTGTTCAAACATAAACTCTTCTGCTTGCCTCTCCTTGGCCATCAGTCTCCTTCCCACGTTCTCCCTCCAGCCCACCTGGCCTTACCTGTCTCCCTCACACATGCTCTGTGTCCTGTATTTGTTCTGACATCTTGCCCCTCTGCATCCCCACCTGCCTTCCCCTCAGTCCCTGGCTCCTTTTTATTTCCAGTTCAAGCAGCCCCTTGTCTCCAAAGCCTTTCCTGATTTTCCCCCTGAAATGAGCGTTTCTATGTGTGTCTGTGTCTGTGTGTGTGTCTGTGTGTGTCTGTGTCTGTGTTCATCTGTGTGTGTTCATCTGTGTGTGTGTCTGTGTTCGTGTGTGTTTGTGTCTGTGTGTGTGTGTGTCCGTGTGTCTGTGTTCTTCTGTGTGTCTGTGTTCGTGTGTGTGTCTCTGTCTGTGTCTATGTGTCTGTGTGTCTGTGTTCATCTGTGTGTGTGTCTGTGTGTGTGTCTGGATGCTGTTGATTCAAGCAGGAGGCCATTGCCTTTAGAGCAGGCCTTGCCTCACAAAGTCTGCCTTTCCAGCTCCAGCAGCCTGGCAGTGCCTGGCACAAAGTAGACCTCCTTGACAGAAGGAGGTGCCCCCTTTCCAGTTTGCTAGTTCCCCCCTTAGTCACTAAGTAAGTGAGTTCTTTTCCATGTACTCATCAGCCGTGTCATGTTCCAGTTCAGGCTGTACGGCTCCCCTTTTGGTCTGGGCTTCCTGGTGTGGGCAGGTTCCCTGAGCTCCTCCTGATTGGATTCCCGGCCTTTGCACTTCCTCATTTCTCCCTGTGACTTTTTTCTTCTCATTCCTGCTCCCAGTTCACCTTACCAAGTTTCCAACCCCAACTGGCCCAAAGTGTGCCCTTACATTGGCCAAACAGACACATGACTAGTCTTGGGGTTTCCCATTTGGGGCCTGCTTCTCAAAGTGTCTCCTGAGGACCCTTCTGTTGCCAAGTGCCTGCTATCTTTCATGGCCCCAGATATTGTTTTCCTTTTCAAGGTGACTCATCCCTGTCTCACCCCCTTACCCCCAGGAAGTCCCTCACAAGACAAGATTGTCCACACTTAAACTAATTTGCTTCTTTTGAGCCCCTTCCTAAAGCTTTCTCCTTGCTATGACTGTTGAAGGGGGGAATATGGCTCCTTGGGGACCCTTCCACCTCCACTCTGTCCCTCAGGTCTAACTCAGGAAGGTAGGCACAACATTCCAAATGGGGTGGCTGCTTTGGGCTTTGCTTTTGTTGGACAGTGTTGTCAGCTCTCAGAGATTTGATGACACTTATTCTTTGTGATTCTTAGCATTGGTGCCAATGTAGCTATGTCGAAGGATGGGACCAGTGGCTTTGAGAATCTTGCTGGCAGTGGGAAACAGGATCGGATGAAACAGAGGAGAGCTTCGTGTCCTCGGCCAGAGAAGGGGCCCAGATTCCAACTGACCGTCCTCCAGGTACAGCTGCACTTTCATTTGGAGGTCGAGGGCATGGCTTGTTGGGGAAGGGAAGGCTGGGGAGTGTGGGTTCTTGAGAGGCAGCAGGGCTAGCTGCCGCTCACTCCAAGAGGCCACAGGCCCCAGAGTCTCCCCTGAAAGGACCAAAGTTAGGAGAGAAAAGGTCAGAGATCATCCAGTCTTACTTCTGTTTTTGTGATGATGCCAGTGGCTCCAGAGAAGATCCTATGCCTGAGGTCCACAAGTCAACCTGTGCTATTGCATAGACTTGAGTGGGACGTGTTCTGCTGGGCCAGGGCCCTTCTGTACTGTCTGTTCTCCATTCGCATCTGTATCGCTTGACTACCTAGTCCTAATTCCCCCCCTCAATAAGATAGCCATTCTTTGGAACCTCTATAGTTCAGTAGTCCCAGTCAGTGCGTTTAGGGTCTAGTTCATGTCAGAATGGGTTCTGTTTGTTTTCCAGAGAAGAGAAGGTGCCTGCGCTATCTAGTTACATTCTCTGTTTACTTAGGTTTCAATGTTCGGAGACAACATGGTAGAGTGTCAGATGGAAACTCACAATAACAAGATGGTCACTTTCAAGTTTGATGTGGATGGAGATGCCCCTGAGGACATTGCCGACTACATGGTATCACTATCTCCTGCTTGTGCTCGGGGTTTGGGGCGGCTCACGGAGAAGCGGGAGCCAGTGAAAATGAACTCTTGGCGTCTTTATCAGTATCTTTGGGTTTTTTACATCCCCAGAACCCTTCCCATTATCTCACCCTCCCCTTCCCCCTGCCAATCCTTATGATGATGTTTTTTAAAGAAAGATCAGGACAATAAAGGGAGGGAAGGAAAAAAAGAAACAAAAAGGATCAAAGTGCAAAATAGAGTGCATCATAGATTGCAAAATAGATTGCAATCATAGAGTGCAAAAGCCTGGAGGGTGTCTGGCCTCTTCCATACCAGGATGCTTCTCTCTGTGGAGCTCTCAGCTTGGGGGCCAAGTTTGCCCTTTGAAGTTCCATAGTGTTCTCTTTGTTTCGGGTCCATCGATGGCTCTCACCTAACTCACCACTGAGTCACTTCATGCATTCACCATACTTCTTTCTGGGTTCCCAGATCGGCGGCCATCTACTTTGTTTCCAATTCTTAGCCACCATAAAAAGGAGGAGGTAAAGGAAGGGAACAGGGCCTCATTGAAGTGCCCACTCCATGCCAGGCATGGGACTGAGCACTTGCTCCTCACAGCAACCCTGGGATGGAGGTGCTGTTCTGATGCCAATTTTACAGTTGAGGAAACTGAAGCAGGCTTGCTCAGGGCCACCCAGGAAGTCTGTGACACCAGCTCCAGCTCTCTGCTGTTGCTGAAGGTGCTGTGCCCTTCCTGGTGTATAGGCCTAGTAGTGGAATCTTGGGATCAAAGGGCATGGTTCAGAGCCCCACCAGCAATGCACTTGTCTTCACACAACCCCTCCAACATTCTTATTCCCATCTTTTGTCATCTTTATGTAGCACATGATTCCAAGCAGAAATCAGAGAGTAATTACTCTAGTCAATTTGTGTGTAACTCATCTTTACACACTGGCTGACATTTGAACTTACATTTCATTCCTCTGCAGTACCCATAATGCACTGAGGAAGAGCCCAGTAGGTATTTGGTGATCTTCCTTGGAAAATGGAAGTACACTGCATTCCTCCAGTGTAGTTTCCAAACCCTTCATGGCCCGTTGAGTTCCTTATTCCATGACTATCAGAAAAGGAGTGAAGATTGGATGGTGCTCCTTTTCTTTGTTTTGGGGGAAGAAGGAAGATGTGACATTCTTGGAATTTTGTTCATGCTTCCTGCTCAGCAGAACACCAATGGCTGCCCCTTGTGGGGCTCTGTGCACTTTGCATATCTTCTTGCTTTTCCAAGAGATCTTCTCTTCTCTTCTCTTCTTCTCTTATCTTCTCTTCTCTCCTCTTCTCTATCTGTTTGTAATTTCTTTCCATATTCATTAATACATTAGTCACCCTCACACAGTCTATGCAGCAAAAATGGCTTCCTTGGGTTACTCTCCTTGCATGCCCTTCATCACCTGTCTCTATGCCTTTGCCTAGGCTTTCTCCCCCCCCCCCTCCACCTTGGAAAGCTCTCCCTCTTCTCTTCTGCCTTTTGGAACCCCAGGCTCCTGTCAGGCTTCAACTTAGGTGCCCCTTCCTAGAGGAGACCTTTTGTGGCTTCCTCCAGGCCCTTTGGATATGTCTTCTAGGTACTTTCGTATGTGCCTGCTGTAAGCCCCTCTGAGAAGCATGGCGGCCCCTGGGGATAAAGATCTGACCCCTTCCTCTGGCTCTTTATCTCAATTTTGGGGAATATATACTAGGCGCTCAGTAGGACTTAGTGACAGAGAGATGTTTGCAGACCAGCCTTGGTCATCTTTGATGTGATGTGTCCTATGAGGCACTTTGTGTTTCCAGAAGAGTGTGAGGGGCTTGTCAGAGAGCTAGTTATCACCACAAGACACAAATGAGAGAGCACATGCTCTTCCTGCCTTTTCTGGCTTCTATGCATGTCTAGCAGCCAACCCAACTGTTTTTGGTTAAGCTCAGCACTCAGTCCATTGTGGGGCCTGCCATAAGGTGAGAATCCCATTCTTGAAGGGGGAATTATTTCTTGGCAGGTTGAAGATAACTTTGTGCTAGAGTGTGAGAAGGAGAAGTTTGTGGAAGAATTGCAGGTGGTTGTGTGCCGTGCCCAGGAGATCCTTTGCACCCTCCCTGGCGGGGAGTCAGCTTCATCAGAATCCAGCATTTACCAAGTAAGAGCTATTTAGGAAATTGTGTGAGTGTATGTATGTATGTGTGTGTGTGTGTATATGTGTGTTTGAGTGTGTACATGTGAGAGAGTGTGTGTGAATTGTGTGTGTATGTGTGACAGAGTGAGAATGTGTGTGCGTGTGTGTACATGTGTGTGTGAATGTGTGACAGCGTGTGTATGTACATGTGTGCATTGTGTGTGTGTGACAGTATGAGTGTGTGAGTATGTGCAGGTGGGGATGTATGTGTGTGGCCGTTGTGTGAGTGTGCAGTGTAGAAAAAGCCTTACTCTCTTTCTTTTTTTGTCATTCAGACAGGATCAGCCGAACAAGTACAGATGAATCCTGTACCCACTCAAGGCTGCAGTGAGTACCCAGAGTCTGTTCACCATTTGGCACGATTTTGCCCCAATTCCCAGAAACAGTGTTTGTAAGGAAGGGAACTGCCCCGACATTTCCCAAGGACTATTCTAGGGCCCACTAGGAAAATCTGAGGCTGTATATCCACCCCTGGTTTCTGCTCTGATTGCATGCACACTTTGGGACCAGAAGAGATGTTGTCTGAGACTCATTTTTCAAATTGCCTTTCCCTGCCTTGCTTAGACTCCTTCCAACAATGGTGGTATCTGGCCCCATTCTTGCCAATTGAAAGATGATGCAGAAACTGGAGAAGCGTTCGTTTGGGGGGATCTCAAACCTGGGGCCCTTGACTTTCTTCCTTGGTTTTTGGCCTTTTGCTGCATGTTTTGGGGGAGGGGCAGAAATGGAAATGTGCCAGGTGAGGGACCAGTGGGAAGTGTGATCTGAGGCTCTACTTCTGTGCGGTACCTCCATTTTGTGGGGAAGCAGAGCCTGGGGAGTATTAGTTGCTACAACTAAACTGGAGTGTGAAGAGAGGTTTTAGAGGAAAGCATGGTCCCACTGAAAAGCCCAGAAGGGCCTGGCCTGCGTCTGATAGTTGCCAGTGGTGACTTTTGCTCTTCTAGGACGCTGCAAGCTGATGAGAGGTGGCTTTACGTTTGGCACATCAGCTTCCTTGCCAGTCAATTGAACGCGCCTGACTGCTCTGAAAAATCAGTGTTTTGGAGCCAATTGCCTTAGTCCACAAGGCCAAAAAGCTTCCCCGTGAATTTAATGTATTCGTGTCATTTTTTTCTGCAGCTGACTCTGCTCCTCAGTCCTCCCCAGTTGGTCGCTGGAGGTTCTGTATCAATCAGACCACACGCAATCGCGAACCCCTGAGCCTTCCTGAATCACAGCTCCTTGCTGGTAAGCTTTCGTTCTCTAGCTGGCTTTCTCCACCAGACTCTTTCAGGTCCTCTTGTTAGGACTTGGTGCTAGGCCCTGGTGTTGAGAAGGGGCAGAGAAACAAAACCAAGCACTGGCAGCAGCCAAGCTTGGGGCTCATGATCCTGCAGCTTTAGCTGCCAGCTCCCATCTGCTTGGAGAAACCTTGGGTTTGCCTTGGATGTTGTGCTTTTACGTTGACTCTCCAAAGATTTTGTGGCCAGAAAGCTTCCTAAGGTTAGGGTTAGCTCCCTGCATGAGGTTTCCAACATCTGGCTAAGTCATAGTCCACTTCGTGACCTTGGATCCTTCTCTTCAGTTTCTCCTCAGCATCTCTTGTAATCATGTTGAATTAGATGATCTCTGCAAACAGAAAACTCTTGACTATGAAGTTGCCTTTGTGACCTTCTTGTCTTAGAGCAGTCTCAGCTTCTTTTCCACAAGACTGAGACTATACAGTTCAGTCACAGAGGCAGTCTGTTGATCAGAAGCATGGCAGCCAGGGGGAGGGGACTTGAATTCACCAGTGTGATCAACAAAGGGCTGCATCATTCCACATTCTTCTTTGAAAAAGAACCTTTCACAATTATGAGCACAAAGGAAAAGCTCCGAGCTCCACATTCTTTGCTGTGACTGGAAATCATTCATCTTCTGATGGCCAAGGGTTTTGAAATGAGCCTCTCTGAACTGACCTGGACTGGACACTGGACATTATCTGATCCAACAAACTTCTATTAAACACCTTCTGTATACAAGACACTGTACTAGGCACTGTGGAAACAAGGAGAAAGTGAAGCACCGTCTCTTTCTTCCAGGAGCTTCCAGTCTAATGCAGAGCCAAGATATAAAGAGAAAAAGGCAATGGGGTAGTGTCAGGGCTGGAGGCAGGGAGGCAGTGCTCTGCTAGAGAGGCCTTTTTGCAGTAGGGTGGATCTTGAGGGAAACCAGTAGGTATAGCTGGGGAATGAGAGCATTCCAGGCATGGGGGAGAGCCCAAGAAAATGCCTAGAGCTGAAAGAGGAATAGCCAGGAGGACAATGTGACTGGATCAAAGAGTCACACTGCTGGGGAGTGAGAGGAAGCAGGTGATGAAGGCCAGAGGCGATTGAGCAGAGTGATGACATGGTGAGACCTACACTCTGGAGACGGACTGGAGGATGGCCTGGAGTGGGGAGAGACCAGAGGTGGGCAGAGCCCCCAGGTAGCAGGACTTGTGGTCAAGATGACTTCTTGAATGGCAGCTTAGAGTTGGGGTTATAGCAATTCACCCAAGACCAAACACAGATCCAGAAATCCTAGATGGCTAGAACTTTGGATTAGAGTCAAGAGTCTTCCTGTGTGAACCAGGTGGGTCAGTTGACTTCTCTCAACCTCAGTTTCCCCATCTATAAAATGGGAATAATATTAGTGCCTCCCTTCCATTGTTGTTGTGTAGATCAGATGAGGTAATGTGTAAA
>CM053588.1:14793321-14809315 GCA_028646515.1 Pseudochirops corinnae
TGTAACTGTGCCAGGGCCCTCATATGCTTCTTTAAGTTGAATCTTAACTGAGGTTGACTTGGGTCCCTGGAAACATTTCAGAAAGTATTCTGAAAGGGATGATCAGTGGCAACCACTGAGGCCCTGTCTGACTCCAAGATCAGTGTCTTGGTTCTGTGAGACTCCTTCATACCTTGAATTGAGATCGTGAATCAGAAGACACTAATGGCTCATTTTCCCAGGCTGTTGCTGAGGAGGAAGCTCCATGGGATCAGGGGTTTAGAGCTGCCGCAGACCTTAGATGTCCTCTAGTCCAATTCTTTCATTGTTCAGATGAGGAAACTGAGGCCTTGGAGGAGTTAAGCAAGTGACTGACTCAAGGTGACACAAGCAGTAAGTGATGGAGTTGGGATTTGAACTCACATCCTCTGATTCCAAATACTGTATTCTCCCCATTGTGCCACACTGCCTTATCCTCCATGTCTGGCTGCCAACATTCTCTCATCTAATTTAAGAGCAACAAAAAGGAGAGAACAGCTGTCTGATTTCTCTACAAAAGATCCTACTCTCTTCCCTGCCCTCTTCCCCTCCCCTCAACAAGTTTTCTTCATGATTCAGTTAGGTAACTTCCCACAAACGTAGACCAGAGGCTCAAGGGAGATGTCTCCCCTAAAGACCACTGCTTCCCCCTTCCATTTCTCTCATCACACCCCTGGGACAACTACACAGTGAACAAATCAGTGATGTATAGGAGCTCTTTTAATATGATGTGAATGACTGTGTACTAACTATATAGGTAAGTGAGAAGCACACAGGGTCACATTATTTAGTTACCTTTACCAATAAGGTGGCATTGCTTTAGCCTACTGGAGTGGTTGTTTATAGTCTACATCGAGAAGAGTGACACCCAGAACTAGGGATATGTTGGGAAGAACCCACCAAATGATCTCTCTGAACACAAGAATTAGAAGAATAACCCTCAGAGGGACTCCTGGAATCCTGAAGGGTGAGGAAGCAGGAGCTGAGTCTCTGAGGAGCCAGCCTGCTAGCCTGAGGAGTAGCTTGTGGAATAAGCAGAGAGAGTGTCCTAATGCTTGTTGAGTGACTGACTGATGGAACACCCATCAAAACTTTCCTCATAGTGTTGTACAGAGAATAAGAAGGAGCTGAGACCTGGGTTCACAGTAAATTTTGGTGTGGATTTATTGATTAAGCCAGAGTGTAAACTCAAATTAGGTAGCCTTGACTGAAGATATTAAGTGCTTAAAAAGGCTAAAATCACAAAAACCACAATCAGGGAGGGGAGCTAGCAGAACAATGATGTACAGAAGCCAAGAACAGCCATTGGTTAGTCAATGGTTCTCAATCTTTCTAATGCCACAACCCTTTAACACAATTCCTTATGTTGTGGTGACACCCAACCATAAAATTATTTTCATTGCTACTTCATAACTGTAATTTTGCTACTGTTATGCATGATAATGTAAATATCTGATATGCAGGATATATTTTCATTGTTACAAATTGAACATAACCCACGGGTTGAGAACCGCTGGGTTAGATCTATAGCTCATGGCTAATTTGGGAATATGGTACAAGGGTACAACTTTCCTGTGACATGGGGGTCCCCCCTGTCTGTAAAACCTTGACAGTCTACCAGCACCAGGCCAGGAAACTGAATCGCTTACATGTGAATTATCTTCAGAAGGTTCTGAAGATCACCTGGCAGGATAAGGTACCAGAAACTGAGGTCCTTTCTCAAACTAAACTGCCAAGCATTCAGACTCTACTGCAAAGAGTGCAACTCCGATGGACTGGCCACATTGTACAAATGCCAAAAAGGCTATCTTATGGCAAGCACTCATATGGTGGTTAGAAGGCAAAAGCGTTCATGTTGTGGCCAGAAGAGGTGATACAAGGATACTCTCAAGGTCTCTCTTAAGAACTTTGGAATGGATTGTGTGACATGGGAGACAAGGGAGCAGGACCCAACATGGTGTGCCCACATCAGGCTGTGCTCTGTGGGCCAAGCAAAAGAAAAGTGAGATGCCCAAATTTAGAGAGTCCCCCCAAATGTTCACTTGGACTATTTGTGCCTGACCTGTGGAAGAGCATTCCAAGTTTGTATTGGTCTGAGCAGCCACAGTCAGATTCATAGTAATTTGACTCTAACATAGTGATATCATTTTGGTCCTCTTTGAGAATGAAGGAAAACAATCAATCACAGGCAAGTCACTTGGCCTTTTTATTCCTCAACTTTCTCCTGTGTAAAATGGGTATATTAGCAATCATAGGTATATGACCAGGTTACAGTGAAGGTCAGATGAGATCATATATGAAGTGCTTTAACACAAACATCATTATTGTTATTATTGCCTTTAAAAGTGACATCTGCCTTTAAAGAGGACTGCCATTTTAGAGATGATTGACTTACCACAAGGACAGAGCTTTGCTTTTCCCCTTTGTACAAGCTCGCTTCTCCTCCCAAGGATCTCTCCTGTTTGTGTGTGCACTGAGAGTCCTGCTGCCATACCTTGGGAGTGACAGTAAGTCATATTCCCAGGAGTTCTAGACAGATCGAGGTCCATCCCATCATCGTCAGGAAAGCCCATTACAGACCCTTGCTTGGCCTGGATAAAGTGTCAGAGCCACGTTTCCATCTGGGAAAATAAAACATTCTTTTCAGTGGCCCTGGAAAGCCAGTGCCTGATTACATATTGATTTACTCAGGCTAGAGCAGAAGATACAGAGACTGAAGGAGACGGTAAAAGGTAGAGCCTTTTAAGCTTTCCTTCTTCCAGGAAGGAAAATGTCTAGTGGGTCCAGAGATCCTGGAATTCCTTTTAAAAATCTGGGCTGGAGTCGCAGTACCCCCATGCTTGTCCCCCAAAATTCCAGGAGATTCTGTGCATTTCTCTGCTGGAAGAGAGCCTGTCAAAGCCAAGAGGGAGTTGGAGACTGGGCCTCCATCCATAGACACTTTGGCTGATGGCTCATCATTATCAGCTTGACCAACCAAAGCAGCTAAAACAATTAAACCATTTTGGGGGGATAGACATTGCCTTATTCTACAACAGCAAAGATTATGTCAAAATCACTCCAAAATCTTTCCTGAGTATTTCACTTTTCAGTTATGTGTCTTTCTCTTTTGTATGTGTCTTATTGGGCACTAGGTGGCCCTAGTGCTATGCCCAGAGTAGGGAAGCTCTGAGTTTAAATCTGACCTTGGACACTTACCAGCTGTGTGACCCTGGGAAAATCCCTTAACCTCCATTTGCCTCAGTTCCTTCACCTTTAAACCTGGTGTCATAAGAGCACTTATCTCACAGGGTTGTTGCAGAGATCTAAAGAGACAATATTTGTGAATCACTTAGCACAGGGCTTGACACCTAGTAAGCAATTAAAAGATGCTTGTTCCTTCCCACCCACCTTTTTGTCCAGACCCGGCTTGAAAAAAGCCTGTGGGGTTCATGTAAATTTGACTTGAACCCAATACCAAGCACAAGTGAGTTTCAAATAATTCCCTGTGATTAGGCAAGGGAGCCATCTGTGAGGTATGAGTAGATTAGAAGGTAGTGTATGTATGTACGTATGTATGTATGTACGTACATATGTGTATATAAGTATATGTATACATCTATATCTATCTATAAATACATCCACACTTAATTGTAGCCATGGGGGGGGAGGGAAGGGGGGGAGGAAGGAGCAAAAAAGTATCTAATCCTGGATCTTACTTGAAAAAGGCCTGTACAGTCTTTGGAACTCAGTGGATTGTGGAACTGAATGTTGTAAACTAAAAGTAGATAAACAAATTTAATAAAATAATTATTTTAAGATTTTTAAAAAGGTCCAAGCTGGTAGAGATCAGATAGAGAAGAGATCAGGATCTTCCCTGTCTAACACTTTTTTTAAGACCTTCCCCATTAGTTCAAAGTAGAACCTTGCAAGATGCCAGCAGGACTGATATGCAGCCATCACAGAGGTTTGGCTATTTCTATGCACTATGAATATTAAGGAAACAAGCCCATCCCTAGTTGTCTTTATTCATGCCGGTAGCTTTTGAGTTTTATTGATGATGTTAGGGTTCACAGATGGGAGCACTAATCAAGAGGTATGGGGGGAAAAGGATTCTTTGGATGCCAGAAACAAGTCAGGGGCAATGCTTTGGGATAGCCATTAATTGGTGGTTCCACTCAATGAATCTACCTTGGACATTAGGTCGCATACATACATACATACACTGAGGCCATTGTTGACTTGATAACAGTAGTCGGCTGCCCTTCCAGATCTAGTGCCCAACAACCAATGGAGAATCTCCTGATTCAGGAGAATGCCTGCTGCCTGCGGTCCAGTTGTGGCGCTTGACATGGGCACAAAGGATATTTCCCAAAGGAGCCCAGAAGAGCTCCCCCACAAGCACCCCCACCCACAAGGAGCTGGCACACCCCCTGCTTGGTGTGGAACAACAAAGGGGGTATACCTCGGAACTGGCGGTTCATAGTTTTCTTCCAGGCTGTCACTTGGCATGCCTGAGGAGGCTCCTGACCAGAGAAACAAGAGTTCTAGGCCTCGCATTGTCTTCCTCCACAGTGCTCAAGAGTGCTTGGGCTCTAGAAAGGTAAAGGATAGCATCTTCTACCCTGAGGAGCTTCAGACTATGTTTGCAGCCACTAGGTGGCAGCAGAGCACCAGAAATGGAAACCCAGGCTGCAGGCTGGTGGGGGAGGAGAAACGCTGCCTCTCGCTCCTCCGTATCATTTGAAAGGAAGATGGCGTGAGAAACATCCAGTTAAAGGTTAAGTCACAAAGGCGGGGTGAGCTGGAGCCAACTGCTGGTAAATCTGACAGTCTGGAAGCCTTTCCCCCGGAGGAAACTGGCACAATCCATGGAGGGATGGTTCTGTTGATAGCTAGACCTGAGGAAGTGGGGGGAATGCATGTCACTTCAAAGTGTGGCCCTCCTTAGAGAGCCGGTTGTGAAACATTCCCAGCATCCCAAAGGCGGCACCTATTGGAGCGTTCGGGGGTCTTGGAGGAAGCCAACTGGGCTGGAGTGCCATGGGTCAGATTCAATCAACTGCAAGCATTTCCTAAGCCCTTTGCCTCTCTGCCAGGTACAGGGCTGAGGGCTGAGGGCTGAGGGCTGAGGGCTGAGGGCTGAGGAGAAGCCACAAAGACCAAGGAGAAAACACCCCTGTCCTCAAGGAGCAGACTTTCAGGAACAGGCAAGGCACACATCTATGGTGGCCGGCAAGCTGCTGCTGTTGCTGCGGCTGCCGCTGCCACCTCCGCCTCCTCACTGTTCAGCGTAGCACAGGGGAAGGGGAGGGAGAAGGCGGATTAGGGCTGCTGACAAAGGGCCCTCCCCATCTTCCTCCCTCACATGGCGCACCCCCAGCCTTCCAGCCAGAGGAAAAGAGAGACAAAGAGAACCCTGGAGGACACGGCTCCCGCCCACGTCTCTCCATCTCAGGCTGGCAGATAGGACCCCTAGTCTGTGAGGACCAAGGCAGGAGGGAAGGAAAGAGGAGAAAGAGAGAAAGCCCATCACCAGTCTGCAGCCCCTGTCCAGATCCAGCCTGCTGACTCCTCCCTCTCTAGTGTCACTAGGGCTAGCGTTGGACTTTACTGCCCCTCTGGCCAAGCCTGCTTTGGCCTCCACTTTGCCATCTCCGCCACGATGGACTCGGGAAGCTCAAGAGAAGTGACCTGGTTTAGGCTGCCTATTGTTCGATGGCCGGGACTGAGACCCTCAGAATGAAAGTTTCCGTGACTGGAGAAACCCTGTCTTACCACGCACCCTAAAAAAGCTCTGCGCCACACGCAGTGGCATCAGCTGCAGGACAGGATGGGAAAGGCAGGAAATGCCTCAAGGTCAAGCCTCAACAGGACTGGTCCCCACCTTTATCCGCTGTCCCATTGTAGAAGGGCATACCTAGTTGATGGCAGGTGGGGGGCGTCAGACAGGATATCTGGCGCATGGTGAGAACCCTTCCCATTTGACCCTCCCCACACTTCCGGCAGGAAGGTGCTCTTATTGTACAGATCAGGCCCTGGGCCACGCGACAAGCAAGGGTCTGAGGCAGGGTCTGATTCAAGCTCAGGCTCCTGACTCCGAGCCCAATGGGCAGGCAGAGAAACTGCCACCGAGCCTCCCAGACACCTCCTGGCTGCCACCACCTGCAGAGAGAGAGGAGGAGTCTTAGTTAGGCTTAAACACCCTTCCTCCAGAGCCTGCAGCATCCCAGGGAGGGGGGGAGGGGCGCAAAGCCTCCCCCACCCCTTCCCTCCTACACCATCATCCTGGCCTTTCGAAGGCTCCTCCCTCCATCCTCAGCGCCACCAGTAGCAGAAGGTAAAGAGGGAAGGAGGGGGAAGAAGGGGGAGGGGAAAAGGGAGGGAGGAAAACCTTGCACCGCCCCCCCCTTCCTAATCCTCCTTCTCTCCCCACCCTTCCTCCTTTTCCAGCACAGTCCACCCTCAGTCACTGGTTTATGAGGACAGAGGAGAGAAGCCCAGGTAGGCTCCTCCCTCAGTGAGAGAGAAAGCTATGAAATCCTCGGAGCTCTGCTAGTCGCCCCCCACCCCAAGTCCCAGCTTCTGTCCTTTGCTACTTAGATTCTACCACTATCAACACGGAGAAAGGAGGGGAAGGAGAAGGAGCCCGAACGCCATTGCCCTTCCCCCACATCCAGTGTTTGGTACGGAGTAGGAGAGCCAGCCACGTCCCTGGGTTCACTGACTGAGCCTTCCTCCTGGCGTCGGCAGCAGCACAGGGGAAGGGGAGGCATGGGAAGGACGGAGAGCAAAAAGCCACCAGTCCCCTGCCACACAGCCTAGCCTACACAGGCTCCTTCCGCAGCAGCAGCCGCAGCAGCAGCAAAACCTCGACCCGCCTCCTCCAAGTCCCTCTGGCTGCCTTTCTCTCCCCACCCTTCCCCTTTTTCTAGCATGTTCCATGCTGGGGCATTGGCTCACGGGAGGGAGGGGAGGAGGAGAGGGAGGAGGCATCCCCAGTGGCCTGCCCAATCAGACTCCTCCCTGTGCGCCATGGCAAGGCCAATGAGAAGGAAGCGCACTCCCTCCTACGCCAAGTCCCCCCAGCTTCTCTCCCTGCCCTTCCTTCTTCTCCAGCACGCTGCACCTTGGTTCTTTGGCTTGAAAAAGGGAAGGGAGGAGAGAGGCTCCTTAGTCTCCTAAGCTGTCCAGGTAGACGCCTCCCTCTGGGCCGTCAATAGAGAAGGGCAGGAACACCTCCGAGTTGTGCTACCCCCGCGTTGCACCTTCTGTCCCTGCCTCACTTAAAGAAGCCTTACTATTAGCCAGGGGAAGGAAGGAGGAAGGGAGAGGAAACCCAACCGCCACTGCCCTTCTCCCCCACCCCCGGCCCGCACCCACTACCTGCCACAGAGCCAGCGACCCACCCCTGGCCATGCCATTTATGGTCCACTGATGGAGCCTTTCTCTCAGCATCTGCAGCAGCACAGGGGAAGGGGAGGCAGGAGGGGGACGAAGGGCAAAAAGCCCATCCCTCCTCTGTCACTCATGCTAGCTTACACAGGCTCCCAAGGGCCAGCAGCAGAGGGGAGCAAAACCTTGCCCCCCCCAAGTCCCTCTGATCGCCCTTCCTGCTTTTCTAGCTTTCTCCATCCCCAGTCATTGGCCATGAGGGGAGACAGAAGGGGCAGTAGCTCTGGCCCTCCCTAACCGACCCAGTCAGACTGTTCGATCTGCACTATCCCCAAGCCCAATGAACTGTAGGCTCCCCTGGGAAGGCCCCCCAACCCTCCAGCACTCTGCTCTCCACTCTGCTCCTTTTCCAGCAGGTTCAATCCGAAGTCAGTTCCTCATAAGGCAGGGTGGGGAGAAGAGGGAGGAAAGCCTCCTCCCTCCTAGACATCACCTCAGAAATAGAGAAACCCTTTCCAAACTCTCCTTTCCAGCCACCTCCTCCTCCTCCTGTTCCTGCTCCTCCTCCTCTTCCTCCTGCTCCTTCTCCTACTCCTGCCAGTCCCTCTTTCACAATTCTAGGAGGGAGACGTTATGATTTCAGAGCAGTATGGGGTTATTGGCCAAGTAATGGTAGCCACAGGCTTCTGCATTCAGATGGAGAAGAGCGGGAGTGGACAGGAAAGAGAGGAGGGCCTTCGGGGGAAGCCTGAATGTATGGGTAGAAGTGAACCAGGTAGAACTTGGCTAGGTAGGCAGGGAGAGGATGGGATGAGCAAAGGTGCAGGAGTGGCCATGCCAAACACATGATCAGGGACTGGTCATGAACCGAGTCCCAGCAGAGTGTCAAGTCCCACATAGGAAACCTATGGGGCCCCTTTATGCCCTTTGGCAACCTAAGCTACCCATTGGAGGAAGGGCTGGGAGCGCTACAGATGTGTGGGTTTTGTTGGCTTTCTTTGTCACAAGGACAGCTCTCAGGCATGAGGGGAAGAGGCAGGAAAATGACTGTGATATAAAAGCCACCCCAAACTTTTTTTAAAGTTATCTCAGGATAGGGCAGCTCAAAAGGGACTTGGCTTATAGCCACCCCATAGACATAATCAAGGCAGGAATCTGTTACGAATCAGCAAGGTTGGGCACATGTCTCAGGAGCTGGCTTCTTTTGGTCTTGTCCTTCCTCTTCCCCTCTTCTGGCCCTGGAGGCCCCAGAGAACAGTGATCTCAGCGAACGAAGGAGAGTCTCAGCTCTTGTGGGGCTTCAGGCAAAGCCCTGAATTGCGCATGGCTTTGAGGCCGCTGGACTCACAGCCACTGGGGTAAAGTGAAAGTTCCACAAAATGCATAAGCCAGTCCAATATCGTCTGAAACATGATCGTCCAAGTCAGCTCGAGGCACTGGAGACTCAGAAGCAGATTCAGTGCCCCCTGTCCTCTGAGACCTCCAACTTCAGTTCTGGCTCATATTAGAATGAAAAGAGGTACAGCTCAAGCCTTTCCTCCTATGGGCAAGTGGTGGTACCTCATTTGAGTGTTGAGGGTTGGCACGCCTCCACCCCATATGGTTTGAAATTCCAAGTCAAACAAAACAATTGGTGATGTGGGACAGGAACTCAGTGGAAAGATGGGCTGGACATGGAGATCTGGGAGCCATCTCCAAGCAGATGACAAAGGCAAACGCAGGAACTGAGGTCGCTGAGATCCAGCTTACAGAGGGCTCTCCCCACTGCAGGCACCAAAACCCAGCTAGGACCCTGTCACTCCCCAACCAAGTAGACTCCAGCAGCACCCTCTGGCTTCCAGAGTTCCTCTGGTTGGCTTCTAAACCCTTCCCAATCTTGCTCTAGCCCACCTTTCCAGATCAAATATACACAGCTTCCCTTCATTTCAGCCAAAGGGGCCTTATTCTTCTTCGCATCCAAAATGCCATGTCCTCTGTGTCCCTGGGTCTTCCCATTGGCTCTGCCTGGAATGCCCTTCCTTCTCCCCGCTGCCCCTCAAACCCTTAGCTCAGGCACTAGCCCTGACCTGAAGCTTTCCTTGGTCCTTTCCACCACCACAAAACAACTTGGAAGCTATTTTGGACACGCCCAGAGAGACCCGCTCCTGGGAGGCAGACGCTGCTTCATTTTTGCCTTTGTTTCTCCAGTGTCTGGCACGGTGCCTGGCTGGAAAGCCCACACTGCCCAGTTAGTTGATTAGAACCTGCTAACTCCTGCCTTCTCAAAAAGCATCTTTCTGTTCAGCTACAAAGGCTTTTTAGATCCCGCTGTTATTCTGTAATGAAATAGCATTCCGTGTGCATCCGTGTGCTAGGTCCACTCACTGGACAGAGTACCAACAGCCAAGGCAAATTTTCTAGCTTTCTTAATAGCCCCTGCTCCCTTGCCCAGCTCTCTGCCACAATCCTGCAGCAGCCTAGCGTCCCACCTAGATCTGAAGGCACTTTGTTACCTACACTGCCCTGACCAAAGAATCCCTCCCCAAGTAGCCAGTGTACTGGTGACGTACCTCTCTGTACTTGGCTACATTGGGCTAATGGAGTCAGAAACCAAGCTTAGCAGTCCTTGAACCTGGACCTTTGAAAGGCTTTCTTTTTCTCCCCAGTTCCAAGATGGAAGAAGAGATTTTATGGGCGTGTTTTTGTGTGTATGAACTGGTTTGGGTCAGAAAAAAGGGTGGTGAAAGCCTGCTCAAGCTTAGGTGCTCAACTTCCATGAAGGACCACAGTGATGAGAAAACGCCGTTTCCTGAAGTGAAAGTCTCTGCAATGTGACTTGTTCTGATAAGTGATTATAAGTAAAAAATGACATGTGCACGGAAGAAATGGCGTAGACCCTGAGTACAGCTATTTCATACAGAGATTCAGCTAATAGAAATTGATTCTTCACAAGAAGACCAAAAAAGGGCCTGTCACCTTTTAAATTCATCAATGAAAGCGCAAAGATATGTGGTACATGCTTTGATCACTAGGGGGCCCCAGTTGCACATGTGATGCTAAGGAGCAGAGCCCATTTGGGATGAAGTTCGCTGTCCTACATGGCCTTCAGTCTGCCCCACATTCAGTTCTGGTCCCCAGTCTGGCTTCAGCATGGCGCTTATTGCCGTGTCCAGGGGTACAGCCGTGGAAATAGAAAGGGAAGTGAGAGGAAGGCATTTGGCATCCTCAGAAAACCAACTACCAAGCAGTTACAATGACCACGGAGGTGCAACAGGCCTGGGGGGTCAGAAACTCCTCAGAAGTGGTGGGTCAAGGTGACAAGGAAAATGCCCTCTTTTGGTCTTCAGGGTTTAGAAGCAGGAACTGATGTGTGAGCGGGGAGACGGGGGCAAGAAAAATCAACTGAGACCCAAGCAATAGGTCACCAATCCTTTGAGAGCAAGTGCAAGGCACTTTCTCTCCAGCAGAAAAAAGATCTCTGGGTGGCTAGGTGGTACGGTGAACAGAGCACTGGCCCTGGAGTCAGGAGGACCTGAGTTCAAATCTGATCTTGGGCACTTAACACTTAATAGCTGTGTGACCCTGGGCAAGTCACGTAACCCCAACTGCACTGCCTTCACCCCCGCCAAAAAGCAAATAATAATTTTTTTAAAAAAGAAAAAAGGTCTATCGCCAGTCATTGTTGCTGTTCAGTCATGCCTGACTCTCTGTGCCCCCATTTGGGGTTTTCTTGGCAAAGATACTGGAGGCTTTGCCATTTCCTTCTCCAGCTCATTTTACAGATGAGGAAACTCAGGCAAACAAAGTTAAGTGACTTGTCCAGGGTCACACAACTAGGAAGTATCTGAAGTCAGGTTCAAATTCAGAAAGACCTGACAAGATCTGTGAGAAGGGAGGCATGGAGGGCTTCAGGAGAGATGTTTGGAATCACTTCTGTGAGGAGTGAGAGAGGCAAGTAATTAGGGAGGCATAAAAGGATTGCCTCGCTGCAGTAAGGGCCCTGTTGAATTTGGATATCACGTGGCCATGGTCATGGTCGTGACTGTGGTGGCTGTTGTTGTACCGCTTGGCACATGCTCCTTCCTCATCTAGGTCTTCAGGGCTCAGCTTGGTAGCTTCCTCTGCCCCGAAGTCTTCCCCCATCCTCAGACTTTCCTGATTCACTTTGGGTTTCCCTCCTCTTGTGTATTATGCTCCTGTGCTCACCTGCTGTAGCCTCCCAGTAGACTGTAAGCACCTTGAAGTTAGGGAGTGAACTCTTCAAATTTTCTGATTCCCAGCACAGCACCTCACACGTAGCAGACAAGTAAGCATTCCAATAAGTTGTTACATAGGTCTTCATTTCTTTGGGGTTTGTGCTCTTTTCTTCATCAGGAATCAAACCACAGCTGGCAAACTAAGACACTGTTCCTAGGGCTCTGCATTAGTCCAACCATTCTGGAAAACAACCATTTAGCCCAAAAAATCACTGAGCTTCATCTCCTTCCACCCAGCTGCAAATCAATGGTGACCAAATTGTTGCAAAGAAAATGAAAGGCGCCAAGAAAGTAAACCCAAAGCCAAGGACTGTATGAAATTTGGCCATGCCCAAAATCCACGTCTCAGTCTGCACCATGAGTCCTTCCCCTGCTTGTCAGGAGATGGGGAATCCACTTCATCTTGATTCCTCTGGAATTATGCTTGGCTGGTGCAGCTGGCCGAGCTCTCCCATTTATAGAAGTTGATTGTCTTCAGACTATTGCTATGGTTGTATCCATGGTTCTCCTCATTCTGCTCACTTCAGTCTGTATCACTTTTGCACAGCGAGGTGGTGAGGTGTGGATAAGAGGGCCGAATTCGGGGTCAGCAATGCCTGGGATTTCTCGGAACCTAGCCCTTTGGTCATTTTTTCTGGCACAATACATTCATATCCCATTGCCCAGTTGAGGGGCAGCCCCTCGGTTTCCAATTCTTCAGCACCACAAAAAGAGCTGTTACAAGTCTTTGTGTACGTGTGGCTCCTCTTCCTCTTTCTTTGATCTCTTTGGAGGTCAGCATCCCAGTATGGGATGAGCTGCCCTCTAGGGTTAATGAGATTCCCTCAAGCAGAAACTGAATAACTCCTCAGGTAAGTGAGTGCCCACAAGAGCACAGTAGCAGTTAGCAAATGAACCACAAGGTGCCACTCTTACTCCAATAATTGCAAGGTCACATGGTCCCAAAGAGTGAGTCAGTCCCTTTTTCTCCAGCTTCTGCGTCTTTCAGAGTCCCAATGCAAGAATGCTCTAGTCCTTGAGGGGAGTCAGAATAAGCCTTGCTTCCCATCTGTGGCCCTTCCAGGCTCCCTCTGCCACTCAGCAACCTCTCCTTGGAAATAAAGTTTTCTAGCTATTCCAAACTCAGTGATTATTGTAACTCACCCCCCTTCTTTCTCCAGGAGTTCAGTCCTTAGACTGCCCCATTCCTCTCCTGCACAACACACCCACCCTCATACAACAAGACTTCAGTCGGTGCACACTGATACTTTCCCCCTAACTCTAGCTGTGCTTCACCAGTCCCTCTGCCCCTTCCCAACAAAAGCCCCTGAGAGTGCTGGGAAAGGACTAGAGGGAGACAGTGGTAGAAATGACACCATTTCCCATGCTGATGCCACCCCCCAGCATCCTTCGTCTCCCTATTCACCGCTCCATCCCTCAGCGTGCTCTCTGAGGCCATTAGCCCCGCTCTGACTTCGTTCAATCTCTTTCCCCTCTCATTTCAGCCTCATAGTGAACCATTTCAACTTTACTTTGTCATTTGCCTCCTTGGACTATGGTGAATGCCTTCTCCAGGAAAACCTCAGTCTTGGAAGACTCCCACCATCCACTGGCCTCCCACCTTCCAACTCATAAGACGCTGAATGAAGCTGGAGAGATTCTTGGGCTTCTGCCTGGGGCCATTACTAATTCCCCAGTAATTCCAGCCCCCCTAATCCTCCCCAATCCATTCCCTATCTCACTCCCCAGGGAAACTCTTTATCTCCCCCTCTCCCTCTCAGGGTATAACTCAGGTAGAGACCTTGCTATTTGCCTGAGGAAAATTGAGGCTATTAGAAGGAAGCTCCCATTTCTCCCTTTCTCTTTATCTCAGAATGCTTTAATATCACTTCCCATCGCCTCTTCCTTTCTCTCATTCTCTGACCAGGAGTGGGCTCTTATCTTTGCCAAGATTTGCTCTTGAGGGGCCGCTAGGTGGCGTAGTGAATAGAGCACCGGCCCTGGAGTCAGGAGGACGTGAGTTCAAATGCAACCTCAGACATTTGACACACTAGCTGTGTGACTTCTGGCAAGTAACTTAACCCCAATTGCCCTCCAGAAAAATAAAAATTTGCTCTTGATTCCATTCCCTCCTGTCTCTTCTAGATTTCAGTCTCAATTGTCTCTCAGTCTCTCTCCTCCTTTCTTCTCTCTTATCTTTAATCTTCCCCTATCAAATAGTTTCTTCACTACTGCCCACAAACATGCCCAAGTCTCTCCTGGTTCTCCTCCTACCTAACTGACCATTCCTCAGTGTCCAGGTTTCACTTCATCCTACTAACCATGACTATACCTTAAGGTTCTATCCTGGACTGCCTTTTTCTTCTCACCTCCTAATAATTTAGCTATCAGTTCCATGCCGATGACACCCAGGTCTATATGTTCTATATAACCAGCCTCCACATCAGCAATTGACTATTGCATGCATCACATTTTATGTTCCAGAGTCTCTGACTCAACATATGCAAAACTAAACTTAGAATCTTTCCCCCTCAAACCTTAATTCCCCCTGTCATTGTTCATTATTTCTATCAAAGGCATCACCATCCTTCCAATGTCCCCATTCAAAATCTCATTTTCCCTCCCTCCCCCAAAGCCAGTCAGTTGGCAGATCTTGTCCTTGGTCCCACATCTGACCCCGCTCCCATCTGAGTTCAGGCCCTCCTCACTTCTCCACTAGATGATCGCAACAGCTTCCTCATTGCTCTTCCTGCCTCAAGTTTCTCCCCATGCCAGTCCAGTCAGCTGAAAAAGTGGTCTTAAATGCAGATATGACCACGTTACTCCCCTCCTCAATGAACTCTGGTGGCTCCCTATGGCCTCTAAGTTTGAATATAAACTAGACTGTTGGCTTCCCTGGGCTTCTTCAAAACTCAGATGAAATCTCACTTTGTCCATGTGCCCACTTCCACTCCTCAGCTAGTGCATTGACTCTGACATTACCTGCCCTCTGATCTGTCTTATCTTGAATGTACACAGTTGTTTGCATGTTGTTTCATAAGGATATCATATTTGTAAAGCATTTCATTTAACATAGCACCAGGCACACAGTACACTCTTTTGTTGTTCAGTTGTTTTCAGTCATGTCTGCCTCTTTGTGCCTTCCTTTGAGGTTTTCTTGGCCAAGACACTGGAGTGGTTCACCATTGCCTTCTCTAGCCTGGCACACAGTAGGAGTTTAATGACTCCTCCTTCCTTCCCCTCTCCCCCTCTTACATGACCAATTTGAACCCAATTTGCTTTGCTTGACAAAGCATGTTTGTAAACATTTTGGTTTTCTTGCTTTCTCAGCTCAGAGTGGAGAGGGAGAGAATAATCAAGTACAGCAACACTGAAGAAGTCTCTGTGGGCGGGGCCAGGTTCTCGCCAGACCTCAGCACGGTGTCTAGCATGTAGTAAGTGCTTAATAAATGCTTGTTGACTGCCCCTTCCGAATTTAGCCCAGCCTACCTTTCCCGCCTCCTTGGCCATCGCTGCCCTTCCGGAACCCTGCAGTCCAGCCACACAGGCCTTCTCTGTTCTTCACATCCAATACTCCATCTCCCACCTCCCACTGCCTTTGCACTGGCTGTTCCCCATACCTTTTCTACATGCCAAAGGAGTACCTTGATAGTCAAATACAATGGATCCCATGCACTTAGGTGGCTAATCCCAGATAACATTTCCAAGAGAGTTTCTCCTGCACGCTCTTGTCTGGATGCCCAGGGGTAGGGACTCCAACTCTGATGGAAGAGGAATTGAGGGCAGAGACTCGGCTTCTGATGCCATTTTCCTGGCCAGGCAGCACCCTGAGGACCTAGGCAGTGGTTTCTGCCTCCTCCCTAGGCCTTGAATTACAAGGGTCTATAGCTACTTCTCATGGTGCCCATCTTTGTGTTCTAGCATTGAGCTTCCAATAGGGCATGGTGTGGAGGGAGGTTTTACTTTGAGTTGTGCCATATGCACAAGTCAAGATCCTCATTCCAAGCTCTCTTCCAGACACCAGAAGGCCCTGTTTCTCTAGCTGAAAAATGGTCACATTGGAGCCTCAGACCTCTAACCCAGCAGTTTGTCTACCATCGAGAGCCATGCATCCCCTACCACATGGGTGGAATGAGTCTCCTTTGATTGGCTGCCTGCATCTTTCTAAGTGGTGAGGCTGAGTGATTCCCTCTCTTTTCTGCCATCTTTTCTTTTCCCAAGCTCTTTCTGGCCACTCTTAGCTATTGTGCCCAGAGTAGATGCCATGAACTGACCTGGTGACAGAGGAAGCCCAGACCCAAAGGAAATGGGCATGGGGCTATTTGTTTCTGTTCACGTGGCTTGTCCTGTTTTAGGTGCCTGAGGTGATCATGACAACCTGGGAGGCA
>CM053588.1:14809815-14819918 GCA_028646515.1 Pseudochirops corinnae
CTTCTTCAGCTCATCTCTAGCTTTAAGGCATTCTTCATGTTTATTGGAGGCCTCTGGTGGGGGCGCTCTGGCTGCACTCTCCTCCTCCCTCTCTCTCCCATGATCTTTCTTTTCCCCAAAGAAGGAATCTAGGGTTTGGGAGCTGTTCTTACTTTGCTTCTTATGCTTATTCTTACTCATGGTTTTTCAGTCCGTGATTTTTTTTAAAATCTCTGTGGGGCTCTGCTTCTAGAAGGGAAAGCTCTGTCCCAAATTACTGGGGTCCTTCTGCCTGCCGTAGCTCTCAGAAAGAGGCTGGGAACTCTTCCTATTTACTTCCGGCTGACAGGATAGTGAAGACTCCAGAACCGAGGCCCAAGACTGCGATCCAGATCCAGGCTGCTCAACACGAGAGCTTTTGGCCTGAGAGCAATTGCTCAGTCCCCCTGCCGTCTGCAGGCCACGGGTGGGAAGCTACAATGCGGAGGCGGGTGCAAAACCTCTGCCTTTCACTTTTCCGCTCTGGAGGCCTTTCGGCTGGCCTGCTTATCTCCCCCTTTCGCAATCCCCACTCCCAGCTGGTGCTAATCCGCTCACTTGAGAGGCTCCTCCCGCCCAGCCGCCCCCGGGGCACAGCCCCGGCTTGTGACTTCAGGCCGGGCTGGTTTTGGTTCGCAGTGCTGATATGGTTCCTTGTAGCTGAGCTGACTTTAGTGGGAAGTATCTTTGTGTGCGTTTTGGAGTTCTAGGATTGGTTTAGAGTCCTATTTTATGGGTATTTTGGGGTGGCTATGTGAGAGCTGCGATATGTTGCTGCTGCTACGCCGCCATCTTGGCTCCGCCCCCTGTAGTGATTTTTCAAAAAACAAATTAGAGCACAGAAGATATCACTGATCAGACTTATGCATAGGCACACAATTGAGGGACAAACAAAAGATAGAGAGCAAAGTTAGATATAAAATGGATAATTTCATTTACATTAAATTAAAATGGTTTGCTACAAATGAAACAAGTGCAGCCAAGATCAGAAGGAAAATAGAAAATTTTGGGAAAAAATTTGTAGTTACTTCATATACTCTATCTCTTATCTCAGATACTGGAAGGTCATTCACAGAAGCTTTCCTAAGGACTTTTGCTGTGAATAACTTTAAGGGTGTAAGCACATAGTATAATGAAGTCTCTGTTTACTCAGCAATAAACTAAAGCGTGACATTCACATCACAAACATTCTCTCTCTCCGTTCTGCCTGCTCCCAGCTTGGCTCTTGCTCTTATCTGCCTTATCTCTTCCTTCCTGTTCCATTCTTTTAGTAAGCTCCTCTCACAGTGGGCTCCCATGAGATTACACTGAACCTCTTAAAGGGACAGGGGAGATCTTCAATTTTCCTTAGGCCTATTAAGGGCAGGGAAGATCTTCAAACTAGCTCAGATCTCTTAAGGTGGGTATAATGTATATTCTTGCCAATCAAAAACTCCTGATACAATCAAAAGCAAGGCTCAAAGTCACTTGATTAGCCAAAAGGCAATCCAGAAAAACAGTAAAAATATACTATTATGTTTGCCATTACAAATACCTAAAGAACTTTGTCAAATCTTTAAGAAAATGAATCATTCCCCAAATGTTAAATGGTCAAAGGATATAAGTGGACAATTTCCCAATGAAGAAGTCAAAACAATTTATAGTCATATGAAAAAAAGTGCTCTAAGTTGTTATTGAGTAGAGAAATGGAAATGAAAACAACCTTTTGTTCTGTTTCTTTTTTCACAAAATAACTAATATGGAACTATGATCTACATGATTGCATATATATAACCCATGTGAAATTGCTTACCATGTTAGCATGTATTTGCTAAGTTGTAGTATTTGCTAACACTATTCAAAAAGAAAGAAGTTTTCTTCTTTGGTCTTTTCACACTTGGCCCTTCCATTTTCCTGCTGTCCTTTCTCTGTGATGGTGTTGGCATGTTTTTTAGGACCTTAATGCCAATGTGAAGAAGATTTGTCAATTCCTTGATGAGGGGCTGAGTGAGGAAGAAATCAGCTCAGTCACAGAGAACAACTCCTTTCAAGTCATCAAGAAATGCATACTGGAGTACAAGGAACCTCTACCAATGGAAAATACAGAGAATATCAAAACATCCACAATAAGAAAATGTGAGGAGAAATAGGTCCATTAGGGGCTTGTACAGGTGGGTTCCCACCTGTACACCTGAAATCTAAGCAAAATCCTAAGTAGAAGTAGGATCAGAGAAGGTGTGAATCTAAAAGCTGATGGAAGGCACAGAATTTGCTTGATCTCCACCACAGACAGCACCAAATGCCTCTGCAATGACCCATTCTGAGATAGCAGGCCCAGGGAGTCAAGGAAACCTTCCTTAGGTTTTCATGTATTGGAACGAAAGTGATAAGTAAGGGAATAAGGGGAAACAGTGAAGCCATGTTGACTCACCATCCACATTTTCTGAATAATGAAAGAACAAGGTAAGAACTCACTGGTTTTAGAGGAAGGTCCCCTAATTCTAACCACAGGAATAGATCTCACTAAAGGTCTACCCAAAGTCTCCTTCCTGGGGCAAGGAAGAAATGAGAACCGTGTTGAAGGCCATGATCACGAAGGACCTGTCCCCAGTGTGTGTTTCTCCCTTTTTACATGTAGCAGGAATATGTGGAGACTGGAAAAACTCCTTCACAGTGACCGAGATAGAAACATTCAACAAGCTGTACCAAGAGAAGATGAAAAGGCTGGACAAGTATCTAATCCCATTGGATCAATGCTGAGATGGCCTGTAGAAGACCTGGTGTTCTCTAATTCACTCACAAATGACCTGCAAATAAGAGAGAATTCTGCCTCCCCTGCCGTATCCCCATTCCCCTACTTTCTCTTCTCTTCTCTTAGTAGTATAGCTCACATGCAGAAATGGTAATGTGAGAGACTTGAGGCATCCATGTTTCTTCCCATAGGAAAGCTTCTAGTGGGTCCCCATCCTAGTCAGGCTGGTTCTCCTTTGACTGCCGCACTTTGGATGCTATTATAGAATCGTCCTTTTAATCCTGTGATTTTGAGTACTTTATACATAAATGAATGCTGAATGTTGGAGGCTTTTTCTAACTATTGTTGTAAGGATGATTGCAAACATTTTTCAATAAATTTATTATGCTAAGAGTTTATGTATTGTTAAACTATTTTTGAATCCCCCAAACAACTGCAATAACACCAACCATGTCATGGAGAATAGTTTTCAAAATGCCTTATTTTTGGATCATTATTGATCAGTTGAACCATAAGGGCAGCTAGGTGGTGCAGTGGAGAGAGCACCAGGATTCATGTCAGGAAGGCTTGAGTTGATCTGGCCTCAGACTCTAGATGGGTGACTTTGGGCCAATCACTGAACCCCATTTGCCTGTTTCCTCACTTGTAAAATAAACTAGAGAGAGAAATGGCAATCCACTCCAGTAGCTTTTGTCCAGACAATTCCAATGATCTTAGAAATACCTGCAAAGATTTGCATGAAATAATGAAGAGCAAAATGCACAAGACGAAGAGATCAATGTATACAGCAATAACAATATTGCTTTATGAATGTCCAAGCAAATAACTCATTTTGACTCTTACTTATAAATTAAATATAAAAGATACCCATTTACTAAGTTTCTTAAGGTGCAGAAAGTAATGTGAGCTTAGGTTGAATAGCTCAGATCTCAAACCCTCTTTTTTACAGCAGCGCAGATGGATCCCAACCTCATTCTGTGGGATGATCATTAACATTGTGTTTGTGCCTTTGTTTCAGAAACTTCTTTCCCTTTGGTTAATTATTGCCATTACATTTAGAAAGAATGTTCTCTTCCACGGGTTAAACCTTTCACATGACTGTGCAGGAGGACCAATGTACCCAGTTGTTTGGGCTTTGGGATGACTACACATTCAGGTTGAAAACAGCAAACTTTCACTTGCTTACACTGTGCTTGCCTCCTTTGCTGACCACTTGCTTTGATTACAGAAATTTTTCCATAAAAAAGAAAAGCAAGGACACATCAGATAAAACATCACAGTTTCCCTACCATGAAATATCAATTCTACCTCATAGGCAGACTCAGGAATAGTCAGGTGGCAAACATTCCTTTTCAGATGAACACAGTGGGGAAACTGAGTCAGGAGGATCCCATCCTAGGCTGATGCTCAGATTATCCTCTCAGCTTTTCCAGGTGTAGACCTTGACCTGTAACAGTCACTTTCTCTCTGAGCAACTTGTGGCATTTCTCTGAGATGGTGGATTTTTGACTTGATTATTCATGGATTTTTATTGACCATCAAACAATTCAAAACAAAATTTGTTTTAGTCCCAAGAACTTTTACCTCAGATGGCAAGTTTCAGTTGTCAAAAATTTGCCAGGACTCACATCTCAAATTTAAATGTGTCCTGGTGCAAAATCCAGTTAGTAGAGATGATTTCTAAATAGTTGCAAATTCTCAGCAAGCCAAGTCCTTGTTTAGGAACTCCATAACCCAAATAAGCCTTTTGGGCAAATGTCCACATGGCATAACTGAGACAAATGTGTACCAACCTGAAACCTCAAATCAACCTATTCCCCATCTGATGACTTCAATTTTGTCGAATACACTTTACAAAGAGAATCAACAACTCGTGATGAATATGTTAAACGTACAACTTTCAGAGTGTGACTTACCCAAATTCGGAGGCTGGACCTTTTGTGTTTATTGGGTAACAAGGTAATTGTGCAGTAATCAACCTGGGAGATACTTGCAGGATCTAGCTGCTGCCCCTTCCCCCTCCCTCCTCTCACCAGTGGTGGGAAAGGTGAAACTTTCTTTTCCTAATCTGATCTGGGATGAGCGGTATTAACAGAAAAGCTTCAGTGATATGTTCAGTGGTAGTGAGATACCCTCTTGACTCAAGGGAAGGGAGTAGGGGAAGGGAGTGACCAAGCTTGTTAGGAGAGGTTTCAATGCCCCTTAATGATCAATCACAAAACCTCCACAATCTGCTAAGATGTTTTTAGCTGTTGTTCTAACTTGTCATGGCCTGGTCACAGGCATGACTACAAGAAGAAGAATCTCAAGTTTTTCTTGGTTAGCCCAGGAGCAACTCTCAGGGAAGTCCCACTGAGTCTGGCTACGAGGATCTGGTGACCAAGAGGCCAGGAGAGAAGGGGGATGCTGCAGGCAGAGAGGTGGGGACAGAGAGTCTTGGGGTGTAGAGGTAGGGGAGTACCTGCAGTTTTGCCAGTTCCCTTGTGATGAGAGAATTGGGCTTGCTCTTCTGGGTAGGGCATTGGAAGGTGTGCCCAGGTCCATGGCCTCAAACACTGGACTGAAGACTCTAGAGAATCAGGCCGAGTGTGACACAGTCTTGTAACTGTCTGCCCTGATGGGAACTGAGAAGTCAGGACCCAAAAGCACCTCCAAACCTTCCCAGGTTCTTGGAGAGGGACCTCAAATACAGGGTGAGAGACAGATAGGGAGAGAGGGGAGGTTGACATGCTTTCCAGTCTTGGCTGGAGAGCAGATGTAGGCCTTTGTAGTTTTTGCCTGTGACATTTATCAGAATAGAAAAGGGGCGTTCCACAGGGAAGGGGAAGGAAAGGATAGGGAGAGAGGGGAGGCTTACCTCTAGGCAGTTTTCCCAGGCATAGAGGCCCACCTCTCCACCTCCCAAAGGGTGTCCCAAATGGGAGGAGAACAACACAGGGTTCAGAGACCCTCAAAGAAAGCAAGGCAGAGAGCCACCTCCCCATTTCCCCTGATGCCTGTGGGGCAGGTGAAGGAACAACAGAGGGTAAATTAGGATGAAGGGGGAACAACATAGGCAAAATCTGCTCAAGCAGAGCAAGGTGCCTTTTCTTTAAACTTTGGACCTCAAATTTCTTACTAAGCTTATCTTATTTTGAAATCTCCTTCACAAATCACTTTTCTAGAGGATATTAAGGTCAGTCTGTGTTACAATGGAACACTAGGCACTTTTTTAAAAGATCTCCTTCCCAAATGTCCCTCCTAGCAGCCTCCTGGCTCTCTCTTGCTGATCAGCCCTTCATCCTGGGACAGAGAGGAGAAAAACAATGTTACTGACTCAGCACAAGGGTGTCACCTTATATGAGTGTCCAGTCTGATTGACTACTGTGAAGTCAATGGAGTTTCAGAGGCTGCTGGTGGTGTCTGGGCATTGCAAGGGTCTCTTAACCCAGGAGACAGTAGGAGCAGAAAGGTCTGGGGAAGAAAATAAAGGCTGCCTTCCTGCTATCCCACTGGCCAGGAGAAGATTATTGGACTTCAATTAATATTTGGGTTCCCTGTGCAGGTCACCAAGTTGATGTGATCTTCTCCAAGCCCTTTGTGCTCCCCTTTTTATCTGTCTGTCATTAATGGTCCTCTGTTACTGTATTAAGTATTGACTTCTTCCTCATAATTTTACTGACCTCTGTTGTGCTGCTTAAGTGTTTGGATTAAGTAAGGTCTATTTAAACTCCTGTTCTATATCATTTCCACTCTCCCACTCTTAGTAAAAGCGTTTTTGGCTGCAAGGGATGGGAACTTCTGCCAGTAAGACCAACACCCCTTGGATTGCATGTTACAGCATTTCTCAGAAGTGGAAAAGGAAGGGACTGCTTGTGCTGTTACTCTTAAGAAAAGAGAGCTTATCTTGCCTTGTCTGAATCAATGGCCCACCTGTGGGGTTGGATGGCCAATCCAGGGGAGCTTTGATAAGCAGATTGTCCTCTCTGTCTAGAAGGTGGTCACCATCGATCCTGGCCACACTGATCACTTTCCATACATTGACATCTGGCTAGCCCTTGTTTCCCACCCTCCACCTTGACTCCTAAATTGTGCCTTGAAAGAGGTGTTCGAGTCCTTGTGGGCCAACCCCAGCCTGTCACTCTTAAGAAAAAGAGGGAAGTTTTGAAGGTTTTGCAAAATCAGAGTGAGGACTGAGACCTCTCCTTGAGCCTCTTCCTCCCTTCTCCATATAATAATGACCTTTTCCACTGCAGCCGCCTACTCCTCCCCCCTTTCTCCTGTGGCCTTTCCATCACCACCACCTTACTCCCAAAACCTGTCCCAGTTGTGTCCTCCTCTTCATTTTGTGTAAAATATCTCTGCATTTGTCTGTATTTTCTTGAATATATTTGTGTATTTTTGTGAAGCCTGTAGTGAAACAGTGTAAAAACTTTCTCTTTCTTCCTCTTTGTTCGAGAGCCTGGAGGAAAAAAACAGATAAGATAAGGGAAGGGAATCTGTCCACCATTCAGCTGAGGCTGACCAGACTGCCTGACCCCAAAAGCAAAATTCTTTTTTTGAAAATTTGATTCGTTTATTTACTTTTAGTATACAAGATTTAGTTCCGTAATCTCTTGAGTTTCAAATTTTCTCCTCTCCCTCTCTCCCTGCCCCCCACAATGGCAGCATGCAATCAAGAATTGCATCTGCAAATATTTTCAAATTGGACATTAGCCTGGTTGTATAGAAGGGTTGTAACCAATGGAGTGAACAATGGGAAAAAAGAAAGAGAACCAAACATGAAAAAGAATGATAGCATGTAGATTGCTTCAGTCTCCCTTTCAACTCTGTTCTTTCTAGATCTTTCTCTGAATGTAGATATGTCCTTCCATCCTGAGACTTGTAGAGTTGTCTTATAACTTTGCATTGCTGAGAAGAGTCCAGTTTATCAAAGCTGATCATCACACATATGACGTGTCTGTGATTGTGTACAAATTTTTCCTGATTCCACTCTTCTCACTTAGCATCAGTTTTTATAAGGCTCTCTAGGTGAATATGAAGACCATCTCCTCCCCATTTCTTATGGCACAATAGTATTCCATTCCATTCAGATACCAAAACTTGTGTAGCCATTCTCCAGTTGATGGGCATCCCCTTAATTTCCGGTTTTTTGCCACCACGAAGAGAGCTGCAATAAATATTTTTTGCATATGGGTCTTCCTTCCCCTTCTATGATCTCTTTAGGGTACCATTCCAAAAGTGGTATTACTGGGTCAAAGGGTATGTAATTATTTATAGCCCTTTGAGCATAGTACCAGATTGCTCTCCAGAATGGTTGTATCAGTTCATAGATCCACCAACAATGCATTAGTGTTCCAATTTTTCCACATCCTCTTCAGCATTTGTCATTTTCCTGTTTTGTCATCTTAGCCAATCTGACTGGTGCAATGTTGTACCTCGAATTTGTTTTGATTTGCATTTCTCTAATCAATAGTGATTTAGAGCATTTTTTCATATGCTTATGAATATCTTTAATTTTTGCTTCTAAAAATTGCCTGTTCATATCCTTTGCCCATTTATCAGTTTGGAAATGACTTGTATTCTTATAGATTTTACTTAATTCCCTGTATATTATAGAAATAAGGCCTTTTTCAGAGACACTGGTTGTAAAAAGTCTTTCCCAATTTCTCACTTCCCTCTTAATCTTGGTTACATTGGCTTTGTTTGTACAGAAACTTTTCAATTTAATGTAATCAGGGTTATCCATTTTTCATTTTATACTGCTCTCCAACTGTTCTGCTGTCATAAAGTCTTCCCTACTCCATAAATCTGAGAGGTAAAGTATTCCTTCAAAAGCAAAATTCTTGGAGGGGGCAGGCCAAGATGTCAGTGTAGGAGCAGCAAGGTATGGCAGCTACCACACAGCCACATCAAATACCCCAAAAAACATGACCCTAAACATATTCTAGGGCGCTAAAACACACAGAGATATATTTCCTGCTGAAGGCAGCTCGCCTCGAAGGGAACATCTCAACTCTGGGAGCTGAAACCAGCCCAGCCTGAAACCACAGCTTTGCCCCAGGCGCAGCTGGATGAGCCGAGCCAAGCTGCAGCTGGAGCTTTGGGAAAGCGGATCAGCAGCAGCTGTGGCAGTTTCCAGAATTATCAAGCCATAAGAAAAAAGGACTAAGTGAAAGGTCAGTGGAACTTGGCTAAAATTGGAGGAGAACACCAGTTCTGGCCAAACTGCCTCCAGGGCAAGGAAGCAGCAGAAGTAGTGGCCCCACAGCCACTTGCTGTTCAGAGCTCCTTGCCTGCAGACTGCAGGGGGGGCTAAGCGATTGTTCAGAGGCCAAGTGCTCTTGCGTTGAGTGGCCTGGATCTGGATCGTGGTCTTGGGTGGTGCTCCTGGGGTACATTTTTAGGAAGCCAAAGCTGGTAGGGGCTGCAGTATCCTCCTAAAAGCTCCAGCAGCTGGGAAAACCCCAGCAATTTGGGACAGAGCTTTCCCCTCTGAAAGCAGAGTTCCATAGAGCTAAAAAATCAGTGACTGGCTACCATGAACAGGCAAAAGAAGCAAAGTAAGAAGAGCAACCAAACTCTAGAATCCTTCTTTGGGAGCAAGAAGGATCAAAGCAGGTAATGGGAGGAAGACAACACAGTCAGAACTCTCACACCAAAAGCTTCCAAGAAATATGAAGATTGCCTAAAAGCTAGAGATCAGCTGAAGAAGGATTTTGAAAACCAAACAAGAGAAGTGGAGGAAAAATTGGAAAGAGAAATAAGAATGATACAAGAAAATGATGAAAAGAGAGTCAACAATCTGACTGAAGAAATTAACACCTTAAAAAAATAGATTAACTCAAATGGCAAAAGAGGCCCAAAAAGCCAATGAGGAGAAGAATGCCTTAAAAAGTCGACTTTGCCAGATGGAAAAAGAATCTCAAAAGCTTTCTGAAGAGAATAAATCCTTCAGAATTAGAGTGGAGCAAATGGAAGCAAATTAGTTTATCAGAAATCAAGATACTGTCAAACAGATCCAAACAAATGAAAAAATAGAAGGCAATGTGAAATATCTCCTTGAAAACACCACTGACCTGGAAACTAGATCCAGGAGAGACAATTAAAAATTATTGGACTACCTGAGAGCCATGATCAAAAAAAGAACTTAGAAAGGATCCTTAATGAAATTCTCGAGGAAAATTGCCCAGATATTTTAGAACCAGAGGGCAAAATAGAACTTGAAAGAATTCACTGATCGCCTCTTGAAAAAGATCCCCAAAAGAAAACTCCTAGAAATATTATAGCCAGGTTCCAGAGTCCTAAGACCAAGGAGAAGGTATTGCAAGCTGCCAGGAAGAAACAATTTGAATATTGTGGAAACACGATTAGG
>CM053588.1:14820018-14878325 GCA_028646515.1 Pseudochirops corinnae
GGAGCTAGAATTAAAACCAAGAATCACCTATCCAGCAAAATTGAGTATAGTGTTCCAGGGGAAAATATGGTCATTCAGTGAGGTGGAGGACTTTCAAACATTCTTGCTGAAAAAACCAGAACTGAAAAGAAGGTTTGACACTCCAACACAAGAAGCATGAGAAGATAAACATGGAAAAAGAAATCATAAGGAACTTATCAGAGTTGAACTATTTACATGCCAACATGGAAAAGTGACAGCTGTAACTGTTGAAACTTTTCTCAGTATGAGGATAGGGGAAGCGAATACAAATGTATGTGTACATATACATACACATATATCTATATAGGAGGATTTATATATGCATACAAGCACATACCTGAGTATGTGTATATATGAATACATAGAGGGCGCAAGATCAATTGAATAGGAAGGGACAATATTCTAAAAGGTGAAATCCTGAGGTGAGAGAGGATTAGAATGAGAGGAGACAGGGAGAGACAGAATGGGGTAATCATCTCATAGAATAGGCAAAGGATAATTGTTACAATGGAGGGGAAGAACAGGAAGGCCAAAGGGAAAGAGTTAACCTTACTCTCACTGAACTTGGCTTAGGGAACAAGTGACATAAACTCTAAAGTGGGTATCTTGCCATACAGGAGAGTAGGGGGAATGGGAATGAGAGTGGGATGATGGAGGGGAGGGCAGGGTGTGGGGGAAGGTTGATGGAAGTACTCCCTTCTGTAAAGGGACGGGGACAATGACAGGATAGAGAATAGAACAAGTGGGGGGGCGAGATCGGAAGGAGGGACATATAATCAGTCTCTCACAATATCCCCATTGTGGAGATGTTCTGCATAATTACACATGTACAGCCTGTATTTCATTGCTTGTCCTTCCAGTGTGGGTGGGTGATGAGGGAGGAAGAGAAAGAATCTAGAATTTAAAGTTCTATAATCAAATGTTCAAAATATATATGTATACTATTATTATTATTATTATTATTATTATTATTATTATTATTGTTATTAACTACATCCAACTGAGACTTAAGATACACAGGCCTTGTGGTAGGGATATCCATCGTGCCCTACTGGAAAGTCAGAGGGATGATGGGGGAAGGCATAGGAGAGAATAGATTGGGGGAGGGGTTATACAATTGGATGGCTATTTTGGGGTGGTGGGTAGGGGAAATATGGGGAGAAAATTTGTAACTCAAAATCTCGTGGAAATGGATGATGTAAACTAAAATTAATTTTAAAAAAAGAGAAAAAAAACAAAAGCAAAATTCTTGTGCCATAAAATGTGGGTCTATGTGATGGGAAGAGGTGAAATCATATGGTCTCTTTTCCTATTCTGTTTTGGTCTTGCTGTGGTTATCTTTCATTTCCTTCTGAGAAATTGTCTCTTCCCTCCTGCATATGATCATCTCCTTTGCCCTGAAAATGTTACTCATTACTCCTCTCCCCCTCACATTCGAGCAGGGATGAGTTATCAGCCCCAGGTTTCCCCTTCTTCCTTAAGTGACTTGCATAAGGTCACATGGCAGGTGAGTGTTAAGTGTCTGAGGCCGGATTTGAACTCAGGTCCTCCTGACTCCAGGGTGGGTGCTCTACTCCCTGTGCCACATAGCTACTGCTGGATGATTTCTCCTTTGGGATGATTGAGTTAAGGACTTTACTGAATGATATCTTTTGTATAAAACTATGTGTCCACTTTAGTAATGAGTTGTTATGCTATATCGCTGTGAGTGTTGTACTTTGATTTCTGTGGATGTTTTACTTTAGTTTGCTGCTGAATAAATAGAGAGTTCACTAGACTATGTGATCAGAACCTTAAAGCAACTTACAGAATCAGTCCTCTGGAAACATCCTTGTGCTTGGCTTTACATTTATTTTGGAGATGAGGATGGGATCAAAAAATATCAGATGTCTGTTTGGAGGCAGGAGGGCTTTAGAGAGAGGAATGGATATCCCAGGATGAGAAGATTTGCCTTATTCCTCCCAGAAAGAAAATGGGCTAAAAGCACAGGGCTTTGTGAAAACTGGGGACCAAGGCTACGGAAGGGAGAATCCAGAGATTTGGAAAGATGTTTGCAAGGAATACCAATAGACCTGGTGAAAGAACTGGCAGTGTTGTATAGGAGAGGCTGGGATTTACTAACAAGTTAATGGTTTATGTGTAAAAGTAGAGATGAGCTGCTGGAGGAGAAAGCTGAGATGGCAAGGGAGTTGGCTGGTTTGCATGAGAATTTTTCTGTGCCACATCATTCAGGCTCTCCTTTAGAAGAACAAGCTGGAGTATCTGAGGTGGTAGAAGAGCTATCTACTGTTCATTTAGCTAAAAAGAAGTGAAAAACCAACAGAAAAAATGTTCATGCAGCTTTTGTGCAGGCTGGACATGGTTGTGTTGATGACTGGCAGGACAATGGAACAAAGTTAGCTGAGGAGTCTTCTAATGCAGAAGTTTGCTCCACACTAAGACGAAGGCTGATCTCTTCAGGTTGCACTTGGGGGACAGCCCCCACCTGGCTAATAAAGCTCCTAAATTCTTATTCAGTCTCAGTGGTCACTCTGCAAGTGACTTGCCATTTCATTGGAGGCTCCAGGGAGATGGCCTTTGGTCATCTCCAGTGACCACCTTTCCATCTGTGAAGGGGACTGGACTGGAAAGTTGATTCAGGGGGTGGCCACTGAGAAACGTTCCCCAGCCCCGGATCCATTTCCTTGTCTGAAGTCGGATCATGGATTGGAAAGATCCCCAAAATTACCCCAACAGTTGGCAGATAGGCAGCTTTGGTTTCTGATGGGTACTCTTCTGGGAGTAGGTGGCAGGCTGGACACAGCACAGTTGCCCCTACTGGATCCTCAGATGGGATGCCAACTGAGACCCCTGCTTAGATCTGTTGTGTCTGTCCTTCTGTTTCTTGTTTCTGTCTTAGGTGTCTCGTGTCTCGTGTCTTTGTCTTGGGTCATTGTCTTGCTGGCCCAGAGAATGGAACAGGGAAAGTCTTCCCCGAATACCCACTTCCAATATTATCTGGACCATTTTTCTGCTTTTAAAAAGTTACCAAATTTAAGTTGGAACAACTTCAATGGGAGTAGGATGGGCACCTGAAGGATTCTTTGTCCCCATTCTATTAGGCAGGGTCCCTAGAATTATTTTTGGAAATTTTGGCCATCCCAACCAAGTTCCTTATATTGTTGTCTGGATAGAACAGATCCCCAAAAGGTCTAAGGTTCTGATCACTCAAGAAACTCCTAAATAGTAACAAACCCAGGGGGAGTGACGGTCCCTCTTGGTTCCCTTATATCCTGTCTTACTGTCATCCGTCGAGGAGGATCTCTTGTCTCCCCCTCCTTATGTGGGACCCCCTGCGACCAGAGGTCCAGATCCACCACCTCCCACTCCTTGAGGGGGGTAAGCCCCATGCTAGAAGAAGAGTCCCTTATGGAGCCCCCTGTCCCTCCTCTTCTGATTCCTCCAAGATTTTGCCTTTGAGACAGGTGACTTGCCCCACTTGCAACAGCATTGGGCCCCTGGGCACCCTGAAACCAAAACCTCTAGGGATACAGATGGACTTCTCTCCTCTCAAACCCCTGGATCCACAGTCAGGCTCTACAAATATGGAGAGAGGAGAGAAGCCTCTGTACTTAGTAAGCCCAATTTTCTATTTATGTTCATCTGAAAGTTTATGGATCACCACATTCACCATCTATGTGAGATTTCAGAATGGAATTGATTTCTAGTGATAAGTTGATAGGTTGTGCGGCAACAAGAAAACTTTACTTCTGTGTAACTTCATGTAGAATTTTAAGGTCGTTAGATTGGTAATTAATTGGTTTTTATTTCAAAGTTTGAAGCTTGTATTATCCGTGTTGTAAGAGAAGCAGTTTCTTTTGTAATGTTTTTGAGTATTGTACTTTGAAAAATCATATCCTTAACTTCTAAGATTGTTAACTAAGGTATTTGGGCAACTATTTTAATGCTAAAATCTAAAGTCGTTAATTGATACTATATGTAGAAAGGAGGAGACTGATAAAAAAGTTATTCTGAACAGTCCTCCTGCATTAATGAGAATTGGCTAAAGAAGGGCACCACTAATGGCCCCTCCACCAGTCTCTCCTGCTTAGAAGTACTATAAATTCTTCTTATGTTGTAAAACTGCCAAAGCCCCGAAACTATCACTATTAGGCAAGGGAAAGGAACTTATTTTAGTCATGTAGTTCCTAAACAATGGGATAAGTTTGGATTTCAGAAGGAAAGATAGTAAATGGAATTTCTTACATTTGTGAGACCTGGTAAAATTTTCATTGCTTATTGCAGCTCCATGAGACTAAAGATAAAAACTGGCTCTAAGCTGTGATTAGTGAAACTTGTTGCTTAAGGTAAAAGGCATTTTGGACCATAACTAAATTTTGTTTTGAGTTTGAGTTTGGGTATATTTGCCTGCATTAAATCAGTATCTGAGAGAAATGCCACAACACAAGCTACTCAGAGGGAATGTGATCCAATACTGTTAACCAGTGGAAGTCTACATTTGATAAAAGCCACAGGGACAATCTCAGCCTCTATCTGGGATGGGATCCCTCCAGCCAACTTGCCCATGAAGTTCCTTTTTAAGGGAATGTTTCCCACCTATTCCTGAGCTTAGCTATGAGGTGGTATGGATACTGCATGGTTCGATTTCTGTGACTTTACCTGAATTTAAACAGAGATCATACCATATTTGGAATGTCACATGTCCCTGTTTTTTCCTTCTATAGGAACTTTCTATGATCAGAGCAAGTAGTCAGTAAAAGATATGAATCATCTTTTTTTGTGGTTAACAAATGTAAAGGAAGGCTGAATAATCTATCATGAAAATTCAAATCTTGAGCATGTTTGGTAATAAGATCAAAAGTTTGGATTTTTGATGCAATTTTGTAACTCTTTGTGAAACTTTATTGTAATGTTTGAGCCTAGCCCTGTGTGGCTAGAAAACTGAACTTTTGTGATAATGTGTGAATCTAACCTTGCATGGCTGGGAAACGGAAACCATTTCTATGCCCCTTTGGTATTAAATCATGTTTCTGTGAGCCCCTGTCAGGCCTGATTCACTACTCCAGCTTGTGAATACCCCTGCTCCTGAGTGAACATTTGAGCCAAGGGACCTGAAAAAAGATGACATCAGATGCAGACAGCTTCTCCAAGAATCTGAACCAGGCCTGCACAGGGACAGTTACAGTTTTAGCTTATTGTTCTGTATTCTCATTGTGCTACCTTGATCACCCTTACTGTTAGAAAAGATGTTTTGAAAGGTCTTGTGGGATAATTTCTGAAGGTCTAGTTATATTAGTGAAGAATAATATCTTATGAGGTATCTTGTCTATGTAACATGTAGAAATATAAAGGACAGTTAAAAAGTATGAGCAATGGATTACACTAGCCCAAGATCACTCTACTTCTGGTCATTTTTCTCCCATCTGTTTTGGCTCTTGTTTGTTTAATCTCTTTGCCAGATTTGTATCATCTTGGCTCAGTGCATTCCACTTGGAGATGATGGCTCAGGCTGATTACCAACCACTGCCCAAAGTCACTACTCAGCACCCCTTGGGTCTGCTTCAGCCAAGTTCTGGACATTGGCCCAGCCCCCACCCCTCGAATAATGGACCCTTGTGAGTCAGGGACAGCTCTATGTCCTTTCTCAGCATGAAGCAGCCTGGGACTGAGACCTCCATCCCTTGTCCCCAAATGATTTTGGGTCCCATCTGTTTAAGGCAGGAATGATGGAGGCACTGGGGGTGCCTTTGCAAATTGGTTTGTAACATTGTTGTAACTTCAGTTTGTAAAAATCTCCTTGTCTGCCTCTGCTCAGATCTGCAATTGGCATTCCCTGAAAATAACACTAGGGGACGTACAAGGCCAGGCAATTGTGTTGTCTTCCCTTCCTATGACCTTGTTAAGTCACCCTATACAAACCTGTATATCATTACTGTTAGAACTGACAGGGACTTGGAGTCGTCTGGCTCCAAGCTCCTGACAATGCCTGGATGGTATGCCCCACTGGCCTCACCTCCTGTAATTCTTTGGCTGAGGTTTTACTACAAAACCGGCAGGGGCTAGACCTCCTGTTCTTTAAACAAGGGGGTCTCTGCGTGGCCCTTGGAGAGGCCTGTTGCTTCAATGCCAACCATTCAGGACTGATCAAAAATAGTCTTTCCCTGGTGCTGCAGCATATTAAGGAGAAAGAGGCTGCCCAGGTGTCTAGGACCAATTGGTTTGAGTCCATGTTCAACTGATCCCCTTGGCTCACTTGCTTAATTACAGCAGTGGTGGCATCTCTCCTACTTCTACTCCTAGGTCTACTCTTTGGTCCTTGTTTTGTTAATGCCTTCCTGACCAATGTGCAGAAACGCATCCAGTCAGTCAAGCTGATCATCCTGTGAACCTCTTATTCACCTCTTAGAACTCAGGAAGCAGTGCTCTGATTCCTTCCAAAATCAGAAGAAGGGAATGAAATGCCCATAAACTGGTCAAGTGACTTTTTATGGACTTAGGGCAAGGATTAAGGAATTGGCTCAGGATAGCACATCCTGTTTGTCTCTTCTTTTGTTTTTCACTTGGTTGCCATGCCCTGGCGGCCTGGCCCCGGGCCCCTTTACATACCCTGCAGATGTAACCACAATATCCTACTTTTGTAACAGCCTGCTTGCACCTGCTTAGCCTCATAAAGGAACATATTGTACTAGTCACACATGTAGACCTAGAAGTGTAAACGCGGAACAAGGAAGCTGTACTGTATCAAAGATTCTGCACCCCTGGGCTAGGGCCTGATCCCTTCAGGTTGCTCTTGGGGGATAGCCACCAGCTGGCTAACAAAGCTCCTAAATTCTTATTTTGTTTCAGTGGTCGCTCTGCATGCAACTTGCCATTTCTCAACCAAAGGTTACTGATAAACTAAATCAATTCATCCAAAGAATGGGAGAATCTTTAGTGTCTTGGATGGTAAAAATCAGTGATGAAGGAACCATAGGAGTATCACTAGATAGTGAGGATTGTTTGAAATTCATAGGCATTTGTCAGAATCCTTTTGTACACCAAAGTTTCAGGGATTACTATATGCAAGGAGATAACAACACAACTAAACTGTAAGGTTTAGCTGCAGAGGAATGTGATAAGCAATATACTTCTGACTCTATGTAGCCTGGTGGAGCCAGGACCTGGTACTCACTTAGAGACTGTGTAAGAAAGCTAAAGGAGGAGGTAATGAAAATGACTATCATTTTTGGAGATGCAAATGCATATCTCAATATTCTCTTAGCAGTTCCTCATAAAAATATCATAGTGAAGACAGCTACTCCTGCTTATAAGCACCTAATTCTGATTCTACTCATTGGGGAAATAGAGCATCCTCTTTTGGAGGTGCTGGATAGGATTTCACTGTTAAGTGACTTCGGGGAATGGGGAAAAGAAAAACATTCCCAAGATAGAAGAGTAAATAACCAGCAGATTCAAAGTCAGAGGAGACTGAAAGAAAAGTATTGTTTTCTGCTCTGCTGAGAGCAGGAAATGATTTTAGAATGACAGATTGTATTCCAACTAAAGATCTACATAAGATGTACCAGAAAAAGGAACTTAATGTTAGACAGAATAGGGAAGGACGAGCCACCCCTACATATGCTCTGGAATCATTGTATGTAAGTTTACCAAACTTTCAGGGAGTATAGGAAATATGCCAATCCCCAGTCCTAACTAAAGAAATACACAGACAAGATTACTGGTTCCATATTGTATTAACCATTTATTGGAAAAATGGATCAACTACTGTAACTAGGGCATTGATAGATACTGAGGTGGAGGCCTTCCTTTTCTATGGAAACCCTGAGAAGTTCAATCATGCAACTCCTATTAGCACCACAGGACTGGGAGGGGCTGAAATATTAGGCAGAGAAGTCAAATTAATAATGAAAATTGGACAATTACCTAAGAAAGAATATACTGTGGTCACTGTACCCATTCGTGAATATATCATTGGAAAAGATATATTGAGAGGTATGACCCTGAATTTACCTAAAGGAATAAACCAATTTGCAGTAAGGAAGATAAGAATTAATATGGTTTTATTTGGAAAAATAAAACTAAACTCAATCACTTTACCTGAACTGTTTGAAGTAATTACTTTAAAGCAGTATCATGTGCCAGATAGGCAAGATAAAATTACCAATAGTATAAAGGAATATGTTGAAGTAGGAGTGTTAGTCCCTACAACCACATGATGGAATAATTCTGTCTTGCCAGTATGAAAATCAGATAGGGTGTGGAGAATGACAGTGGATTATAGTCAATTGAATAAGGTGACTTCTCCCTTGCATGTTGCTGTTCCAGATACCGTCACCTTAATAGAAAGGATCCAGAAATATGATGGGACTTGATATTCAGTTATTGACTTTCCCATTGCTGTCTTCATCATCCCAATAGACTCTAAGCAGTGGGACCAGTTTACTTTCACTTCTCAGGGCAGACAACATACTTTCACCCACTTGTCACAAGGATATCTGCATAGCCCCACTATTTGTCATAAGATTGTGGCTTTACAGTTGGATGAATTAAAGTTACCTGGTATACAGCTTACCCACTACATTGATGATATCATGATACATGGAAAACATGCAAAAGAAGTGGAAAAGAGTTTGATCCTTTTAATTGAGCATATGAAAAGAAGAGGATTGGAAATTAACCCTGTAAATGTTCAAGGATGAGCTCAAAGTGTAAAATTTTGGCATATACAAAGGTATAAGGGACTGTGAGAGATTCTTTTGCAAGCTCAACGAAAGATTCACTATTTTCCTATACCTACCAATAAGAAGGAGGCCCAAAAGTTCATAGGATTATTTGGATATTGGATGTGCTGCATTCCACTCAAAATCAAAACAATTCATAGTCATGTGAAAATCATGTGCTCCATAGCATTATTGACTAGAGAAATGAAAATTAAAACAACCTTGATATATCATTTTATATATACCACAATGGCTAAGATGAAAGAAGGAAGAAGTGACAAATATTGAAGGGAATGTGGAAAAATTGGGTCACTAATTCATTGTTGGTGGAATTGTGAACGGATCCACCATTTTGGAGAGCAATCTGGAATTATGTCCAGATTTATTAAACTGCCTATACACTTTGACCCAGCAATGCCATTACTCATTCTATTTCCTAAAGTAATTAGGGAAAAAAGAAAAGAATCACTATATTCTAAAATGTTTCTACTGGTATTTTTTGTGCTATCTAATAACTAGAAACTGAAGCAATCCTGTGATATGAGTGTAATGGCGTATTATCAAGCTGTAAGAAATGACAAGCAAGGTGATTTCAGGAAAATCTGGGAAGATTAACAAAAACTATTTTTTGGGACAACTTTCTCTCAGCTCTTAATTTTATTTTTTAGATATCATCCCTTCATATTCAACTCATCCAGTGCTCCCTATCTATGTGTATATGTTCCCATATATACACACATAAACATATATATTTATACAGACATACAGCCTTCTATACATACATATATATGTATACTTAGATGCATATACACACATACATACACAGACAAAAACACATATACGTGTGTATACACACACACACACACAAAGGAACAAGAGGGTAAAGAGAGAAGATATGGTAAGAGGTATGGGGTAAAAAGACAGGGAAGGAAAATAATAAATAAAATTGAATTGGCATAAACTAATATCTTTCAGTATTCGGTGAGACAAGGTAAAAATGGATACATGACTTATATAGAGATTTTTCAAAAGGAAAAAGTACACAAAACATGTCACTGATCAGACATGCATAGGCAAACAACTTAGTGATAAACAAAAGGTAGAGAGCAAACTTAGGTATAAAATGCATAATTTCAATTACATTAAATTAAAATGGTTTGCTACAAATGAAACAAGTGCAGCCAAGATCAGAAGGAAAATAGAAAATTGGGGGGAAAATTTATAGTTACTTTATATACTATATCTCTTATCTCAAATACTGTATCTGTTATCCCATATACCATATCTCTTGTCTCATATTCTCTATCTATCTCTTATCTCATATAATATATGTCTTATCTGAAATACTGTAAAGTCATTCACAGAAGCTTTCCTAAGGACTGCTGCTGTGAATAACTTTAAGGGTATAAGCACATAGTACAACAAAGTCTCTATTTACTCAGCAATAAGCTAAAGTATAACATTCATATGACAAACATTCTCTCTCTCAGTTCTCCCTGCTCCCTGCTCTGCTCTTGCTCTTATCTGATCCTTCCTGTTTCATCCTTTTAGTAAGCTCCTCTCACAGTGGGATCCCCTGTGATTGCATTCAACCTCCTAAAGGGACAGCGGAGATCTTCAATTTTCCTTAGGCCTTTTAAGGTCAGGGAAGATTTTCAAACTACCTCAAACCTCTTAAGTTCAATGCAATGTATATTTTGCCAATCAAAAACTCCTGATATCATCAAAAGCAAGGCTCAAAGACACTTGATTAGCTAAAAGGCAATCCAGAAAAACAGTAAAAATATCCTATTATGTTTGCTATTACAAATACCTAAAGAACTTTGTCAAATCTTTAAGAAAATTAATCATTCACCAAATGTTAAGGAGTCAAAGGACATAAGTGGACAATTTCTCAATGAAGAAGTCAATACAATTTATAGCCATATGAAAAAAATTCTCTAAATTGTTATTGAGTAGAGAAATGGAAATTAAAACAACCTTGATATATCATTTTATATCTACCAAACTAGCTAAAATGAAAGAAGGGGAAAGTGACAAATGTTGGAGGGGATGTGGGAAAATTGGGTCACTGATTCATTGTTCATGGAATTGTGAACTGATCCACCTTTTGGAGAGCAATCTGGAATTATGCCCATAGAGGTATTAAACTGCTTGTACCCTTTGACCCAGCAGTGCCACTTCTCAGTCTATTTTTGAAGATGATAAGGGAAAAGGGAAAAGAACCACTTTGTTCTAAAATGTTAATAGTACCATTTCTGGACTAAGAATCAGAAACTGAAACAATACTTTGGTATATGAGTATAATGGAATATTATCAGGCTAACAGTAATGATAAGCGAGGTGATTACAGAAAAATCTGCAAAGACTATCAAAAACTATTTTTGGGAGAATTTTCCTTCCCTGCTTGTTTTACTTACTTGTCTGTCTCCTGTTTTTGCCAGAGACTTTTTTTTGTGACACCCAATCCTATATTTACCCTGGTTCCTTCCTACACAGCTGACCTGTTTTACTCATTCTATGATTAAGCAACACTGGTCTAATGTCTCCTGCAAGAGTTTCAATAAAAGAGCCCCAGAATTCTGGCAGGAGGTGTAGTGTTCTGTCCAAGAGAGCTTCGGAGCTATTGAATAGGGCTCAACATAGAGGAATTAAGGTAAGCTGCAAGATGACTGACCAATACCTAGAAAAACTATGATATTGGGGGGGGAGTAAATTATTTTAAAGTACTCCCCAATAAGTAGAAGCCCACTTAGGTCTTTCTGGCAGAGGTGTGTAGGAAGGTTTTGTTTTGCAAAATGTGGACTCAGTCAAAGACTCCTGCTCTTAAGGGTTTAGTGGCCCCAACACCCCAGGTTCCCTACTCCTTGTGCAAGAGATCCGTGTGCAGCTTCTGCCTTACTGGAACCCAATTTCCCCCATGATTTTTGCCACATAATGAATTCTTATCCCAAAATTTTAAGTCTTTACATTCATTAGTTATAACATTGTAATATTTATTTGCTGCTGTAAATTTTTGTCTGTTCATTTGAATTTCCTTTCTATTTCTTGGCCAGTACCAGACAACTTTGACAATGACTGCCTTATAAGATCTGACACAGCTAAATATCTTTCTTCTACAGGTTTTCATTATTTCCTTAGATATTCTTGATTTTTGTGCTTCCAAATGAATTTTGTCATTTTTTGGTAATTTAGTAAAACAACTTTTATGTAATTTAATTTGATGATATTGAATATATAAAGTATTTTGGCTAAAGTTATCACTTTTATTATATCGGCCATGCCTCCCCATGAACAATTAGTATTTCTCTACCTATTTAAATATGATTTTGTTGGTTTAAAAAGTTTTTTATAGTTTTGTTTGTAAAGTTTGTGTTTATTTTTGACAGGAGTACTCCCTGGTATTTTATATTTTCCAGAATTATTTTAAATGTTTTTTTTTTTTTTTACCATCCCTTCTCGCAGAGTTTTGTTTGTGATATTAGAAATGGTGATAAGTTATGTGCATTTTCTTTACATCCTTCTACTTTGCTAAAATTATTAATAGATGTAATGAACATTTTAGTTGAGTCTTTGGGATTTTCTAAATGTATCATCATAACACCTACAAAAAGAAATAGCTTGATCACCTCATTCCTTAATATGGTTCCTTCTGTTTCTTTTTCTTCTCTTCTTGCTATTGCTAGGTTTTTGTTTTTGTTTTTTGAAGTCCATGATCTACCTCATTTTGTGTTAGCAGTAAGTTAGCAGTTTCTTGCACTGTGACTTGGGGAAATCATGTATAAAGAAGTGCTGTTAATTTTTTATTTGATTCGCAGAGTGTGAAGCCTTTGTACTATCAGTGGCCAGAAGTCTGGGACTGGAGGGAAGAAGACCTCAAATCAACTCTTCCCTTAGTTGCAATTTCATGTTACTCTTAAACAGTTAACTCTCCATGACCCAATTTCGGATTTTCTTGTCAAAGATATTGAAGTAGTTTTCTGTTTCCTTCTTGAGCTCATTTTCCCAATGGGTAACTGAGGCAACAGGGTCATATAGGTAAGAAGAGTGTGAGGCTCGATTTGAACGTAGGTCCTCCTGTCTGCAGGGACAGCGCTCTTTGCACTGCACTACCGAGCTGTTGCAGAAGGTGTGTGAGAAGTGGGAATTCATGTATCCTCTGTGTACCTCAGTTTCCTTATCTGCAAAGTGTGGATTTTTATTGCCCCAACTCCTAAGTACTATGAATATAATGAGAAGGTAATTAAAATGTGTTACACTATCATGCGTATGTATGTATGTACATATGTATGTATATACATATGTATGTATATGTGTGTTTAAATAAATGTTCTTGTCATTTCATTTTTATTCAGTGCAGGAGGTGAACTCCTCTTTCAACCTGAATGTTGTGATTTTGCACCTTTGAAATATTACTTATTAGAGACATTTGTTGGGAAGGTGGAGTGTCCTTAGTTGAGGACATTCTGAAAGACTCAAATGGTTATATTCTAGCTTGCAAAAAAAAGGTCATTAAGGGCTTGGGGAAAGTCACAAGAGACCTTGGGAAGTCTCAGTGTCAGAAAAGAGTGAAGAGAATGAGTGTCCTGCCTTGGTGAGAGCATAAAGCCTTCTCAGCTCTGTGAAAGCAATAGCTGTGGGAATGTGAGCATGGATGATGAGAAAGGGTCATTTCTTTGCAAGATTATACACATACACACACTCACATACACATACACACCCTCCCCCACACACAATTCATATACACACTATCACACTGATACACATCCACTCACATTCACACACATTCACATGCCCACTCTCTCTCTCTCTCTCTCTCTCTCTCTCACACACACACACACACACACACACACACACAAGCCCACACACTCTCACACACACACTCACACAGACACACAGACAGAGACACTCACTGGTTTTAAGTTTTTCTTACTGGGTAGTGAAATGGCCCATACACTGCATTGTGTGACTACTGATCAAGGTATCTATGGGAAATAACAGAATCAATTGTTCCTCCTCTAGGCTACGGTCAAGTTATACCAATGAGTCCAGCTTGGTTCTGTGAGACCCAGTTTTAAAGATTTCTCCTTTGTCCCTGGAGGTTGATATTAAGCATCACCTTAAGCTCTCCAGGCTAACTGTACCCTGTGCCCTTCTGGGTTTTCAGTGAACTATCATGCACTCATTCAATTTATTCAAAAGTCACCAGAATGTGATCATTTCCTTCATGTCTAGGGATGGGTTTTTCCATCAGAATGTGTTAAACAAAGAACAAAAAATAATCAAATGAGACTTTTAGTACTAGTTGTTATTGATTATGAACTTACTGCTTTTGCTGCTCACTGAAAAACAACTGTGTCCCATCCCAAGCTGTAGGAAGAACTCTGGATGAGAGGTAGAAGCCCTTGGGACAGTCCTTGCTTTGTCTCTGATGCAGGCATATCTGCTTGATTGGCCATTAAGCCATTCTTCCACCTGTCAAGGACAAGAACCAAGAAATATACTTTAGGCTTTGAGAAGAAATGCTCATATGTCAAGGCTGCTTCTTTGAAATAGGGCCCAGAACAGGAAGAAGGAAATGGTTCATTAGTCTCTCCCTTTGGGCTTGCAAGGCCCATACTTCTGGAGGTGCCTGTCCAGAGACCAGGCTTAGTGGAGAAGAATGGCCAGAATGAGTGACCAGTTGGCTTGTAGAGGTCTAGAGAAGCAGGGTATACTAGTATTTAGAGTGCTGGTCTTGGCTCAGGAAGGGCAGGATTCAACTGTGATCTCAGACACTTACCTTTTTTCAGTTGAAGCCTGCACAATGACCACATCTTTGGTAAATTTTCTCAGTAGATGGGCTAAGCCAGGTTGGCTGTTACCCATTGTACTCAGACTCACTGGTGAGTTAGAGGTGTCTACCCAAAGCATGTGAAAAGTTCCCTGAGTGGAATGGGTGGTTGGGAACAATTTATTACCATAGCCCTGATGGTGTCTGAAAGATGTTCCATGGATCATTTGAGAGACTGGGCAGACACTGAAGAGGCCAAGGGCAGCTGCTGCCTGCAAGGGTATCTCAGTTAGTCTGACTCTATTCTTACCACTCGCCTTAGTTGACTCTGACAGAAAAGTGAGATTCACAACTTGCTGTAAGTCTATCTCATGTAAATTCAATTCATGTACAAGTCAGGCCATCACTCTCTGATGTCACTGGTTTTCTTCAAAAGCAAAGGACAAAAAAAAAAATAGCACATCTCTATGTTCCCCAGAGTAGCTCCTCACAAGATGACGTAAGAAAGGCTGTATTGGGGACAGAGTCAAGATGGCAGAGTGAAAGCAGAAACTTGCTTGAATTCATATTCCAACCTCCTCCAATAATGTTTAAAATGACTCTAAACAAATTTTAGAGGTATATAACCGACAGAAGGACAGAGTGAAATACATCTCCAGCTGAGGACAACCTGGGAAATGGACAGGAGGGGCCTATTACACCAGCCTGGGAGTGGAGCACAGTCATGCATCTGCCAAATTTGTACAAACCTCTGGCACACACTGGTCAGAGCATACTTCAGTGGACTGAATCGTTGGCAGCTTTGGCACTGTCCAGACGTCTCAAACCATAAATGCCAAAGAGAAAGTAAAAGGTCAGTTGGGGAATTCTGTTGGCACTAGGTGACAAAGAGTGCCATCTAGCCCCTGCCCCCAGGGCAGCAGAGGTGGTGGTGCCTGCAGCTGCTACCACAGCTCCCTGCTGAGCTTCAGGCCCACAGATTGTGGGGACAACCAGCAACTGTCCAGAAGGTAATTGCAGGAGTCTCTTTGCTTGAACTGAGGCAGAATCACAGATATTTGGGAAACAGCACTCTCCACTCTGGAAAAAATGTTCTATTATGGCAAAGAGCTTAAAAAGTTAAGAAATTGGCTGGCAATATGAGGAAACAGAGGAAGTGAAATCAAATTATAGAATTGTTTTTTGATGACAAAGATGATCACAACGTAGACCTAGAAGAAGACAACAAATTTAAAATTCCTGCATTAAAAGCATTAAAGAAAAATATGAACTGTTAGCAGGCCATGGAAGAGCTTAAGAAGGATTTTGAAATCAAATAAGAGAAGTGGAGGAAAAACTGGGAAAAGAAATTAGAATGATGCCAGAAAACAGTGAAAAATGAGTCAATAGCTTGCTAAAGCAGACCCAAAAATAGTGAACAAAATAACACCTTCAAGAATAGACAAACACAAATAGCAAAAGAGCTCCAAAAAGTCAATGAGGAGAAGATTGCCTTAAAAAGCAGTATTGGCCAGATGGAAAAGGAATTTCAAAAGCTCACAGAAGAAAATATTTCCCTCAAAATTGGATTGGAGTAAATGGAATCTAATAACATTGTGACAAATCAAGATGATAAAAAACAAATCAAAAGAAATGAAGAAAATACAAAGTAATGCGAAATATCTCATTGGAAACACCACTGACATGGAAAATAGATCCAAGAGAGATAATTGAAGTATTATTTGATTACATAACAGCCATGATCAAACAAAGAGCCTAGACATGATCTTTCCAGAAATTATTTATGAAAACTGCCCCGATATTCTAGTACCAGAGGCGAAAATAGTAATTTAAAGAATTCCCTGATTACCTCTTGAAAAAAGATCCCAGAGGGCAGAGCTAGGATGGCAGAAAGGAAACAGTAGCTTTTACAAGCTCCTCGAAGAACTCTGTTGCTAAAAGCTCAAAAGTGAATTTGAATGGATTTAAGAGTGAGAGAATGCATTGGGAGACAGAGCGTGGTGGATCCCCAGCCCAGTAAAGTGCCTACTAGGTCTGGGCAGGAAGAACATGGAGCACAAAGGAACTGCACCAGTGTGGATCTGAGAGCAGAGTGCAGCAGAATGACAAGAAGCCCCAGCCAGCCAACAGACTAACCCAGTTGGAGGGCTTGTGGCAGCCGTCTCAGTCACTGGATGTTTAAAATTACATACCCGAACTTCCAGAAGTCAAGGTGGAGGAATAAAATTTAGTTACTCTGATCTCCCATCCCTGACCCAGAAAAGTCTGGAGTTAAATGCCCCACCCGGAGTAGTGGAATTAGTGGAAACAGCCTCAGGCTTTGCAGTCACTGAGGAAGGGGGAAGTGAGGCAGTATGGAGTCTAAGCCCAGGAGTGCCAATCCAGCAAGCACTCACAACACAAGCACAGGGGTGCCTTAGCACCACCTGGGGAATCAGCAGAATGTAGTCCTGCCCTGTCGCTGGTCTTCAGCTATGGAGCCTGCCTGAGCTGTAGCCCAGAGACACAGAGGGAGAAACCTGAAGGAGCCAACCCACCCCTCCCCCACCATTACACTGTGAGCCTCAGGGTAACTCAGGGAAACACTGAGAGTCCTGGCCCTGGCTTCCATCTACACACTCAGTTGCTACAGCTCACTAAGTGAACAACCAAACCCCTACCTTCCTACCTGAGAAGCTCAATACTTCTGCACCCTAGAAGCAGATATCTACTCTAAAAATCCAGGACATAGGCAATCACAATGGGGAAGAAGGAAACTGCTAAGGCTAGGACCATCAAATCTTTTTATACAGAGCAAGAACAATCAAATTCAGAAGGCAACACGGACTGTATACTCACACTGGAGACCACAGAAGGAAATGTGAATAGGTCTCAAGCCCAAAAAGCATTCTTGGAGGACCTCAAGAGGGATTTTGAAAATGAAATTAGAGAGGTAGGAGATAAATTCAAATCTCCAGTGATGAAATTGGAAAAAACTTTCACTGAAGGAAAGAAATCTTTGAAAAGTAAAATTGGAGAACTAGGATGGGAGGTCCAAAATCTAACTGGAGAAAACACCATCCTAAAATGAAAACTGAACATATGGAAAAGGAGATTCAAAAACTTATTGACAAAAATAATGTACCAAAAATGAGCATTAATCAAATTGAAACTAAGGACTCTCTGATGCAGCAAGAGTCAGTCAAAAAAAACACAAAGATTGAAAAATTAGAAGAAAGTGCAAAATATCTCACTGGAGAAACAACTGACCTGGAAAACAGATCCAGGAGAGATAACCTAAGAATTATCAGCCTACCAGAAAGCTATGATGAAAAAAGAAGCCTGGACAGCATCTCTAAGAGATTGTCAAAGAAAACTGTCCTGAGGTCCTACAATCAGAAGGTAAAGTAGTTATTGAAAGAATTCACCAATCTCCTCCTGAACAAGATCCCTAACTGAAAACTCTAAGAAATATAGTAGCCAAATTCCAGAGCTACAAGGTCATGGAGAAAATACTGAATGCAGCCAAAAAAAAACCATACCAAATATTATGAAACTACAGCCAAGATTACAAGGGACTTAGCAGCTTCTACATTAAAAGATCAGAGGGATTGGAATTTGATAGTTCGTAAAGCAAAAGAGCTAGGACTGCAACCAAAGATCAACTACCTGGCAAGACTGAGCATAATCTTTCAGGCAAGGAAATGTCCATTTAACAAAATAAAGGATTTCTATACCTTCATTATGAAAAAGCCTGAGCTCAGTAGAAAATTCGATCTCCACTTACAAGACCCATCAAAGACATAGAAATGTAAACAAGGAAAACACACACTCACATATACACACACACACACACAGATGCTCACAAGTGCACATAACTTGGGATTCAATAAGAGCAAACTGCTGACATCCCTATATGAGAAGCAGACACCTGTCAATATTGAAATTTATATAAGCATTGTGACACTTAAAAAGGATGTACATAGAAAGAGGGTGTGGGTATAATTGAACAAATCTGAACATTAAAAAAACTATTAAGGGGAAGAAAGGGATTGTAATGGGAGAAAAGGAAAAGTTGAGGCAGAAAATGATAAATTATGCCACTAGAAGAGGTAGGAAAACATACTAAAGTAGAGGGTTGGGAAGGAAGGAGATGAGCATCATATGATTGTTACTCCCATTGGTTCTGATTTAAAGAGGGATCAATACAAACAGTTAAGTTTAGATTGTACTATGAAAAGACACAAAAACTCATAACAATAGAGGGAAAAGAGGGAGGGAAAGGAGCACTGTATGAAATTTACTAGCATTGGCTTGGGTTCAAGGAGGAAATAACATACTCTGTTAAGAATAAAAATCTATTGTGCCCTACAGGTAGTAGGAGGGATAAGGGGGTCGGTTTTATAAGGGGAAGGGTGGTCAGAAGGGAGGGAAAGAGTAGCAAGGGAAAAGGGTAGGTAAAGGGGGGGGAAACAGGGAGGGAATACTGAGGAATGTGGTGGTCAAAAGAAAAAATCTTAAGGAGGGGAAGGGAAAAGAAAGATACAAAGGTATAAACAGGGGAGGGAATAGGATGGAGGGAAAGTCAGATACTAATCATAACTGTGAATGTGAATGGGATGAATTCTCCCATAAAACAGAGATGGATAGCAGAATGGATTAAAAACCGCAATCCTGCAATACATTGTCTACAAGAAATACATTTGTAACAAGTGTATATGCACAGGGTAAAGGTAAGACAATGGAGCAGAATATATTATTCTTCAACTAAAGCACAAAAAGCAGGGATAGCAATCCTCATGTTAGGTAAAGCAAAAGCTAAAATAGATCTAGTTAAAAGAGATAAGGAAGGAAACTACATTCTGCTAAAAGGCACCATCGAGAATGAAGCAACATCATTACTTAACATATATGCCTCAAGTGGTATAGCATCCAAATTCCTAGAGGAAGAGTCAAGGGAATTAGAAGAAGAAGTAGATAACAAAACAATACTAGTGCGGGACCTCAATCTCCCCCTCCCCGAACTTGATAAATCTTACCTCAAAATAAACAAGAAAGAATTTAAGGAGACAAATAGAATTTTAGAGAGGCTAGACATGATAGATCTCAGAAGAAAACTGAATGGAGACCAAAAGAAATATAACTTCTTCTCAATGGTACATGGCTCAAACATGAAAACCATGTACTAGGGGGTAAAAATCTCACAATTCCGTGCAGAAAGGCAGAAAAACTAAATGCATCATTCTCAGATCATAATGCAATAAAAATTATATGGAATAAAGGGCCATGGAAAGATAGGCAAAAAACTAATTGGAAACTAAATAATTTAATCCTAAAGAATGAGTGGGTGAAACAAGAAATTATAGAAAAATTAAGTAACTTCATTCAGGAGAATGACAATAATCAGACATCATACCAAAATTTGTGGGATGCAGCAAAGGCAGTTCTTAGGGAAAGTTTTATATGCCTGACTGCATGCATGAAAAAATTAAAGAAAATGGAGGTCAATGGATTGGGCATGCCACTGAAAAAGCTAGAAAAAAAATTGAATATCCCCAATTAAATACTAAATTAGAAATAATGAAAACCAAAGGAGATATTAATAAAATTGAAAGTAAGAAAACTATTGAACTTATAAATAGAGCAAAGAGTTGGTTTTATGAAAAAACCAATAAGATTGAAATACCCTTAGTCTATATGATAAAAAAAAAACAATGAAAAAAAGCCAAATATTGAGTTTCAAAAGTGAAAAGGGTGAATGTACCTCCAATGAAGAGAAAATTAGAACAATAATTAGGAATTATTTGCCCAGTTGTATGCACATAAATATGATGATCTTGGTGAAATGGATGAATATTTACAAAAATATAAGTTGCCCAGAATAACAGAAGAGGTAATAAATAACTTAAATAACCCATCCCAGAAAAAGAAATTGAACAAGCTATCAGGGAACTCCCCAGAAAAAAATCCCCAGGACCAGATGAATTTGCTAGTGAATTCTATCAAACATTTAAAGATTAATTGATTCCAATACTCTACAAACCATTTTGGGAAAATTGGTGAGGAAGGAGTCCTACCAAATTCTTTTTATGACACAAATGTGGTACTGATACCTAAATCAGGGAGAGACCAAATGGAGAAAGAAAATTATAGACCAATCTCCCTCCTGAATATAGATGCAAAAATTTTAAATAAAATATTAGCAAAAAGACTACAGCAACTCTTGGCAAGAATAATACATTTTGATCAGGTTGGATTTATTCCAGGAATGCAAGGATGGTTTAATATTACGAAAACCATCAGTATCATTGATCATATCAACAATAAAATGAGCTGAAAACATACAATTATCTCAATAGATGCAGAAAAAGCCTTTGACAAGATACAACATCCGTTCCTATTAGAAACACTAGAAAATAAGAATAAAAGGAGTTTTCCATGGAATAATAGGTAGCATGTACTTAAAGCCATCAGCAAGTATTATATGCAATGGGGATAAACTAGAAGCATTTCCAATAAGATCAGTGGTGAAACAAGGAAGTCCACTATCACCCCTCTTATTCAATCTCGTACTAGAAATGTTAGCAGTAGTAATTAGAGAAGAAAAAGAAATCAAAGGAATCAAATTAGGCAAAGAAGAGACTAAGCTATCACTCTTTGCAGATGATATGATAGCATACTTGGAGAATCCTAGAGAATCAAGTAAAAAACTTCTTGAGACAATAAATAAATTTAGCAAAGTTGCGGGTTATAAAAAATCCCACATAAATCCTCAGCATTCCTATATATTTCCAATGAAGCCCAACAGCAAGAGATAGAAAGAGAAACCCCATTTAAAATTACAGTAGACATTAAAAATATTTAGGAATCTACCTGCCAAAACAAACCCACTGCCTTTACGAACACAACTACAAAACACTTTACATACAAATAAAATAAAATCTAACTAATTGGAAAAATGTAAATTGCTCATGGCTGGGTCTAGCTAATATAATAAAAATGACAATTTTATCTAAATTAAATTACATATTTAGGGCCAAACCAGCCAATGTACCAAAAAAATACTTTATAGAACTAGAAAAAATAGTGACAAAATTCATTTGGAAGAACAAAAAGTCAAGAATATTAAGGCAATTAATGAAAAGAAATGCTAGGCAAGGTGGCCTAGCTGTACCAGCTTTTAATCTGTATGATAAAGCAGCAGTCTTGAAAACTACTTGGTACTGGATAAGGAATACAGGAGTGGATCAATGGAATAGATTGGGTACAAAATTCTCAGTAGTCAATGATTATAGTAATATTCTGTTTGACAAGGCCCCAAACCCAGTTTCTGGGATAAGAACTCACTATTTGACAAAAACTTCTGGGAAAATCGGATAATAGTAGGGCAGAAAGTGGGCATAGACCGTCATCTAATGTCGTACACTAAAGTCAAATTTAAATGGGTGCAAGAACTAGGTATAAAGACTGATACTGTAAATAATGTGGGGAAGCAAGGAATAGTTTACCTGTCAGATTTATGGAGGAGGGAAGCCTTTATGACCAAAGAAGTGTTTGAGAACAGTATAAAATGCAAAACGGATAATCTTGATTACATTAAATTGAAAAGTTTCTGTACAAACAAAGCCAATGTAACCAAGATTAAGAGGGAAGTGGGAAATTGGGCAAGTATTGTTACAACCAGTGTCTCTGATAAAGGCCACATTTCTAAAATATATAGGGAATTAATTAAAATCTATAAGAATACAAGTCATTCCTTAACTGAAAAATGGGCAAATGAAATGAATCAGAAATTTTCAGAAGCAGAAATTAAAGATACTTATTAGCATATGAAAAAATGCTCTAAATCACTACTGATTCAAGAAATGCAAATCAAAACAACTTTGAGGTACCACATCTCACCAGTCAGATTGACTAAGATGACAAAACAGGAAAATGACAAATGCTGGAGAGGATGTGGAAAAATTGGAACACTAATGCATTGTTGGTGGAACTGTGAACTGATCCAACCATTCTGGAGAGCAATCTGGAGCTCTACCCATGGGGCTATAAGTAATTTCATACCCTTTGGCCCAGTAATACCACTTCTGGGGTTTTATTCCCAAAGAGGTCATGGAAGTGGGAGGAAGACCCATACGTACAAAAACATTTATTTCAGCTCTCTTTGTGGTGGCAAAAAACTGAAAATTAAGGGGATCCCCGTCAATAGAGGAATGGCTAAACAAGCTGTGGTATATGAATGTAATGGAATACTATTGTGTTGTAAGAAATGGCGAGGAGATGGTCTTCATATTCACCTGGAGAGCCTTATACAAACTGATGCTAAATGAGAAGAGCAGAACCAGGAAAAGTTTTACACAATCACAGACAAATCATTTGATGATCAGCTTTGATAAACTGGTCTCTTCTCAGCAATGCATAGTTATAAGACAACTCTAAAAGTCTCAGGATGAAAGGAGATACCTACATTCAGAGAAAGATCTAGAAAGAACAGAGTTTAAATGGAGACTGAAGCAATCTACATGCTATCATTCTTTTTCATGCTTGGTTCTCTTTCTTTTTTCCCATTGTTCACTCCATTGGTTACAACCCTTCTATACAACCAGACTAATGTTCAATTTGAAAATATTTGCAGATCCAATATTTGATTGCGTGCCGCCATGGGGGTGTATGGAGAGGGAGGACAGAAAATTTGAAACTCAAGAGATTACAGAACTGAATCTTGTAAACTAAAAGCAAATAAACAAAGCAAATTAAAAAATAAAATAAAATGTAATTGGGAAATATTTAACAATATAAATAACAACACAAGAAAACATGAAAAAAGAAAAAAAAAGATCCCAAACAGAAACTCCTAGGAATATTCCTAGTTTCCTGGAACTCTGGGCTAGAATACTAAAATAAAATATTATAAACACTCAGGAAGAAACAATATGAGTGTTGTGTAAATCAGGACAACAGCATCATGACAACAATCAGGACAACTCTCAGGATAACAAGACCTAGCCGCTTTTACGTTAAGGACTTGAAGGGCTTGCAATATGGTGTTCCAGAGGTTAAAGGAACTAGGATCAAAACCAAGAATCATCTGCCCAGCAAATCTCAGGACAATACTTCAGGAAAAATCTGGATGTTCAATGAAATAGAGGACTTGAGGCATTCATTATGAAAAGACAGGAACTGAAAGAACTTGACTTTCCAATGCAAGAAGCAAAAGGAGCAAGAAAAGGTAAACAGGAAAGAGAAATTATGGGGAACTTATCAAAGTTCAGCTTCTTATGTGCCTGCATGGAAAGACAATATTTGTAATTCATGAGACTTCTCTCAGTATAAGGATAGTTGAAGGGAATACATACATATACATACAATATATACATATGTATGTATATACACATATACATGTATGTATTGGTTGGTGCATGTGCCTATATATGTATACGTATATGCACATATATGTATGTTTGTACATGTATATATAGACAGGGAGTATAGGGTGAGTTGAATATGAAGCAATGATATCTAAAAATAAATTTAAGAAGTGAGAGAGGAGTATATTGATAGAAAGAACAAGGGAGAGATAGAATAGGGTAAAGTGTCTCACATAAAAGAGGCAAGAGAAAGCTGTTATGATAGAGGGAAAGAGCAGGAAGGTGAAAGGGAATGAGTTCATCTTACTCTCATTGACTTTGCCTTAAGGAGTGAAGAACATACAAACTTAATTGAGTGTCTTAGTTTATAAGAAAGTAGGGGGAAGAGGATAAGAGGGGGATGATAGAAGGGAGGGCAGATTGGGGAAGAGGGTAGTTAAAAGCAAACACTTTTGAAAAGGGGCAAGGTCAAAGGAGAAAACAGAATTAATGGGGGGATGGGATAGGAGGGAGGGAAATACAGTCAGTCATTCACCATGCGACTATTACAGAAAATGTTTAGCATAACTACACATGCATAAACTATATTGAATTGCTAGTCTTCCCAGTGGGTGTGGGTGAGGAGGAGAGAAGGGAGATAATGTGGAACTCAAAATTTAAAAAGCAAATGTTAAAAAATGTTTTTACATGCAAGCAGGAAATAAAATATACAGGCAATGGGTTATTGAAATCCATCTTCCCCTTCTAAAAAAAGGGGTGGGTAGACTTGGGGATATAAGAGAGGGCTGACGAGTGGAAGGGGAATTAAGTGTGCTTGGTACCTTTGGGTGGGAAGTATGGGAGAAATGTGGAGGAAATTTGTAACTCAAAATCTTGTGGAAATGAATGTTGAAAATAAAAAGTAAAAAAGAAAAAAAAAAAGGAACACCTTTATTCTTCCTGAATAATCATTTCTACTTTACCAAGGATGCATGGTCATATAATTGTCCTTTGTTCAGAGTTATGGGTTAGATGGTAACCTGGATCCCATCCCTCCAAGGCTGAGGGTTCTAAAGGTCAGAGTGAGTCCCAGTTCAGGGGGATGTGTTTATACTTCTGCTCCTGCTACATCTTCCCAGAAACTATTCCTTTGAAAAGGTAATCAATGATGCTTGCTTATCAATGACAAGTGACAATCATAGTTCTAGCATTAGAAAGTATTTCTGGACATCCACTCCAAATTAAACTTTTTTGCCCCCTCCCAATCCACCCCTGGAGTCAAACAAACCATGCCTCATCTGTCTTCCACATTAAAGTCCCCAGGAATCTTGAAGCTATATGTATGTTATGCAAACTGTGTCAGGAGAGTATTCTCATTGAGCTAATATTTGTTGTTCTTGTCCTTTGTGTTCATGCTCAGCTGTTCCTTTGTGCAGAAGATGTCAGAGGTTTAGATTCTTTGACCTTGAAGATCCTTATCAAAGTCATCCCAGCTCACAAAGCTTCCTAAGGATTCCACTCTGACTTTTGACCCATTGAACAAGTCCGGTATACACTAGAAGTTGTGGAGAGCCAAGGAAGCAGGAGAAGCAGTGAGAGGGATCCAGAGGAGAGCACTCACCCGGTCACCAGAGGTCTACCTGCATGGAGAATCCCAACAAATTCAAGTTTGTGAAGGGGATAACTTTCTCTTCTGAATTCCATGATGTGAAGGCAATAGAAAGGATGTGTGATGAGTTTGAGGTTCGAGACAAAGATGTCATTATAGTGACCTACCCCAAGTCAGGTAAAGAATGGGGTTGGCAACCCAGAGGGAGAAGGTGGCTAGAAAATATGAACTTTCTGCTGTTTCTCCACGTGCTTGACCTTAGACTTGAGAGAAGGAAAGGATTTGAGACTCCAACTGGCCCTGGCTCCTCCTTGGAGAGCCAAGATTCATAATCTTTAGTGTCTCTTCTCCCCCTCTAACAGACAACTTTCTGAAGCACATGTACCTCTTTTCAAAGTAAGATTTTTACCAAATTGAAAGAAGTGGTAAATTTCCCCAAGATGTTAGTAAAAATAGAGATGAAATTTTATGTCATCAAGTTCATGAAGATTCTGAAATTTCTACACAATCTATTCTCTAGATCCATGGAGTCGAGGTGAAGAACCCCTGGTATGAACAGAATCCCTGGGCCTTCAGACAGGAAGCAACTGGACAGAGGTCATAAGGTTATCCAAACATAGACATAATAGTATTGTAATGCTGACATTGTGGTCTTAATGTTGTGTCCCAAGTCCTCTTTGAGCAAGAGATGTTGAGGACACTTAATGGGGCCAGGCAGGATTTGTATTCCTGTTCCAGGGGAACAATGAACTGTACCACAAAGAAAGCAATAGAGCAAATGATAGCACTCAGGTTCAGAACAATGATGGGTGAGGTAAAGAAGCAGAGTTGTTGGCAAGGTAACAAGAAAGACTTGGGACCAAGGGCAATAGGTGGGACAGTAGAGTTTTTCAGGAAGGCAGTTCTTAATCTAATGACAATCCCATTTTTCTTTCTATTTTAGACCACCAAGTACCTTAAGGTCTCCCAATAAATCTTTGAGGTGCAAACTGCAAGTATTGTCCTTAGTTCAGAAATGAAAATAGAAAAACTCTGACCCAGGGAGTATAAGACTCAGGCAGGAATTGAACCCAATGACTCTCCTTCAGTGATACAATAATACCCCACTGCTTTTACATTCATGGCTCAACTCCTTTATCACCCTTGTTTTCCTCTTTCTTTTCTAACTCTTTGTCATCCTACCCTTCATTGCGAATATTACGAGGATGGAGGGCATGGAAAGATGCAGTTCAATTCTCAAATATGGACACACTATTCCATTATATTTGGTCCAACCAAATTGATGATCCCACTCAGTAGGGCTAAAGCCATATTCACAGCCCTGATGGTGACTATGAATACGCTGGCACAGTTCTGAATCACAAAATATAACAGACTCTCCATATAAAAGAGAGAAGCAAAACATTTATTCTGACATGAGAAAATCAAATTCCCCAAATCAGAATGTCAAATTCCTCATAGCAACAAAAAAATTAATACACCATAATACAGCAGGGAGACACACCATCCTTCAGCCTTCCCTCAAAAAACATTCACATGCCAACCTATATCCTTGGCTGTGTCCTCTCCTACCTCCAGCTCTAACTGCTCTGACTCCCAGCTTCCTGTGGACTCTCCTCCACTCTTCAGCAAGTTCCTATTACCACAGGTGCCATGTGATTGCGTTTGGTCTATTAGGAGGCAGGGGAGGTCTTCAAATTCCCATGCACATTACATTCAGCCCCAATTCTTTCATGTCCCTTACATAACAAAAATACATTAACAATACATTTCATTACATTGGTTAATGAGAGTTTAGGTGTACCTTGTGTCAACCAACCTTTACAACAATATAACAGGGATAACAGAAAATAAGCACATAAAACACCATCTTAGTGTGGGGCTTGAGCGCAAGCACCCTATCATTTCCCCCTCAAATGACACGGTTCAAAATCTTGGGGTAATGGGTAAAGGCCTCCTCCATATTTTCATGATGCTGAAATTGGACATAGAACTGTCCTCTCCCCAAGAGTTCCCTTTCAAGAGGTCAGTTCTTTCCCTGGCATCTGGAGCTTGGATAACACCAAGTAACGTTTGCAAAAAGAGTGGCAATATCTTTCTTGAGCAATCACGCATCTATAGGTGTAGGGTACCAAGCCAACAGGAAACAAATCTAGCAAACATGTTTAACAAACAAGGAGGTGGAGTAGAAGCACAAACTTGGTGGAGACTCCTACTTCAATCACTTCCAACACATGTAAAAAAATGTCTCCAAACAAACTTTAGAGCTAAAGAACCCAAAAAGAGACAAAGAGAAGCAAAGCTCCCACTGAAAGAAACCTAGCAGGGCAATAGGAAGGATCTATCACAACAGGCTGTGAGCCAAGTGAAGCCCCACATAAGCTGCCTGGTTCTCCAGCACCAGCGTGTCCCTGACTACTGGAGGCCTGGAGCAGGCTTCAGGAGACAGAATCATGAGCAGCTGCAGAGGTTTCTAGACTTATCAAGCCATAAAGTCCCCCCAAAAGTAAAAGGTCAGTGCAGAACTCTGTAGGAATAGGGGGACCAAGAGCATAGTCTGGCCCCTGTCCCCCAATGAGAAGCAGCATAGGCTGTGCTGCCACTGCAGCCTGGCTGCCTCAGGAGCTCCTGTCTTGCAGATTTCAGGGAGACCAAGCAACCATTCAGAGTAATCACTCTTGTTTAACCTGCTTGGATCTGGATTGCAGTCTTGCATGGTGGTCCTGGGATGGGTGACCAGTGAGCCAGAACTTGTGGTGTCTGTAGAGAGGGTGCCGAACTAATAGCTCCAGCAGCTGTGGTAACCCCAGCAATTTGAGACTAAGCTCTCTCCAGTCTGGAAGCCAAGTTGTACTGTAGCAAAGAGCTCAAAAGTCAAATAATGGACTGGCGAGATGAACAAGCCAAGTAAACATAATTAAGCCAAAGATTCCTCTTTTGGAGACAAAAAGGATCATGGCATGGAGTGCGAGGAAGACAGCAAAGTCAGAACTCCTGCATCAAAAGCTTCCGTGAAAAATATGAATTGTTACAGGCCATGGAGGAGCTCAGGAAGGATTTTGAAATTCAAGCAAGAGAAGTGGAAGAAAAATTGGTCAGAGAAATGAGAAGGATGCAAGAAAATCATAAAAAGAGAGTCAACAGCCCGCTAAAGGAGACCCCCAAAAACACTGAAGAAAATTACACCTTAAAAATCCTAACTCCATTAGGCAAAAGAGGCTCAAAAAGCCAGTGAGGAGAAGAACGCTTTAAAAAGCTAAATTTGCCAGATGGAAAAGGAATTTCAAAAACTCACTGAAGAGAATAACTCCTTCACAATTAGATTCAAGCAAATGGAATTTAATGACTTTATGAGAATTCAGGATATTATAAAACAAATCCAAACAAATGAAAAAAATAGAAGGCAATGTGAAATATCTCATTGGAAAAACCACTCACTTGGAAAATAGATCCAGGAGAAATAACTTAAAAATTATTGGACTACCTGAATGCCATGATTTTAAAAAAGAGCCGATACACTGTCTTGAAAGAAATTATTAAGCAAAATTGCTCTGATATTCTAGAACTAGAGGGCAAAATAAAAATTGAAAGAATTCACTGATCACCTCTTGGAAAAGATGCACAAAAGAGAAATCCTAGGAACATGATAGACAAATTCCAGAGTTCCCTGTTCAAGGAGAAAATACTGCAAGCAGTCAGGAAGAAACTATTTTAGTATTATGGAAACACAATCAGGATAACACAAAACCTAGCATCTACATTAAGGGATTGAAGGGCTTGGAATATGATATTCTGGAGGTCAAAGGAGCTAGTGTTAAAACCAAGAATCACCTACCCAGCAAAACTGAGTATAATTCTACAGGCTAAAATAACATCATTCAATGAAACAGAGGCCTTTTCAGCATTGATGAAAAACCAGAGCTGAACAGTAAATTTGACTTTCAAATACGAGAAGCATGAGAAAGTAAACAGGAAAAAGAAATCATAAGCAAGTTATTAGTGTTGGACTATTTATTTTCCTACATGGGAAAAATTATAATTGTAACTCCTAAGACTGTCTCTGACCATAATTGCTGTCCTTTAACTCCTCTTTTAACTTTAGGATACAGTCCCTAATAAGTGAGTACCATGGGCTCTCTCCACCATGCCATATCGAATCAGTGAGGTACATTTTGATGTATCCTTCAGCAACTAAAGCTAACAGATTGGTCTTATTGTTACCTCCTACCATATGATAATCACTAAAAGGTTGCTGTACAAAAGAATTCTGACTATTACCAATAGGCTTCAAGGAATCCACACTATCTACCCAGACCTCTACGAGCCCTTCATCACTGATTCTCAGTATACAAGATACTGGCAATTCTCCCATTCTTTGGGTAAATGACTTAATATATCATTAACTTCCTCTTGAATGAAATTCTCAGTTATCTTCCTGAACTCTATTAGGACCCCATGGTTCTCCTGATGTTTTCCTAGTATGGGAAAAATGCCTGCCATTGTAATAGCTCCATTATCTAATGTTGTTCCATTTTCTTCCCACAAATTTTCCTGGAAGTTGTCCTCATGGCAACTAAGCTCAGCCTCTGCCACAGCTGAATGTACATTGATTTTATTAGTTTTTTTTTTTTTCTGAGCCAAGCACAGAATTCTTTTCTTTTACTTGAAATCCCTGAGCCTGCTATTCTAAAGGAGAGCCCAAGTGGTGTAACAGAGAAAATTTCCTGTATAAATCATCTAACTTCCTCTACATCTGAGTTCTATCTTTCTGCAGCTCATCTCTGATTTTGCATATAATAAGGTAACCTTTTAGTAAAGCCCAATCTCTTCTACACAATCCTTCCAGTTCTTTCCTTGGTTTTATTGGTATTCCTTGCAGGCATGTTTCTAAATCTCTAGATTCTTTCTTCTGTAGTGTCAGTTCCCAGATTTCACAGAACCCTGAAGTTTTAGCCCATAACCTTTCTACAGAGGGTTAAGGTAAATCCTCCCCTCCAGGGATATCTATTTTTTCCTATAAAGTCTTTCAGCCTCCAAATAGTGGTTTGATATTTTGAGATCATATCCTCATTACCAAATGTAGCACCAATGTAATATTCATAGCACTGAAAGCAACTAGGGCGATGTCAGTGCAAATCTGATTCCCAAAATATAACAGACTCTCCCTAGAACACAGAAGCAAAGCATTTTTTTCAGACAACAGAAAACCGAATTTCTAAACCGTAAAGGCAAATTCCAACATCAGAAAGAAAATTCCATTGTAGTAACAAAGACGTTTAGACACCAGAACATAACAATGAGCCACACCATCCTTTAACCTTCGCAAAAACACTCAGAAACCTAGATGTGTGCGTGCTTGCATCCTCTCTCTCCTACCATGCTATCTGCTCTGACTCCCAGCTTCCTGTGTACTCTGCTTTACCCTTCAGCAAACTTCTTCCACCACAGGTTCAATGTGATTATATGCTTGGATCCGTAAGATAGATGGCATAGCTGTCTCTTGTACATATACTATGCTATAAACTTCTTTTTCTGCAACCCCAGAAATGCTCCACATTGCCCTTCTTCCACGGCTTTGCTTATGATGTCCCTGAAGGCAAAAAAAATACACCCTTTTCTTCCTGTCCCTCTGGTGAAGTTCATTCCAGTCTCTATGGCAAATCTGCACCTTATCCTTCCTGTCCTGTCAGTGATGAAACTTATCCATCACAGGTTCCATTTTCTTAAATCTCTCATGAACATTTCCAGTTAGTTTTATTGACTGGGTAAGTTATACAGAAACTCATGCCATAAGTCACCCTATCCATGATTGTGAGTAACAAGAAATCAGTGACCCAATGCTGAATTCTTCTAATTCTAATCACAGTTTAGCTCTGAAACTCTAGTTTTTGTGCTATGAGGATTTACATTGACTATCCTAAAATGAAAGAGACTGAGGCATAGCTGTGAGCCAATGGCACTTTATTAAAGGGTGCAGGGTCCACTCCAAGGAAGTAGATGTCTGATCTTACTCATGATCTGAGATGTCCCCTTCTTCTGGGGTCATATTTTTATAAATCTTAATATCATAGGGTAACATAACTGAACAGTCTAAGGAAGCTATACAAAGTACAGAAATTCATGGGATTGTATATCATGTTTTGAGGGCCAAAAAATGATGGATCAGCTCCAAATGCTATGTCCACAGGGAGATCTCAGACTGGGTGAAGCAAGGGGAATATCCACAGAATAAAGGGTCATACGATGGTCACCTACTCACATTGGACAAGAGAGAATGGTCCAGAGGTACAAAAGTCATTTGGAGGACTTTCCATGCAATTGAGTCAGCTTTGCCAAACTGTTCTTGGTCACTATGACAAAGAAAAACAAGGGTGGAAGGACTCCAGTTAGCTTTCTATAATTAAGAAAGTAACTTACAATCTTCAACTCACAATTCTGGCATGTAATGTACAGAGTTATAATCACTACCCCTATGGAATCAAAGCAAACTTATTAATACTGATTGGAAAAGAAAAGAGGTCCAAATGAATAATTTCTCATGTCACTGGTTGTGTTCCCTATGTCTCTCTCTTCTCACCTCTGCCTCTTAGATTCCCTGGATTCCTGCAAGATTAAGCTTAAATGCCTTCCTGGAAGCCTTCATTTGCCAGTGCATTCATCTCTGAGACTTTCTTTCCTCCATTCCCCATGACTCTCATATGAACCAAATGATTTACATGTTTCCTATCACCATAGATTGTGAGCTCCAACAAGGTAGAGGCTATGCTTTTGCTTTCTTTTGAATTCTTGGCAAAGAGCACAGCACCCTGCATCCAGTATGTGCCCAGGAGGTGCTTGTTGAATGAATGGACACTCTTTGGTGTGGTCATTAAACCACCCAGCCAAATTTGAGCTTCATGTCAGGACTTCTGGACAAGTAGCACTATCTCAAGTACAGCTAGACAATCTTCCCTTCCTCCCTACCTGTAAGTCTTTAATTGGCTTATTCCAGTATGAGCAGGATTGATGCTTGTGACATCTCCTCACAAGAGATCTACCTCTGAGGATCTGTGGTTCTGTGAATCAATTTTTCATTGGATCCTTTAATTCTTTTTATTCCATGCAGGAACTCATTGGATGATAGATATTGTCAGCTTGATCTACTCAAAAGGGGACCCCACTTGGGTCAAGTCTACCCCTTTCTCGGAACGTTCTCCTTGGATAGAGTTGAAGATTTACATTGAAATCATCAAGAATCAGGCAGATCCATGACTTTTAATTTCCCATCTCCCAATCCAACTATTTCCTAAGTCCTATTTCACCAGCAAGGCCAAGGTGAGCACAGGAGGCTCTTGATAACAAATGAAAGAAACTTATATAAAATTTGAAGGAAGGATGGGATGGAGAGAAACTGGAGCTCTATTCCTGTTTCATAATCCATCAGAATTCAGGGAAGGGAGGAGGTAAATGGAGGAATCTCTCTGCTCCCTACCCACTCCACACTGCTCTAATCATCTTCCTATTGGTCAAGTGTAATCATGTGTTTTGGTCACGGAAATTTGAACATCTTCCCTGCTGCTTTATGGTCCAAATGTAACTACATGGAGCCCATGGGAGAAGAGGCTTACTGAAAGGGTGGAACAGGAAGGGTGGAATAGGAAGGAGCAGGAGAGAGACCCAGAACTGCTGGGAGTAAGCAGCATGGATGCTGAGCAACAAGTATGAGTGAAAGAGAGGCATTTTTGCTTAAGGGGGCCTGTTTGTTTTTGAAATCCTGATAGAGGGGAGGCTTGGGAACATTGGGGTTTGGTGCATTGGTTATGTGTACCAGCTTCCAGGTTGCTATCATGGAAGTGGCTTTGTGGTTTTGGGATTCTGATATCTGGTATTTGAATAAATGTAGTCGTCCTTTCTTCTATATACAGAGTCTGTTACATACTGTGATTCACAACTACACCAGCATATTCATAGGCACCTTGGGCAGGAATAAGATTTAGAACAATAGATGGTATTCCAATTAACAAGCTGCATAAGATTTACCAAGAAAAGGTACTTGATGTTAAACTGAATCAGGAAGGAGCAATCATCCCTACAGATACTGCCAAACCATTATATCTGAGTTTACCACACTTTCAGGGAGAATAGAAAATAGGCCAAGCCTCAGGGCAGATTAAAGAAATACACTCACAAGATTACAGACCCCATATTGGTTTAACCATATATTGGGAAAATGGATCCACTACTGCAACTAAAGCATTGATAGACACTGGGGTTGAGAATTCCCTTATCTATGGAAATCCTGATAAATTTGTACATGGAACTCCTATTCCCATCACAGGACGGGGAGGGGCTGAACTATCAGCCAGAGAATTTAAATTAACAATGAAATTTGTACCATTACCTAAGCAAGAATATACTGTGGCTATTGTACCTATCCATTCCCAAATACATCATTGGAATAGAAATATTGAGGGGTATGACTCTGAATTTATCTGAAAGAAAATACCAATTTGCAGTAAGGAAGACAGGAATTAATACAGTTTTAGTGGTAAAAATAAAAATGGACCCAACCACTGCACTGAACCTTATGGAGTAATTTCTTTAAACCATGTCATGTGCCAGGTAGGCAAGATGAAATAGCCAATGGTATGAAGGAATATGTTGAGGCAGAAGTGTTAGTCCTTAAAACCACACGAGGAATAATCCTGTCTGACCAGTACAAAAATCAGATGGGATGTGGAAAATGTCAGTGGATTATAGACAATTAAACAAGGTGACTCCTCCCTTTTATGCTGTTGTTACAGATACTGTCACCTTACCAGAAAGAATCCAGAAATATGAAGGAACTTGTTAGACAGTTTATTGATTGGGGCAATGCTTTCTTTACTATTCCAATAGATTCTAGACAATGGGATCAGTTTCCTTTCACTTGCCTGAGCAGACAATGTACTTTCACCCACTTGCCACAAGGATGTTGGCATAGCCCCACTATTTGTCATAGGATTGTGGCTGCACATTTGTATGAATTAGAGCTACCTGGTGTACAGCTTACCCAGTACACAGATGATTTTAAGATACATCTTCCATGTAGATAGTCTGTTACATTTTGCGATTCACAACACCACCAGCATATTAATAGCTGCTGCCCATGTTGTGAATATAGTATTGGTGATATGCCACGTCTATGCTCATTTCTACCTCTGGCAAGCAAGAAGAAAGGTCCTTTCCAGAATAGTCAGAATGGCATGGCAAAAAGAAGGAGGAAAGGAAGCAGATGGACATAAGAAGCTGATTTGGAAGGCTTTGGAAGAAAGCCAGAAACTGAACTGAAGAATAACAAATCTGGGAGAAATTAAGGTTTCCTGGAAAATGAAAAATAGTAGGGAGGAACTCAGGAGAGACAGAAGAGCTCTTCTTCCAGTATCTGAAGGGTCATCATGTGGAGGAGAGGTTTGTTTTTGATGGTACGTCCCAGAGGAGAGAACCAGGAGCAGAGGAAGTCATATAGGTGTAGATTGAGGTTACATGTGAGGAACCACTTCCTTACAATTGAAGGTGTCACAGAGTGGAATGGACTTCCCTAGGAGGTGGTGAAGTATCCCTCCCTGGAGGTCTTCACACAGAAAATAGAAGGCCATGTGCATGGATGTATTAGTATTTTTTTTTAAATACTAGCTTTTTCACACCACAGTAGTAAACAATAATGTCAACATAATGTTTAAAATTTATTTTGCAGCTCTCTGTCCAGTGGATTCCATAGCCTTCTATTCCACTTAATTTGATAATTATCCTATTTCCTTCTGATAAGTCAGTCAACCAGTAAACATTTATGAAGTACCTGTTGAATGCCAGGCATGGAGCTGAGCACAAGGGATACAGAGAATGGGCAGGGCAGCAGATCCAAGGAGCAGCAGCAGAAGCTCTGAGAGCACTCTACTGGAGGAGTTTCATGAGAAAGGAAAATCTATGGGCCAGACTCTTATGGTTCCATTTTTGCTTTCAGATGATCTACGTCGCCAGGAATCCAAGGGATGTCATGGTATCTTTTTACCATTTCTGTAGTCAGTTGCCGATTCATCGGTCACGGTCAACCTTTGATCAACTATTTCAAGAATTCCTCCAAGGAAGTTGTGAGTGATGCAGGAAGGGGGGAACCAGATCTTATTCCCTTTTCTTCTCCCCTTTCTATTTTCGCTCCTGATTCTCCCTAATGTCATAATTAAAGCTCCTATTTTGAAGGTGCCTTTCCTTCTGCTAGGAAGCACATTTCTCTCAACAGTCCAGGAATAGAGAGAGTAAATGGGCTGTTACCTCCATGTTGGGGATGAAGGATGGGGGCCCAGACGGGGGAAGTGACTTTCTGAAGGTTACACAACAAAGAAATATACAGAACTGTCCTACATTTGAGCCTGGTCTTCTAAATAGAAGACCAGTGCACTTTCTGAGGAATAGAGCCTCAAGACCCCAGCTGAGGGTTTGGTTTAAAATACGAGTCATCATGTCCTTGGTGCAGTTTTAATGTCATCTTCTCCAGGGACCCCAGCTAGAGATCTCCATCAAGTTCCACTATCTTTGCCAACATCCCTCAGGTTGAGGCTAGTACCTGACCCAAGCTTGCCCGGTGACTTCGTCATGGCCCTTCTCCCAGCTAGCCTTCTCTTGAGTGACATTTCTCTATGCCTTGGAATCATGCCCTCCTACCACAGACTAAGTCATGTGGGGGCAGAACTTTCTTCTCTTCCAGGACTCCATTCTGGTTAGCATCTGAGGCTCAGCAAAGCCCCTTATGAATATGTGAAAGAGAAATGCCCGGATCCCATCTGTCCTTTCCAATTCCCTTTCAGTGAACTATGGATCCTGGTTTGACCACATTAAAGGATGGTTGTCTGGGGGAGATTCAGAGAAGTTCTTGTACCTAACCTATGAGGAACTCTACCAGGCAAGCTTCCTGTCTATTTCTTTTTTATCTTTCCCAGGGACCCTCTTTAATACTAGTGGCTTCACTCTCTCAATGACTGCCAATGATCTTGTACATATTGTGTTTCTACGTAGTTGTTTGCCTGTTGTTTCATTCTATAAACATTTATTAAGCAGTGATTATGGGCCAGGTACTGAGCTAAGCACTGGGATTAGAAAGAAAGGCAGAAGACCCTCCCTGCCCTCCAGGAGCTCACAGTCTAAATGGGGAGAAAACATGCAAACAATTCTGTATGGGGGATATGTATCCAGAGACATCTACACATGAAAGTACATACGTGCATGCATGCAGTTTGCATGTGATGAATTGCAGACATTCAACAGAGAGAGGGCCATGGAAGGTAGAGTTAGTCTAGGGAGGGCTCCTCTAGGACCTGGAGTTTTGTTGGTCAGTCATTTCAGTCATGTCTGACTCTCTGTGACTCAGTTTAGAATTTTCTTGGGAAAGTTACTGGAGTGGGTGGCCATTTTCTTCTCCACCTCATTTAACAATGAGAAACTGAGGTAAGCAGGGTCATGGGACTTGCCAGGGTCAAAAGATATTAATTATGTGAGGCTTGAATTGAACTCATGAAGGAGTTCTGCATTCAGGCATAACACTCTCTCCACTGTGCCACCTGGCTGTCCTTTCAAGAAATTTAGTCAGTAATCAGAGCAGCAAAGGGAGAGCATTCCCCAAATGAGGGACAGTCAGAGAGAGAGCTAAGAATGGAGGATCTTGTTTGGGGAAACCTGTACATAAGCGTACATGTTGTTACCTGCATGTTCCCACCCACCCACCTGTGCACCTTCTGTCTCTGTGTCCCTGGAGCTTGGGCTTCCTCTGGCTTGGTGAATTGACCTCCCTGTGCGGTGGTTGATACTCCCTCCACCAGACTGCAATGCAAAGAGTCACTAAATGTCAGTGAACAGGATCTCCATGGCCCTCTCTGCCAACTTCAAGGGAACAAAAAGCAAGGCCACAACCATGTCCTATAGCAGGTGAGGCCTGAAGGCCTCTGGGAAGGGGAAGCTGATTGTCCTCCAAGGCTGGCAATGCTATTTTGAGTAGTTCTCATAACCACCAAAGGTTCCTTACATTAGCCTTCCATTCACATCATTACCTCTCACATGCAGCAAAAGCTTTTCAGGTGTGTGCTTTCCATACATTCAGGCCAGTACAACACACTTGCATTGTTTTCTCAGCTGAGTTGCTTTTAAGATTCTAGTCCCAAAGATAATTCTCTGTTTCAGAAAAGGAAATAAAGTAACAGAAGATTACCCAGGTCTCCATGTTCCCTCTAGGTCATTATAATAGTCCCAGCCACTCCAAGCAATGGCCCTCATCTTCCTTGGGCTGCTTCGTATCCCACTCATCATACAGCAGTAATCTTTCTGCTACCTTCAGCACCAGAAGTCAAGCTTAGCTCATTGGGACCTTTAGTGTTCCTGACAATTACATTATAAGACCACGTTACACTTGAAATCTTCTCTCACTTCTATTTCCTGTATAAGGTTTCTCAACGTTGAAGTTACTGAGCAAACTGTCCCTTTTGGATCAAAACTGTTCTCTTGAGAGGAAACCCCATTATCCTGTTCATTGGGAGGATTTCTCTTCTGTCTTCTGAATTCCATGACTGAGAACTTCTGATCCAGTCTAATCTAACCCCACCCCAGGTCCATTGTAGGCCGTGGTCTCTCAATTTAAATTCTTTTTCAAAAGCCAAACTTCATGGCAGAATCTTAATGGTGCTCCCTGCTCTTCTTCTGTTGATCTTCAGACTAAATGACCACCTCTCTCCTTCCAATTCCTTTTATTCTGGTGACCATGTTTTTAATGTTGGTCATAATAAGATCTGGAAGAGTAGCCTCTGTGACAGCTTCCTCATCCTGAAGGATCACATGAGACACATGATGGTGAAGCAGTGGTTTTCCAGATATTTCTCCAACCCAAAACCTTATAAAAAGAATGCTGTTCACAACATTGCAGATCGGCACTAAAACTGGGGAGAAGAACACAAAAAACACTGTACAAGTTTTGACAAACATGGAATAAAACTGAGGAAAGGGATCCCTAGGCTGTCCCCCTCAGAGACTCCACTCCTCAAACCAAATTGGGAGCCAGGAGCAGGAAATGCAAGCAGTCTGGGAGGCTTGGTCTTCGGTCTGAGCCAGGAGGTCTGTACCAGGACCCCCCCAACACAGTTATTTACTTTCTGCATGTCGTAACTCTTTGAGAAGCAACAGATATTGATTCTTCCTAGCCACATGAAGGAGAGGGAGAGAAACTGGGTCAGGATGGACTAAATGAGACAGAGAAGGAAGCATTTCAGTAGCTAATGGAAAAGGACTGGAAACCAAGGTGAGGGTCATCCTTTCCACTCCAGAGATTCCTCTGCTCAGGGAAAAAGCCTGTGTCCCCAGAACAACCAGTGTGTAGACACCGAAGATGTCTAAATGTAGATGACTAGGGGTCCTGGGTGGCAGCGAGGTGGTATAGTGGATAGAGTGATGGATCTGGAGTCAAGAAGACTCCACTTCCAGAGTTCCAATCTGGCCTCACGTGCACACCAGCTGTATGACTCGGGGCAAGTCACAACCCTTTTTGTCTCCATTTTCTCATCTGTAGAATGGCCTTGAGAAGGAGATGACAGATCAGTCCATTATCTTTTCCAAGAAAACACCAATGGGGTCATAAGGAGTCAGACAAATCTTAAAAGAGATTGAACAAGTCAAGCTGAGGAAATCCCAGGGCAATTGGAGCCAAAGCAAGAGGGGAATGCAGATACAATCCGTAGGGAATAGGAAAGGCCAAATGTCACAAGGAAAAGGCTGGAATATCAAGCCAGCTTGCCATCATATACATTAAGGGAGGCACTAATAAAGAGCAAGCAGGCAAGGGTACAACTGTGAAAGGTCAGATCCTATAAGCCAGTGTTTGTCTCTGAAGATGCCCAAGCATAATGTGATATCTTCCAAAAAAAATCATAAGGGTTTCTATACTCATTACCTGCTCTAGCCCTGGGTCCATCCACTGGTTCAGTCAGCTCACCTCCCTGTGAAACTCTCTTCCATAGAGTGATCCTCAGGTTCTCAAGAGCTCTTTCAAGACTCTGTTGTATCCGCATCCAGAGAAAAGACTGTGGACTCTCACTGCAAACCAAAGCATACTATCTTTTTCATGGTTCTTCTCATTTGTTCTATTTCTTTCTGCAAAACATGGCTAATGTGGAAATATGTTTGACATGATTGAACATGTATAACCTGTATCGTATTTATTGTTTTATTAGGAGTTGAGAAAGGTGAGAGGGGGGGAGAAATTTTGGAATTCAAAATCATATAAAAATGAATTTTGAAAAGTATCTTTACATGTAATTGGAATAAAACAAAATACAATTGAGAAAAAATAAGAGAAATGATACTACTGTGCTATAGATATCAAGGGTAGCCAGATATCAGAAATATCTGGAAAGACTTTCTTGACCTGATAAAAAATAAGGAGAGCAGAACCAGGAGAACACTGTACACAGTCATACCAATCTTGTGTAATGATCAGTTCTGCATACTTAGCTCTTCTCAGCAAGACAATGATGCAAGATAATTGCAAAGTACTCACGACGGAAAATGCCATCCACATGCAATGAAACATGTGTTGGAGTTCGAATGGAGATCAAAAGAGATGATTTTCACTATCTTGTCTGTGTATGTGCGTGCGTGTGTGTGTAAGAGAGTGTGTTTTTCTTTTGTTATCTTTCTTTTTTCAAAAAATGACTAATACAGAAATATGTTCTACATGATTGCATACACATAAGCATATAGAATTGCTTATCATCTTAGCATGTATTTGCTAAGTTGTACTATTTGCTAACACTATTCAAAAAGAAAGAAGTTTTCTTCTTTACGCTTCTCACATTTGGCCCCTTCATTTTCCTGCTATCCTTTCTCCCTGACATCTCCACTCGATGGGGTTGGCATTTTTTTTTAGGATCTTAATGCCAGTGTGAAGAAGATTTGCCAGTTCCTGGACATGGAGCTGAGTGAGGAAGAAATAAGCTCAGTCACAGAGAACGCCTCCTTCCAAGTCATGAAAAAATGCATGCTGGATTACAAGAAACCTCTACCAATGGAAAATATGAAGAATCTCAGAAAAGTCACACTGAGAAAAGGTGAAGAGAAACAGTCTATGTCCATTACAGGCTTACACAGGGCATTTCCCTCCTGTCCTCCTGATATCTAAGTAGAATCCTAAGTAAAAGTAGGATCAGAAAAGGTGTGAATCTAAAAGTATAAAGAAGGCACAGAATTTGCTCCATCTTTACCACAGACAGCACCAAATGCCTCTGCAATGACCCTTTCAGAGAGAGGAGGCTAAGGCAGCTGAGGAATCCTTCCTTAGGCTTTCATGTGGTGGAGGAAAAGTGAGAAGGGTGGGAGTAAGGGGAAACAGTGAGGCCATGTTGACTCAACATCCACATTCTCTGAATGATGAATGTGGAAGGGAAGAACTCACTGCTTGCAGAGCAAGGTCCCCTAATCCAAACCACAGAAATAGATCTCACTAAAGGTACACCCTAGGTCTCCTTCCTGGGGCAAGGAGGGAGGGAGAACAGTTTGGAAGGGCATGATCACAAAAGTACTGTCTCACAGTGTGTTTCCCCCTTTCTACACGTGGCAGGAATCTGTGGAGACTGGAAAAACTACTTCACGGTGACCCAGATGGAAACATTCAATAAACTGTACCTAGAGAAGATTAAAGGGGTGGACAAGGAACTGTTGCCATGGGATCACTGCTGAGATGAGCTGTGGAAGACTTGGTGTTCTCTAATCACCCACATATGATCTGCAAATAAGAGAGAATTCTGCCTCCCCGGCCCTATCCCCATTCCCCTACTTTCTCTTCTCTTCTCTTACGAGTATAGCTCACACAAAGAAGTAGTAATGTGAGAGACTTGGGGTACCATGTTTCTTGCCAGATGAAAGCTGCTAGTGGGTCCCCTTCCTGGTCAGGCTTGCTCTCTTTTGACCATCACACTTTGGATGCTACTTTGGAATGGTCCTTTTAATCCTGTGATTTTGAGTACTTCTAACATAAATGAATGCTGAATGTTGGAGGCTTTTTTTGCTTATTAATGCACAGGTAATTGCAATCATTTATCAATAAATTTATTATGATAAAAGGTTGTATGATGTTAAAAAATTTTTGCATCCCCAAAATAACTGCAACAACACCAACGAGATCATGGAGAATAGTTTTCAAAATGCCATATTTTTGTATCATTATCGGTCAGTTGATCCATAGGGGCAGCTAGGTGGTACAGTGGATAGAGCACCAGGATTCATGTCAGGAAGGCTTGAGTTCAAATCTGGTCTCAGACACTAGATGGGTGACTTTGGGTAAATCACTTAACCCCATTTGCCTGTTTCCTCATTTGAAAAATGAGCTAGAGACAGAAATGGCAAACCACTCCAGTAGCTTCCCCCAGACACTCCAATGATCTTAGAAATACCAGCAAAGATTTGCATGAAATACTGAAGAGCAAAATGGGGAAGACCAAGGGATCATTGTATACAGTAATAGTATTATTGTTTTAGGAATGTCTGAGCAAATAATCCATTTTGTCTCTTATTTTTAAATTAAATATAAAGGACACTCATTTACCAAATTGCTTAAGGTGCAGAAAGGAATATGAGCTTAGGCTCAATAGCTCAGGTCTCAAAACCTCTTTGTTACAGCAGCACAGATGGATCCCAACCTCATTCTGTGGGATGATTATTAACATTGCGTTTGTGTCTTTGTTTCAGAAACTTCTTTCCCTTTGGTTAATTATTCCCGTAACAATCAGAAAGAATGTTCTCTTCCGTGGTTTGAACCTTTCACATGACTGTGCAGGAGGACCAATGTACCTAGTTGTTTGGGCTTTGGGATGAGTACACATTCAGATTGAAAACAGCAAACTTTCACTTACTTGCATTGTGTTCACCTCTTTTGCTGACCACTTGCTTTGATTACAGAAATTTTGCCATAAAAAGAAAAGCAAGGACACATTAGGTAACACGTCACAGTTTCCGTACCATGAAACATCAATTCTACCTCATAGGCAGAGTCAGGAATAGTCAGGTGGTAAACATTCCTTTTCAAAGGAACACAGTGTGGAAACTGAGTCAGGAGGATCCCATCCTAGGCTGATGCTCGGATTATCCTCTTACCTTTTCCAAGTGTAGACCTCAACCTGTAATGTCACTTTCTCTCTGATCAACTTGTGGCATTTCTCTGAGATGGTGGATTTTTGACTTGATTATTGGTGGATTTTTATGGACCATCAAACAATTCAAAACACAATTTGTTTTAGTTCCAAGAGCTTTTACCTCAGATGGCAAGTTTCAGTTGTCAAAAATTTGGCAGGACTCACATCTCAAACTTAAATGTGTCCTTGTGTAAAAGCCAATCGCTAGAAATCATTTGTATGCACTTGCAAATTCTCAGCAAGCCAAGTCCTTGTTTAGGAACTCCATGACCCAAACAAGCCTTTTGGGCAAATTTACACATGGCATAACTGAGACAAATGTTTATCAATTTGAAACTTGAAATGAACCTATTCCCAATCAGGTGACTTCAATTTTGTTGAATACACTTTACAAAGTGAATCAGCAACTCATGATGAATATGTTAAAAGTACAACTTTCTGATTGTGCCCTACCCAAACTGGGAGGCTGGCTGGCTTATTGCATCCTGCAACCTGGGAGATACTTCTAGGCTCTAACTGCTGTGCCTTCTACCTTCCTCCTCTCACCAGGGGTGGGAAAATTGAAACTCTTTTCCTAATGTGATCTGGGATGAGCAGAATTAACAGAAAAGCTCCAGTGATATTTGGAGTGGTAGTGAGATATCCTCTTGACTCAAGGGAAGGGAGTAGAGGAAGGCAGTGACCAAGCATGCAAGGAGGGGTTTTAATGCTCTTTATGATCAATCACAAAACCTCCACAATCTGCTGAGTTGTTTTTAGCTGTTGTTCTAACTTTTCATGGCCTGGTCAGAGGCATGGCTACAGGAAGAATAATCTCAAGTTTTCCTTGGTTAACCCAGGAACAACTCTGAGGGAAGTCTCACGGAGTCTGGCTGCGAGGATCTGGTGGCCAGGAGGCTGGAAGAAAGGGTGGATCCTGCAGGCATGGGTGTGGAGACAGAGAGTCATAGAATGTAGTGGTAGGGGAGTACTTGAAATTTTGCCCATTCTCTAGTGATAAGAGAATTGGGCTTGCTCTTCTGGATAGGGCTTTGGAAGGGGTGCCCAGGTCCATGGCCTTGAACACTGGACTGAGGACCCTAGAGAATCAGGCCGAGTGTGACACAGTCTTGTAACTGTCTGTCCTGATGGGATCTGAGAGGTCAGGCCACAAAAGCACCTCCAAGCCTTCCCAGGTTCTTGGAGAGTGACCTCAGCTGCAGGGTGAGAGAGAGATAGGGAGAGAGGGGAGGTTGGCATACCTTCCAGTCTTGGCTGGAGAGCAGATGTAGGTCTTTGTCGTTTTTGCCTTTGTGACTTATCAGAATAGAAAATACCTGTTCCACAGAGAAAGGGAAGGAAAGAATAGGGAGGGAGGGGAGGCTTACATCTAGGCAGTTTTCCCAGGCATAGAGGCCCACCTCTCCCCCACCCCCCAACGTCCCAAGGTGAGGGGAACAACACAGGGTGCAGAGACCCCAAAGGAAGCATGGCAGAGAGCCACCTCCCCACTTCCCTCTGATGTCCCCTGGGGCAGGTGAAGGAACAACAGAGGGTAAATCATGGTGCAGGGGGATCAACACAGGACAAAAGTCTGTTCAAACAGAACAAGGTGCCTTTTCTTTAAATTTTGGAACTCAAATTTCTTACCAAGCTACTCTTGTTGAGAAATCCCCTGCACAAATCACTTTTCTAGATAATTTTGAGGCCAATCTGTGTTACAATGGAACACTAGGCAGTTTTCTTTAAGATCTCCTTCCCAAATTCCTCTCCGAGCAGCCTCCTGGGTCTCTCTTGCTGATCAGCCCTTCATCTTGGGACAAAGAGGAGAAAAACAATGTTACTGACTCATCACAAGAGTGTCCCCTTATAGGAGAGTCCATAGTCTGACTGACCACCCAGAAGTCAATGGAGTTTCAGCATCTGCTGTTGGTGTCTGGACATTCCAAGGGTCTCTTAGCTAGGGAGACAGTAGGAGCAGAAATGTCTAGGGAAGAAAACAAAGAAACGGGCACTTTCCTGTTATTCCACTGGCCAGGAGAAGATCACTGGATTTGAATTAATATCTGCAGTCCCTGTACAGTTCATCAAAATGATGAGGTGTGGAATTGGGACAGCTGAGTCAGGTGTGAAAGAGCCACTGAGACAATTGTCTCCTAACCGGAGTCAGTGGGAGGGGGCCTGATGGACACAAAAGCAGCACCATTCTCCTAGCGCTTGAGCTAAGCCTGGTATCTGGAGGAGTTACACTTATTCACAGGTTTCAAAACAGTGATGTAGTTTTAGAGGTTTTATGGGGGTTAAAGGATTAGGGACAGAATGATTATAATTGATGACAGAACAGGAGACACAAGCTAAGGGAGACAGGGAAAATTTTATTACTCAGGATGGGGGGACATTTTACATGTTTGAAGATTGTGGGAAGAGACTTCAGGATGACTTCAGGTTAGAGAATAAACTAGGGACTTCACAAAGTACTGGAAAAGCAACTCAACCTTAGGATACCCTTTGTATCCTCATCAACATCAGGATAAGCTAAAGAGTACTATTTTCACTGAGTGGAGTGGGCTACCTAGGGAGGTAGTGGGCTTCCACTCCTTGGGGGTCTTCAGGCAGGCACTAGACAGCCCCTTGTAAGATGTGTAAGACTGAGAAGTCCTTTTGTGATGACCTACTTCCAGTCGCCAGTGAGCTTCCTCCCAACTGTCAGATTCTGTGATTCTCAGAGGCATTCTCTGGGCAGACGAGTGTATCAGTAATGTAGTATTCACAATGCCTACTATAAATAACTATAGTAACTATAAATATGCTGATATGATTATTAATCACAAAATGTGACAAGTTCTCTACATGGGAAATATAGCTAGAATATTTATTCACATACCAGAAAACTGAGTCCCCAAAACCAGAAAGCCAAAGCCATCAAAGCAGTTATGAAGTTGGCACATGTAGTTAATGTAGTAAACACCCACATTTACAAGCCTTCACATCAGGACAGTCTACCTCAGGCAAAGATCCTCCTCTCCTCACTCACACAACTGCTTAGTGTCCAGGCAGCTTGCTCCCAGCAGCTTGGCCCCCCATACTTCTGGTCCCTGGTAGTCCTCAGCAGGGGTCCTTAGCACAGATTCTGGCTGGCTCAGAAAAGGGAGTTCAAGCCGTGGCCTCTGCTGCTGCTTCCAGTCAACACAGCATGGTCACTAGCTTGACTCTGGCTTTTTCTTGCTCCACCCCTTCCTGCTATGTCAGCAAGTTCAAGAAGGATGGAAGCTCTTCAAATTCCAGTATCATTGCAATTGGCCCCAAGATCTTTCATGTTCCTTACTTGGAAAAAATACATTAACCATACATTTCATTTCATAGGTTAATAGGAGTTTTAGGAGTAGCTGGTGTCAACAGAATTTTACAACAATGTAACCAGGATAGCACACAATAAACACAGAAAACAATATTTTAGGGTGGGGCTTGAGCACAAGTAACCCATCATTCCCCCCATCCCTGAACAATTGGGGCCCCCAAATCTTGGGGTCAGGGACAAAGGTCTCATCTACCATGGCTACTTGCTGCTGAATTTAGACGCAGAGTTGTCCCTGTCCCAAGGGGTCCCACTTGAGAGGTCAGTTCTTTAGCCAGCATTTGGAATGTGCTTGATGCCAGGTTCAGGGGTGACACGTCACAGTTGTGGACAGGAGTTGATATCCAGCTTGAGCTATCAGGCATCTACATGTGGAGGGAACCAAGTCTGTGGAAACAAATCTAGCAAACAAGGAGAACAGACAAAAAACCAAGAAGAAGCAAGGAGACAATAACCAGAAACAAGGTAGATGTAGGATCAGCCATGCTACTGGAGTCCATGAACCCACTATTGTAGCCTCACTCATGGTAGAAAATATGAGTTAAGGGTACAATTTTATAATAATCTTCTCCAGAATAAACAATAGTTACAGTGTTATTCCTCCCACGTGCTATAATCTCTGCAGCCTTTGGAACATCATCTGGCTTTCCTTTTACCCACGCTTTAGCTCTCAATTTTATTCTATCAGTAGAACCAAATCCTTCAGTTCCTCTGATAGTTATTTTGGAAGGAGGGTCAGTTTTTACAAGTGGTATTGTTTTACAAGGAACAATAATCACTTAAACTATCCTATCATTTTTATGAATCTGTATGGACCCTTCACCTAAATTATGGAATGTCACAACAATTTCTCCTTGATAATTAGAATCTATTACTCCAGCCAATACATGTATTCCTTGAGCCGCTAATCCTGATTTGGGTAAAATCTGTCCGAAGTGATTTTTAGGGATTCTTATGCATATTACAGTGGAGATTTTTCTTATTTCTTTTCTGTCCAACCAAAAGTCCACTAAACAATGTAAATCATACCCCACCCAACCAGGTGTTCCTGGGTACAGTGTTGGGACATCTGGCCTCAAAGTCCAATACTCAATATTTGGGATATGATGTGTTTGCTGTTTTCTAATTTGCAGATTTGGGGGTCATCATTCTGGCTAGAGGTGTACTTTCCCCCAAAGGTCTATTATTCAAATTAGATAAAGCCATGAACAAATTATCCTTCCAATGTTGATATGAATTATTGGAACTTAACTTCCTTAACTGTTCTTTCAACAATCCGTTCATTCTTTCAATTAACCCAGATGCTTGTGCATGATATGGAATATGATACATCCATTCTATAATGTTTAGTTTATAATACCTCTTCATTTCCTTACCTTTGAAATGTGACCCATTGTCACTTTGAATCTGCATTGGGGTTCCATAATATAGACTAATGAGATCTAGAGTTTTACAGGTGTTTTTCTGGGTTGCATTCTTATAAGGATAAGCCACTAGTACACTTGAATAGGTGTCAACACAAGTACATATAAATCTGCACCCTTTATCTTGTGGTAAAGGACCAATATAATCTATTTGCCAGATTTGGGTTGGGACCTTTCCTCTTGCTATTTCTCCAGTCACTACCCGAGGAACAGTTTGCTCCTTTTCCAATTGATGTATATGACATTCTTCTGCTATCTGTTTTAACAGTGAATGAGAGATACTGATATATCGATCTTGTGCCCACAGGTGTGTGGCCAGGACCCCCAAACGGCTTGTCGTTTGGTGGACCCATTTTGCTAATGCTGGAACATCAGTTGTTGTCAAAGTAGGGACTATATGTTCAGTAGCAATCTTTGCCAGTGTATCAGCATGGGCATCGTACTAACGTTCTGGTATGGTGAGGGCCACGAGAGCATCTACATGAAAAACTGATAAGTCAGTGACCAAAGACGTGTTCCAGATATCTTCCCATAATTCTTTGCCCCAGACTTGTTTGCCATGAATTTCCCAATTTTGATTTTTCCACATGGGCATCCATGTAGCTAACCCATTAGCTACTGCCCATGTTTCAGTGAATATATGACACTGTCCTCCTTGTTCTGTTTTGATGGCTTGATGCACTGCCATAAGTTCAGCATATTGACTACTTCCACCTATCCCAGCATTTTCCAAAGTCCTTCTAATACTTGGGTTATAGGTTTCTGCTTTCCAAAATCTTTTTTGACACAAGTATTTCACTGTCCCAGCAGTAGACCATGCATGTCTCTCTTGTTCTTCAGTTAATCCACCATATCCCTCATTCCATTTAACAGAGGACAGTACCAACTGTTGCTTTGGCTCAGGGGGTGTGTCATTCCTCTCAGTTTCTATGTTTGCCACAGATTCATGTAGAGCAGAGGCTCTGCTTTTGCCTGTTTTCACTCCATTTTGAACATATCGCCTCCATTTGATTATACTAGCTTCTTGGGCATGTCCAATTCTGTGAGAAGCTGGGGTACTCATTACGCAGGTCATAATTGGGATTCCAAGTCTTAATATCAATTCATGGCCCAGAGTCAGTTGTTCAGTTTCCACCAAAACCCAATACACAGCTAACAACTGCTTTTCAAAAGGTGTATACTGGACTCCAGATGAAGGGAGTATCCTACACCAAAATCCTAAGGGTGCATTTTGTATCTGTTGTTGTTGCCATAAACTCCAGTTTGCATAATCATCCTGTACAGTCACTTGTAATTCCACTGGACCATTTTAGACTGGCCATAAATCTAGGGCCAATTGTATTGCCTTGGCTTCTTCAAAAGCTTTACTCTGCTCAAGTCCCCAGTCAAATTCATATTTCTTCTGAGTGACTTTGTATAAGATTTCAAAATCTGTCGCAAATGTGGAATGTGGTGGCTCCAGTATCCAAACAATTCTATGAATTTTGGGGCCTCCTTCTTATTAGTAGGGGTGGGAAAATCCTGAATATTTTCTCAGGCTCGTAGAAGAATCTTTCATAGTCCCTTGTTCCATTGTGTACCCAGAATTTTTACATTTTGAGCTGGTCCTTGAACCTTTGCAGAGTTAATTTCTCACCCTTTACTTTTCATATGCTCAATTAGAAGGGTCAAACTCCTCTCCACTTCTTTTGATTCTTTTTCTTGTATCATGATATCATCAATGTAGTGGGTAAGCTGTACACCCAGTAGCTTCAATTCATCCAATTGTTCAGCCAAAATCCTGTGACAAATAGTGGGGCTATGCAGATATCCTTGTGGCAAATGGATGAAAGTATATTGTCTACCCTCCCAAGTGAAAGTGAACTGGTCCCATTGTTTAGGGTCTATTGGGATGGTAAAGAGGGCATTGGCGAAGTCAATAACTGCATACCAAGTCCCATCATATTTGTGGATCCTTCCTATTAAGGTAATGGTATCTGGAACAGCAGCATACAAGGGAGGAGTCACCTTATTCAATTGTCTATAATCCACAGTCATTCTCCATATCCCATCTGATTTTCATACCCACTAGACAGGATTATTCCATTGTGTGGTTGTAGGGACTAACACTCCTGCTTCAACACATTCTTTTATAGTAGTGGTAATTTCATCTTGCCCACCTGGCACACAATATTGCTTTAAAGTAAGTACTTCAGAAGGTTCAGGTAAAATGATTGGGTCCATTTTTATTTTTCCCACTAAAACTGTACTAATTCCTATCTTCCTTACAGAAAATTGGTGTCTTCCTTCAGGTAAATTCAGAATCATGCCTCTCAATGTGTCTGTTCCAATGATGTATTCAGGAATGGGTACAATAACCATAGTATATTCTTTTTTAGGTAATTGTCCAATTTTCGGTGTTATTTTAAGTTGTCTGGCTGATATTTCAGCCCCTCCAAGCCCTGTGATGGCAATAGGAGTTCCATGTTTAAACTTATTAGGGATTCCATAGATAAGTGTGGCCTCAGCCCCTGTATCCAGCAGCACCCTAGTTACAGTTGTTGATCCATTCTTCCAATATATTGTTAAACCAGTATGGGGTCTGCAATCTCCCTGGTAACATTTCTTTAATCTGGGCTGGGGCTTGGCCTATTTCCTATTCTCCCTGAAGGTGGAGCAAACTTGGATATTCAGGAGTACCTGCAGGGGTGGTTCCTGCTTCTCTATTCATTCTAATGTTATGTAGTTTTTCTAGGTAAATCTTATGCAGCTCTTCAGTTGAAATACCATCTATTCTTCTAAAATCCACCCCTGCTTTCAATAGAGCAGAAAAAAGTTCCCTTCTTTTCAATCCATTTTCTCTTTGAATCCTCTGGCTATTTACTCTTCTCTCTCCAGGAAGTTTATCTCTTCTCCATTCCCCTAAGTCACATAATTGTGAAATCTTATCCAGCACCTCTGAAAGAGGATGCCCAACTTCCCCAATTAATAGAGTCAGAATTTGGTGCTTATAAGCAGGAGGAACTGTCTCCTCTATGATATTTCTACGAGGAACTCCTAGGGGAGTATCATGGTATGTATTTGCACCTCCAAGCATGATAACAGTTTTCTTACCTCCTCCTTGAGCTTTGTCATACAGTCTCTCAGTGAGTACCAGGGTCTGTCTCTACCAGGCCACATAGAGTCAATAGGATATTGCTTTTTCCATCCCTCTGCAGCTAACACTAACAGATTACTTCTGTTGAGGCCTCCTTGCATATGGCTATCCGTAAAAGCTTGGTGCACAAAAGCATTCTGACTGATGCTTATGAATTTTAAGCAATCCACACTGTCCTGTGTTATTCCTCTGATGCCTTCATCAGTGATTCTTTCCATCCATTTTTTGGGTGAATCTACTCAATATATCAGTAATCCCCTGTTGAGTGATATCCTCAATTATCTCCCTAGACTCTGTTTGGCCCTGGTGGTTTTCCTGTCTTCTTCTTCCTATGGGCAGAGCTTCTACATTAGAAGACTCCTCAGCTAATCTTGTTCCATTCTCCTCACACACATTCTCCTGGCAGCTGTCCAGGCAACCCTGCCCAGCCTGTACAAAAGCTGCATGCACATTCCTTCTGCTAGTTTTTTTGCTTCCTTTTAGCTACACGAATAGTAATTTGCTCTTCCAACGCCTCAGAACCTACAGTTTTCTCTTCTAAATGCTGTGGCACAGAAGAATTGTCAGGCAACCCAGCAGACTCCCTAGCCATCTGAGCTTTTTCCTCCAGCAGCTTATCACTACTTTCACACATAAGGCAATAACTTGTTAGCAGGACCCAGCCTCTCCTGGACACTCCTGCCAGTTCTTTGCCTGGTTCTCTGGGTGTTCCTAGCCAAAATCTTTTCAATCTCTGGGTTCTCGCCCTTTTAGCCTTGGCTCCCAGTTTCCACAGGGCCCTGTGCTTTTGGCACATTCTCTGGCTAGAGAGGAATAAGGCCAATCCTACCATCCTGGGATAGCTATTTCTCCCTTTACAGCTCTCCTGCTTCAAAATAGAGGCCTGACATTTTGTGATCCTGCCCTTGTCGCCAAATGTATCAACAATGCAGTATTGACAATGCCTACAGTAACTATCAGTATGCTGATAGTTAATCACAAAATGTGACAGGCTGTCTACATGGGATATATAGCTAGAACATTTTTTCAAAATACAAGAAAACTGAGTCCCAGAACCAGAAAGTCAAAGCAATCACAGTAGTTATGAAGTTGGCATAGGTAGTTAATGTAGTAAACACCCACATTTTTAAGCCTTCAAAACAGGACAGGCTACCTGAGGCAAAGATCCTCCTCTCCACACTCATGGCAACTGCTCAGCATCTAGGCAGCTTGCTCCCACCAGCTCTAGTTCCCATAGTTCCCATATCAGGCAGTCTTCAGCAGGAGTCCTTACCAGAGATTCTGGCAGTCTCAAAAAAAAGGAGATCTCGCCACCATAGCTGCTGTCACTGTGACTGCTTCCAACCACCACCACAGGGACTCTAGCATGGCTCCAGCTTTTTGTTGTTCCACCCCTTCCTGCTACATCAGGAAGTTCAAGGGGCATGGAAGATCTTCAAATCCCATTATCATTACGATTATCCAGGAGGTAAAGGTAAAGTTCAAATGGCCCTCAGCTATCCCCTCCTGCTTCTAATAGTTAATAGCTAGCACTTAGAGAGTGCCAAATTAGGTGCCAAATATTAGCTCACTGCATCCTCACTACTACACTGGGCTGGAGCATCTATCATTGTTTCCCTTTGGCAGTTCAGGAAGCTGTGGTGGAGAAAAGTGAAGTGACTTCCCCAGGGGCACACAGCTGTAAGTGTCTGAGGCTGGATTGGAACTTTCCTCTCCCTGGCTCCATCCTCAGCATTCTGTGCAGGTTTCCAGCTGCTGTTTATCTTCTCCTGTGTAACCTGTGTCATTTAATCCTTTGTTTCATTACACTCACCAAGGCGGTAATGTAACTGCCCTGTGCATTGCCTTTTAATGAATTGTCAACTCCAAGCTGGCAAACCCTAAACCATGTCACCCCCCAAATCATAAGTTAACACACAGGAAAAATATGCATGATTGATGTGAAGTCACTCCAATCAGGACGGGATCTGAAATCCCAGGGGAAAAGACCATGTCTTCAGGATCTGGACTCCCAAATATAAAAGTCCCTGGGCTTTTCCACATGGCCCAAGTGCCTAGCGTCTGCCTGGAGCAGGTGGCCCTTCTGGGTCCTTCTTTGTTACCTCCCAGGCCTCCAAGACTACTTGTCCATTCCTAGATCCTTCCCACAGTCTTTCTGTGTGTAAGGTCAATAATCCACCCCTTTATATTGCTCACATTCCTCAAAAATCTGACCCACTTGCATTAGAGGTACACGTGGTCAGATTCCTTAAAAGTCTGGCCAATGTTCTTGTTGACCAGAAAGTTTGGTTAAAGGAGACAGACAGACTATGTGATATGTACTGTTTATTCCCTTAAAGCTAGCTGGTCAAAATATGGATCCAGATAAAGTCTGATTGCCTGAACAAAAGAAAGAGAATGCTTAATTTCATTTTAAGATGATGCCAGTTGAGGGTGGCTGTGTCACTCAAATTTAGGATATCCATAAATGTTTAGTCATTGTATGAGAAAGGAATTTTCCTAATTGAATAGGTGGTAAATACAATAAAATTAGAGAGTTGAGAAAGTGTTGATTGAAATTATGATTCAGAATATCTGTATTTCCTTTACTATTAACATTCCACAGCATCATATATGTCCAAAAAATTAAGATATGTAAAAGTCCTATTACTCAAGTTAGTACCTCTGATTAAGGGTCTCATCCTTTAAGTCAGCCCTTTCTTGTCTTGTTGACATAGGAAGAGGTATTCTCTGAATTCTCTGAGTAGAGAACAAAGTACCTGTTAGGTCCATGATCTTCTTCTGGTTGATTAATTCAGGCCCTAGCCCTTATTGAGATTATTAAATTGATATTAAATGATTATCATTTCCTCCTTTTGGCCAAAGGTAAGCTGGAAGTCTTTGCCTGTTGACCAAAAATGTATAGAATAATAAAAAAACACCTTTCTCTTCCTTGGAAAGAGGGGTATAGGGGAAGAAATCCTTGTCTAAGTGGATTTGAGGTTTTCTCAACAGCTTCCTAAAATAGAGACCACTAAAGATAAGGTGGAATTCTATATCAGATGGAGTCTGCTTCATGGTGTGAGTGGGGAGTTGGGAGAAGAAGTCACTCTTCCCCTGTGGTTGGTTATCCCCAGAGATGGGCAGCCACTGCAAGATATTCACAAACAAGAAAAAAGAGCAAGTGGCAACGAGAGTCAAGGTGGGGAGTGTGAATGAAAATAGAGCAACTAAGTAAAAAATAAGCTAAAACTCCCAAAACCAGTCTTGGGTATGTAAAGGGGCTCAGGTGGGGAGAGAGCAGTTCTACATGCAGGCCTGGTCCAGAATCTTGGGAAAGCTGTCTATGTCTGACGTCATCTTTCTCAGGCCCCTTGGAAATCAGAGGGCAAGGTCTCCTATGGGCTCAGATGTCCACTCAGGAGCAGGGGCAATCTTTAGATGTGATGGATGGATCAAAGAGTCCATATCCACAAGCTGGCAGCTATGGGAGTAGTCAGACAAGACAAGGGTTCCAAGAAAAATATGATTTGATACTGAAAGCACATAGAAATGGTTCATTTTTCCAGTCATGCAGGGCTAGGTTCAAACAGTATAATAAATGATTCAGTTTTCCAGTCTCTCAGGGTCAGGTTCAAACAATACAATAAAGTTTACAAAATTGTATGATTACATTAAGTCAGGTATAGAGTAAACTACTTAGATGGCTCACAATAGACTAGTTTTGGGAAGAGAGATTTACATGTCGCCAAGATAGCCAAGAAAACTTACACATGAACCATATAATTCAACAGAATCATGATTACCATGGTTAACTAACATCAATTTCCTTGCATCCCATGACCTATTCCCAGTATAAATTTAAACAACACGTTTTGAATCCCAGATGCCTCATATAGTTATCTGTTCCCTAGATGTCCTTTTTTTGACAATAGGTTTCATTTTTAGGACAGTTCCAAAAGGGAGTTCTGCTTCTCTGGTTCAGATCTAGAAGTTCCGAGATAATTCTGACTCAGAATAAATCAGTACAATCACTTAAATCTGGCTCTCCATTTTTGAGAATTTATATCTTCTGCTGCTTCTGTCCTAACCTAAATGCTGTACCTGGTAAGAGAATTTTTAAAAACATGAGTGTTCAGTGATAAAATGAACTCTTTTGTCATTTAATATTATCAGAAAGATACTTTAATAAAGGAGAAATAATTTCAGTTTTACTACTGTCTTGTACAATTTTTGTGCAAAAACCCTAATTTGAGATCTTATAACTACAATATGCATAAAGCTTAAATTTCCGTGATAGAAACAAAATTTTGTAAGCCAGTCTTATACATCTGTACATAATTCTTAGAGGAATCAGTCTAATATTTGCTATCCTTAGGGTGGCTAGGTGGTGCCCCAGGATCACCGTGGAGTCAGAAGGATCTGAGTTCAAATCCAGCCGCAGACACTTAACACAAAAAACTAGCCATGTGTCCTTGGGCAAGTCAATTAAATCTAATTGCCCTACCTTTTCCCCTTCATAAAAGCAAAAAAAAAAAACCTGCTATCCTTTCTAATTAGACACCTTTCCCATTACATCTGGTCTTTTACTTGTTCTTATCATTTCCTCCTTTGGAGGATGTAACCTCTATATTATACTTATTTGGTCATAAATGTAGGTTATAATTGTAAGCCATTAATTCTTGTATCCTAATATAATAACTCAGATATGTTACAAATTTTATCTATTATTTAAAAGATTTAGTATTGTACTCATACAACATCTTCAGTATAATTAATGTTAAGAGGAATAATCCTTAAGCTTTTATGAAGAAAATTAATTGGGAAGTTTTAAATGATATCTCTTTTTTCCTTCTTTAAGCAAAAATAAATCTTTAAAATTGTAATTCATTAAACCAAATTATTGTAAAAAGTCCTTAAGTAACACAAATTCCTAAGGTAAGATTTCAAATTCCTAGATCATGAAGTTTCTCAATCAAAAAGGTGTTTTTAAAGGAGAGATTTTTTTTACAAGTTGAGAAGAACATATTCAATTAAATAAGCTTTATCGCAACTGCAAAGTTTACTAGGCCTATAAAATTTACTCAAGGTTTTTTCTTTCTTCAGTCTTGAAATACTTCACTAGAAATTATATTCTGGAATCCCATATACCTCCAAGTTAACATACTTATAAGGACATATAGGTTACTTAACATCTTCTTAATAACATTTAGATTAGAAAATTGCTTTTAGTAACAGAGTTGATAATTATTTATCAATTCACACAATTCAGGAATGTACAATGCCCTAAATGTTATGATGTATTTAATACTTGAAACAATCTATTATCAATTTAAGTGAATGGATTTCTAAATCACCTTGCATAGAAAATCATTCATCTCCTCATTAATAATGTGGAAATTTAAACCACCATATATATTTCCATAATAGCCAAAATTTTAAATGGACAATTTACTATCATAATAAATATCATCACTATTATTACTACTTGTTTGTAACCCAAATATAAGAGTTTTACATCATCAAAATTTTTATTACCTAAAAAATCCAATTCACATGCAACACAATTCAGATTAAAAAATTGCCATAACACCATTCATACTTCATAAGGGTTCTAAATTTTTATTGACTAATGTAATGGCAAGAAAAGTAGTACTTGGCTCATAGTTTCAGTTATTCAAATATTTAGCACCTTTTTCAGTTTTTTAATTGCCTTGGAGCCCCAAGGTGTAATGGCAATGAAAGTTGAAGATCTCCTTGTATTGGAAAGCTAACAGGTACTTAAAACCTAATTTCAAATTATGTCTCTGTAAAGAAACTGGAGGAATGAACCCCTGTTGCTGACATAACAGGGCTGAACAGGGAGAAGCTAGATAGTTATATAAGGAAGAGTACATGCAGGACAGACAGAACTTCTTGGGATAAGCGTCATGGAGGCAGAACAGCTGCTTCTAGAGAGGGAGAGGGAGAGAGAAAGAAAATTAGAGAGAGGAAGAGGGAGAGAGAGAGAGAGAGAGAGAGAGAGAGAGAGAGAGAGAGAGAGAGAGAGAGAAAATTTCTCTCAGTAAGCATCTGGAGGCTGAGCTACTACTGTTGGACTTAAGACTGAACTGAGAATTTAGAAGAACTGAGAATAGAAATGAGAACTGAGGATAGACACAGAAGTCAAACTTGTGGTGGCAAGACTTCCAAAGGCCAATTGGAGCTCCTGAAGACTGAGGAAGCATGACTGTGGAGTTGGTACATTGTACAAACGTTGTGACTTTGTTAATGTTTATGGATGTTATAGTGGCTTTGTTAAGCCTTCTCTTCCCAGGAGCAGAGACTGTGAGAGATTTGAGGTGGAATGGATGCTATGAGCTTCAATATGGAGTGGGAATTGCACAGAGATCTGTACAAGGAGCTGCCTTTGAACTCAGGTGGCAGTTGGTTAGATTTCAGTAGGAGATAGAGGAGCCAAGATGGCAGCGTAAGAGCAGCAACATATCGCAGCTCTCACATAGCCACCCCAAAACACCCATAAAATATGACTCTAAACTATTTCTAGAACTCCAAAATGCACACAAATATACTTTCCACTAAAGTCAGCTTGGCTACGAGGAATCATATCAGCACTGTGAACCGAAAACAGCCTGGCCTGAAACGGTGGCTGTGTCCCAGGGGCAGCTGAACAAGAGGAGCCGGGAGGTGGCTGGACAAGAGGAGCCGAGCCCTGGCTGGAGCTTTGGGTGAGTGGATTGGCAGCAGCTGTGGCAGTATCCAGAACTAGGGCAGTGGGACTTGCGAGGTTGTGGAAGAAAAGTGGTCCAGCCAAACTGCGTCCAGGGCTAGGAAGCAAAAGCAGAGGTCCTGCACCAGCCTCCACATTGCCACTACAGAGCTCCCAGCCTGAAGACTGCAGGGGGACCAAGGGATTGTTCAGAGGCCAAGTGCTGTCACGTTGAGAGGGCTAGATCCGGATGACGGTCTTGGGCTTTGGTTCTGTGGTTCTTTTTTACTCAGTGGGCCAGAAGTGGGGGAGGGACCCAGCAATCTTCTAAGAGCTCCAGCAGCTGGGAAAACCCCAGTGATTTGGGACAGAGCTTTCCCCTCTGGAAGCAGAGATCCACAGAGACTAAAAAAAAAAATCATGGACTTACAAACCATGAATAACAATAAGCATAAGAAAAAAAGTAAGAACAGCAACCAAACCCTAGATTCCTTCTTTGGGGAAAAGAATGACCAAGGGAGGGAGCTGCAAGAGGACAGCACAGCCAGAGCTCCCCCACCAAAAGCTTCCAATAAAAGTGAAGATTGCCTAAAAGCTAGAGATCAGCTGAACAAGGATGTTGAAAACCAAATGAGAGAAGTGGAAGAAAAATTGGGAAGAGAAATAAGAATGTTGTAAGAAAATCATGAACAGAGAGTCAGCAATCTGACTGTAGAAATTAACACCCTAAAAATAGATTAACTCAAATGACAAAAGAGGCCAAAAAAGCCAATGAGGAAAAGAATGCCTTAAAATGTCTACTTTGCCAGATGGAGAAAGAATCTCAAAAGCATTCTGAAGAGAATAATTCCGTCAAAATTAGAGTGGAGCAAATGGAAGTAAATGACTTCATGAGAAATCAAGATACTATCAAACAAATCCAAACAAATTAAAAAATAGAGGGCAATGTGAAATATCTCCTTGAAAAACCACTGACCTGGAAAACAGGTCCAGGAGAGACAACTTCAAAATTATTGGTTTATCTGAAAGCCATGATCAAAAAAAGAACTTAGAAAGAGTCTTTCAAGAAATTCTCAAGGAAAATTGCCCTTATAAT
>CM053588.1:14878825-14894597 GCA_028646515.1 Pseudochirops corinnae
TCCCTCCTGATCTAAGGGTCATCAGCAACAACAGTGAGTGGAAACGCATGAGCCACCATCTCTCCCTCTCCTTTTGCTTCTTATATTAATTGCTGAAAGGGAGTTACTGTGCAGGACACATGGGTCGATGTAAGGTCCCAGTGAGACTCATATGGAGGAGCCGATGGATGAGGGGAACAAGAGTCTGTCTCCCTTTTTTCCCTTTTCTTGGCCAGTTCTGGGTTACTTAAAGTTTCCTTGGCTATTCTGGTTTTGATTTCACCTTTCCCTGATTACGCCCCTCTTCCTCAGAGTCCATATCTTCCTTAAATTTCCTTACAGGTTTGTCAGGACTGTGGAAGGTGAATTTCAAGACACTCCACAAAATGAAATCTTTGTCTGATAACAAACCTGGAGAGTCCCTATCATAACTAGTCATTTGTTCCCCCACTATTCCCCATTTATCCCTGTCCAAGCCACTGTCATGCAGCCATGGAGAGACCCATAAGATGTTTTTAACAAATTTATGTGCCCTATTGGGTGAGATCTTCAAGCCTTCCCTTTTAACAAGCACCTCAACCTGTTTAGCATATGCCTCTAAATACTGAGCCTTCATTACTATATTCCCCATCCTGGGCTTCTGGGTTAAGTCCTGCAGTGACTATTCCCAGGCTCTTCTGAACTCTCAGAGAGTCCTCTCCCCTGGCTTTCCTGTCTTCCCTGCTCTTTTTCAGGTCCCTGTTTCGGTGCCACTCTGTCAGGTTATCCTAAATGATGACAGGGACAGCTGGTTACTTACCCTAATGAAGAAGGTGCCAGTGCATTCTCAAGAACAGAACAGTCGAGGCTCATAGGTGCAAGCAGAGATGGTTTATTGAAGTCTCTCCATGGGGAAGCCTTGGAGCAAGATCACAGCACAGACTTCAAAACTAACCCCAAAGCTTAAGCCTTATATATCCCAGATGCACATGACAAATAACAGAGCCTAACTGAACAAAATTGTGAGAAGGCAGGTGCAGTCACAAGGTCATGAAGGCCCCAGTGTGCAGAGACGCTAATCTGGGACACCTGGTAACCACACATGGGAGAACCTTGAGCAATGCTCTGAACTCTATGTAACCCGGCTTGTTCCAGGGCCTCAACACTTCCTGTGCCTCAACATAACCACCTGCAGCCTCACGTATTTCCTAACCCTCACAAACTAGGGGTGGGAAAACTTTGTACTTTGTTCCTCTTAAGGATGATTAAGTTAAGGACAAAGGGAAGCTCGTCTCCAATCAAGAATAAAGAAGACTTTCTGACTGACCAGATTAAGACAATGTGACCTAGGAGTGGGAGACCTTTACACTTTGCATCCCTTAAGGATGTTTTGATCCTTTTTTTTGGAGGGGGGAAGGCAGGGCCATTGGGGTTAATTGACTTGTCCAAGGTCACATGGCTAGTGAGTGTTAAGTATCTGAGGCCGGATTTGAACTCACGTCCTCCTGACTCCCGGGTGGACGCTCTACTCCCTGTGCCACATAGCTACCCCTTGATGATTTGATCCTTTAGGATGACTGAGTTAAGGACTCTACCGAATGATATCTTTTGTTTAAAATTATGTGTCCACTTTAATAATGAGTTGTTATGCTATATCACTGTGAGTGTTGTACTTTGGTTTCTGTGAATGTTTTAATTTGTTTTGCTGCTGAGTAAACAGAGAGTTCACTATACTATGTGATCATAACCTTAAAGCTATTTATAGCAGCAGTCCTCTGGAAACCTGCTTGAGCTTGGCTTTATATTTATTTTGGAGATGAGGATGGGATCACAAAATATCAGATGTCTATTTGGAGGCAGGAGGGCTTTAGAGAGAGAAATGGATATCCCAGGATGGGAGGATTTGCCTCATTCCTCCCTAGAAAGAAAATGGGCTAAAAGCACAGGGCTCTGTGAAAACTGGGGACCAAGGCTACAGAAGAGAGAATCCAGAGGTTTCGAAAAATGTTTGCAAGGAATACCAATAGACCTGGTGAAAGAACTGGCAGGGGTCTGTAGGAGAGGCTGGGATTTGCTAAAAAGTTAATGGTTTACGTGTAAAAGTAGAGATAAGCTGCTGGAGGAGAAAGCTCATATGGCAAGGGAGTTCGCTGGTTTGTTTGAGAATTTTTCTATGACACAGCATTCAGGCTGTCCTTTAGAAGAGCACACTGGAGAGTCTGAGGTGGTAGAAGAGGAAGCTATTCATCATTTACCTCAAAAGAAGTGCAAAACCAACAGAAGAAATGTACATGCAATTTTTGTACAGCCTGGACATAGTTGCACTGAGGACTGGCAGGAGAATGTGTGGGTGGAGAATGGAACAAAGTTAGATGAGGAGTTTTCTAATGCAGAAGTTTGCTTCATACTAAGAAAAAAGCAGGAGGGCCACCTGGGCCAAACAGAGTTCAGGGAGATATTTAAAGATTTCACTCAACCAAAGGTTACTGATAAACTAGGTCAACTCACTCAAAAAATGGGAGAAACTTTAGTGTCTTTGATGGTAAAAATCAGTGAAGAAGGAGCCATAGGAGTATCACTAGATAGTGTGGATTGCTTGAAGTTCATAGGCATTTGTCTGAATCCTTTTGTACACCAAGGTTTTAGGGATTACCATATGCACTTGCTCTTATCTGCTCCTTGCTGTTCCACCCTTGTTGTAAGCTCCTCTCACAGTGGGCTCCCGGGTGATTACATTCAACCTCTTAAAGGGACAGGGGAGATCTTCAAACTACCTCAAACAACATAAGGTCAATGCAATGTATATTCTAGCCAATCAAAAACTCCTGATATAATCAAAAGCAAGGCTCAAAGGCACTTGATTAGCTAAAATGCAATCCAGAAAAAACAGTAAAAATATCGTATTATGCTTGCCATTACAAACACCTAAAGAAGTTTGTCAAATCTTTAAGAAAATAAGTCATTCACCAAATGTTAAATGGTCAAAGGAAATAAGTGGACAATTTCCCAATGAAGAAGTCAACACAATTCATAGTTACATGAAAAAAGTGCTCTAAATTGTTATTGACTAGAGAAATGGAAATTAAAACAACTTCGACATATCATTTTTTATCTGCCACACTGGCTAAAATGAAAGAAGGGGAAAATGGCAAATGTTGCAGTGGATGGGGAAAAATTGGGGCCCTGATTCGTTGTTGCTGGGATTGTGGGCTGATCCACCATTTTAGAGAGCAATCTGGAATTATACCCAAAGAGGTATTGAACTGCCTCTACCCTTTGACTCAGCAGTGCCACTTCTTAGTCTAGTTCTGAAGATGATGAAGAGAAAAAGGAAAAGAAAATCTATGTTCTAAAATGTTAATAGTAACACTCCTGGACTGAGAATTGGAAACTGATACAATACTGCGTATATGATTATCATGAAATGTTATCAGGCTGTCAGAAATGATAAGCAAGGTGATTTCAGAAAAATCTGGAACAACTGTCAAAAAATATTTTTGGGAGAATTTTCCTCCCCTTCTTGTTTTACTTACCTGTCTGTCTCCTGCTTTTCCTAGAGACTTTTTTTTTTGTGACACTCAATCCTATATTTAGCCTGGTTCCTCCCTACACAGCTGACCTATTTTACTCATGTTGTGATTAAGCAACCCTGATGTAAAGCTTCCTGCAAGAGTTCCAATAAAAGTGTTGTGTCCAAGAGAGCTTTGAAGCTATTGAACAGGGCTCAACTTAGAGGAAGTAAGGTAAGCTGCAAGACCACCCACCAATACTTAGAAAAAGTATAATATTGGGGAGGGAATAAATTATTTTAATGTTCTTCCCAATAAGTAGAAGGCCACTTAGGTCTTTCTCGCAGAGGTGTGTAGGAAGGTTATTTTGTGCAAAACTGGGACTCAGTCAAAGACTCCTGCACGTAAGGGTTTAGTGGCCCCAACATCCCAGGTTCCCTACTCCTTGTGCAAGAGATCTGTGTTCAGCTTCTGCCTTATCGAAATCCAATTTTCCCCAAGATTTTTGCCAAATAATGAATTCTTATCCCAAAATTTTAAGTCTTTACACTCATCAATTATGACATTGTTATATTTATCTGCTGCTGTAAATTTTTGTCTATTCATTTGAGTTTCCTTTCTATTTCTTGGCCAGTACCAGACAACTTTGACAATGACTGCCTTATAAGATAAAGATCTGACGCTGCTAAATATGCTTCTTCTACAGTTTTTCATTATTTCCTTTGACATTCTTGATTTTTGTGCTTCCAAATGAATTTTGTCATTTTTTGTAATATAGTAAAATAACTGTTACGTTACTTAATTGTATGATATTGAATGTATAAATTATTTTGGCTAAAGTTTTCTTTTTTTATTTTATTTTTTATTTTATTGGCCCTGCCTGCCCATGAACAATTAGTATTTCTCCACTTATTTAAATCTGATTTTGTTGGTTTAAAAAGTTTTTATAATTTTGTTTATAAAGTCCTTGTGTGCTTTTTTTTCACAGGAGCACTCCCTGGTATTTTATATTTTCCACACTTACTTTAAATGGTTTTTTACCGTCTTTTCTTGCACAGTTTTATTTGTGACATTAGAAATGTTGATGATTTATGTGGATTTACTCTATATCCTGCTACTTTGCTAAAATTATCAATAGTTCTAATGAACATTTTAGTTGAGTCTTTGGGATTTTCTAAGTGTATCATCATATCACCTACAAAAAGAAAGAGTTTGATCACCTCATTCCTTAATATGATTCCTTCTGTTTCTCTTTCTTCTCTTCTTGCTATTGCTAGATTTTCCTGGAAGTCCATGATCTAACTCATTTTGTGTTACCCTTACATTACCAGTTTCTTGCATTGTGACTTGGGGAATTCATGTATAAAGAAATGCTGTTAATTTGTTGTTTGACTCCCAGAGTGAGAAGGCTTTGTACTATCAGTGGCTAGAGGTCTGAGTCTGGAGGGAAGAAAACCTCAAATCAACTCTTCCCTTAGTAGGTATTTGAAGTTACTATTAAACAGTTGCAGTCAAGTCAGCCTCTCCATAACCAAATTTGGGATTTTCTTGTCAAAGATATTGAAGTAGTTATCTGTTTCCTTCTTGAGCTCATTTTCCCAATGGGAAACTGAGGCAACAGGGTCATATAGCTTGGAAGAGTGTGAGGCTAGATTTGAACTCAGGTCCTCCTGTCTCCAGGGACAGTGCTCTTTCCACTGCACTACCAAGCTGTTGTAGAAGGTGTGTGACGCATGGGAATTCATGTATCCTCTGTGTACCTCAGTTTCCTTATCTGCAAAATGTGGATTATTATTACCCCAACTCCCAAGTAGTATGAATATAATGAGAAGGTAAGTAAAATATGTTACAATATCATACATATGTGTGTATATATCTTACGTATATGTGTGTGTGTATGTGTATGTCACTTGCCATTTCATTTTTATTCAGTGCAGGAGGTGAGCTCCTTTTTCAACCTGAATGCTGTGATTTTGCAACTTTGAGATATTACTTGCTAGAGACATTTGTTGGGAAGGTGGCGTGTCCTTACTTAAGGGCATTCTGAAGGATTCAAATGGGTATATCATAGTTTCCAAAAAAAGGTCACTCAGGGATTGGGGAAAGGTAGAAAGATACTGTGGGAAATCTCAGAGTCTGAAAAGAGTGGAGAGAATGAGTGTCCCACCTTGTTGAGAGCATAAAGCCTTCTGAGCTGTGTGACAGCAATAGCTGTGGGAATGTGGGCATGGATGATGAGAAAGGGTCATTTCTTTGAAGGACTATACACATACACACACTCACATACACATACACACACTCATATACACTCACACAATTCACATACACACTATCACACTGATACTCATACACTCACATTCACACAAACACATACTCATATGCCACCCCACACACACACAAGGCCACACACTCTCACACACACACACTCAGACAGACACAGACACACATTCACTGGCTTTAAGGTTTTCCTATTGGGTAGTAAAATATTTCATACAGTGCATTGTCTGACTACTGATGTATGGGAAGTAAGAGAATCAATTATTCCTCCTCTAGCCTATGACCAAGTTACACCAGTGAGTCCAGCTTGGTTCAGTGTGACCCAGTTTTAAAGCTGTCCCCTTTGGCCCTAGGGGTTGATAGTAAGCATGACCTTAAGCTCTCCAGGCTAACTGTAACTGTGCCCTTCTGGGTTTTCAGTGAACTCTCATGCATTCATTCAGTTTGTTGGAAAGTTACCAAAATGTGATAATTTCCTTCATGTCTAGGGATGGGTTTTTTCATCAGAATGTCTTAAACAAAGAACAAAAAATAATTAAATGAGACTTTTGCTACTAGTTGTTATTGATTATGAACTTACTGCTTTCACTGCTCACCTGAAAAACAACTGTGTCCTGTCCCAAGCAGTAGGAAGAACTCAGGATGAGAGGTAGAAGCCCTTGAGACAGTCATTGCTTTGCCTCAGATGTAGGCATATCTGCTTGATTGGTCATTAAGCCATTCCTCCCCCTATCAAGGACAAGAACCAAGAAATATACTTTAGACTTTGAGAGGAAATGTGCATATGTTAAGTCTGCTTCTTTCCAATAGGGCCCAGAAGAGGAAGAAGTAGATGGTTCATTCGTCTCTCCCCTTGCACCTGCAAGGCCCATACTTCTGGAGGTCCCTGTCCAGAGACGAGACAGAGTGGAGATGAATGGTCAGAATGTGTGACCAGTAGGCTTGTAGAGCTCTGGAGAAGGAGGGTAGACACCAGTGATTAAAATGGTGGTTTTGGCTCAGTAAGAGAAGAGTTCAACTGTGATCTCAAGGCTTTTACCTTTTTTTGGGTTCTGTGGGGTGATCTGTAGCCTGCACAATGACCACATCTTTGGTAAATTGTCTTGGTAGGTGGGCTAAGCCAGATTGACTCTTACCCATTGTACTGAAATCCACTGATGAGTAAGAGGTGTCTACCCAAAGCATGTGAAGAGTGTCCTGAGTGGAATGGGTGGGTGGGTACAATTTGTGACAGTGGCCATGATGGTGTCTGAAACAGGTTCCATGGAGCATTTAAGAGACTGGGCAGACACTGAAGAGGCCTAGGGCAACTGCTGCCTGCAAGGGTATCTCAGTGACCTTGACTCTATTCTTACCACTCAATTTAGATGACTCTGAAAGGAAAGTGAGGTTCATGCCTTCCTGTGAGTCTGCCTTATGTAAATTCGATTCATGTACAAGTCAAGCCATCACTCTGTGATGTCATTGATCTTCTTCAAAAACAAAAGGACAAAAAAACCCAAAACATCTCTAGTTTCCCCAGAGTAGCTCCTCAAAAGATGATGTTAGTAATGTAGTATTGAGGGCAGAGTCAAGAAGGCACAGTAAAAGCAGAAACTTGCTTGAATTCATGTTCCAACCTCCTCCAATAGCTGTTAAAAATGACTCTAAACAAATTTTAGAGCTGTCAAACTAACTGAAGGACAGAGTGAAATTCATCTCCAGCTGAGGACAACCTGGGAAATGGACAGGAGGGGCCTAATACACTGGCCTGGGAGTGGAGCATGGTCATGCATGTGCCAAATTTGTAGAAACCTCTGCAATAGACCAGTCAGAGAGGACTTCAGGGGACTGGATCATTGGTAACTTTGGCACTTTCCAGACTTCTCAACCCATAAATGCCAAAGATAGGGTAAAAAGTCAGTAGGGGAAGTCTGTTTGAACTAGGTGACAAAGAGTGCCATCCAGCCCCTGCCCCCAGGGCAGCAGAGGTGGTGGTCCCTGCAGCTGCTCACTCAGCAACTGCCTACTGAGCTCCAGGCTCATAGATTGTGGGACAACCAGAGGGTAACTGCAGGAGTCTCTTTGCTTGCACTGAGGTAGGACCCCAGATATTTGGGACACAGCACTCTCCAGTCTGGAAGAAATGTTCTATTATGGCATAGACCTTAAAAAGTCAAGTAATTGGCTGGCAAGATGAGGAAACAGAGGAAGTGAAACCAAACTATAGAATTGTTTTTTGATGACACAGATGACCAAAACATAGAACTAGAAGAAGACAAAAAATTTAAAATTCTTGCATTAAAAGTGTTAAAGAAAAATACGAACTGTTCCTAGGCCATGGAGGAGCTTAAGAAGGATTTTGAAATCAAGTGAAAGAAGTCGAGGAAAAATTGGGAAGAGAAATGAGAATGATGCCAGAAAATAATGACAAATGGGTCAATAGCTTGCTAAAGCAGACCCAAAAATACCAAACAAAACAACACCCTCAAGAATAGACAAACTCAAATGGCAAAAGAGCTCCAAAAAGTCAATGAGGAGAAGATTGCCTTAAAAAGCAATATTGGCCAGATGGAAAAGAAATTTCAAAAGCTCACAGAAGAAAATATTTCCTTCAAAATTGGATTGGAGCAAATGGAATCTAATAACATTATGAGAAATCAAGGTACTATAAAACAGATCCAAAGAAATGAAGAAAATAGAAGGCAATGTCAAATATCTCATTGGAAACACCACTGACCTGGAAAATAGATCCAAGAGAGGGAATTTAAATATTGTTGGACTACCTAAAAGCCATGATCAAAAAAAGAGCCTCGACTTGATCTTTCCAGAAATTATTCAGGAAAATTGCCCTGATATTCTAGTATCAGAGGGGAAAATAGAAATTTAAAGATTTCTCCGATTGCCTCTTGAAAAAAGATCCCAAATAGAACTCCTAGGAATATTATAGCCAAATTAAAGAATTTCCCAGAACTCTGGAATAGAATATTAAAATAAAATGTTATAAGTAGTAAGGAAAAAACAATTTGAGTATTGTGGACATCAGGACAACAGGATTAGGATAACAATCAGGATAACAATATCTAGCAGCTTTTACATTAAGAGATTGAAAGGCTTGGAATATGGTATTCCAGAGGTCAAAGAAACTAGGATTAAAACCAAGAATCACCTGCCCAGAAAATCTCAGTATAATACTTCAGGAAAAAATCTGGATATTAAATGAAATAAAGGACATTGAAGCATTCTTGATGAAAGAGAGGAGCTGAAAAAAGAATTTGATTTTCCAATGCATGAAGCAGGGGAAGCATGAAAAGGTAAACAGGAAAGACAAATTATGAGGCACTGATTAAAGTTGAACTTCATACATGCCTGCATGGAAAGACAATATTTGTAATTCATGAGACTTTTATCAGTGTAAGGATAGTTGATGGGAATACATACATAAACATACATTTTTATATTTATGTACATGTATGTATGTATATATATCTACATGTTTATGTATCTATACATGTATGTATTGTTTGGTGCATTTGCCTATACATATGTATATACACATATATGTGTTTGTGTGTATGTATGTTTATAAATGTATATATAGACAGAGGGCACAGGGTAAGTTGAATAGGAATTGATGATATCTAAAAATAAAATTAAGAAGTGAGAGAGGAGTATATTGGTAGAAAGAACAAGGGAGAGATAGAATAGGATAAATTGTCTCATGTTAAAGATGCAAGAGAAAGCTGTTAAGATGGAGGAGAAGAGCAGGAATGTGAAAGAGAATGAGGTTATCTTACTCTCATTGATTTTCCTTTAAGGAGGGAAGAACATACACACTTAATTGAGTGTCTTAGCTTATAAGAAAGTAGGGGGAAGAAGATAAGAGGGGAGATGATAGAAGGGAGGGGAGATTGGGGGAGAGGGTAGTTAGAAGCAAACACTTTTGAAAAGGGGCGAGGTCAAAGGAGAAAACAGAATAAACGGGGGGTGGGACAGGATGGAGGGAAATACAGTCAGTTTTTCACAATGTGACGACTATGGAAATGTTTTGCATAACAACACATGAATAAACTTTATTGAATTGCTAGTCTTCTGATTGGGCGTGGGTGAGGAGGGGGAAAAGGAAGAGAATCTAGAACTCAAAATTTAAAAAGCAAATGTTAAGAAATGTTTTTACATGCAACCAGGAAATAAGATATACAGGCAATGGGTTATGGAAACTTGTCTTCCCCTACAAGAAAATAAAGGGCAGGCAGATTGAGGATATAAGAGAGGGCAGATTGGTGGAAGGGGAGTTCAGTGTGCTTGGTATCTTGGGGTGGGAAGTATGGGAGAGAAGGGGAGAAAATTTATGATTTAAAATGTTGTGGAAATGAATGTTGTAAGCAAAACTAAACAAATGAATTTATTGAAAAAAAGAAAGCAGCATCTTGTTTCTTCCTGGATAATCATTTCTACTTTATCAAGGATACTTGATCATACAATTGCCCTTTGTCCAGAGTTATGGGTTAGGTGGTAACCAGGATCCCATCCCTCCAAGGCTGAGGTTTCTGAAGGGCAGAGTGTGTTCCAGTTCAGGGGGATGTATTTATAATTCTGCTCTTGCTACCACTTCCCAGAAACTATTCCTTTGAAAAGGTAATCAATGATGCTTGCTCATCATTGACAAGCGACAGTCATAGGTCTTGTAATTAAGAAGTGTATCTGGACTTCTATTCCCAATTAACCTTTTTTGCCCCCTCCCACTGTACCTCTGGAGTCAAACTAACCATGCCTAATCTGTCTTTCACACGACAGTCCCCCAGAAGTCATGAAGATATACGTATGCCATGCAAACTGAGTCAGGAAAATGTTCTCACTGAGCTAATATTTGTTATTCTTGTCCTTTGTGTTCATGCTCAGCTGTTCCTTGTGTCAGAAGATGTCAGAGGTTCAGATTCTTTGACATTGACCATCCTTATCAAAGTCATCCCAGCCTACAAAGCTTTGTAAGGATTTCACTCTGACCTCTGACCTATCAAACAGGTCTGAGGTTCACTAGAAGTTGGGTAGAGGCAAGGAAAGAGGAGCAGCAGTGAGAGGGATCCAGAGGAGAGCACTCATTTGGTCACCAGAGGTCTACCTGCATGGAAAATCCCAACAAATTCAAGTTTGTGAAGGGTATACCTTTCTTTTCTGAATTCCATGATGTGAAGGCAGTAGAAAGGATGTGTGATGAGTTTGAGGTTCAGGACAAAGATGTCATTATAATGACCTACCCCAAGTCAGGAAAGAGTAAGTTTGGCAACCAAGAGGGGGAAGGTGGCTAGAAAATATGATCTTTCTGCTATTTATCCACATGCTTGACCTTAGACTTGAGAGAAGGAAAGGACTTGAGACTCCAACTGGCTCTGTATCCTCTTTGGAGAGCCAAGATTCATAACCTTTAGTTTCTCATGCCCCCTCTGACAGACAACTTGCTGAAGCACAAATACCCCTTTTCAGAATAAAATTTTCACCAAATTGAAAGAAGTGGTAAATTTCCCGAAGAGGTTAGTGAAAATAGAGATGAAATTTTATGCCATCAAGTTTATGAATATCCTTAAATTTCTACACAATCTATTCCCGAGATGCATGGACCCAGGTGAAGAACCTCAGGTATAAACAGAATCCCTGGGCCTCCAGACAGGAAGGAACTGGACAGAGCTCATAAGGTTATCAAAACATAGACATGATAGAACTGTAATGCTGACACTGTGGTCTTAATGTGTCCCAAGTCCTCTTTGAGGAAGAGATGTTCAGGATACTTAATGGGGCCAGGCAGGATTTGTGTTCCTGTTCCAGGGGAACAATGACCTGTACCACAAAGAAAGCAATAGAGCAAATGATAGCACTGAGGTTCAGAAAATGATGGATGAGGCAAAGAGGCAGAGTTATTGGCAAGGTAACAAGAAAGACTTGGGACCAAGGGCTATAGGTGGGACAGCAGAGTTTTTCAGGAAGGCTGTTCTTAATCTAATGACAATCTTATTTTTCTTTCCATTTTAGACCACCAAGTACCTTAAGGTCACCCAAGAAACCTTTGAGGTGCACACTTAAAGTATTGTCCTTAGTTCAAAAATGAAAGTAGAAAAACTCTGACACAGGGAGTATAAGTCGCAGGCAGGAACTGAACCCAGTGACCCTCCTTCAGGAACACAATGAATCCCCACTGCTTTTACATCCATGGCTCAAACTCTTTTATCACCCTTGTTTTCCTCTTTCTCTTCTAACTCTCCATCTTCTTACCTTTCACTGGGGATTTCAGGAGGATGGAGGGCATGGAGATGCCCTCGGTGGGAAAATGCAGTGCAGTTCTCAAATACGGACACACTATTCCATCATATTTGGTCCAACCAAATTGATAACTGCAATCGATGGGGCTAAAGCAATATTCACAGCCCTGATGGTGACTATGAATATGCTGTCACATTTCTGAATCACATAATATAACAGACTCTCCATATAGAAGACAGAAGCAAAACATTTATTCTTTAATGAGAAAATCAAACCCCCACACTAGAATGTCAAATTTCTCATAACAACAAAGAAATTAATATATCACAACCCAGCAGAGAGCAACACCACCCTTCAGCCTTCCCTCAAAGAAACATTCACAAACTGACCCATATCCTTGGGTGTGTTCTCTCCTAACTCCTGCTCTAACTGCTCTGACTCCCAGCTTCCTATTGACTCTGCTCCACTCTTCAGGAAGTTCCTCTTACCACAGGCTCCATGTGATTACATTTGGTTTATTAGGAGGTAGGGGAGGTCTTTAAATTCCCAGGCCCATTACATTCAGCCCCAAATCTTTCATGTCCCTTACATAAGAAAAATACATTAATAGTACCTTTCATTACATAGATTAATGAGAGTTTAGGTGTACCTGGTGTCAACAGACCTTTACAACAATATAAAAGGGATAACAGAAAATAAGCACATAAAACATTATCTTAGTGTGGGGCTTGAGAACAAGCACTCTATCATTTCCCCCTCAAATGACTGGGGTTCAAAATCTCGGGGTAATGGTTAAAGGTCTCCCCCATGTTTTCATGCTGCTGAAATAGGACGTAGAGCTGTTCTCACCCCCAAGAGATCCCATTCTCGATGTCAACTCTTTCCCTGGCATCTGGAGCTTGGTTAACACCAAGTCACATTTACGAAAAAGGCTGATGATATCTGGCTTAAACAATCAGGCATCTACAGCAGCAAGGTACCAAGCCAACAGGAAAGAAATCTAGCAAACAAGTCTAACAAACAAGGAGATGGAGTAGAAGCACAAACTTGGTGCAGGCTACTGCTTCAATCACTTCAAATACATGCAAAAAAGTGTCCATAAACAACCTTTAGAGCTGTAGAACCCACAAAAACACAAAGAGAAACAAAGCTCCCATGAAGGCAGCCTGGCAGGCCAACAGGAAGGATCTATCGCAACGGACTGTGAGCTGAGTGAAGCCCCATGTAAGCTGCCTGCTTCTCTAGCCCCAGGGTGGCCCCAACCACTGGCAGCCTGGAGCAGACTTTAAAACACAGAACCACCAGCAGCTGCAGTCATTTCCAGACTTATCAACGTATAAATGCAAAAAAAAAAAATTAAAAGGTCAGTGTAGAACACTGTGGGAACAGGCAGACTAAGAGTATAGTCTGGCACCTGCCCCCAGGTGAGAAGTGGTAGAAGTTCATAGATTGTACTGCTGCTGTTGCCTGGGTGCCTCAGGAGCTACTGTCTTGCAGATTTCAGGGAGACCAAGCAACCATTCAGAGGGTAATCACTCTTGCTTTAACCTCCTTGGATCTGGATAGCAGTCTTGGCTGGTGGTAATGTGGTGGGAGACCAGTCAGCCAGACCTTGTGGTGTCTGTAGAGAGGACACCCACCTAATAGCTCCAGCAGCTGTTGAAACTACAGTAATTTGGGAGAAAGCTCTCTCCAGTCTGAAAGCAGAGTTCTACTGTGGCAAAGAGCTCAGAAGTCAAGTAATGGCATGGAGGGGGTGGAAGACAGTGAAGTCAGAACTCCTGCATGAAAAGCTTCCAAGAAATATATGAACTGGTTAGACGCCATGGAGGAGCTCAAGAAGGATTTTGGAATTCAAGTAAGTGAAGTGGAGGAAAAATTGGTCAGAGAAATGAGAAGGAAGCAAGAAAATCATAAAAAGAGAGTAACCAGCCTTCTAAGAGAGACCCCCAAAAACACCGAGGAAAATTACACTGTAAAAAACAGACTAACTCTAAGAGGCTCAAAAAACCAGTGAGGAGAAGAATGCCTTAAAAAGTCAAATTTGCCAGATGGAAAAGAAATTTCAAAAACTCACTGAAGAGAATAATTCCTTCAAAAAAGATTGGAGAAAATGGAATCTAATGACTTTATGAGAAATCTAGATACTATAAAACAGAAACAAACAAATGAAAAATTGGAATGCAATGTGAAATATCCCACTGGAAAAACTGCTCACTTGGAAAATAGACACAGGAGAGATAACTTAAAAATTATTGGACTACCTGAATGCCATGATTAAAAAAAAGATACAGTCTTGCAAGAGATTATTAAGCAAAATTTCCCTGATATTTTAGAACCAAAGGGCAAAATAGAAATTGGAAGAATTCACTGATCACCTCTTGAAAAAGATACCCAAAAGAAAACTTCTGGGAACATTATAACAAAATTCCAGAGTTCCCAGGTCAAGGAGAAAAAAAAAATCAGTCAGCAAGAAATAATTTGAGTATTGTGGAAACACAATCAGGATAACTCAAAACCTAGCAGCTTCTACATTAAGGGACTGAAGGGCCAGGAATATGATAATCTGGACACCAAACCACCTAGGGTTGAAATAAAAAATTATGAACCCAGAAAAACTGAGTACAAAGCTACAGGAGAAAATATCCTCATTCAATGAAATACAGGCCTTTTAAGCATTCATTTTTTAAAAAAAACTTTTATTTATTTTAGTTTACATCATTCATTTCCACAAGATTTTGAGTTACAAATTTTCTCCCCATCTTTCCCCTACTCCCCCTTCAAAACAGGTATCCCCTTGTATAACCCCTCCCCCAATCTAATCTCTCCTGTTTCCTCCCCCATCACTTCTCAAACTTTCTGATAGGGCAGGATGGATATCCCTTCACAGTGCTTGTGAATCTTAAGTTCCAGTTAGATGCAGTTAATAATAATAGTGGTAATAATTGTGTACATATGTATATATATATATATATGTATATATAGACATATATATTTTTAACATTTGATTCTAGAGCTTTAAATTCTAGATTTTTTCTCTTCCTCCATCGTCAATCACCGCCACTGGAAGAACAAGCCATCAAATACAGGCTGTACATGTGTAATTACACAGAACCTCTCCACACTGGGCACATTGTGAGAGACTGATTACATGTCCCTCCTTCCTATCTGGCCCCTCCCCGTGTTCCACTCTCTACCCTGTCCCTGTCCCTCTCCCTCTACAGAATTGTGCACTTCCATCAAACCCCTCCCTCACCCTGACCTCCCCTTCATCGTCCTACCTCTCATTCCCATTCCCTCTATTCTCCTGTGTGGTAAGACGCCCAGTTTAGAATTTATGTCATTCCTTCCCTAAGCCAAGTTCAGTGAGAGTAAGGTTGACTCTTTCCCTTTTGCCTTCCTGTTCTCCCCCTTTATTGTAACAATTATTCTTTGTGTCTTCCATGAGATGCTCAACCCCATTCTGTCCTTCCCTGTTTCCTCTCAATCTAATCCTCTCTCACTTCAGTATTTCACCTCTTAGTATATTGTCCCTTCCTATTCAATTGATATTATGTCCTCTATGTATTCATATGTATACATACTCAGATATGTGCTTGTATGCATATATAAACCCTCTTATATAAATATATGTGTATGTATATGTATATATACATTTGAATTCCCTTCATTGATCCTCATACTGAGAAAAGTTTCATCAGTTACAATTGTCACTTTTCCATGTTGGCATGTAAATAGTTCAACTTTGATAAGTTGCTTATGATTTCTTTTCCATGTTTATCTTCTCATGCTTC
>CM053588.1:14895097-14922975 GCA_028646515.1 Pseudochirops corinnae
GTATAAGTACAATACTAAATCTTTTAAACAATAGACAAAATTTGGAACATATCAGAGTTACTATAATAGGAAGCAAGAACGAATGGCTTGCAATTATAACCTACGTTGATGACCAAATAAATATAATATAGAGATTACATCCTCCAAAGGAGGAAATGATAAGAACAAGTAATAAGAGCAGATGTAATGGAAAAGATGTCTAATTAAAAAGGATAGCAATTTTTTTTTTGCTTTTATGGAGGGGAAAATGTAGGGCAATTAGATTTAAGTGACTTGCCCAAGGACACGTGGCTAGTTTTTTGTGTTAAGTGTCTGAGGCCGGATTTAAACTCAGATCCTCCTGACTCCAGGGACAATCCTGGGGCACCACCTAGCCACCCTAAGGATAGCAAATATTGAGGAAAGCAACAGGATAAGGCTGATTCCTCTAAGAATTATGTACAGATGTATAAGATTGGCTTACAAAATTTTTTTTTCTATCATGGAAATTTAAGCTTTATGCATGTTGTAGTAATAAGATCTCAAATTTGGGTTTTTGCACAAAAATTGTAAAAGTAAGTAGTAAAAGTGAAATTATTTCCCCTTTATTAAAGTATCTGTCTGATAATATTAAAGGACAGAAGATTTCATTTTAACATTGGACAATTATATTTTTAAAAATTCTTATACCAGGTACAGCATTTAGGTTAGGACAGAAGCAGCAGAAGATATAAATTCTCAAAAATGGAGAGCCAAATTTAAGTGATTGTACTGATTTATACTGAGTCAGAATTATCTCAGAACTTCTAGATATAAACCAGGGAAGCAGAACTCCCTTTTGGAACTGTCCTAAAAATGAAACCTATCGTCAAAGAAAGGACATCTAGGGAACAGATAACTACATGAGGCATCTGGGATTCAAAACGTATTGTTTAGATTTATACTGGGCATAGGTCAAGGGATGCAAGGAAATTGATGTTAGTTCACCTTGGTAATCATGATTCTGTTGAATTATATGGTTCATGTGTAAGTTTTCTTGGCTATCTTGGTGACATGTAAATCTCTCTTCCCAAAATTAGTCTATTGTGAGCCACCTAAGTAGTTTACTTTATATCTGACTTAATGTAATCATACAATTTTGTAAACTTTATTGTATTGTTTGAACCTGACCCCGAGAGACTTGAAAACTGAATCGTTTATTATACTGTTTGAACCTAGCCCTGCATGACTGGAAAAATGAACCATTTCTACGCGACTTCAGTATCAAATCATATTTTACTGGGAACCCTTGTCAGGTTTGACTACTCCCATAGCTGTTAGCTTGTGGATATGGACTCTTTGATCCATCCATCACATCTAAAGATTGCCCCTGCTCCTGAGTGGACATCTGAGCCCATAGGAGACCTTGCCCTCCGATTTCCAAGGGGCCTGAGAAAGATGACATCAAACATAGACAGCTTTCCCAAGATTCTGGACCAGGTCTGCATGTAGAACTGCTCCCTCCCCACCTGAGCCCCTTTACATATACAAGACTGGTTTTGTAAGTTTTAGCTTATTTTTTACTTAGTTGCTCTATTTTCACTCATGCTCCCTACCTTGACTCCTCTCACCACTTGCTCTTTTTTCTTATTTGTGAATACCTTGCAGTGGCTGCCCATCTCTGGGGATGACCAACCACAGGGGAAGAGTGACTTCTTCTCCCAACTCCCCACTCATCCCATGAAGCAGACTCCATCTGACAAAGAATTCCACATTATCTTCAGTGCTCCCTATTTTGGGAAGCATTGGGAAAAACCTCAAATCCACTTAGACAAGGATTTCTCCCCCTACACTCCTCTTTCCGAGGAAGGGAGAGGTGGGTTTTTTTTAATTATTCTATACTTTTTTTGGTCAACAGGCAAAGCCTTCCAGCTTTCCTTTGGCCAAAAGGAGGAAATGTTAATCATTTAATATCAATTTAATAATCTCAAGAAGGGCCAGGGCCTGAACTAATCAACCAGAAGAAGATCCTGGACGTAACAGTTTCTTTGTTCTGTACTCAGAGAACTCAGAGACTACCTCTTCCTATGTCAACAAGACAAGAAAGGGCTGACTTAAAGGATGAGACCATTAATCAGAGGCACTAACTTGAGTAATAGCACTTTCATATATCTTAATTTTTTGGATATATATGATGCTGTGGAATGTTAATAGTAAAGGGATCACAGATATCCTGGTCATAATTTCAATTGACACTTTCTCAACTCTCTAATTTTATTGTATTTACCAGCTATTCAATTAGGAAAATTCCTTTCTCATACAATGACTAAATATTATCCTAAATTTGAGTGACACAGCCACCCTGAATTGGCATCATCTTAAAATGAAATTAAGCATTCTCATTCTTTTGTTCAGGCAATCAGACTTTATCTGGCTCCATATTTTGACCAGCTAGCTTTAAGGGAATAAATAGTACATATCACATAGTCTGCCTCCTTTAACCAAACTTTCTGGTCAACAAGAACATTGGCCAGACTTTTAAGGAATCTGACCATGTGTATCTCTAATGCAAGTGGGTCAGATTTTGGGGGAATGTGAGCAATATAAAGGGGTGGATTATTGACCTTACACACAGAAAGACTGTGGGAAGGATCTAGGAATGGACAAGTAGTCTTGGGGGACTGGGAGGAAACAAAGAAGGACCCAGAAGGGCCACCTGCTCCAGGCAGACTCCAGGTACTTGGGCCATGTAGAAAGGTCCAGGGACTTTTATATTTTGGAGTCCAGATCCCAAAGACATGGTCTTTTCCCCTGGGGGTTCAGATCCCATCCTGATTGGAGTGACTTCACATCAATCATGAATATTTTTCCTGTGTGTTAAATTATGATTTGGGGGGTCACGTGGTTTGGGGATTGCCATCTTGGAGCTGACAATTGATTAAAAGGCAATGCACAGGGCAGTTACATTACTGCCTTGGTGAGTTTAATGAAACAAAGGATTAAATGACACAGGCTACTCAGGAGAAGAGAGACAGCAGGTGGAAACCTGCATAGAATGCTGAGGATGGAGCCAGGGATAGGAAAGTTCCAATCCAGCCTCAGACACCTACAGCTGTGTGCCCCTGGGGAAGTCACTTCACTTTTCTCCACCACAGCTTCCTGAACTGCCAAAGGGAAATAATGATAGATCCTCCTGCCCAGCATAGTTATGAGGATGCAGTGAAGTAATATTTGGCACCTAATAGGTACTCTCTAAATGTTAGCTATTAACTATTAGAAGCAGGAGGGGATAGCTGAAGGCCATTTGGTCTTTGTCTTTACCTCCTGGATTATTGTAATGATAATGGGAATTGAAGATCTTCCATGCCCCTTGAACTTCCTGATGTAGCAGGAAGGGGTGGAACAACAAAAAGCTGGAGCCATGCTAGAGTCCCTATGGTGGCGATTGGAAGCAGTAGCAGTGGCAGCAGCTATAGCAGCGAGATCTCCTTTTTTGGAGACTGCCAGAATCTCAGCTAAGGACTCCTGCTGAGGGCTGCATGGGATGGGAACTGTGGGGGGCTGGAGCTGCTGGGAGCAAGCTGCCTAGATGCTGAGCAGTTGCCATGAGAGTGGAGAAGAGGATCTTTGCCTGAGGTAGCCTGTCCTGTTTTGAAGGCTTGAAAATGTGGGTGTTTACTACATTAACTACCCATACCAACTTCATAACTACTGTGATTGCTTTGACTTTCTGGTTCTGGGACAAAGTTTTCTGGTATTTGAATAAGTGTTCTAGCTATATTTCCCATGTAGAGAGCCTGTCACATTTTGTGATTAATAAGCGTATCAGCATACTAGTAGTAACTGTAGGCATTGTGAATACTGCATTGTTGATACATTTGGCGACAAGGGCAGGATCACAAAATGTCAGGCCTTTATTTTGAATCAAGAGGGCTGTAAAGGGAGAAATAGCTCTCTCAGGATGGGAGGATTTGCCTTATTCCTTTCCAGCCAGAGAATGAGCCAAAAGCACAGGGCCCTGTAAAAATTGGGAACCAAGGCTGAAAGGGGGAAAACCCTGAGATTTGGAAAGATTTTTGCTAGGAACACCCAGAGAACCAGACAAAGAACTGGCAGGAGTGTGCAGGAGAGGCTGGGTCCTGCTAATAAGTTATTGCTTTATGCGTGAAAGTAGAGATAAGCTTCTGGAGGAAAAAGCTCAGATGGCTAGGGAGTCTGCTGGTTTGCCTGATGATTCTTCTGTGCCACAGCATTCAGAAGAGCAAACTTCAGGGTCCCAGTGGGTAGAAGAGCAAGATACTATTCGTGTAGCTAAAAGGAAGCAAAAAACTAGCAGAAGGAATGTGCATGCAGCTTTTGTACAGGCTGGGCAGGGTTGCCTGGGCAGCTGCCAGGAGAATGTGTGTGAGGAGAATGGAACAAGGTTAGCTGAGGAGTCTTCTAATGTAGAAGCTCTCCCCATAGGAAGAAGAAGACAGGAAAACCACAGAGCCAGACAGAGTCCAGGCAGGTAATTGAGGATTTCTTTCAACAAAAGATTACTGATATATTGAGTAGATTCACCCAAAGAATGGATGGTAAGAACCACTGATGAAGGCACCAGTGGAATAACACTGGACAGTGCAGATTGCTTAAAATTCATAAACATCAGTCAGAATCCTTTTGTGTGCCAAGCTTTTAGGGATCACCATATGTAATGAGGCCTCAACAGAACTAATCTGTTAGCTTTAGCTGCAGAGGGATGGAAAAAGCAATATCTTACTGACTCTATGTGGCCTGGTAGAGACAGACCCTGGTACTCACTTAGAGACTGTATGAGAAAGCTCAAGGAGGAGGTAAGAAAACTGTTATCATGCTTGGAGGTGCAAATACATACAATGATATTCCCCTAGGAGTTCCTCATAGAAATATCATAGTGAAGACAGTTCCTCCTGCTTATAAACACTTAATTCTGACTCTATTAATTGGGGAAGTTGGGCACCTCTTTCAGAGGTGCTGGATAAAATTTCACAATTAAGTGACTTAGGGGAATGGAGAAGAGATAAAATTCCTAGAGCAAGAAGAGTAAATAGCCAGAGGATTCAAAGAGAAAATGGATTGAAAAGAAGGGAACTTTTTTCTGCTCTATTGAGATCAGAGGTGGATTTTAGAATAGATGGTATTCCAACTGAAGAGCTGCATAAGATTTACCTAGAAAAAGTACTTAATATTAGAATGAATAGAGAAGCAGGAACCACCTCTGCAGGTAGTCCTCAATATCCAAATTTGCCCCATCTTCATGGAGAATAGGAAATAGGCCAAACTCCAGCCCAGATTAAAGAAATATACCAGAGAGATTGCAGACCCCATATTGGTTTAACAATATATTGGAAGAATGGATCAACTACTGTAACTAGGGCGCTGCTGGATACAGGGGCTGAAGCCACACTTATCTAAGGAATCCCTAATAAGTTTAAACATGGAACTCCTATTACCATCACAGGGCTTGGAGGGGCTGAAATATCAGCCAGACAAGTTAAAATAACAATGAAAATTGGACATTTACCCAAGAAAGAATATACTCTGGTTGTTGTACTCATTCCTGAATACATCATTGTAATAGACACATTGAGAGGCATGATTCTGAATTTACCTGAAGGAAGGAACCAATTTGCTATAAGGAAGATAGGAATGAGTACAGTTTTAGTGGAAAAAATAAAAATGGACCCAATCACTTTACCTGAACCTTCTGAAGTAATTACTTTAAAGCAGTATCATGTGCCAGGTGGGTACAATGAAATTACCACTAGTATAAAAGAATGTGTTGAAGCAGGAGTGTTAGTCCCTACAACCACACAATGGAATAATCCTGTCTGGCCAGTATGAAAATCAGATGGGACATGGAGAATGACTGTGGATTATAGACAACTGAATAAGGTGACTCCTCCCTTGTATGATGCTGTTCCAGATACCATCACCTTCCTTAATAGGAAGGATCCAGAAATATGATGCGACTTGGTATGCAGTTATTGACTTAGCAAATGCCTTCTTTACCATCCCAACAGACCCTAAACAATGGGACCAGTTCACTTTCACTTGGGAGGGTAGACAATATACTTTCATCCATTTGCCACAAGGATACCTGCATAATCCCACTATTTGTCACAGGATTTTGGCTGAATGGTTGGACGAATTGAAGCTACCTGGCATACAGCTTACCCACTATATCGATGATATTATGATACAGGGAAAAGAAGCAAAAGAAATGGAGAGGAGTTTCACCCTTCTAATTGAGCATATGAAAAGTAAAGGGTGGGAAATTAACTCTGGAAACGTTCAGGGACCAACTCAAAATGTAAAAATTCTGAGTATACAATGGAACAAGGGACTACGAAAGATTCTTCTACAAACCCAACAAAAGATTCAGGATTTTCCCAAGCCTACTAATAAGAAGGAGGCCCCAAAATTCATAGGATTGTTTGGATACTGGAGCCACCACATTCCACATTTGCGACAGATTTTGAAACTTATATAAAGTCACTCAGAAGAAATATAAATTTGATTGGGGACTTGAGCAGAGTAAAGCTTTTGAAGAAGCCAAGGCAATACACTTGGCCCAAGATTTATGGCCAGTGCGAAATGGTCCAGTGGAATTACAAGTGATTGTACAGGATGATTATGCAAACTGGAGTTTATGGCAAAAACCACAGATCCAAAATATACCCTTAGGATTTTGGTGTAGGAAACTCCCTTCATCTGGAGTCCAGTATACAAATTTTGAAAAGCAGTTGTTAGCTGTGTATTGGGCTTTGGTGGAGACTGAACAACATACTCTGGGCCATGAATTGATATTAAGACTTGGAATCCTGATTATGACCTGAGTAATGAGTACCCCAACTTCTCACATAATTGGACATGCCCAAGAGGCTAGTATAATCAAATGGAAGTGGTATATTCAAAATGGAGTGAAAACAGGCAAAAGCAGAGTCTTTGCTGTACATGAATCTGTGGCAAACATAGAAACTGAGAGAAATGACACACCCCCTAAGCCAAAGCAACAGCTGGTACTGTGCTCTGTTAAATGGAATGAGGGATATGATGGATTAACTGAAGAACAAGAGAGACATGCATGGTTCACTGTTGTGACAGCAAAATATTTGGGTCAAAAAAGACATTGGAAAGCAGAAGCCTATAACCCATGTACTAGAAGGACTTTGGAAAATACTGGGATAGGTGGAAGTAGTCAATATGCTGAATTTATGGCAGTACATCAAGCCATCAAAACAGAACAAGGAGGATAGGGTCATATATTCACTGATTCATGGCCAGTAGCTAATGGGTTAGCTACATGGCTTCCCATGTGGAAAAATCAAAATTGGGAAATTCATGGCTAACAAGTCTGGGGCAAAGAACTATGGGAAGATATCTGGAACATGTCTTTGGTCACTGACTTCTCAGTTTTTCATGTAGATGCTCATGTGGCCCTCACCACACCAGAACGTGAGTATGATGCTCATGCTGATCGACTGGCAAAGATTGCTACTGAACATATTGTCCCCACTTTGACAACTGATGATCTAGCATTAGCACAATGGGTCCACCAAACGACAAGCCGTTTGGGGGTCCAGGCCACACACCTGTGGGCACAAGATCGAGATATTAGTATCTCTCATTCACTGTTAAAACAAATAGCAGAAAAATGTCGTATACATTAACTGAACTGGAAAAGGAGCAAACTGTTACTTGGAGAGTGACTGGAGAAATAGCAAGAGGAACGGTCCCAACCCAAATCTGGCAAATAGATTATATTGGTCCTTTACCACAAGATAAAGGGTGCAAATTTATATGTACTTGTGTTGACACATATTCAAGTGTACTACTGGCTTGTCCTTATAAGAATGCAACCCAGAAAAACACCTGTAAAACTCTAGATCTCATAAGTCTATATTATGGAACCCCAATGCAGATTCAAAGTGACAGTGGGTCACATTTCAAAGGTAATGAAATGAAGAAGTATTGTATACTAAATGATATAGAATGGATGCATCATATTCCATATTATCCACAAGCATCTGAGTTAATTGGAAGAACAAATGGATTGTTGAAAGAACAGTTAAGGAAGTTAAGTTCCAATAATTCGTATGAACATTGGAAGGATAATTTGTTCATGGCTTTATGTAATTTGAATAATAGACCACTGTGGGGAAGTACACCTCTAGGCAGAATGATGACCCCGAATCTGCAAATTAGAAAACAGCAAACACATAATATCCCAAATATTGAGTATTGAACTTTGAAGCCAGATGTCCCAGCACCCTACCCAGGAACACCTGATTCAGTGGGGTATGATTTACATTGTTTAGAGGACTTTTGTTTGGACAGAAAAGAAATAAGAAAAATCTCCACTGGAATATGCATAAGAATCCCTAGAAATCACTTTGGACTGATTTTACCCAAATCAGGATTAGCGGCTCAAGGAATACATGTACTGGCTGGAGTAATAGATTCTAATTATCAAGGAGAAATTGTGACATTCCATAATTTAGGTGAAGGGTCCATACAGATTCATAAAAATGATAGGATAGTTTAAGTGATTATTGTTCCTTGTAAAACAATACCACTTGTAAAAACTGACCCTTCTTCCAGAATAACTATCAGAGGAACTGAAGGATTTGGTTCTACTGATAGAATAAAATTGGGAGCTAAAGTATGGGTAAAAGGAAAGCCAGATGATGTTCCAAAGGCTGCAGAAATTATAGGACATGGGAGGGATAGCACTGTTACTATTGTTTATTCCAGAGAAGATGATTATAAAATTGTACCCTTAATTCATATATTCTATCGTGAATGAGGCTACAATAGTGGCTGATCCTACATCTACTTTGTTTCTGGTTATTGTCTCCTTGCTTCTTCTTGGCTTTTTGTCTGTTTACCTTGATTGCTAGATTTGTTTCCACAGGCTTGGTACCCTCCCCATGTAGATCCCTGATACCTCAAGCTGGATATCACCCCCTGTCCACAACTGTGACATGTCACCCCTGGACCTGGCATCAAGCACATTCCAAATGGTGTCTAAAGAACTGACCTCTCAAGTGGGACCCCTTGAGACAGGGACAGCTCTATGCCCAATTTCAGCAGCAAGTAGCCATGGAAGAAGAGACCTTCATCTCTTACTCCAAGATTTGGGGGCCCCATTTGTTCGGGGGGGGGGAATGATGGGGAGCTTGTGCTCAAGACCCACCCTAAAATATTGTTTTCTGTGTTTATTGTGTGCTATCCTAGTTACATTGTTGTAAAATTCTGTTGACAACAGCTACTCCTAAAACGCGTATTAACCTATGGAATGAAATGGATCGTTAATGTATTTTTGCCAAGTAAGGGACATGAAAGATCTTGGGGCCAATTGCAATCATACTGACATTTGAAGAGCTTCCATCACCCTTGAACTTGCTGACATAGCAGGAAGGGGTAGAGCAAGAAAAAGCCAGAGCCAAGGTAGTGACCATGCAGTGGTGACTGAAAGCAGCAGCAGAGGCCATGGCTTGAACTCCCTTTTTTGAGCCAGCCAGAATCTCTGCTAAGGACTCCTGCTGAGGACTACCAGGGACCAGAAATATGGGGGGCCAAGCTGCTGGGAGCAAGCTACCTGGACACTAAGCAGTTGTGTGAGTGAGGAGAGGAGGATCTTCGCCTGAGGTAGCTTGTCCTGTTTTGAAGACTTGAAAATGTGGGTATTTACTACATTAACTACATGTGTCAACTTCATAACTGCTTTGATGACTTTGACTTTCTGGTTTTGGAGACTCGGTCTTCTGATATTTGAATAAATGTTCTAGCTATATTTTCCATATAGAGACCTTGTCACATTTTGTGATTAATTACCATATCAGCCTATTTATAGTTACTGTAGGTATTGTGAATACTGCATTATTGATACACTTGTCTGCCCAGAGAATGCCTCTGAGAACCACAGAATCTGAGAGTTGGGAGGGAGCTCACTGGCCACTGGAATTAGGTCATCACAAAAGGACTCCTCTGTCTTACACACCTGACGAGGGGCTGTCTAGTGGCTTCCTGAAGACCCCCAAGGAGGGGAAGCCCACTACCTCCCAAGGTAGCCCACTCCACTCAGTGACAATATTAGACTTTAGCTTATCCTGATGTTGATGAGGATACAAAGGGTGTCCTAAGAGTTGCTTTTCCAGTACTTTGTGAAGCCTCTAGTTTATTCTCTAACCTGAAGTCATCCTAGTCTCTTCCCATAATCTTCAAACATGTAAGATGGCGCCTTTATCATGAACCATAAAATTTCTTGTCTCCCCCATCACGGGTCATAAAATTTCCCCTGTCTCCCTTAGCTGGTGGCTCCTGTCCTGTCATCAATCATCATCATTCTGTCCCTAATTTTTTAACCCCCATAAAACGTCTAAAAATACATCACTGTTTAGAAACCTGTGAATAAGTGTAACTCCTCTAAATGCCAGGCTTGGCTCAAGTGCTAGGAGAACGGTGCTGCTTTTGTGCCCATCAGCCCCACTCCCACCAGCTCTGGTTAGGAGACAATTGTCTCAGTGGATATTTCACACCTGAGCCAGCAGTCCCAATTCCACGTGTCATCATTTTGATGAACTGTACAGGGACTGCAAATATTAATTCAACTCCAGGGATCTTCTCCTGGAATGTGGAGTGGAATAGTGGAATAACAGCAAAGGGCCCATTTCTTTGTTTTCTTCCCTAGACATTTCTGCTCCTACTGTTTCCCTAGCTAAGAGACCCTTGGAGTGTCCAGATACCACCAGCAGCCTCTGAAACTATATTGACTTCTGGGTGGTCAATCAGACTGTGGACTCTCCTCTAAGGAGACACCCTTGTGATGAGTCAGCAACATTGTTTTTCTCCTCTCTGTCCCAGGATGAAGGGCTGATCAGCAAGAGAGAGCCAGGAGGCTGCTAGGAGGGGAATTTGGGAAGGAGATTTTAAGGAAAGCTGCCTAGCATTCCATTGTAACACAGCTTAGCCTCAAAATTATCCAGAAAAGTGATTTGTGAAGGGGATTTCTAAATATGACAACTTAGTAAGAAATTTGAGGTCCAAAGTTTAAAGAAAAGGCACCTTGCTCTGTTTGAGCAGACTTTTGTCCTGTGTTGTTCCCCCTGCACCATGATTTACCCTCTGTTGTTCCTTCACCTGCCCCAGGGGACATCAGAGGGAAGTGGGGAGGTGGCTCTCTGCCTTGCTTTCGTTGGGGGTCTCTGCACCCTGTGTGGTTCCCCTCCTTTTTGGAACATTGGGGAGGTGGAGCAGTGGGTCTGTACACTTACAAAAACTGCTTAGATGTAAGCCTCCCTTCCCTCCCTATCCTTTCTTTCCCCTTCCTGTGGAACAGGCTTTATCTGTTCTGATAAGTCTTAAAGGCAAAAATGACAAAGACCTACATCTTCTCTCCAGCCACGACTAGAAGATATGTCAACCTCCCTTCTCTCCCTATCTCTCTCTCACCCTGCTGTTGAGGTCACTCTCCAAGAACCTTGGAAGGTGTGGAGGTGCTTTTGTGGCCTGACCATCTCAGGTCCCATCAGGGCAGACAGTTACAAGACTGTATCATATTTGGCCTGACACTCTAGGGCCCTCAGGCCAGTGTTCAAGGCCATGGATCTGAGCACACCTTCCAAACGCCTACCCAGAAGAGCAAGCCCAATTCTCACATCACTAGAGAATGGGCAAAATTTCAAGTACTCCCCTACCACTACACCCCATGACTCTTTGTCCCCACACCTATGCCTACAGGATCTCCCTTCTCTCCTGGCCTCCTGGCCACCAGATACTCACAGACAGATTCAATAGAACTTCCCTGAGAGTTGCTCCTGGTTTAACCAATAAAAACTTGAGATTCTTCTTCCTGTAGCCATGCCTCTGACCTGGCCATGAAAAGTTAGAACAACAGCTAAAAACAATTTAGTAGATTGTGGAGGTTCTGTGATTGATCATTAAGGAGCGTTGAAACCCCTACTTACAAGCTTGGTCACGCCCTTCCCCTACTCCCTTTCCTTGAGCAAAGAAGTTATCTCAGTAGCACTGCAAATATCACTGGAGCTTTTCTGTTAATTCTGCTAATCCCAGATCAGATTAGGAAAAGAGAGTTTCAACTTTCCCACACTTGATGAGAGGAGGAAGGTGGAAGGGGCAGCAGTTAGAGCCTGGAATTATCTCCCAGGTTCCAGGAGGTAAGAATTCAGCCAGCCTCTCAGTTTGGGTAAGCCATACTCAGAAAGTTGTACTTTTAACATTTTCATCATGAGTTGCTGATTCTCTTTGTAAAGTGTATTCAACAAAATTGAAGTCACCTGATTGGGAATAGGTTCATTTCAAGTTTCAGACTGATAAACATTTGACTCAATTATGTCATGTGCAAATTTGCCCAAAAGGCATGCTTGGCTTATGGAGTTCCTAAACAAGAACTTGGCTTCCTGAGAATTTGCAAGTGTATAGAAATCATTTCTAGCAATTGGCTTTTACACAAGGACACGTTTAAGTTTGAGATGTGAGACCTGCCAAATTTTTGACAAACAAAACTTGCCATCTGAGGTAAAAGCTCTTGGGACTAAAACAAATTGTGTTTTGAATTGTTTGATGGTCCATAAAAATCCACCAATAATCAAGTCAAAAATCCACCATTTCAGAGAAATGCCACAAGTTGATCAGAGAGAAAGTGACTCTTACAGGTTGAGGTCTACACCTGGAAAAGTGAGAGGATAATCAGAGCATCAGCCTAGGATGGGATCCTCCTGACTCAGTTTCCGCACTGTGTTCCTTTGAAAAGGAATGTTTACCACCTGACTATTCCTGACTCTGTCTATGAGGTAGAATTGACATTTCATGGTAGGGAAACTGTGATGTTTTAACTAATTGTGTCCTTGCTTTTCTTTTTTATGGCAAAATTTCTGTAATCAAAGCACGTGGTCAGCAAAAGACATGAGCACAATGCTAGTAAATGAAAGTTTGCTGTTTTCAATCTGAATGTGTAGTCATCCCATACCTCAAGCAACTGGGTACATTGGTCCTCCTGCACAGTCATGTGAAAGGTTCAAACCATGGAAGAGAACATTCTTTCTGAATGTTATGGGAATAATTAACCAAAGGGAGAGAAGTTTCTGAAGCAAAGGCACAAACACAATGTTAATAATCATCTCACAGAATGAGTTTGGGATCCATCTGTGCTGGTGTAACAAAGAGGATGTGAGATCTGAGCTATTCAGTCCAAACTCAAATTCCTTTCTACACCTTAAGCAATTTGGTAAATGAGTGTCCTTTATATTTAATTTAAAAACAAGAGTCAAAATGGGTTATTTGTTCTGACATTCCTAAAACAATATTGCTATTACTGTATACAATGATCCCTTGGTCCTGCTCATTTTGCTCTTCAGTATTTTATGCAAATCTTTGCTGGTATTTCTAAGATCATAGGAGTTGTCTGGGTAAAGCTACTGGAGTGCTTTACCATTTCTGTCTCTAGCTCATTTTACAAATGAGGAAATAGGCAAATGGGGTTAAGTGATTTGCCCAAAGTCACCCATCTAGTGGCTGAGACCAGATTTGAACTCAAGCCTTCCTGTCATGAATCCTGGTGCTCTATCCACTGTACCACCTAGCTGCCCCTATGGATCAACTGACCAATAATGATACAAAAATATGGCATTTTGAAAACTATTCTCCATGATCTCGTTGGTGTTGTTGCAGTTAATTTGGGGATGCAAAATCGTTTAACATCACATAACCTTTCATCGTAACAAATTTATTGAAAAATGTTTGCAATTTTCTGTGCATTAATAATCAGAAAAAGCCTCCAACATTCAGCATTCATTTATGCTTGAAGTACTCAAAATCACAGGATTAAAAGGACCATTCCAAAGTAGCATACAAAGTGTGATGGTCAAAAGAGAGCAAGCCTGACCAGGAAGGGGACCCAATAGCAGCTGTCTTCTGGGAAGAAACATGGTGCCCCAAGTCTCTCACGTTACTACTTCTCTGTGTGAGCTATACTAGTAAGAGAAGAGAAGAGAAAGTAGGGGATAGGGCCAGGGAGGCAGAATTCTCTCTTATTTGCAGATCATATATGGGTGAATTAGAGAACACCAGGTCTTGACAGCCCATTTCAGCATTGATCCCATGGCAACAGGTCCTTGTCCAGCCCTTTCATCTTCTCTAGGTACAGCTTATTGAATGTTTCCATCTGGGTCGCCGTGAAGTAGTTTTTCCAGTCTCCACAGATTCCTGCCACATGTAGAAAGGGGATAACACACCCTGTAGACAGTACTTTTGTGATCATGCCCTTCCATACTGTTCTCCCTCCCTCCTTGCCCCAGGAAGGAGACTTAGGGTGTACCTTTAGTGAGGCCGATTTCTGTGGTTAGGATTAGGGGACCTTGCTCTGCAACCAGTGAGTTATTCCCTTCCTCATTCATCATTCAGAGAATGTGGATGGTGAGTCAACATGGCCTCACTGTTTCCCCTTACTCCCTCCCTTCTCACTTTTCCTCCACCACATGAAAGCCTAAGGAAGGTTTTCTTGGCTGCCTTGGCCCCCTCTCTCTGAATGGGTCACTGCAAAGGCATTTGGTGCTGTCTGTGGTGGAGATGGAGCAAATTCTGTGCCTTCTTTCTGCTTTTAGATTCACACCTTTTCTGATCCTACTTCTACTTAGGATCCTACTTAGATTTCAGGAGGACAGGAGGGAAACCAACTATGTAAGCCTGAAATGGACCTAGACTGTTTCTCTTCACCTTTTCTCAGTGTGATTGTTTTGAGATCCTTCATATTTTCCATTAGTAGAGATTCCTTGTACTCCAGTATGCATTTTTTCATGACTTGGAAGGAGGCGTTCTCTATGACTGAGCTGATTTCTTCCTCACTCAGCTCCATGTCCAGGAACTGGCAAATCTTCTTCACACTGCCATTAAGATCCTAAAAAAAATACCAACCCCATCAAGGGGAGATGTCAGGGAGAAAGGACAGCAGGAAAATGAAGGGGCCAAATGTGAGAAGAACAAAGAAGAAAACGTCTTTCTTTCTGAATAGTGTTAGCAAATAGGACAACTTCACACACACATTCTAAGATCATAAGCAATTTGATAGGGGTTATTTTTACGCAATCATGAGGAACATATTTCTGTATTAGTCATTCTGTGAAAAAAGAAACAGAATAAAAGAAAAACTCAGACTCTCTTACATACACACACACACACACACACACACAAGAAAGTGAAAATCATCTGTTTTGATCTCCATTCAGAGTCCAACACATGTTTCTTTGGATGTAGATAGCATTTTCCATCATGAGTACTTTGGAATTATCTTGCATCATTGTCTTGCTGAGAAGAGCTAAGTATGCATAACTGATCTCTACACAAGTTTGCTATGACTGTGTACAGTGTTCTCCTGGTTCCACTCTCCTTATTTCTTATCAGGTTATGAAAGTCTTTCCAGATATTTCTGATATCTGGCTACTCTTGATTACTTATAACACAATGGTATCATTTGTCTTATTTTTTCTCAATTGTATTTTGTTTTATTCCTATTACATGTAAAGATAATTTTCAAAATTCATTTTTATTAGATTTTGAATTCCAAATTTTTCTCCCTCCTGCTCTCCTTTCTCACCTCCTAATAAAACAATCAATATGATATAGGTTATACATGTTCAATCATGTCAAACATATTTCTGCATTAGCCATGTTTTGCAGAAAGAAATAGAACAAATGAGGAGAACCATGAAAAAAATAGTATGCTTCAGTCTGCAGTCAGAGTCCATAGTTCTTTCTCTGGATGTGGATACAACAGAGTCTTGAAAGAGCTCTTAAGAAACCCGAGGATCACTCTATGGTAGAGAGATTCACAGGGAGGTGAGGTGACTGAACCAGTAGATGGACCCAGGGCCAGAGCAGGTAACGAGTATAGAGACCCTTATGTTTTTTTGGAAGGTATCACATTATGCCTGGGCATCCTCAGAGACAAACACTGGCTTACAGGGTCTGACCTTTCTGAGTTGTACCCATGCCTCTCTGCTCTTTATAAGTGCCTGCCTTGATGTATATGATGCCAAGCTGGCTTGATATTCCAGCCTTTTTCTTGTGACATTTGGCCTTTCCTATTCCCTATGGATTATATCTGCTTTCCCTTCTTTCTTTGGCTCCAATTGCCCTGGGATTTCCTCAGCTTTACTTGTTCAATCTCTTTTTAGATTTATCTGACTCCTTATGACCCCATTGGTGTTTTCTTGGAAAAGATACTGGATTAGTTTGTCATTTCCTTCTCAAGCCCATTCTACAGATGAGAAAATAGAGACAAAAAGGGTTAAGTGACTTGCCCAGAGTCACACAACTGGTGTGTGTGTGTGTGTGTGTGAGGCCAGATTGGAACTCTGGAAGTAGAGGCTTCTTGACTCCAGACCCATCACTCTATCCACTGCACCACTTCGCTGCCCCCTCCCAGGACCCTAAGCCATCTACATGTAGACATCTTCAGTGTCTACAGACTGGTTGTTCGGGAGACACAGACTTTTTCCCTGAGCAGAGCAATCTCTGGAGTGGAAAGCATGACCCGCACCTTAGTTTGCAGTCCCTTTCCATTAGCTACTGAAATGCTTCCTTCTCTGGCTCATTTAGTCCATCCTGCCCCAGTTTCTCTCCCTCTCCTTCATGCAGCTAGGAAGAATCAATATCTGTTGCTTCCCAAAGAGTTATGACATGCACAAAGTAAATCGCTGTGCTGGGGGGTCCTGGTACAGACCTCCTGGCTTAGACTGAAGACCAAGCCTCCCAGACTGCTTACATTTCCTCCTCCTGGCTCCCAATTTGGTTAGGGAAGTGGAGTCTCTGAGGGGGAGCCCCTAGGGATCCCTTTCCTCAGGTTTATTCCATGTTTGTCAAAACTTGTACAGTGTTTTCTTTGTCCTTCTCCCCAGTTTTAGTGCCCATCTGCAATGTTGTGAACAGTATTCTTTTTATAAGGTTTTGGGTTGGAGAAATATCTGGAAAACAACTGCTTCACCATCATGTGTCTCATGTGATCCTTCAGGATGGGGAAGCAGTGACAGAGGCTACTCTTCCAGATCTTATTCTGACCAACACTAAAAACATGGTCACTGGAATAAAAGGAATCAGAAGGAGAGAGGCAGTCATTTGGTCTGAAGATCGACAGAAGAAGGGGAGGGGGCACCATTAAGAGTGTGCCATGAAGTTTGGCTTTTGACAGGGATGATTCCAAAGAATTTAAACTGAGAGACCATGGCCTTCTATGGAACTGGGAAGGTAGACTAGACTGGAATAGAAGTTCTCAGGCATGGAATTTAGAAGACGGGAGAGAAATCCTCCCAATGAACAAGATAATGGGAGTTTCTCTCAAGAGAACAGTTTTGATCCAAAAGGGACAGTTTACTCAGTAACTTCAACTTTGAGAAACCTTATGCAGGAAATAGAAGTGAGAGAAGATTTCAAGTGCAGTGTGGTCTTACAATGTAATTGTCAGGAACCCTAAAGGTTCCTGAGAGCTAAGCTTGATTTCTAGTACTGAAGGTAACAGAAAGATTTCTGTTGTGTGATAAGTAGGATATGAAGCAGCCTAAGGAAGGTGAGGGCCATTGCTTGGAGTGGCTGGGACTCTAATAATGACCTAGAGGGAACATGGAGATCTGGGTAATCTTCTGTTACTTTCTTTCTTTTATCTGCAACCGAGAATGATCTTTGTGACTGTAATCTGAAAAGCAACTGAGCTGAGAAAATAATGCAAGTGTCCCTTACTGGCCTGTATGTATGGAGAGCACACACCTGAAAAGCTTTTGCTGCATGTGAGAGGTAAAGATGTAAATGGAAGGCTAATGTAAGGGACCTTAGTTGGTCATGAGAACTACTCAAAAATAGCATTGCCAGCCTTGGAGGACAATCAGCTTGCCCTTCCCTGAGGCCTTCAGGCCGCACCCACTTGAGTACATGCTTGTGGCCTTACTTTTTATTGCCTTGAAGTTGGCAGAAATGGCCATGGTGATCCTTTTCACTGGCATTTAATGATTCTGTGCATTGTAGTCTGGTGGAGGCAGTATCAACCACCCCTTTGGGAGGTCAAGTCAGCAAGCCAAAGGAAGCCCCAGCTCCAGGGACACAGAGACAGAAGGTGTGAAGGTGGGTGGGTGGGAACATATGGGTAACAAAATGTGTGCCTATGTACCGGGTTCCCCAAACAAGATCCTCCATTCTTGGCTGTCTCTCTGACTCTTCCTCATTTGGGGAATGCTCTCCCTCTGCTGCTCTGATTACTGACTAAATTCCCTGAGTGGGAAGCCAGGTGTCCCAGTGGAGAGATTGCTATGCCTGAATACAGAAACATTCTCCTTTGTGAGTCCAAATCAGGCCTCACACAATTAATATCTTTTGACCCTGGCGAGTCCCATGATCCTGATTTCCTCAGTTTCTCTTTGTCAAATGAGGTAGAGAAGAAAATGGCCACCCACTCCAGTAATTTTCACAAGAAAATTCTAAACTGGGTCACAGAGAGTCAGACACAAGTGAAATGACTGACCAAGAAAACCCCAGGTCCTAGAGGAGCCCTCCCCTGATGGGGGATGTGTAGTTCTGCCCGGGAACATGAACGCCAGAATGTGCTGAGAATGCAGATGGGCAGAAACACCATAAACACAGAGTCATGATGGCAGTTATGCCTCTGGGTCAGTGTGTCCTGTTTTATTCTGCATTTCACAACCCAGATGTTCTGTTGATATGCTCTGTTCTGGGGACATGAGCTCTGTCCTTCCTTTACCTGTCTACCCAACCCTTGTGGCATCAAAGGTGATTACAGGGGAGGTGGGCTATTTTCTGAAGGGGCTCAGTAGGGGGATAAAAGAGGAGAAGCCCTGGGAATGAAATATGGATGGAGAGAAAAATAAAGCTGTCTGCAGATCACTAACTCTCCTAGCTCCTGACTCTGCTTTGTTGAATGCACTGGCCACGTCCAGTGGGCACCAAAGACCCTGGGAAAAAAGGGTAAGATTGGCTGCCCACCGGCATTAGGCCAGGTCATAGTGGTGCTTGCATCAGAGGACTTGAAAAGAATTGAAAGGGCAGTCGGACCCCATGAAAAATGGGAAGACTTAATAGAATACCCCATAGGTAAAGGAAGCTAGGCGGGAAGATGGGGAACATACCCATAATTAAGCCAGAAGAGCCAGAGATCTGGGCAAGACAGCTTTATAAGACAGTAAAAAAGCAGGGAGTCACATTACCTTTGACAGACCTCAGTGTCTTTATACATAAAATACAGACAGTTTCACCATGGATTAATTCCACAGGGATAGACAGCCAAAAATGGGGTGTGGTAGGAGAACAAATGACCAGTTACCAACAAACCACCCCGGGGTTTCTGGAAAACAAAGACTTCAAGCTGTATGGATTGGTAAAAGCAGCCTTTTCTGGCTTTGACTGACACAGCAGGAGTTTTCCTGCTTAATGTCAAAGTGAAAGTAAAATACTCCAGAGCTGCAATAACAGGCTTTCTGACCTTCCCTGGCCACCCCTGCCTCCTCTGCCTCCTCTGGAGGAAACACCTCCTGCCCCAACATTTAAACAAATATATCCCAATGCAACAGAGCTAGAGAAAGAACTTCATTCCCTGTCCTTATCTAAAGAAGTGAAGAAAGTACACGCAGATAAAAAAAAATCACAGAAAAATCTGGGCTAGAGCAAGCTCTAGAGAAGGCACATTTGCAAGGAGAAGATATAAGTGGGTGGGGACTTTGTCCTGTAATTGAAGTTGATGACCCTCAGGCCTTTGGAGGAAGGAAGAGAGCTCATGTTGCTACAGAATGGAAAAGAATTAAGGACTTAAAAGAAGGGGTAGTAAAGTATGGTCCCACTGTTCCTTTTGTTCTCACTCAATTAGAAAATTTGTCCTTAAAATATATTCTGACACCTAATGATTGGAAAACATTAGCTCGAGCCTGTTTAACACCCAAAGCATGGTATGGATGGCTGAATATACAGAATTACGTAACATGGAGACTCGGCGGCATGGGGCCGGAGCTCCACATGTTTTTGCTATGCTCACAGGCATGGGGGCTGATGAAACCACTAACATGCAGTTGGATTATACCCCTGCTGATTTTGTCCTGATAGCAGAGCATTTCTGGGCCCCCTGACTGGCCTCTTGAAGCTGCCTCCATTACCATACATGGGGTTGGAGGATCTCAGCCAGCCTCTCAATCAAAAGACTGGTTGGAATGTTCTCTGGATGGAAGACATGGTTATGTAAAACCCATAGTGGTCCCTGGACTCATTTTAAACTTATGGGGCCAAGAAATTATGAAAAGCTTAGACTTGAAACTCACCAATGAGAATTTTTCTTAGGGACCACTGCTAAGAGGAGCACCTGTCCCCCTTTACAGTGGAAAACTAAGACCCCAATATGGAAGGACCAGTGGCCCCTTACTACAGAGAAGCTCCTCGCTTTGCAACATCTAGTCCAAGAACAATTAGACCTAGAACATATTGAAGAATCTTTTTCCCTGTGGAACTCCCCAGTTTTTGTAATCAAAAAGAAGGCAGGAAAATTTAGGTTTCTCACTGACGTGAGGGGTGTCAATTCCGTTATGGAGCCCGTGGGAGCTTTACAACCTGGGCTGCCATCCCCTAATGCCATTCCACAGGGTTATCACATTGGGTGGCTGATATTAAAGATTGTTTTTTCAGCATTCCCTTGCACCCAACAGACAGAGAGAAGTTTGCTTTCTCAATCCCTCAGATCAATTTTAAAGCTCCAATGAAACGTTATCAATGGAAGGTTTTACCCCAAGGCATGGCTAATAGTGCTACCCTTTGCCAGTGGTTTGTAGCCAAGCCCTGGAAAAACCTCCTTCCCTGTGGCCCCAGGCCTACATCTGTCATTACATGCATGGTATCCTTATAGCACATGACAGATACTGGCCTCCATCAGTAAAATGTTAATGGATGAATTACAGGATTTGGGCTCACAGGTTGTCCCAGAAAAAATACAAATACATTATCTTTATGATGATTTGGGTTATATAGTACAGGGGGCCACAGTATCACAAACACCCCCTAAAATAAATATAGACAAAATAAAAACACTTAATGATTTTCAGAAGCTAAGAGGTGCTATACAGTGGGTACGTGCTCATGTCTCCATACCATCCCAATTGATGAAACCCCTATATTCTATTCTGAAAGGTGACCCTGCACTTCAATCCCCCAGAAAATGGACCCCAGAAGCCTTACAATCTATTGAGCAAATCTTGGCATTGTGCCATGGCTCCACTACCGATCAAGTGCAGCTGTCCAAAGCTATAGAAACAACCCTCCTTAAGAATATCTATCCATATGCAGTTATTCATCAGTCTAATTCTATTCTTGAGTGGGTCTATGGTGTTCACAGCACTCGTGCCCTTGAAACATATTTAAATGTAGCCTGCCACGTTCTATTAGAAGCAGTAAAATGGGCAACTATCCTTTTTGGTAGCCGTCCTATTGTCCACCATGAACTTTCTAAACAAGAAGTAGATGGGCTGGCCCAAAATTGTATTTCTTGGGCAACTCTAACTCAATGGGCTGACATAGGTGGCCCTTCCTCCCTTAACACCAAGTCATTCTTGACTGAATGGCACAAACCTCCTGTACCTTTACTCAGTGATACTCCTGTGACTGCACCCAATGTCTTTACTGACACAACTAAATGTCACAGGGCTGCCATATAACATGAACAAGAGCAAAAATATACAATCCTTAATACCCCATATGACTCTACACAGAAGAATGAATTGTATGCCATAATACAGGCCCTTCGCCTTTTCCTGAACCAATAAATATAATTTCTGATAGTGCCTATGCTGTTGGTGTTCTACAAAAGATTCAAACAGCTTTGGTTTTACATGACAGAACCTCTATCAGTTCACTTTTGATTCAGCTCCAACAAACACTTTCTCATCGCTCTTCCCCTTTTTATATATTACATGTCTGCTCTCATACAGACGGTCAAGGTCCTATTTTCGAAGGCAACAGATTGGTTGATTCGGCAGCAACAACTGGGGCCTATTATTCTTCATCTGTATCTCATGCCCAAGCTGCCCATAAGGACTTCCACATGTCAGCCCACTCTTTACACCAGCTATATGGTCTTACAAAGGAACAGGCTAGATGGATTGTGAAACTGTATACACACTGTCTTCCTTTTCATCCCCCTTCCTCAGCTGGGGTTAATACCCGTGACCAGTCTCCCAGTGAATTATGGCAGATAGATGTTACTCATGTTCAAGGTATCATAGTTCACATTACAGTAGACACATTTTCTGGTTTCCTTATGGCCATGACACAGGGTGGTGAACAAGTAAAACATGTTAAGAATCCCCTTTTTCATTGCTTTTCCATATCAGGCACCCCGTTGGAAATAAAGACTGACAATGGCCCTGCATATACCTCTACTGCCCTTGCTTCTTTCTTTAAAGAAACAGGCATTGCTGATGTCATGGGGAGCCCGTATAATCCTACTGGGCAGGTCATTGTTGAACATGCCAATCGCACCTTGAAGGCGCTCCTTGCTAAACAAGAAAGGGGAAGGGGTGGTTAACACAGTCTGCTATTGACCGTGCTCTATACACCCATAATTTCTCAAACTTGCCTCAAGCCATGGACATCTCCCTTACCATGAAACATTTCATACAAGTAAAATGTGTGTTACAAATGCCTCCATCAGCTATGACCACAGAAGAACATATGGTGCTCTATAAAAATCCTTTGGGCAAATGGGAGGGGCCCTACCAGGTGCTAATATGGGGTCCAGGCTCTGTTTGTCTATCCACAGATCACGGAGATGTCTGGGTTCCAGTCAACAGAATACGAATTGTTGAAAAAGAAGAAGAGATGGGGAAAGCAGGGGAAGCCAAAAAAAACCCCTCCATTGTAGAAGAAGAATGGCAATGCTGCATCTCCTTATCCTGCTTTCTGCTTTGACAGTGCAACCTGGAAGAGCAGAGGAAGTTCAGCTTTGGAGTTTCTACCCTAACCTTCCTTGGTTATGAGTCTTACACCTCGGAGAGCAGCCACCATCACTTGCCTTTACACATTGGGAAAACACAACATTGGTTCCCAGCTGCCATGGTTCCTTTAATCTCTTCTATACATTTACTACTTCCTTTTCTGGCCTCACTGGCTATTACCCTCTCTGTCTTTAGCTAGGAGAGAATAGCACTACCAGATGTATTACACCGGTGGAAGGACTGTATCAATTTAATACCAATCAAACTTTGAGGAATGTCAGTGTCTATATATTAAATAACACCTTTTGCAGGCTAGGTGGTGGATGGCCCACTGAACTTTGTCCAAGGCCGTGGGTCAACCCATCTCTCAAACAAATGTGTCCTGAGACAAAAGGGCCGAACAGTACCTTTAAGGACTCTTGTATAGGGCATAGACCAACAAAGATGACACAAGCGGAATATGAACAGTATGTGTCTTATTATAATGACATGCTGCCCCATAGTGTCACCTCCTGGATACCTGAGTTAACAGCTGTCCCTGCACAAGTATGCTATGACCCAGCTAATCCTTATAACAACACTGGGAAACTATGGAAGGTCATGCTCACAGTGGGGGGAATATGTGAAGGCCACACCCACTATACTGGGTTCCTCTGTGCCCTTGTAAATCACGCGTTTCTATATGGCAACCCATCAAAAGTTAACATTTCGAGTGAATCAAATGGCCTGTACAATGTTACATGCCACAATTGCACTGTGGCTGAATGCATCACTAACATGACTGGATAAATCTTGTTTTTTGTAAGATGTCCCCCACAGATGTTCTTGCCTGTTAAGGTTACTGATGGGTGGCAAGAAAGTGCAGCAGGACATGCACTGACAAAAATCACTGGGAATTTGGCCCATACAAAGCAGAAACGCTGTGTTAGCTGTATTGTGTTAGGTATACTTGCTTTGCTTTCCTTTCTTGCTAGCTCTACTTCTTTGGCATTGTCTGTCAAGAATACACGCGACCAAATGGTGAATATGAACGTCTTGGAAGAACTGTCCCATAATGTGACACGGGCCTTTCGCGATCAGACTATCATAAATAAAAAACTGTGGGAAACTATGCAAGCAGTAGAAGAAACTTTGATCAATACAGGCAACGAAGTAGATATGTTAGAAAGAAGAATGCTTATGCGTTGTGATTACCGATATGTGTATCATTGTGTAACCCCTTGGCCTTTTAATGGTAGCTGGGAGCAAGTTAAGAAACATTTAAATGTGATAATTACTAAAGACAATGTAACCTCTGACCTGTTAGATATCAATAAGTTGATCAATGACATGTCTAAAGCTACCGCACGTGTACTTAAACGAGATGACTTGGCGAAAACACTAACTGATTGGTTTTGCAACACTACTTGGACTTCCTTCACTCATTGGCTAGTTTTGGGCTTAGTTGCTTTTAGTATGATTTGTCTTCTCCTGTTGTTATCTCTTTGCTTGATACAGTTACTGAGTTCTGTATTAAAATCTAGTCTGGAAGCCCTGCAGACAAGTCATCCCCGCCCTCAGGTGCGCTCTGTGCATAACAAGAAAGGGGACTTGATGGGGGATGTGTAGTTCTGCCCTGGAACATGAGCACCAGAATATGCTGAGAATGCAGATGAACAGAAACACCATAAACACAGAGTCATGATGGCAGTTATGACTCTGGGTCATCGTGTCCTTTTTTATTCTGCATTTCACAACCCAAATGTTCTGTTGATCTGCTCTGTTCTGGGGATGTGAACTCCGTCCTTCCTTTATGTGTTTATCCAACCCTTGTGGCCTCAGAAGCAATTACAGGAGAGGTGGGCTATTTGCCAAAGGGGCTCAGTAGGGGGATGAAAGAGGAGAAGCCCTGGGGATGAAATATAGATGGAGAGAAAAATAAAGCTGTCTGCAAATGACTAATTCTTCTGGCTCCTAACTCTGCTTTGTTGAACATGCTGGCCACATCTGGGTCTGCACTGAAGAACCTGGGAAAAAAGGGTAAGACTGGCTGCCCATTGGCATTAGGCTAGGTCACTCCCCAGCCACTCTACCTTCCAGGGCTCTCCCTCTGTTGAATGTCTCCAATTTATCACATACAAACTGCATGCATGCACATATGTACTTACAGGTGTAAATGACTCTGGGCACACACACCCCCATATAGAATTGTTTTCATGTTGTCTCCCCATTTAGACTGTGAGCTCCTTCAAGGCAGGGAGGGTCTTCTGCCTTTCTTTCTAATCCCAATGCTTAGCTCCGTACCTGGCCGACAATTACTCCTTAATAAATGTTATTAGAATGAAACAAAGGGCAAACAACTATGTAGAAATACAATATATACAAGATCATGGGCAGTCATTGAGAGAGTGAAGCCACTATTATTAAAGAGGGTCCCTGGGAAAGATAAAAAAAAGAAATAGACAAGAAGCTTGCCTGGTGGAGTTCCTCATAGGTTAGGTACAAGAACTTCTGTGAATCTCTCCTGGACAGCCATCCTTTGATGCGGTCAAACTCAGATCCATAGAGCACTGAAAGGGAATTGGAAAGGAGAGATGGGATCTGGGGATTTCTCTTTCACACATTCATAAGGGGCTTGCTGAGCCTCAGATGCTGGCCAGAATGGAGTGCTGGACAGAGAAGAAAGTTCTGCCCTCACATGCCATAGTCTGTGGTAGGAGGGCGTGATTGCAAGATATGGAGAAATGTCACAGAAGGGAAGGCTAGCTGGGAGAAGAGCCATGATGAAGTTACAAGGCAAGCTTGGGCCAGGTACTAGCCTCAACCTGAGGGATATTGGCAAAGATAGTGCAACTTGATGGAGATGTCTATTTGGACTCCTAGGGAAAGGAGGCATTAAAATTGTATGAAGGACATGATGACTCATATTTTAAACAAAACCCTGAGCTGGGGTCTTGAGCCTCTGTTCCTCAGAAAATGCACTGGTCTTCCATTCAGAAGACCAGGCTCAAATGTAGGACAGTTCTGGACATTTCTTTGTCATGTAACCTTGGGAAAGTCACTTACCCAGTCTGGGCCCCCATCCTTCATCCCCAACATGGAGGTAACAGCCCTTTTACTTTCTCTATTCCTGGACTGCTGAGAGAAATGTGCCTCCTAGCAAAAGGAAAGGCATCTTCAAAACAGGGATTTTAATTAGGACATTAGGGAGAATCAGGAGTGAAAATAGAAAGGGGAGAAGAAAAGGGAGTAAGATCTGGTTCTCCCCTTCCCACATCACTCACTCTTTCCTTGGAGGAATTTTTAAAATAGTTGATCAAAGGTTGACCATGACTGATGAATCAGCAACTGACTACAGAAATGGTAAAAAGATACCAAGACATCCCTTGGATTCCTGGAAATATAGATCATCTGAAAGCAAAAATGAAACCATAAGAAGCTGGCCCATCCATTTTCCTTTCTTATCAAGCTCCTTCACTAGGGTGCTCTTGGAGTTGCTGCTCCTTGGATCTGCTGCCCTGCCCACACCTTGTATCCCTTGTGCTCAGCTCCATGCCTGGCATTCAGCAGGTACTTCATAAATGTTTACTGGTTGACTGACTTATGAGAAGGAAATAGGATAATTACCTAATTAAGTGGAATAGAAAGCTATGGAACCCACCGGACAGAGAGCTGCAAAATAAATTTTAAACATTATGTTGACATTATTGTTTATTACTGTGGTGTGAAAAAGCTAGTATTTAAAAAAAAATACTAGTACATTCACAAAAATGGCCTTCTGTCTTCTGTGTGAAGACCTCCAGGGAGAGAGACTTTACCACCTCCTAGAGAAGTCCATTCCACTCTGTGATAGCTTAAATTGTAAGGAAGTGGTTCCTCCATGTAACCTCAATCGACACCTTTATGACTTTCTCTGCTCCTGGTTCTCTCCTCTGCAACCAAGCATCACAAACAAACCTCTCCTACCCATGATGACCGTTCAGATACTGGAAGAAGAGCTCTTCTGTCTCCCCTGAGTCCCTCCCTACTATTTCTCATTTTCCAGAAACTTCCTCAATTTCTCCCAGATTTTTCCTTCTCCAGTTCAGTCTCTGGCCTTCTTCAAAAGCCGTCCAAATCAGCTTCATACATCCATCTACTTCTTTTCCTCCTTCTCTTTTTTCCCATGCCATTCTGACTATTCTGCAAAGGACTTTTCTGCTTCCTTGCCAGAGGTAGAAATGAGGAGAGACATGGCATATCTCCAATACAATATTCACAACACGGACAGCAGCTATTAGTATGCTGGTGGTGTTGTGAATCACAAAATTTAACAGGCTATCTACATGGAAGATGTATCTTAAAATCATCTGTGTAGTGGCTAAGCTGTACACCAGGTAGTTCTAACTCATCCAAATGTTCAGCCACAATCCTATGGCAAATAGTGGGGCTATGCAGATATCCTTGTGGCAAGTGGGTGAAAGTACTTTGTCTGCTCGGCAAGTGAAAGCAAATTGATCCCACAGTTTAGGATCTATTGGAATAGTAAAGAAAGCATTGCCCCAGTCAATAACTGTCTACCAAGTTCTTTCATATTTCTGAATTCTTTCTATTAAGATGACAGCATTTGGAACAACAGCATACAAGGGAGGAGTCACCTTGTTTAATTGTCTATAATCCACTGACATTTTCCACATCCCATCTGATTTTTGTACTGGTCAGACAGGATTATTCCATCGTGTGTTTGTTGGGACTAACACTCCTGCCTCAACATATTCCTTCACATCATTGGCACTTTCATCTTGCCTACCTGGCACATAACACTGTTTAAAGTAATTACTCCATAAGGTTCAGGTAAAGTGATTGGGTCTATTTTTATTTTTACCACAAGAACCATATTCATTCCTGTCTTCCTTACTGCAAATTGGTATCTTCTTTTTAAAAAAAAAA
>CM053588.1:14923475-14946260 GCA_028646515.1 Pseudochirops corinnae
TCCCTCCTGATCTAAGGGTCATCAGCAACAACAGTGAGTGGAAACGCATGAGCCACCATCTCTCCCTCTCCTTTTGCTTCTTATATTAATTGCTGAAAGGGAGTTACTGTGCAGGACACATGGGTCGATGTAAGGTCCCAGTGAGACTCATATGGAGGAGCCGATGGATGAGGGGAACAAGAGTCTGTCTCCCTTTTTTTTTACCTTTTCTTGGCCAGTTCTGGGTTACTTAAAGTTTCCTTGACTATTCTGGTTTTGATTTCACCTTCCCCTGATTACGCCCCTCTTCCTCAGAGCCTGTATCTTCCTCAAATTTCCTTACAGGTTTGTCAGGACTGTGGAAGGTGAATTTCAAGACACTCCACAAAATGAAATCTTTGTCTGATAACAAACCTGGAGAGTCCCTATCATAACTAGTCATTTGCTCTCCCACTATTCCCCATTTATCCCTGTCCAAGCCGGTGTCATGCAGCCATGGAGAGACCTGTAAGATGTTCTTAACAAATTAATGTGCCCTATTGGATGAGACGTTCAAGTCTTCCCTTTTAGTAAGCATCTCAACATGGTTAGCATATACCTCTAAATCCTGAGCCTTCAATACTATATTCCTCATCCTGGGCTTCAGGGAGAAGTCCTGCAGCAACTATTCCCAGGCTCCTCTGAACTCTCCAAGAGTCCTCTCTGCTGACTTTCCTCTCTTCCCTGCTCTTTTTCAGGTCCCTGTTCTGGTGCCACTCTGTCAGGCTATCCTAACCTGACTACAGGGGCAGCTGGTTACTTACCCTAATCAAGAAGGCGCCAGAAAATTCTCTAGAACAGAAGAGTCAGGGCTCATAGGTGCAAGCAGAGATGGTTTATTGAAGTCTCTCCATGGGGAAGCCGTACAGCAAGATCTCAGTAAAGCCTTCAAAACTACCCCCAAAACTTAAGCCTAATATATCCCAGATACACATGACAAAAAACAGCCCAACTGAACAAAATTGTGAGAGGGGAGGTGAAGTCAAAAGGGCATGTAGGCCCCAGGGTGCGGAGATGGTAATCTGGAACACCCGGTAACCACACCTGGGAGAACCCTGAGCAATGCTCTGAGCTCTATGTGACCCAGCTTGTTCCAGGGCCTAAACACTCCCTGTCCCTCAACATAACCACCTACAGCCTCATGTATTTCCTAACCTTCACAACCTGGGGGTGGGAAAACTTTGTACTTTGTTCCCCTTAGGGATGATTGAGTTAAGGACAAATGGAAGCTAGTCTCCAATCAAGAAGAAAGAAGACTTTGTGACTGACCAGATTAAGACAATGTGACCTAGGAGTGGGAGACTTTCACACTTTGCATCCCTTAAGGATGTTTTGATCCTTTTTTTTTTGGAGCAGGGAAGGCAGGGCCATTGAGGTTAAGTGACTTGCCCAAGGTCACATGGCTAGTGAGTGTTAAGTCTCTGAGGCCAGATTTGAACTCAGGTCCTCCTGACTCCAGGATGGGTGCTCTACTTTCTGTGCCACATAGCTAACCCTGAATTACTTGATCTTTTAGGATGATTGAGTTAAGGACTTTACTGAATGATATCTTTTATTTAAAATTATGTGTCCACTTTACTAATGAGTTGTTATGTTATATTGCTGTGAGTATTGTACTTTGGTTTCTGTGAATGTTTTGCTTTTGTTTGCTGCTGAATAAATAGAGAGTTCACTAGACTATGTGATCAGAACCTTAAAGCTATTTACATCAGCAGTCCTCTGGAAACCTGCTTGAGCTTGGCTTTACATTTATTTTGGAGATAAGGATGGGATCACAAAATATCAGATGTCTATTTGGAGGCAGGAGGGCTTTAGAGAGAGAAAGGGATATCCCAGGATGGGAGGATTTGCCTTTTTCCTCCTTAGAAAGAAAATGGGCTAAAAGCACAGGGCTTTGTGAAAACTGGGGACCAAGGCTACAGAAGAGAAAACCCAGAGATTTCAAAAGATGTTTGCAAGGAATACCAATAGAACTGGGGAAAGAACTGGCAGGGGTGTGTAGGAGAGGCTGCAATTTGCTAACAAGTTAATGGTTTATGTGTAAAGGTAGAGATAAGCTGCTGGAGGAGAAAACTCAGATGGCAAGGGAGCTGGCTGGTTTATATGAGAATTTTTCTGTGCCACAGCATTCAGGCTCTCCTTTAGAAGAGCACACTGGAGAGTCTGAGGTGGTAGAAGACGTAGCTACTGTTCATTTAGCTCAAAAAAAGTGAAAAACCAACAGAAGAAATGTACATGCAATTTTTGTACAGCCTGGACATAGTTGAACTGATGACTGGCAGGAGAATGTATGGGCATAGAATGAAACAAAGTTAGATGAGGAGTCTTCTAATACACAAGTTTGCTTCATACAAAGAAGAAAGCAGGAGGGCTGCCTGGGCTAAACAGAGTTCAGGGAGATATTTAAAGATTTCACTCAACCAAAGGTTACTGATAAACTAAGTCAATTCACTCAAAATATGAGAGAACATTTAGTGTCTTTGATGGTAAAAATCAGTGAAGAAGGAGCCATAGGAGTATCACTAGATAGTGTGGATTGCTTGAAATTCATAGGCATTTGTCAGAATCCTTTTGTACACCAAGATTTTAGGGATTACCATATGTAAGGAGGTAACAACACAACGAGTGTGTAAACTTTAGATGTAGAGAGATGCAATAAGCAATATCCTACTGACTCTATGTGGCCTAGTGGGGACAGACCCTTGTACTCACTTAGAGATCGTGTAAGAAAGCTAAAGGAGGAGGTAATGAAAATGACTATCATGGTTAGAGATCCAAATGCACATCCCAATATTCCCTTAGCAGTTCCTCATAAAAATATCACAGCAATGACAGCTATTCCTACTTATAAGCACCTAATTCTGACTCTACTCAGTGGGGAAATATGACACCCTCTTTCGCAGATGCTGGACAGGATTTCACAGTGAAGTGACAGGGGAATGGGGAAAAGATAAACATTCCCAAGAGAGAAGAGCAAATAACAAGCAGATTCAAAGTCAGAGGAGACTGAAAGAAAAGAATTGTTTACTGCTCTGCTGATAGCAGGAATTGATTTTAGAATGATAGATGGTATTCCAACTAAAGATCTACATAAGATGTACCAGAAAAAAGGAACTTAATGTTAGACTAAATAGGGAAGGTTGAATCACCCCTACAGATGCTCTGGAATCCTTGTATCTAAGTTTACCAAACCTTCAGGGAGTATAGGAAATAGGCCAAGCCCCAGCTCAAACTAAAGAAATACAAAGACAAGATTACAGGTTCCATATTGGATTAACCATTTATTGGAAAAAAGTATCAACTACTGTACTAGAGGATTGATAGATACTGAAGTGGAGACCTCCCTTTTCAATGGAAACTCTGATAAGTTCAATCATGGAACTCCTATTACCACCACAGGACTGGGAGGGGCTGAAATATCAGGTAGAAAAGTCAAACTATTGAAGAAAATCGGACAATTATCTAACAAAGAATATGCTGTGGTCATTGTACCCATCCCAGAATATATTATTGGAACAGATATATTGAGAGGTGTAACCCTGAATTTACCTGTAGGAATACACCAATTTGCAGTGAGGAAGATAAGAATTAATACAGTTTGTTAGGAAAAATAAAAATAAACTCAATCACTTTACCTTAACTGTCTGAAGCAATTACTTTAAATCAGTATCATGTGCCAGGTGGGCAAGATAAAATCACCAATAATATAAGAGAATATGTTCAAGTAAGGGTGTTCGTCCCTATAACCACATAATGGAATAATTCTGTCAGGCCAGTATGAAAATCAGATGTGGCATGGAGAATGACAGTGTAATATAGACAATTGAATAAGGTGACTCCTCCCTTGCATGTTGTTGTTCAAGATACCGTCACCTTAATAGAAAGGATCCAGAAATATGATGGGTCTTGGTATTCAGTTATTGACTTGGCCAATGCCTTCTTCATCATCCCAGTAAACTCTAAACAATGGGACCAATTTACCAAGGACATCTGCATAGCTCCACTATTTGTCATAGGATTGTGGCTTTACAGTTGGATGAATGAAAGGTATCTAGTTTACAGCTTACCCATGACATTGATGATATCATGATACATGGAAAAGATATAAAAGAAGTGGAGAAGAATTTGACCCTTTTAATTGAGCATATGAAAGGAAAGTTGGAAATTAATTTTGTAAAGATTCAAGGACCAGGTCAAAATGTAAAATTGTTTTGTATACAAAGGTATAAGGGGTTGTGAGAGATTCTTCTGCAACCTCGACAGAAGATTCAGATTTTTCTACCCCTACCAATAAGAAGGAGGCCCAAAAGTTTCTAGATGTATTTGGATATTTGGTGTGTCACATTCCACTCAAAATAAAAAAATTCATAGTCATATGAAAAAATGTGCTCCAAATCATTATTGACTAGAGAAATGGAAATTAAAACAACATTGATGTATCATTTTATATGTACCACAGTGGCTAAAATGAAAGCAGGGGAAAGTGTCAAATGTTGAATGGGATGTGGAAAAATTGGGTCACTAATTCATTGTTGATGGAGTAGTGAATTGATCTACTATTTTGGAGAACAGTCTGGAATTGTTCCCAGAGTTATTAAACTGCCTATACACTTTGATGCAGCAATGTCATTACTCAGTCTATTTCTTGAGATAACGTGGGGAAAAGGAAAAAAACTCTATATTCTAACATGGTTATACTGGTATTTTTTGTGCTATCTACGAACTGGAAACTGAAGCAATGTGATATATAAGTGTAATGGAGTATTATGAAGCTATAAGAAATGACAAGCAAGGTGATTTCAGGAAAATCTGGGAAGATTAACAAAAACTATTTTTTAGGACAACTTTCAATCAACTCTTAATTTTATTTTTTAGATATCATCTCTTCATATTGAACTCATCCAGTGCCTTCTATCTATGTATACATGTTCATATTTATACACACATGCACATATGTAATTATATACACAGCCTCCTATACGTACATACATATATATGTATGTATACTTAGATACCTATACATGCATACATACAGACATGTATATGTCTGTCTGTGTATGTGTGTGTGTGTGTGTATATATATATATATATATATACAAACACATACACATACACACAAAAACACAAAGGAACAAGAGGATAAAGGGAGAATATATGGTAAGTGTTACAGTGTAAAAAGAGAGACAAAGAAAGAAAATAATAAATAAAACTAACTTGGCATAAACCAATATCTTTCATGATTTAGCAAGATGAGGTCAAAAGGGATACATGACTTATATAGAGACTTTTCAAAAGAAAAAAAAGTACACAGAACATATCAGTAATCAGACTTATGCATAGGCAAAGAATTGAGGGATAAACAAAATGTAGAGAGCAAACTTAGGTGTAAAATGGATAAATTCAGTTACATTAAATAAAAATGTTTTGCTACAAATGAAACAAGTTCAGCCAAGATCAGAAGGAAAATAGAAAATTGGAGGGGGGGGGAATGTACACATATTTCATATACTATACCTCTTATCTTATATACTCTATCTCTTATTTCATATACCATATCTCTTATCTCATATACTGTATTTTTTATCTCATATACTATATCTCTGATCTCATATTCTCTATCTCTTATCTCATATACTATATATCTTATCTCAAATACTGTAAAGTCATTCACAGAAGCTTTCTTAAGGATTGTTGCTGTGAATAACTTTAAGGGTGTAAGCACATAGTATAATGAAGTCTCTGTTTACTCAGCAATAAACTAAAGCACAACATTCACAAATATTCACTCTCTCAGTTCTGCCTGCTCCCACCTCTGCTCTTGCTTTGATCTGCCTTATCTGCTCCTTCCTGTTCCACTCTTTTAGTAAACTCCTCCCGCAGGGGGATACCATGAGATTACATTCAATCTCTTAAAGGGACAGGGGAGATCTTCAATTTTCCTTAGGCATATTAAGGTCAGGGAAGATCTTCAAACTACCTCAGACCTCTTAAGGTGGATATAATGTATATTCTTGCCAATCAAAAATTCCTGATATGATCAAAAGCATGGCTCAAAAGACACTTGATTAGCTAAAAGGCAATCCAGAAAAACAGTAAAATTATGCTATTATGCTTGCCATTACAAATACCTAAAGAACTCTGTCAGATCTTTAAGAAAATGAATCATTCCCCAAATGTTAAATAGTCAAAGGATATAAGTGGACAATTTTCCAGTGAAGAAATCAAAACAATTTACAGTCATATGAAAAAAAGTGCTCTAAATGGTTATTGACTAGAGAAATGGAAATGAAAGCAACCTTGATATATCATTTTATATCTACCACACTGCTTAAAATGAAAGAAGGGGAAAGTGACAAATGTTTGAGGGGATGTTGAAAAATTGGGACACTGATTCATTGTTGGTGGAATTGTGGACTGATTCACCATTTTAGAGAGCAATCTGGAATTATACCCAAAGAGGTATAAAACTTCCTATACCCTTTGATCCAGCAGTGCCACTTCTCAGTCTATTTCTGAAGATGATAAGGGAAAAGGGAAAAGAACCTCTATGTTCTAATATGTTAAGAATACCATTTCTGGACTAAGAGTTGGAAACTGAAAAAATAATTTGGTATATGAGTATAATGGAATATTATCAGGCTATCAGAAATGATAAACAAGGTGATTTCAGAAAAATCTGCAAAGACTATCAAAAACTGTTTTTGGGAGAATTTTCCTACCCTGCTTGTTTTACTTACCTGTCTGTCTCCTGCTTTTGTTAGAGATTTTTTTTTTTAGGTGATACCCAATCCTATATTTAGCTTGTTTCCTTCCTACACAGCTGACCTATTTTACTCATGATGTGATTAAGCAACCCTGATCTAAAGTCCCCTGCAAGAGTTGCAATAAAAGAGCCCCAGAGTTTTGGCAGGAGGTGTAGTGTTCTGTCCAAGAGAGCTTTGGAGGTATTGAACAGGGCTCAACACAGAGGAAGTAAGGTAAGCTGCAAGACCACCCAACAATACTTAGAAAAACTATAATATTTGGGGGGTGGGAGTAAATCATTTTAAAGTTCTCCCCAATAAGTAGAAGCCCACTTAGGTCTTTCTGGCAGAGGTGTGTAGAAAGGTTTTCTTGCACAAAAGTTCAACTCAGTCAAAGACTCCTGCACTTAGGGGTTTAGTGGCCCCAACACCCCAGGTTCCCTACTTCTTGTGTAAGAGATCTATGTTCAGCTTCTGCCTTACTGGAAACCAATTTTCCCCATGATTTTTGCCAAATAATGAATTCTTATCTCAAAACTTTAAGTCTTTACACTCATCAATTATAACGTTGTTACATTTATCTGCTGCTGTAAATTTTATGTCAGTACCAGACAACTTTGACAATGACTGCCTTATAAGATAAAGATCTGACACTGCTAAATATCCTTCTTCTACAGTTTTTCATTATTTCTTTCGATAGTCTTGATTTTTGTGCTTCCAAATCAATTTTGTCATTTTTTTGTAATTTAGTAAAATAACTGTTATGTAATTTAATTGGATAATATTGAATGCATAAATTATTTCCGCTAAAATTATCATTTTTATTATATCGGCCCTGCCTCCCCACGAACAATTAGTATTTCTCCACTTATTTAAATACGATTTTGTTGGTTTAAAAAGTTTTTTATAATTTTGGTTACAAAGATCTTGGGTTTGTTTTGACAAGTGTACACCCTGCTATTTTATATTTTCCACAATTATTTTAAATGTTTTTTTTTACCATCTCTTTTTCCAGAGTTTTGTTTGTGACATTAAAAATCATGATGATTTATATGGATTTACTTTATATCCTGCTACTTTGCTGAAATTATCAATAGTTCTAATGAACATTTTAGTTAAGTCTTTGGGATTTTCCAAGTGTATCATCATATCACCTACAAAAAGAAATAGTTTGATCACTTCGTTCCTTAATATGATTCCTTCTGTTTCTTTTTCTTCTCTTCTTGATATTGCCTGATTTTCCTGGAAGTCCATGATTTATCTCATTTTGTGTTAGCCTCAAGTTAGCAGTTTCTTGCATTGTAATTTGGGGAACTTCATGTATATAGAAGTGCTGTTAATTTGTGGTTTGACTCCCAGAGTGTGAAGCCTTTGTACTCTCAGTGGCTAGAGGTCTGGGTCTGGAGGGAAGAAGACCTCAAATCAACTCTTCCCTTAGTAGTTATTCGATGTTACTATTAAACAGTTGCAGTCAAGTCAGCCTGTCCTTGACTAAATTTGTCCTTGACAAATTCTTCTTGTCAAAGAAATTAAATAGTTTGCTGTTTCCTTCTTGAGCTCATTTTCCCAATGGGGAACTGAGGCAACAGTGTCATATAGGTAGGAAGAGTGTGAGGCTGGATTTGAACTTAGGTCCTCCTGTCACCAGGGACAGTGCTCTTTCCACTGCACTACTGAGTTGTTATAGAAGGTGTGTGACACGTGGGAATTCATTTATCCTTTGTGTACATCAGTTTCCTTATCTGCAAAGTGTGGATTATAATTACGCCAACTCCCAAGTAGTATGAATATAATGAGAAGGTAACTAAAATGTATTACATAATCATCCATATGTATGTATGTATCTCTTGTGTGTGTGTATATATATATATATATATATATATATATATATAAATGTATATATATGCATGTATTTAGGTGTATATCTGTATATATACGTCCTTGTCATTTCATTTTTATTCAGCGCAGGAGGTAAGCTCCTTTTTCAACCTGAATGTTGTGATTTTGCAACTTTGAGATATTACTTATTAGTGACATTTGTTGTGACGGTGGAGTGTCCCTAGTTAAGGTCATTCTGAAAGACTCAAATGCGTATATTCTGGCTTACAAAAACAAGGTCACTCAGGGATTGGGGAAAGGTACAAGAGACCTTGGGAAGTCTCAGTGTCAGAAAAGAGTGGAGAGAATGAGTGTCCTGCCTTGGTGACAACATACAGCCTTCTCAGCTTTGTGAAAGCAATAGCTGTCGGAATATGGGTATGATGATGAGAAAGGGTCATTTCTTTGCAAGACTATACACATACACACACACTCACATACACATACAGAGACTCATATACACTCACACAATTCAGATACACACAATCACACTGATACACATACACTCACATTCATACAAATACATATTCACATGCCCCCTCCCACACACACACAAGCCCTCATACTCTCACACACACATTCATACAGACACAAACACTCACTGCCTTTAAGTGTTCTCATTGGGTACTGAAATGTCCCATACAATGCATCGTCTGACTACTGATCAAGGAATCTATGGGAAGTAACAGAATCAATTGTTCCTCCTCTAGCCCATGGCCAAGTTACACCAGTGAGTCCAGCTTGGGTCAGTGGGACCCAGTATCAGTATCACACTGATACACATACACTCACCTTCACACACAGTCACATGCCCATACATTCTCACACACACACAAACACACACACACACACACACACACACACAAGCCCACACACTCTCACACACACATTCACACAGACACACAGACGTTCACATTCATTTGTTTTAAGCTTTTCTTGTTGGGTAGTGAAATGCTCCATGCAGTGCGTTGTCTGACTACTAATCAAGGCATCTATGGGAAGTAATAGAATCAATTGTTCCTCCTCTAGGCTATGGTCAAGTTACACCAGTGAGTCCAGTTTGGTTCAGTGGGATCCAGTTTTAAAGATTTCCCTTTGGCCCTGGGGGTTGATATTAACCATCACCTTAAGCTCTCCAGGCTAACTGTAACCTGTACCCTTCTGGGTTTTCAGTGAACTATCATGCATTAATTCATTTTATTGGAAAGTCAACAGAATGTGATCATTTTCTTCATGTCTAGTGATGGTTTTTCCATCAGAATGTGTTAAACAAAGAACAAAAAATAATCAAATGAGACTTTTGCTACTAGTTGTTATGGATTATGAACTTACTGCTTTGGCTGCTCACCTGAATAATAACTGTGTCCCATCCCAAGCTATAGGAAGAACTCTGGATGAGAGGTAGAAGCCCTTGGGACAGTCATTGCTTTGCCTCTGATGCAGGCATATCTGCTTGATTGGTCATTAAGCCATTCCTCTACCTGTCAAGGTAAAGAACCAAGAAATATACTTCAGACTTTGAGAGGAAATGCTCATATGTCAAGTCTGCTTCTTTCCAATAGAGCCCAGAACAGGAAGAAGTAGATGGTTCATTAGTCTCTCCCCTTGGGCCTGTAAGGCCCATGCTTCTGGAGGTCCCTATCCAGATACCAAGCTGAGTGGAGATGAATGGCCAGAATGAGTGACCAGTAGGCTTGTAGAGCTCTGGAACAGCAGGGTATACCAGTTATTAAAGTGCTGGTCTTGGCTCAGGAAATTTTAACAGTGATTCCAGACACTTAGCTTTTTTGGGTTGTGTGGGGTGATCTGTAGCCTGCACCATGACCACATCTTTGGTAAATTGTGTTTGTAGATGGGCTAAGCCAGGATGATTGTTACCCATTATACTGAAACCTATTGGCAAGATAGAAGGTGTCTACCCAAAGCATGTGAAGCATTCCCTGAATGGAATGGGTGGGTGGGAACAATTTGTGACAATGGCCCTGATTGGTTTCTCAAACAGGTTCCGTGGAGCATTTGAGAGACTGGACAGACATTGAAGAGGCATAGGCCATCTGCTGCCTGCCAGGGTATCTCAGTTATCCTGACTGTATTCTTACTTCTCAACTTAGATGACTTGGACACAAAAGTGAGGTTCATGCCTTGCTGTGAGTCTGTCTCATGTAAATTCAATTTCATGTACCAGTCAGGCCATCACTCTGTGATGTCATTGGTCTTCTTCAAAAACAAAAGGACAAAGAAAAACAGCACATCTCTAAGTTCCCCTGATTAGCTCCTCATAAGATGATGTTAGAAAAGCAGTATTGGGGGCAGAGTCAAGATGGCAGAGTAAAAGCAGAAACTTGCTTGAACTCATGTTCCAACCTCCTCCAATACTTGTTAAAAATGACTCTAAACAAATTTTAGAGCTATAGAACTGACAGAAGGACTGAGTGAAATACATCTTCAGCTGAGGACAACCTGGGAAATGGACAGGAGGGGTCTATTGTGCTGGCCTGGGAGTGGAGCACAGTCATGCATGTGACAAACTGATACAAACCTCTGGCACAGACTGGTGAGAGCAGACGTCAGGCGACTGAATCATTGGCAGCCTTGGCACTTTCCAGACTCCTCAACCCATAAATGTTCAAGACAAAGTAAAAGGTCACTAGGGGAACTCTGTTGGAACAAGCTGACAAATAGTGCCATCCAGCCTCTTTCCCCAGTGCAACAGAGATGGTGGTGCTTGCAACTGCTGCTGCAGCAGCTACCTACTGAGCTCCAGGCCCACAGATTGTGGGGACAAACAGCAACTGTCCAGAGGGTAATTACATGAGTCTCTTTGTTTGCACTGAGGCAGGATCTCAGATATTTGGGACACAGCACTCTCTACTCTGGAAGAAATTTTCCATTATGGCAAAGAGCTTAAAAAGTCAAGTAATTGCCTGGCAAGATCAGGAGACAGAGGACGTGAAATCAAAGAATAGAATTGTTTTTTGATGACAAAGATGATCAAAACATAGAACTAGAAGAAGACGATAAATTTAAAATTCTTGCATTAAAAGCATTAAAGAAAAATATGAACTATTCGCAGGCCATGGAGGAGCTTAAGGATTTTTGAAATCAAGTAAGAGAAGTGGAGGAAAAATTGGGAAGAGAAATGAGAATGATGCCAGAAATAATTAAAAAATGAGTCAATAGCTTGCTAAAGTAGACCCCAAAATACTGAACAAAACAACACCCTCACAAATAGACAAACTCAAATGGCAAAAGAGCTCAAAAAAATCAATGAGGAGAAGATTGCCTTAAAAAGCAGTATTGGCCAGATTGAAAAGGAATTTCAAAAGCTCACAGAAGAAAATGTTCCTTCAAAATTGGATTGGAGCAAATGGAATCCAATAACATTATGAGAAATCAAGATACTATAAAACAGATCCAAAGAAATGAAGAAAATAGAAGGCAATGTAAAATATCTTGTTGGAAACACCACTGACCTGAAAAATAGATCCAAGAGAGATAATTTAAATATTATTTGACTATGTAAAAGCCATGATCAAAAAAAGAGCCTAGAAATGATCTTTCCAGAAATTATTTATGAAAACTGCCCTGATATTCTAGTACCAGAGGGGAAAATAGGAATTTAAAGAATTCACTGATTGTCTCTTGAGAAAAGATCCCAAACACATCTCCAAGGAATATTATAGCCAAATTCCAGAATTTCCCAGAACTCTGGAATAGAACATTAAAATAAAATGTTATAAGCAGTCAGGAAAAAACAATTTGAGTATTGTGGACATCAGGACAACAGTATCAGGATAACAATCAAGATAACAAGATTTCACGGCATTTACATCAAGGGATTGAAGGGCTTGGAATATGGTATTTTAGAGGTCAAAGGAACTAGGATAAAAACCAAGAATCACCTGCCCAGCAAATCTCAGTATAACACTTCAGGAAAAAATATGGACATTAAATGAAATAGAGGACATTGAAGCGTTCTTTATGAAAAGACAGGAGATGAAAAGAGAATTTGACTTTCCAGTGCAAGAAGCAAGAGAAGCATGAAAAGGTAAACAGGAAGGAGAAATTATGAGGTGCTGATTAAAGTTGAACTTCATACATGCCTTTATGGAAAGACAATATTTGTAATTCATGAGAATTTCATCAGTATAAGGATAGTTGAAGGGAATACATCTATCTATCTATCTATCTATCTATCTATCTATCTATCTATATATATATATACACACAGATTTTATATATTTATATATGTATGTGTATGTATATATATATATATATACATGTATGTATTGTTTGGTGCATGTGCCTGTATGTGTATATATATATATATATATATATATACATATATGTATTTGCCTATATGTATGTTTGTACATAGACAGAGGGCATGGGGTGCATTGAATAGGACTTGAGGATATATAAAAATAAAATTAAAAAATGAGATAGAAATAAACTGGTAGAAGGAACAAGGGAGAGATAGAATAGGGTAAATTGTCTCATGTAAAAGAGGCAGGAGAAAGCTGTTACAATGGAGAGGAAGAGCAAGAAGGTGAAAGGGAATGAGGTTATCTTACTCTCATTAATTTTACCTTAAGGAGCGAAGAACATACGCACTTATTTGAATGTCTTAGCTTATAAGAAAGTAGGGGGAAGAAGATAAGAGGGGGGATGACAGAAGGGATGGCACATTGGGGGAGAGGGAAGTTAGAAGCAAACACTTTTGAAAAGGGGCAAGGTCAAAGGAAAAAATAGAATAAATGGGCGGTGGGATAGGAAGAAGGAAAATACAGTCTTTCAAATATGCCTACTATGAAAATATTTTGCATAATTACACATGTATAAAGTATATTGAATTGGTAGTCTTCTCTGTGGGCGTGGGTGAGGAGGGGAGAAGGGAGAGTATCTGGAAGTCAAAATTTAAATAGCAAATATTAAAAAATGTTTCACATGCAACCAGGAAATAAGATATACAGGCAATGGGTTATAGGAATCCATCTTGCCATACAAGAAAATAAGGGGGTGCAGGTTGGGGGATATAAGAGAGGGCAGACTAGTAGAAAGGGAATTCAATGTGCTTGGTATCTTGGGGTGGGAAGTATGGGAAAGATGGGGAGAAAATTTGTAACTCAAAATCTTGTGGAAATGAATCTTGAAAACAAAAAGTGAAAAAAAATCATATTAAAAAAAGAAAAGCTTGCTTCTTCCTGGGTAATCATTTCTACTTAACCAGGGATGCATGGTCTTATAATTGCCTTTAGTGCAGAGTTATGGGTTAGATGGTAGCCTGGATCCCATCTCTCCAAGGCTGAGGGTTCCAAAGGGCAGAGTACATCCCAGTTCAGGGGGATGTGTTTATACTTCTCTTGCTACATTTTCCCAGAAACCATTCCTTTGCAAATGTAGTCAATGATGCTTGTTTATTAATGACAGGTGACAGTCATAGTTCTAGTCCTTAGAAAATGTTTCTGGACATCTACTCCAAATTAATCTTTCTTGTCCCCTCCCACTCTACCCCTGGAGTCAAAGTAACCATGCCTAATCTTTCTTCCACATGGCAGTCCCCCAGCAGTCATGAAGATATATGTATGCCATGTAAACTGAGTCAGGAGAGTGTTCTCACTGAGCTGATTTTTGTTGTTCTTGTCCTTTGTGTTCATGTTCAGCTGTTCCTTGCATCAAAAGAAGTCAGAGGTTCAGATTCTTTGACCTTGCCCAGCCTTATCAAAGTCATCCCAGCCTACAAAGCTTCGTAAGGATTCCACTCTGACCTCTGAGTCATTGAACAAGTCTGAGGTTCACGAGAAGTTGGTCAGAGCCAAGGAAGCAGGAGCAGCAGTGAGAGGGATCCAGAGGAGAGGACTCACCCAGTCACCAGAGGTCTACCTGCATGGAGAATCCTAACAAATTCAAGTTTGTGAAGGGAATACCTTTCTCTCCCAAAATCCATGATGTGGAATTAATTGAAAGGATGTGTGATGAATTTGAGGTTCGGGACAAAGATGTCATTATAGTGACCTACCCCAAGTCAGGTAAAGAATGGGGTTGGCAACCCAGAGGGAGAAGGTGGCTAGAAAATATGAACTTTCTGCTGTTTCTCCACATGCTTGACCTTAGACTTGAGAGAAGGAAAGGATTTGAGACTCCAACTGGCCCTGGCTCCTCCTTGGAGAGCCAGGATTCACAACCTTTACTGTATCATGTCCCCCTCTGACAGACAACTTGCTGAAACACATGTAAACCTTTTCAGAATAAGATTTTTACTAAACTGAAAGAAGTGGTAAATTTCCCCAAGAGGTTAGTGAAAATAGAGATGAAATTTCATGCCATCAAGTTCATGAATCTTCTGAAATTTCTACACAATCTATTCCCTAGATCCATGGAGTCGAGGTGAAGAATCCCATGTATAAACAGAATCTCTGGGCCTCCAGACAGGAAGGAACTGGACAGAGGTCATAAAGTTATCCAAACATAGACATAATAGTATTGTAATGCTGACATTGTGGTCTTAACGTTGTGTCCAAAGTCCTCCTTGAGGAAGAGATGTGAAGGACACTTAATGGGGCCAGGCAGGATTTGTATTCCTGTTCCAGGGGAACAAGGAACTGTACCACAAAGGAAGCAATAGAGCAAATGATAGCACTGAAGTTCAGAACAATGATGGGTGAGGCAAAGAGGCAGAGTTATTGGCAAGGTAACAAGAAAGACTTGGGACCAAGGGCTAGAGGAGGGACAGCAGAGTTTCCCAGGAAGGCTGTTCTTCATCTAACGACAATCTCATTTTTCTTTCCATTTTAGACCAAGTACCTGAAGGTCTCCCAACCAACCCTTGAGGTGTAGACTGCAAGTATTGTCCTTAGTTCAGAAATGAAAATAGAAAAACTCTTACCCAGGGAGTATAAGTCTCAGGCAGGAATTGAATCCAATGACCCTTCTTCAGGGACACAATGATGCCCCACTACTTCTATATCCATGGCTCAAACTCCTTTACAACCCCTGTTTTTCTCTTTATCTTCTAACTCTCTATCTTCTTACACTTCATTGGGAATTTCCAGAGGATGGAAGGCATGGAGATGCCCTCAGTGGAAAGATGCAGTGCAGTTCTCAAATATGGACACACTATTCCTTCATATTTGGTCCAATCAAATTGGCGACCTAATTTGGTAGGGTTAAAGCAATATTCACAGCCCTGATGGTGAGAATGAATATGCTGGCACAGTTCTGAATCACAAAATATGACAGAATCTCCATATAGAAGACAGAAGCAAAACATTTATTCTGACATCAGAAAATCAAATCCCAACACCAGAATGTCAAATTTTTCATAGCAACAAAAAAATTAACACACCATAATACCCAGGGAGCAACATCGCCCTTCAGCTTTCCCTCAAAAAGCATTTACAAGCCGACCTATATCCTTGGCTGTGTCCTCTCCTACCTCCTGCTCTAACTGCCCTGACTTCCAGCTTCCTGTGGACTCTGCTCCACTATTCAGTAAGTTCCTCTTACCACAGACTCCATGTGAGTACATTTGGTCTATTAGGAGGCAGGGGAGGTCTTCAAATTCCCATCCCCATTACATTCAGCCCCAAATCTTTCATGTCCCTTACGTAACAATAATACATTAACAATACCTTTCATTACATACGTTAATGAGAATTTAGGTGTACCTGGTGTCAACAGCCCTTTACAACAATATTACAGGGATAACAGAAAATAAACACATAAAACATTTTATTAATGTGGGGCTTGAGCAGAAGCACTCTATCATTTCCCCCTCAAATGACTGGGTTTCAGAATCTGGGGTAATGAGAAAAGGCCTCCTCCATAGTTTCATGATGCTGAAGTTGGACTTCAGCAGAACTATCCCCACCCTCAAGAGATCCCATTCTAGACATCAGTTCTTTCCCTGACATCTGGAGCTTGGTTAACATCAAGTCACATTTGCAAGAAGGAGGGTACCAAACCAACAGGAACCAAATCTAGAAAACAAGTTTAACAAACGAGGGGGTGGAGCCAAGATGGTGGAGTAGAAGCACAGACTTGGTGTGGACTCCTGTTTCAATCACTTCCAATACATGTAAAAAAATGTCTCTAAACAAACTTTAGAGCTGTAGAACCCACAAAGAGACAAAGAGAAACAAAGCTCCCATTGACAGAAGCCTGGCAGGCCAACAGGAAGGATCTATCACAACAGGCTGGGAGCCAAGTGAAGCCCCACATAAGCTGCCTGGTTCTCTAGCCCTAGGGGAGCCCCAACCACTTTCAGTCTGGGAGTAGACTTTAGGAGAGAGAATCACCTGCAGCTGCAGCAGTTTCCAGACTTATCAACACGTAAATGCCCCCCCCAAAGTAAAAGGTCAGTACAGAACTCTGTGGGAACAGGGGTACCAAGAGTATAGTCTGGCCCCTGCCCACAGGTGAGAAGGGGCAGAGGTGCATAGACTGTACTGCTGCTGTTGCCTGGGTGCCTCAGGAGCTTATGTCTTGCAGATTTCAGAGAGACCAAGCAACCATTCAGAGGGTAATCACTTTTGCTTTAACCTTCTTGGATATGGATCACAGTCAGGGGTGATAGTCCTGGGGTGGATGACTACTGAGCGAGAGCTTGTGGTATCTGTGTTGAAGGAGCCCAACTAATAGATCCAGCAGCTATGGTAACCCCAGTAATTTGGGACAAAGCCCTCTCCTGTCTGTAAGCAGAGTTCTACTGTGGCAAAGAGCTCAGAAGTTAAGCAATGGCATGAAGTTGATGAAAGACAGTGAAGTCAGAACTCCTGCATGAAAAGCTTCCAAGAAATATATGAACTGGTTAGACGCCATGGAGGAGCTCAAGAAGGATTTTGAAATTCAAGTAAGTGAAGTGGAGGAAAAATTGTTCAGAGAAATGAGAATGATGCAAGAAAATAAAAAAAAGAGAGTCAACAGCCTGCTAAAGGAGACCCCCAAAAACACTGAAGAAAATTACACCTTAAAAAAATAGACTAACTCTAATGGCAAAAGAGACTCAAAAAGCCAGTGTAGAGAAGAATGCCTTAAAAAGCTGTATTTGCCAGATGTAAAAGGAATTTCAAAAAATCACTGAAGAGAATAATTCCTTCAAAATAAGATTGGAGCAAATGGAATCTAATGATTTCATGCGAAATCTAGATACTGTAAAACAGAACCAAACAAATGAAAAAATAGAAGGCAGTGTGAAATATCTCATTGGAAAAACCACTCACTTGGAAAATAGATCCAGGAGAGATAACTTAAAAATTATTGGACTACCTGAATGCCTTGATTTAAAAAAAGAGCCTAGACACAGTCTTGCAAGAAATTATTAAGCAAATTTGCCTGGATATTCTAGAACCAGAGGGTAAAATAGAAATTGAAAGAATTCACTGATCACCTCTTGAAAAAGATCCCCAAAAGAAAACTTCGAGGAACATTATAACCAAATTCCAGAGTTCCCAGGTCAAAGAGAAAATATTGCAATCAGTCAGGAAGAAACAATTTGAGAATTGTGGAAACACAATCAGGATAACACAAAACCTAGCAGCTTCTACATTAAGGGATTGAAGGTCTTGGAATATGATATTCTGTAGGTCAAAGGAACTAGGGTTAAAATCAAGAATCACCTACCCAGCAAAACTAAGTATAATACTACAGGGGAAAATATGGTCATTCAATGAAATAGATGCCTTTTACACATTCCTGATGAAAAACCAGAGCTGAATAGTAAATTTGACTTTGAAATACGAGAAGCATGAGAAAGTAAACAGGAAAAAGAAATCATAAGGAATTTATTAAAGATGAACTTTTTATATTCCTACATGGAAAAATGATAATTGTAACTCATAAAACTATCTCTGACCATGATAATTGTCCTTTAAGTCCTCTTTTAACTTTCTCATCCATTCCCTAAATGAGTACCATGGTCTCTGTACATGAAGCCACATAGAATCAGTGAGGTACATTTTATTGTATCCCTCGGCAACTAAAGGTAACAAATTGGTCTTATTGTCACCTCCTACCATATGATAATCAATAAAAGCTTGCTGTACAAAAGGATTCTGACTATTACCAGCAGACTTCAAGTAATCCACACAATCTACCCAGACCTCTATGGCCCTTTCCTCCCTGATTCTCAGTAACCAAAACACTGACAATTCTCCCATTCATTGGGTGAATTGTTTAATATATCACTAACTTCCTGTTGAATGAAGTCCTCAGTTATCTTCCTGAACACTATTTGGATACCATGGTTCTCTTGATTTCTTCTTAGTATGGGAGAAATTTCTGCCATTGTAATAGCTTCATTATCCAATGCTGTTTCACTTTCTTTGCACAAATTCTCCTGGAAGTCGTCCTAATGGCAACTAGCCTCAGCTTCTGCCAAAGATGAATTACTTTCCTTTTATTAGTCTTTTTTTTTTCTTTTTCTGAGCCAAGCACACAACTCTCTTCTCCTGCTTGAAACCCATGAGCTTGCCATTCTAAAGGAGAGCCCAAGTGGTGCAACAGAGAAAATTTCCTGTGCAAATCAGCTAACTTCCTCTACATCTAAGTTCTATCATCCTGCAGTTCATCTCTGATTTTGCATATAATAAGGAAATCTTTTAGTAAAGCCCAGTCTCTTCTACACAAACCTTCCACTTCTTTCCTTGGTTTTATTGATATTCCTTTCAGGCATGTTTCTAAATATATCAGTTCTTTCTTCTGTAGTGACAGTCCCCAGTTTTCATAGAATCCTGAAGGTGTAGCCGATTACCTTGCTACAGATGAATAAAGTAAATCCTCCCATCCAGGAATGTCTATTTCTTCCTGTAAAGTCCTTTATCCTCCAAATAGTCATCTGATATTTTGAGATCATGTCCTCATTACCAAATATAGCAGCAATGTAATATTCACAGCACTGAAGGCAACTATGACTATGCCAGTAGAGTTCTGAATCCCAAAATATGACAGACTCTCCATAGAGAAGACAGAAGCAAAATATTTGTCTAAACCATGCTCATTTCTTCCAGTTCTAATCATAGTATAGCACTGAAACCCTAGCTTTTGCACCATGGGGATTTAAATTGACTAGCCTAAAATGAAAGAGACTGAGGCATAGCTCTGAGCCAATGGCACTTTATTAAAGGGTACAGGGTCTCCTCCAATGAAGTAGACATCTGATCTTCCTCATGATCTGAGATGCCACCTTCTTCTAGGGTCATATTTTTATAAGCCTTAATATCATAGGATATCATAACTCAACAGTCTAAAGAGGCTATACAAAGTAGAGAAATTCATTGGATTGTATATCATGTTTTGAGGGCCAAAAAAAGATGGATCAGCTACAAATGGTACATCCACAGGGAGGTCTCAGATTGAGTGAAGCATGGGGCATCTCCATAGACTAAGGGGTCATAAGATGGTCACGTACTCATGATGGACAAGAGAGAGTGGTCCAGAGGTACAAAAGTCAACTGGAAAACTTTCCATGCAATTGAGTCAGGTTTGCCAAACAGTTCTTGGTCACCATGACAAAGAAAAACAAGGGTGGAAGGCCTCCAGTTAGCTTTCTATAATTAAGAAAGTAACTTACAATCTTCAACTCACAATTCTGGCATGTAATGTACAGAGTTATAATCACTACCCTTATGGAATCAAAGCAAACTGAGTAATACTGATTGGAATAGAAAAGAGGCCCAAATGAATTATTTCTCACATCACTGGCTGTGTTCCCTATGTCTCTCTCTTCTAACCCCTGCCACTTAGATTGCCTGGATTCCTGCAAGATTAAGCTTACATGCCTTTCTGGAAGCCACCACTTGCCAGTGCATTCATCTCTGAAGCTTTCTTTCCTCCATTCCCTATGACTCTTATATATGAACTGCATGATTTACATGTTGCCTTTCACCATAGACTGTGAGCTCCAAAGGGAAGAGGCTGTGCTTTTTTCCTTCTTTTGAATCCTTGGCATAGAGCACAGCACCGTGCATCCAGTAAGTGCCCAGGAGATGCTTGTTGAGTAACTGCAAACTCATTCAACCACCCAGGCAAATTTGAGCTTCATGTCAGAACTTCTGGACAAGTAGCACTGTCTCAAGTAGAGCTAGACAATCTTCCCTTCCACCCTCCCTGTTAGTCTTTTTTTTTTAATTAAATTAATTTGTTTATTTACTTTTAGTTTATAAAATTCTGTTCCAGAGTCCCTTGAATTTAAAATTTTCTCCCCTCCCTCTACCTACCCCTCCCACCCATGGTGGCATGCAGTCAAGTGTAGAATCTGCAAATGCTTTCACGTTGGACATTAGTCTGGTTGTATAGCAGGGTTGTAACCAATGGAGTGAACAATAGGAAAAAGTAAACGAACCCAAACATGGAAAAGAGCCATAGCATGTAGGTTGCTTCAGTCCCTATTTAAACTCTGTTCTTTCTAGATCTTTCTCTGAATGTAGGTATCTCTTTCCACCCTGAGGTTTGTAGAGTTCTCTTATAGCTGTGCATTGCTGAGAAGGGTCCAGTTTATCAAGGTTGGTCATCACACATATAATGTGTCTGTGATTGTGTACACATTTCTCCTAGTTCTGCTCTTCTCACTTAGCATCAGTTTATATAAGCCCCTCCAGGTAAATATGAAGGCCATCTCATCCCCATTTCTTATAGCACAATAGTATTCCATTACATTCATATACCACAACTTGTGTAGCCATTCCCCAATTGATGGGCATCCCCTTAACTTCCAGTTTTTTGCCACCACAAAGAGAGCCGCAATAAATATTTTTGTACATATGAGTCTTGCTCCTGCTTCCATGATCTCTTTGGTATACAACCCCAGAAGTGGTGTTACTGGGTGAAAGGGTATGCAATTATTTATAGTCCTTTGGGAATAGTTCCAAATTGCTCTCCAGAATGGTTCTGGCAGTACACAGCTCCACCAACAATGCATTATTGTTCCAATTTTTCCACATCCTGTCCAGCATTTGTCATTTTCTTGTTTTGTCATCTTAGCCAATCTGGCTGGTGAGATGTGGTACCTCAATGTTGTTTTGACTTGCATTTCTTGAATCAAGAGTGATTTAGAGCATTTTTTCCTATGCTTATAGATATTTTTAATTTCTACCTCTGAGAATTGCCTGTTCATGTCCTTTGGCCATTTATCAATTAGAGAATGACTTGTATTCTTATACATTTTACATAATTCCTTGTATATTTTGGAAATGAGGCCTTTATCAGAGACACTGGTTGTAAAAATTCTTTCTCTGTTTCACACTTCCCTCTTAATCTTGGTTACATTGTCTTTGTTTGTACAGAAACTTTTCAATTTAATGTAATCGAGATTATCCATTTTACATTGTATAATGCTTTCTAATTCTTCTTTGGTCATGAAGTCTTCCCTACTCCATAAATCTGACAGGTAGACTATTTCTTGCTTCCTCAGATTATTTACAGTATCAACCTTTACACCTAGATCTTGTAGCCATGTGGCTACATGTGGCTATGATTTTGGTGTACAGCATGAGATGATGGTCTATGCCCAGTTTCTGCCATACTATATTCCAGTTTTCCCAGCAGTTTTTGTCAAATAGTGAGTTCTTATCCCCAAAACTGGGATCTTTGGGCTTATCAAATAGTATATTACTATAATTGTTGACCACTTAGTCATTTGTACCAAATCTATTCCATTGATCCACCATTCTATTCTTCAGTCAGTACCAAGTAGTTTTGATGACCGCTTCTTTATGATAGAGATTAAAATCTGGTACGGCTAGGCCACCTTCCCTAGCATTTCTTTTCATTACTTGCCTTGATATTCTGGACCTTTTGTTCTTCCAAATGAATTTTGTCACTATTTTTTCTAGCTCAGTAAAGTAATTTTTGGGTAGATTGATTGGTATGGCACTAAATATGTAATTTAATCTAGGTAAAATTGTCATTTTCATTATATTAGCTCGACACAGCCATGAGCAATTGATGTTTTTCCAATTGGGTACATCAGATTTTATTTGTGTGAAAAGTGTTTTATAGTTGTGTTCATATAGGTACTGGGTTTGTTTTGGCAGGTAGATTCCCAAATATTTTATAATGTGTACAGGAACCTTAAATGGGGTTTCTCTTTATATCTCTTGCTGTTGGACTTCGTTGGAAATATATAGGAATGCTGAGGATTTATGTGGGT